>CM053505.1:70548329-70816501 GCA_028627145.1 Eidolon dupreanum
GTGTGTGTGTGTGTGTGTGTGTGTGTGTGTGTGTGTGTAATCTTCCATTTTCTTCTGCATGTGCCTTATCTCCATTCCCCTTTGTGAATTTGGATCTTTGAATCCTCCCCTTTTCAGTCATCGTTATCTTAATTTGTCCGTATGTATGCTGAACGTTCATTACTATCTTGCTATAGCAATTCGTTTCTTATTGTTTAAGCTTATAATGCCCTGTTCTTAGTAAGGATTGCACTCCTCTGCTTCTTTGCCTTATAATCACCTTACTCCTAATTATGTATTTTTTTTGTCATTTCATTTTAGGTGAGTCGATCCCTTTCAATATTTCCTGTAGTGCAGGCCTCATAGTGGAGAATTCCCTCAATTTTTGTATGTATGGAAAGGTCTTTATTTCTCCTTCATATCTAAAGGAGAACTTAGATGGATACATTATTCTAGGCTGGTAGTTCCTTTCAGTTAATATTTTGAATATTTCATTCTTCTTTCTGGCTTGCAAGTTTTTTGCTGAGAAGACTGATGATAATCTAGTGGATTTTCCTTTATAAGTCACCGTTTTCTTCTCCCTGGCTGCCCTGAGAATTCTTTGTCATTTTGATTTTTGATAATTTTAATACAATGTATCTTGGAGAAAGCCTTTTTAGGATGAGATAATTGGTGTTCTGTTGACTTCTTGAATTCTAAGCTCCAGCTCATTCCTTAGATTTGGGAAGTTCTTGTCAACTATTTGTCTGAAAATGCTTTCTAATTCCTGCTCCTATTCCTCGCCTTCGATTATACACATTATTCTTCTGTTTCCTCTCCTGATGATATCAGCTAGTTCTTGTATTTCTCTTTTATTATTTTTCATTCTTTGGTTTCTCTCTTCTTCCTTCTGATTTATTTCTAGTTTTCTATCTTCGATGTCACTGATCCTTTCCTCCATTTCCCAAACTTGCTATTTCATTTTTCAGCTCTTACAGTGTGTTTTTTATCTCCAGAAGTTCTATTGTGTTCTCCTTGCTCTGCTCATGTAGTTATTTTTTAAATTCCTGAAATTGTTGATATGACTTGTTTCAGAACTCACTGACTTTTTTCAGAAGTACCATCCTGAATTCTCTGCCATTTAAGTTGCACATTTCTATGTCTGTAAGCTTATTTTCTTGAGATTTTTCTCTTTCTTTTGAGATGCCTTGTCACCTTGGTTGTTCATGGTGTTTAATGGACTTTTTCTCTGCCTGGGCATTAAGGGAAATATATTCTGCTTTTTTTCCAGAGAAAAGATTTATTATATAAAAGTCTCTCTTTAGCCTGCTACAAAGAAGGTGCTTTTCTTTTGGTTTCCAGTAGCTGGCGTCTAAGCCTCTTGGATACATGCTTTATATAACACCTTAATAATGACTTTTATTTTCTCGTAGATATTTAATCACACTCGCTAATCAGTCTCAGTCTCAGTCAGTTTTAGCAACAGTTTTGGTAGTGTTTGCTCAGATTTCCCTGGGACTCTGTAGTGCTCAGTCTCGGAGGGTATGGGGCAAGGGGCCCTCTGGGTTGGGGGTTTAGGACTGCATCTCAGTCTCGGTTTTTCAACTTCAGCCAGTAAAAATCAACTGTTGTTTTTCTGCCGTCCCGCTTTCCTTCTTTCTTCCCTGATGTCTGGGCCACACCACTGTCTGTGTGGAACTCAGAACTTTCCCCGGCTGGGCTGTTCAGGGAACTCGCCAGACCTTCTTCCCTGCCCCTGGTCCTACAGGTAGCTCTAGTGGCTGGGAGAGGCAGCTTCTTTATTTCTCCCAGTCCACCACCCTAACATCCAGGGTTCTGACCTTGGTAGCTCTTATGAGCAGATGCTACTCTCAGACATGCTGGTGTGCAGTTAGGGTGTTTCTTTTGAGTTTTAGAGGTTCAGTTTATTGTTGTTTCAAGGGGAGCGATCTGGGGACGTCTCTCACTCCTCCTTGTGTCTCAAAACCACCTAAATTGTTTTGAACCATTTTATAAATATGCCTCAGGTATCAGAAATTGATGGAGTTAGAATTATAATTTCGATAATTTTATTGCATATTTTCTGAGTTCCTACTATACTAGGTACTGTAAAGAACTGAAAGATAATAAGGTATAGCCCTTTCCTTCAAAAGTCACAATGAGAACACCCTTTATTAATGGAAAGCTTTTCCCAGTATTAGAACTTGTCAATAAAGCCTCTTCAGAGTAATGCCAGGGTATAAACAATATACGAATCTGTTAGCGCATTTATTCAACTTCTAGTTTTGTAGGAATCCTAAATCTTAGGAGAATTTGGTAAAAAGCTATAGAGAAAACATGACTTAAAGATTATTTACATGCAAAATATTACTCTCAAAATAGCATTCATAGGAGCAGAATTGGGTTATATATGGCTATTACTGGCTGGTAGAGGGGATTCAGTAGCTGGCATAGCTGATATATAAACTGACAAAAATTCATAAGAAATCTCTTAATTTAAAATTTTATTTTTCTTTATACTTGTTGTAGAAAACTGGACATATAACAAATAGTATAAGTGAGAAATGATTACTCATAATACCATAATTGAGAGAGAACTGTTATTAATGTTTTAGTGTACCTAACTATTTTTATGCATATATTTTTAAGAGTTTATATAAATATACAAGATAATTTGAATAATATCTACCATACATATTGGTAGTTTCCATGTTTTTTCATGGTGCATGAATGTTCCATCACATGGATACAATTTAAGCAGTCCGTTGAACATTCAGGTTGTACCTGTGTTTTATTACTATGAAAAATATTGGAAAATATCATGGTAAATATCTTTGACAGGATTCCTCATTATTGACTTTAGATAGTAGATCCTTAAAATGAGAGTTTAAAGCATGAACTCTTAAAGATAAGCAGTATTATAGACTGTAAAAATCTTCTGCACAGGAATTGGGAGCCCCAATTTGTTGTCCAGGTTCTGTCAGCCTTGCAACTTCAGGAAAGTTAAATAAGGCTCTCTGAGAGCCTAATAAAATTAGATATTTAGATTAAGATTCCTAATTCTAATGGTCCATGTGCCTGTTAGCATTTCTTGAGAGGCATTGGAGCTAAGGATTAACTTCATTTCTTGTTCATTTATTCACTCAATAGATTATTTATAGAAGACCTATGATATGCTGGGCACTCACAATTTGTGCCCCCTGCGAAGTCATAGCCATATGAAGTTTGTTGAAGTCATCCTAGGAGCTCATTTCCAGAGATGAGATTCCTGGCAATAGAATTGACTGGCAGGGAAAAGGGGGGTGAGTAACAGAGTTGTCTCACCTTTCCCCACATATCTATAAGGCCAGCCACCACACCTAGGTATATCAACTGCTCCGCCTTTTTGATACTTCCATATCTTCATTTGTTTGGGTCTTGAAAGTTTTTTGGGAAGGAATGACTAGTTAAACTGCTATCAGTTAATTTTTCTTATCACTTGACATATACTAATAGTTGGATATAAAGAAAATTAGGGCACTGGAAAAATATGTGAAGGTACCAGGAATGAAGAAAAGGAAGCAGTTATGGGAAAAGAAAGACCTCAAAACAAACTCCACAGACCTACTTTTTTGCCTAAAGTATTTGTAGCTGAATCACTGTTAGAGGCCACACCAAAGTTACTTGTTTCTGGTTTATGGAATGTTAAACCAGGCTGATGATAAACTGATAGCTCACAGCTCAGCCCCAACCATAACCAAAACAACCAGAGGCAGGTACTAGTGGTCCCAAGTGAGAGCATCCCTAAGCAGTAAGTTCACCTGTTCCTGGGGCTGGCTGTATTGGGCTCATGGCAACTAGGAAACCCAATAAGGCCAAGCCTGATGCTTATCTCACCCATCTGCCAGGACAGGTGCTGTTAATGTCTTTATATTCATTTTGACATTATAACTTTTATCCTGTGGTACTAGAATGGCACACCCAGTGACTGAGTTCCTCCCATAGAATTCCTAATTACAACTGACCATTCTCCAAATCAGTGTATTGAGAAATGCTTTCCCTAATGTTTTTTTCCCAAAACACATTCATCGACTGGATCAATAAACAGACCCCTCTAGGTAGAACTCAACATTTAACATATTGCAGTGCACTCTTTCCATAAGCAGCCTGAGGTGACCTCAGAAAATAGTTCGCTACTTATTTGAACCATAAAACTCCACAAAATCATGCAAATCCAGAGGTTCGAGTATTTGTGTTTACTTTAAGAAAACTCATGAAACTGCCCAGGCAACCAAGGTATGCATATCCAGAAAGCCACCAATTATCTGAAGGATAGCACTTTAGAGAAGTAATGTGGGCCATTCCATTGTTACAGTGGCACAGTTGGTAGGTGCCCAGGCCAAACAGTGGGGCCAGACACAGGGTTGACGGCCTAGAAAGAGTGCTGAATTTTTGCTGCACATCCTCAAAAATGCAGAGAGTAATGCAGAACCTAAAGGTTTAGATGTAGATTCTATGATCATCAGGCACATCCAAGTGAACAGAGCTCCCAAGATGTGGCACAGAACTTACAGAGCTCATGGGCAGATGAACCCCTATATGAGCCCCCCCTGCTGCACTGAGATTATCCTTATTGAAAAGGAGAAGATTGTTCCTAAACCAGAAGAGGAGGTTGCACAGAAGAAAAAGATATTCTAGAAGAAACTGAAGAAGCAAAAACTATGGCCTGGGAGTATATTCAACATCAAATAAATTCTAATTTTATATATATTCTGGATAAGATAACCAAAACTTAAAATAGCTAGGAGAACAAAATCCTTAGACTTTTACCATCCCTAGTTGGGGAGAGTAGGGAGAAATATTACAGCAGATGGCAGATGGCAGTACTCTGCTTCTCCTGGTATCAGAACAAATAGGGAACCAAAAAGCAAGAATGAACTGTAGTATCTGCTGAACCCCCACACAAATTTCACATATATTTTAGTGAACCATTGAACTAACTTATGTCCAAAGCAAAGAGTTTAGTAAAGCAGTGTAAATCAGAACTATTTTCTAAAAATGTTTATATGAGTAAAACCTAACTATTAAAATAATGACCACCGAGAACTTGAATCTCACTTTGGTAAGTCAGAATCTACAATCATGAGAGTCTTTAAAAGGTGAGTTTGGATAAGGGGAAAAAAGAAAGGCAAACTTGGTCTTAATAGAGTTCTGTGTGTGACAAGAGTGAACCCCAAAGTATGAGGAAGGGGGAGTATGGAGACAGCAACACATGGGATAAACACAGGTGGCAATAGGAGTAGAAGGTGGTGAAAAGCCTTCGAACCCCTGGGGAATCAAGTTGAACTCCAGAAGGCAGAAGAGATTCATTGCACTTCATTGTTGATTATTACGGATTGATGCATAGGATGTATATGAAAGTTGATTCACAGGACCATGCAAGTATGAAGTACTGAACAAATGTTCAATCTGAATTGAGTCTACTACATTGCACAGTACAATATGGCGAAGGTTAGAATAATAGAAGAGGGATTAGAAAGTATGTGTGGATTCATTTACTCGATTTTTGCCTTACAGGCATTCACTAAATCAAAGGAATAAACCAGTAGAGTCTCACTTCACTCAGCCAGGCTTTCAAGCATCTCTAATTAGGGAAAGGATTTATTTTAAGCTTATAAATATAAACAATTACATGAAAGCATTCCACTCCCATGCATTGATGTCAAGAATAGGACATTTTGTTTATCTTTTTTCAAGGTCCTATCTCTTCAGTCTGATGGGGCAGTACTTCTCAAACTGTGATCCGTCTGGTTGTTCTACCTTTCTCAGAGGCATCTGGGAGCTTGTTAAACATGTGGACTCCTGGGTCACAATCAGAATCTCTGGAAGGAAGGAGGCAGAATTGATCTTTAATAACTTTCTAGGAGATTATTTCACACCCTATAGTTTTAAAAGCCCTGAGCTAGCAATGGAAGTACAAGCAGCTAACTCATTTGAGCAAAGGCAGGTAAATAGGGCCATGGATTTGCCCCAGGCCAACAACCAAAAATGGGTGCTTTGGTAATGTTAAGCATTCAGCTCTGCAAAAGAAAGCTCCAATTTCTACCGTTTGCCATTTCCATCATGTCAATACTCTCACCATAGCCAATTTCAAGCTACCAGTGTGACATCACCTAATGTGAACATGAGATGTGCAGTAGTACACTTCTATATAATATTTCTACCATAACAGATATAAATAATCTCAAGATCATAAATAATAGTAAAAGGTAGGAAAATAATAAGGAAATGATAAGTTTTGAGTATTTTCTTTGTCTTTATTATAATTTATCTTATAATTTGAAATCTAATTATGACTATTTAACAAATGGCTTGCTAATTTAATGATCAGCCCTCATGGGTATAATGGCACCAGCACACCCTGCTTGCAGCCATTACTGAAAGACACACAACCCTCCTTTGGCCTGTGGACTAATCGTGCCACCTGAGCAGTACATGTGGCCACACAGAAACCACTAGGCAGCTACTTTAGCCTCATTCAGAGGCCTGCCCTAGAACCTGAGCTAAGAAGAAAAGGCCACTGGTGGTTGGGCCAACCAGCAGGCAAAATGTCCTCTGCATCTTATACTCTAGCCCAGGATTTCTTTAGTGTCAAGCACAGACAACCCACATTAGGTGGGGGGAGGGGAGGAGGTGTGGTTAGAATGCTTAGTACTGGGCACCACCCCAGACCTCCTACATCAGGATCACAGGGAGCCAGGCCCCAGAATTTGCATATATAAAAACTCAACAAGCACTTCTGATAAGCACTAAATTTGAGAACCCTTGGGATGGTGCAGCTATAGTTAAAGATGAGTACACAAAAAAATAATGTGTTTGGAGTGATGTCAGAAGCATTGCAGAGTGAAAGATGTCCACAAATCCTTCCCCTTGAAATAACAAAAAGCTGAACATCTAAAACTCAACAAAAAACACCCAGCCTGCACACATGCACATCGGAGCCAAGGATCTATGCTTAAGAACTACCACAGGTCAGAACTGCAGGAGTATGGCATTAGACTGGGAGAAATATAGAAGCTGCCTCTTGCAGATGGATCTCCCAGCAGGAGGAGTGGGGAGGGAAGAAGGTGCAGCGGATTCCCTGAACAGACCTGCCTGAGAGAGCTATGAGCTCCACACACTGGCAGTACCCAGGGATCAGAGCAGAGAAGCAACAGCTGATTATTACTAGCCATGGTCGCAAAACATGAGGCTGAGCCGCAGCCCCCATTCTCCAACCCACAGGGCACATGCCCCCATATTCTGTAAGACTGAATACTGTGGAGCCCCAAGGGAATCTCAGCAAATGCTACTGAAACAGTCACTAACACTGACAGAGACTAAGACTGAGGGTAGCAAGCATAGTTGAATATTTATAAGAAAAAAAGGCATTATTAATATTTTGTACAAAGCAGAGATCCAAGAGGCTCAGACGCCACCTACTGGAAACCAAAAGTAAATGCCATCTTAGAAACAGGCTAAAGAGAGACCTTTATGAAATAAATCTTTTTGGAAATAAAGCGGAATATACTTCGATTAATGTCCAGTCAGAAAAATGGCCCATTAAACATTATGAACAAACAAGGTGACAAGGCAGCTCAAAAAGAATGAGAAAAATCTCCAGAAAATAAGTGTAAAGACATAGAAATATGCGCCTTAAGTGACAGAGAATTCAGGATGGTACTTTCTGAAATAAACTCAATGATATCCAAAATAGTTCATGTCAACAATTCCAGAAATTAAAAAAAAAAAAAAAAACTAGATCAACAGAGTGAGTTTTTAAGAAAGGAAGTTGAAACCTTAACAACCAAATAGGACTTTTGATGAACACACCAAAATACACAAAAGAAAGAAATAACAAGCTTGAGAAATAGAGTCAATCAAATGGAGGAAAGGCTCGGTGGTAATGAAGACAGATATCTAGAAATAAATTAGAAGTAGAGAGAAAACAAAGAAGGAAAAATAAAGGAAGAAATACAAATTTAGCTGATGCCATCAGAAAGGGAAAAAATAATATGCATTCTCGAAGGGGAGGAAAAGGAGAAGGAATTAGAAAGCATTTTCACACAAATAGTTGACAAGAATTTCTCAAATCTACGAAATGAATTAGAGCTTGAAATTCAAGAAGCCACAGAACACCCAATTATCTCAATCCAAAAAGGCCTTCACCAAGACACATCGTATTAAAATTATCAAAAATTAATACAAAGAATTCTCAGGGCAGCCAGAGAAAAGAAGACAGTAACCTATAAAGGAAAAAACATTAGATTATTGTTGGACATCTCAGTATAAACTGTAACAACAAGAAACGAATGGAATCAAATATTCAAACTATTAAATGAAAGGAACTACAAGCCAAGAAAAATGTATCCAGCTAAGCTCTCCTTTAAATATGAAGGAGCAATAAAGACCTTTCCAGACATAAAAACTGAGGGAATTTCATGGATCAAGAAACATTGAAAGGGGTCAGCTCACCTAAAAATGATTTAAAAAAAACATAAATATGAGTAAGGTGACTAGTAGGCAGATAGAAGCAGAGTAATGCTACCCATATTAAAAACAAGGCATTATAAGTGTAAACAATAAGAAGATATTTGCTATTGCAAGGTAGTATGAAAGTTCAGCATACATAGGGAAAATTTGAGACAACAAAAACAAAAAAGGGGAGGATTCAAAGATCCAAATTCACAAAGGGGAATGGAGAAAAGGCAGATAACTATCTTTTACATATTCATAATGGTAACCACACACCAAATATTTAGAAATGAAATATATAACATAAAAAAGAACCAGAAGGAAAATGCAAAACAAACAAACAAAAACAAACATGAGGACAAGGAAGCAATGGAAACACCGAGCTACCAAAAATCAGAAGATAAAATGGCTAAAGAAAAACTGCATATTTCAATAATCACTTGAAATGTAAATGGACTGAACTCACCAATATAAAAGTGCAGAGTTGCAGAGTGGATCAAAAAACAAAACTCAACCATATGCTGCCTCTAGGACACATATCTCAGCTCCAAAAACAAATATACACTCAAAGTGAAAGGGTGGAAAATGATATTTCAAGCAAATGGCATTCAGAGAAAAGTAGGAGTAGCAGTACTAATATCAGACAAAATAGACTTTAAAATAAAAAAGTAAAGAAAGATCCTGAGGGACACTTCACAATGATAAAGGGAATCATGCACCAAGAAGACATAAATACCCTACTGTCAGATATGGACAGATCATCCAAACAGAAAATCAGTAAGGAAATAATATCATTAAATGATACATTAGACCAACTAGACATACTTGACATTTATAGAGCCTTTCATCCTAAAACAGCTGCTTATACATTCTGCTCCAGTGCACATGGAACATTCTCAAGAATCGACCACATACTGGAACACAGAGATAGCCTCAACAAATATCAAGGTTAGAAATCATACCAACCATATTCTCTAATCATAATGCTTTGAAACTAGAGATTAACTGCAAAAAAAAAGCAGAAGGAACCACAAATACAGGGAGGTTAGACAACATACTACTGAAGAATAACTGGGTCAGAGAAGAAATAAAAAGAGAGATCAAGAGATATGTAGAAATGAATGATAATAATAGTAAACATTAAAACTTTTAGAACATGGCAAAAACAGTCATAAGAGAAAAGTTCATATCATTACAGGCCTACCTCCAAAAACAAGAACAAGCCCAAATAAACAACCTAATGCTTCATCTTAAAAAACTAGAAAAGGGAGAACAATTGAAGCCTAAAGTCAGCAGAAGGAACAAAATAATCAAAATTAGAGCATAAATAAATGAAATTCAAAATAAAACAAAACAACAAAATAAATGCAACAAAGCCGGTTCTTTGAGGAGGTTAATAAAATTGACAAACCCCTGGCTAGACTAACTAAAGAAAAAAGAGAAAGGACACAAATAAACCAAATCAGGGATGAAAGAAGGAAAATGATGACAGACACAGCAGAAGAACAAAGGATCATACAAGAATACTATGAAAAAGTATATAACACCAAATTTAATAACCTAGAAGAAATGGACAAGTACTTAGAAAAATACAACCTTCCCAGACTGAATCAAAAACTAGAAAATCTAAATAGACTGATCAGCAGTATGGAAATTGAAACAATCATCAAAAACCTACCAAAAAGTAAATTCCAGAACCAGATGGCTTCACCTGTGAATTCTACCAAACATTCAAATAAGATTTAATACCTATTCTCCTGAAACTCTTCCAAATAATCGAAGAGGAGGCAATACTTTTCGACTCATTTTATGGGGCCAATATTACTCTGATACCAAAACCTAATAAAGATAACACAGAAAAAGAAAACTACAGATCAATATCTTTCATGAATACAGATGTAAAAATCCTAAATAAGATACTACCGAACCAAATACAGCAACATATTAAGAAGATTATACACCGCAATCAAGTTGACTTCATCCCAGAGGCACAAGGATGGTTCAACATATACAAATCTATTAATGAGATATATGACGTAAACAAATTTAAAAAATAAGAATTATATAATCATATCAATAGATACGGGAAAAGTCTTCGACAAGATACAGCATCCATTTATGATCAAAACACTTAACAAAATTGGTATAAAAGGAAAGTACCTTAACATAATAAGGCCATATATTACAAGCCCTCAGCCAACATTATACTTAATGGTGAAAAACTAAATACCTTCCCTCTAAGATCAGGAACAAGGCAAGGCTGTCCACTATCGCCACTGTTATTCAGTATCACATTGGAGGTCTTAGTGGGTGCAATGAAGCGAGAAGAGAAAGATATAAAATGCATCTAAATAGAAAATGAAGAAGTCATACTGTCACTATTTGCGGATGACATGATTCTCTATATAGAAAACCCTAAAGACTCCACAAGAACTCTACTAGAAACAATAAGCAAATACAGTAAAGTTTCTGGATACAAAAATCAACGTTCAAAAATCTGTAGCGTTCCTATACTCTAATAACAAAGTGTCAGAAAAAGAAATGGAAAAAATAATTCCTTTTGCAATTGCAACAAAAAGAATAAAATTCCTAGGAATAAATCTAACAAAATATGTGAAGGACCTATATAATGAAAACTATAACACTCTATTAAAAGAAATCTAAGAAGATACAAAGAAATGGAAACATATTTTGAGTTCTTGGATTGGAAGAATCAACATAGTTTAAATGACCATATTACCTAAAGTATTAATGCAATCTCCATTAAAATTCAATCGGCATTTTTAAAAGAAATAGAACAAAAAAATCATCAGATTCGTATGGAAGCACCAAAGACCCCAAATTGCCAAAGCCATCCTGAGAGAAAAGAATGAGGCTGGAGGCATCACTCTGCCCAACTTCAAATTATACTACAAAGCGACAGTGATCTAAATAGCATGGTATTGGCAGAAAAACAGAAACACGGACCAGTGGAACAGGATCAAGAATCCAGAAGTAAACTCATATTTATACGGGCAAAGAATTTTCGACAAAAAAAGCCAAAAACATACAGTGGAGAAAGGAAAACCTCTTCATTAAATGCTGCTGGGAAAACTGGAAAGCCAACTGCAAAAGAATGAAACTAGACTGTTGTCTATCACCACACACCCAAATTAACTCAAAATGGATTAAATATCCAAACATCAGACCTGAAACAATAAAATGCATAGACGAAAATGTAGGAACTAAACTCATGGACCTTGGGCTTAAAGAGGATTTTATGAATTTGACCTCAAAAGCAAGGGAAATAAAAGCTAAAATAAATCAATGGGACTACATCAAACTAAAAAGCTCTGCTCATCAAAAGAAACCATCAACAAGGTAAAGAGACAACCATCTAAATGGGAAAATATATTTGCAAGCAACTACTCCAATAAGGGCCCAATATCCAAAATATACAAAGAAGTCGTACAACTCAACAATAACAAAAATCAAACAATCCAATCAAAAAATAGGCAGAGGATCTGAACAGGCACTTCCCCCCAGTGGACACACAAATGGCAAGCAAATATATGAACAGATGCTCAACATCGCTAGCTATTAGAGAAATGCAATCAAAACTACAATGAGATACCATCTCTTACCTGTTAGAATGGCTGTACTCAACAGGACAAGTAATAACAAATGCTAGAGAGGATGTGGAGAAAAAGGAACCCTCATACACTGCTGGTGGGACTGTAAATTGGTACAGCCACTATGGAAAACAGTATGGAAGTTCCTCAAAAAATCAAGTATTGATCTACCATATGATCCAGCAATCCCTCTACTGGGTATTTACCCCAAAGACTTGAAAACTCATATTCGAAAAGATATTTGCACACCGATTTTCATAGCAGCATTATTCACTGTGGCCAGGACATGGAAGCAACCAAAGTGTCCTACAATAGATGATTGGATAAAGAAGCTGCCGTACATATATACAATGAAATATTACTCAGAGATAAGAAGAGATGAAATACTGCTATTAGCAACAACATGGATGGGCCTTGAAATAATCATACTATGCAATATAAGCTAGACAGAAAAGGTTGAAAATCACATGATATCACTTATATGTGAGATATAAACCTAAAAGCAACAAATGAAGAGGACAAACAGAGGCTCATAGACTGGACAATGGACTAGTGGTTACCAGAGGGTAGGGGGAAGGTGAAGGGGGAGGTAGATGAGGGGAGTATTTAAATCATCTCTTCTATTAAAATATGAATAAAAAAATAAAATAACAAAAAGATTATACACCATGATCAGTTGGGCTCATTTCATTGGCACAGGGATGGTTCAACATTTGGAAATCAATTAATGTGATATACCCCATAAACAGAAAGTAGGAATTATATGATCATCTCAATAGATGCAGGAAAAGCCTTCAACAAGATATAGCATCCACTTATGATAAAAACACTTAACAAAATTGGTATAGAAGTAAAGTACCTTAACGTAATAAAGGCCATCTACAACAAACCCTCAGCCAACATTATCCTTAATGGTGAAAAACTAAAAGCCTTCCCTCTAAGATCATAAACAAGACAAAGCTCTCCACTATCACCACTGTTATTCAATAAAAAATGGAGGGGTTAGCACGTCTGCTTTACATGCAGAAAGTCCTAGGTTCGTGCCCCAGGTGGAGCCACGGACCATATTTTGGTTGCACCAGGCCCCCGGGGTATATGCTGGGAGCCTGTGGGAGGAGATGCCCCGCCTTCAGAGATCCAGTTCTTAAGGGGAAACGGCAACATCCATAGGTCAGGGGTGGAAGTGAGGGAGGAGATTAAAGCGGGGAAAATAAATAGATGATAGATAGATAGATTATAGATAGATAGATAGATAGATAGATAGATAGATAGATAGATAGATAGATAAATGGATGTCCTAGCGAGTGCGATCAGGTAAGAGAAAGATGTAAAAGGCACCCAAATAGGGAATGAAGAAGGCAAACTGTCTCTATTTGCAGATGACATGGTTTTCTATATAGAAAACCCGAAAGACTCCACAAGAACACTACTAGAAACAATGAGCAAATACAGTAAAGTTTCTAGATGCAAAATCAATGTTCAAAATTCCATAGTGTTCCTATACTCTTATAATGAATTGTCAGAAGAAGAAGTGGAAAAATAATTCCTTTTGCAGTTGCAACAAAAAAGAATAAAATACCTAGGAATAAATCTAACAAAACATGAGGGACCTATATGATGAAAACTATAAGACCACTATAGACTAATGGTTACCAGAGGGCAGGGGATTGGGGGAGGGTGGAGGTAAACGGGGAAAGGGGGGTCAAATATGTGGTGACAGAAAAATCTAACTATGGGAGGTGAACACACAGCGTAAACAAATATATGCCTTACTGCTAAAGTGTACAGCTGAAACATTGGATTTCGTTAACCAATGTCACCATAAAAATTTAATTAATTAATTTTTAAAAATTAAAGAGATACAAAGAAATGGAAAGATATTCTGTGTTCTTGGATTGGAAGAATCACCATAGTTAAAATTACCTTATTACCTAAAGCATTATACAGATTTAATGCAATCCCCATTAAAATCCCATCACCAATTTTTAAATAAATAGATCCAAAATATCATCAGATTTATATGGAAGCACAAAAGACCCCAAATTACCTAAGTCATCCTGAGAAAAAAGAATGAGGCTGGAGTCATCACTCTGTCCGACTTCCAATTTTACTACAAAGCGACAATAAAAACGGTATGGTATTGGCAGAAGAACATACACACAGACCAGTGGAACAGAATCTAGAGTCCAAAAGTAAACCTATATTTATATGGGCAAATAATTTTTGAAGAAAAAAAAGCCAAAAACATAGAGCAGAGAAAGGGAAGCCTTTTCAATAAATGGTGCTGGAAAAACTGGAAAGCCACCTGAAAAAGAATGAAACTAGACTGTTGTCTATCACTGCATACCAAAATTGACCCAAAATGGATTAAGGACCTGAATATAAGACCTGAAACAATAAATTGCATAGAAGAAAACATATGAACTAAACTCAAGGACCTTCGACTTAAAGAGAATTTTATGAATTTGACCTCAAAGGCAAGGGAAGTAAAAGCAAAAATAAATGAATGGGACTACATCAAATTAAATAGTTTCTGCACAGCAGAAGGTACTATCAGCAAGGTAAAGAGACAATCATCTGAATGGGATAATATATTTGCAAGTAATGCCTCTGATAAGGGCCTAATATCCAAAATATACAAAGAATTCATACAACTCAATAACAACAAAAAATCAAATGATCTAATTAAAAAAAAATAGTCAGAGGACCTGAACAGACACTTCTCCCAAGAAGACATACAAATGGCACCAAGAGAAAAGCAGTTAGTTACCTTCAAGGGAGCACCCATAAGACTGGCAGCTAATTTCTTAAAAGAAAGTATACAGAAGGACTTGGCACAAAATATTTGACATGAAGAAGACCCAGGATCTACAACCAAGGATTCTTTATCCAGCAAAGCTATCATTTAGAGTTGAAGGACAGATAAAGAGCTGCCCAAAGGAAAATAAGCTAAAGGAATTTACCTGCACCAAACCAGTTTTACAGGAAATGTTGGAAGGGCTTCTTTAAAATGTAAAATCATGTATCAAAAACAGGAATAAAAAATGATAATAACGACATATTTATCAACAAGTTCCTGAAATGGAAAAAAATTAAGTGCTCCAACCAAAAGATAGGGAAACTGAGTAAATAAGAAAACAATACACCTACATATGCTGCCTACAAGTGACTCACTTCAGATTAAAGACACACACTGACTAAAAGAAAGGGCATGGAAAAAGATATTGCCTTGAAGGACCTAGAGGGTATTGCGCTGAATGAAATAGGTCGGATAGAGAAAGACAAATATTGCATATTTTCACGTATATGTGGGATCTATAGAACAAAATAAACAACAACAACAAAAATGGAAACAAATTCATAGACATAGAGAATATTTTGAGGGCTGCTAGATGGGAGGGGGTTCGGGTCGATGATGAAAAAAGGCAAAGGGATTAAGAAGTTACAAATAGATACAAAATTGTCATGGGGATATAAAGTGTAGCATAAGGAAAATAGTTAAAACATAATAAATCTGTAAGGCATAAGAGAGGTACTACATTTAGTGGGGTGATCACTTTTTGAGTTACATAGATCTCTAATCACTATGCTGTATGAGCGAAATTAATATATTATTGTATTCCAACTATAATGAAAAAAAATCATTGAATTGTACGATGTAAATACAAGCAACTAATTGTCTCTTATATTTCAATAAAATTGGGGAAAAAGTGAAAAATTGAAATTAGAGAAAAAACATTTAAATCAATTCTTCTGCATGCAAATTGGCTCTTTTTTTAATAGAAAAGTTTTCAAGAATTTCTTTAAAATGATAGAACATATCAGGAAGCAGCATGAGTTCTGGCTCTGCTATTAGATTTCGGACTTTGGTTAAATAGTTTCCCCACTCTCTGAGCTTCAGTTTCCTTATATGCAAAATAAAGGGTTTGACACAAGGATGTTTCATGTCCTTCCAGCTCTAACTGGTGATTTTGCCAGCTAGTTCACCTAGTTAGTTTTTATTTTCCCTTCAACAATCTGTTTTTAGGTCGTTGTATATTTTCAGTTTACCTCCACTAAAGGGTAGCCAGAGAAAGGAGACGAGTCTCAAAAAGGTTCCTCGGTCTACGGCCATGCCACCCTGAACAAGCCCAATCCCTTCTGATCTCGGAACCTAAGCAGGGTTGGGCCTGGTTAGTACTTGGATGGGAGACCACCTAGGAAGACCAGGTGCTATAGGTGTAAAAAATAAAAAAATAAGGGATTGTAAGCTGACAAGGTCCTTGCAATCTGTGATGTCAACCAAAAAAAAATTTCCTCATACAGTTGTATTCTTTACAGCCAGTATTGACCAAAAAAAATAATAAAAGTGATGGAAGAAATTGATGTTACATGGACTAAAATGAAATTGGGATTTCTGTTAGTTTCATTTGTCTTTGCTATTGTGCTCCTTTATTACACAAAGCAATTTATGAGAGGCATTTTACATAATTTTATTTTTATTCAATATAAGAAAATCAAGTATATTTTTGCTTTGTCCAGATTATTTATCCCTAGCTAAGAAATTCAGTCTTTACTAAATCAATCTTCGAGGCCATCCCTTTCCCATTTTTCTTTACTGGAATTTGCAATCAAGGATTTGATCTGAAAACTGCATTGATTTCCATTTAATTACCACAAAAATATCCAGGTCTCTGGACAACTTTCTGATCAACTTTGTTTCCCATTACTCCCCAGAAATTATCTTATACCCCAGAGATGCATCTTTCTATAATAACCCCACAAACATACCCTTGGTGTTTGTGGGGCTGACTCAGTTGTGGTATGATAGAAAGAGCTGCAAGCTGAAGTCTAAACAGCTTTCTGGAGAAATGGCTGATTTCAGGGCTGGGCAAGGTAGGTACAAGATGAGTCTACAATGTATTGTTATGCCAGAAATTAAGGAAGAGCTTGAAATAAATGATGGGATTATGTCACAAGTACAAGAACCATCTTGAAAGGGCCTTAGGTGAAATTTGTGACAAATTGAGAAGCAAAGTACAATAATGAATTATGAAACATTGACAAAATAGAAAGCCATGAGTCCATACCAATAATAAACAGATAAATAAATAAATAAACAAAATGGAGAAGGGAGGGATCTTATTTACAGTAGAGTGCAACTGATGAAGGTGAAGGAAGTGCTTGAGTTGGAAATCATCATTTTCCAACCATTAAGTTAAATGTCAGACAAAAATCATCATAAGCTTTTGAATAAGAGTAAGATATTTGCATGATCTTAATGTACTGCTTGTTAATTGCATAGTAAAAAAATAACTGTACAGTGAAGAAATTGGACAACACCTTGGCCAAGTGATCAAAACTAACATAACTAATGAGGTGCAGATGGACATGTGTCTCTAGATGTGAGACCCTGAGAAAGACCCAGCATCACTTATTTTTATTATTAATATTAATAACATCAATATTTCATCTGAGAATGCATCACCTGAATTTAATCATGAGGAAATATTAAACAAACCTCAAATAAGATACGTTCTGTTGAAAAAAAAAAAGAGGGGGGTGAAAATTGTATTATTTAAAAATGTTAATTTCATAAAAGACAAAGTCTGAAAAAAAAAGACAAAGTCTATGGAAATGTTTGCAGATTAAAGGAGATTACAGAGACATGATAATTAAATACATACCTGATCCTAGACTGGATCTTATACAGGAGAGGGGATAATGCAAGAAAGGATATCATTGAGTCAATTGACAAAATTAGAATACACATGGTGAATTACATGAAATTGTGTATTAATTTACTGAAGTTGATAACTGTACTCTGGTCATGTAAAAGAATACCCCTATTCTTATGAAATATACATGAAGGTATTTAGAAGTAATGAGTCATAAATTATGTAACTTATTCTCAAATGGTTCAGAAAAAATATGAATATACTGAGAGAAAGAGCATGAGCAAATGAGCTATAAGGGTAATAATAGGTAGTTTTTATATCATTCTTATTGCAACTTTTCTGTAATTTTGAAATTATTTCTAAATTTAAAAGCTTAAAAGATGTGGTCGCAAATCCTGACCATGCCCCTTAGATCTCTATGACCACAGGCAATATGTATGACTTCGCAGCAGAGGCAGTTACCAATCATTGTGCACTTATCATGAGTCAGGCATTGTGGTAAGCATTTTACCTGCATTATCTCAGTTCTTGAAACAACACTTCAAAACCTAGTTGTATAGATGAGGAAAATGAGGCTCAGAGTTGAGTAATTTGTCCAAAATCATCTAGTTAGTAAGTGTCAGGGTTGAAATTTGAACTCAGGCCTGATACTAATACACTATTTCCAAAAAATATATTAGTACATAATCATACTTTTTTTTCTTTTTACAAAGCAGTCATGATATTCTAAAAAATTATTTAGCTAATTTATTTAATATTGTAACAGTTTCTTTTTTGTTTTCCCCTACTGCCCACAGGGACAGAGGTCTTTTTCTAGTTTATTTAATGATAGATTCTCAAGCATCTTGAATAATGTCTGGCACCCAGTAGGTATTCACTAATATTTTTAATGAAGACTAACACCTCAGGAGTGTTGGGAGAATTAAATAAGATAATATGTAAATAACACTTTGGTATCCTTTGATGTGACTTTTGGACAAGTTTGTAACTTTTGAAAATTAAATTTATTGGTGTGATATTGGTTAATAAAATTATATAGGTTTCAAGTGTACAATTCAATATGTCTATGTATATTGCATTATGTATTCACCACCCAAAGTCAAATTTCCTTCCATCACCATATATTTGATGCTCTTTACCCTAATCTAAGTCCTCCCACCCTTTCTCTCTCATAACCACTAAACTGTTGTCTGTGTCTATAAGTTTTTGTTTGTCTTGTTCGTTACTTTCAGTTTTATAACTCACATATAAGTGAAATCATATGGTTCTCAACTTTTTCTGTCTGACTAATTTTGCTTAATAATCCATCTTCTGGGTCTCTACCTAAAAAAATGAAAACATTTATTCATAAAATATGCACCCCAATGTTCATAACAGCATTATACATGGTGGCCAGGACATGAAAGCAACCATAGTGTCGTACAATAGATGATTGGATAAAGAAGCTGTGGTACATATATACAATGGAATATTACTCAGCCATAAGATGAAATGAAATACTGCCATTTGCGACAACATGGATAGATCTTGAGATTATCATGCTAAGTGAAACAAGTTTGTAACTCTTGAGCAGAGTCCCTATCAGTTCTCACAAAGCTTTGTCTCTCGAAGCTTAGGGAATGACGAATCTCTCCTCCTCAGAGAACAAAGGTGCATAGGCCCCTACCTTGCATGTTTGTGATCAGATAGAAGACAACCAGGCTACAAGGCATCTATGAAACACCTTAAAAGCACTAAGTTACAGGAAATATTTCATAACAAGACAGATTTTTAAATATGGGTAATTTCCAATCCTTTTCATCTCCTGGACATTGGCAAGGAAACCCTTCTTTCTCCAAGGGAAACAGATTATCTATGCCATTGGAAATGAAAGCGTGATGGTAATATCTCCATTCTATGAGCCTCAGAGAGGCTGGAAAATGGTAGGGGTGGAGGGATGGCAGGAAGTGGAAACTCAGGACCAGACCAAACAACACCAAAATCTCAAGCATGTTCTTAGTACATCATACTAGCCTCACTTAAAGGATAAAATAAAATAAAGAATGAGAAAAATATATATATGCCAGCCAAACAAAAGTAAGCAGTAATCTGTGATTTTCATGAGAAAAATGTCTGGTGTTGCTAACCACTTTATCGCAGCCCCTAGCCTAGTGCCTGGCATATAGTAGGTACTTTGTAAATATTCATAAACTGATAAACAGTTAGTTTTTGCTGCAGTAACAACCCCCTAAATTGCAGGTACTTACAACAACAAATATTTATCTCTTGCTTGTGGTTCTGTGAGCTAGCTATGGATCTACAAGGCTCAACTAGCCTTGCTTCTTAGGCTTGGGTGGAGATTTGCTCCTCAATCCAGGCCCCACACCAGAGAGGATCCGCTACCTGTAGCATGCTCCAATTTTAGTGTATGGCAGGGTTACAAGAAGGAAGCAAAAATACAAGATGCATCTGAAAGTCTCTGTTCACAACTGATACACTGTCATTTGGGCTCATGAATATATTCCACCTATTCTAATGGATGGAATATGCTGCAAAGTTGCATGGCAAAGGATGCAGAGGTATAATTTGTTGTAGGGAGAAGGTAGGGATGGGAATAATAATACAACACTACAGATACTCTTGTCCACACACCAAAACAGAACTGAGGTAGATATGAAGGCCTGTTTGTGTTATTCTGATTATAATTATTCATGCATTTGTGGCTTATTTCAATATGAGCTATCTCTTACACTGGATAAGAGCTGCTTGAGGTCCAGATGGTGTCAGGTTTGGCTCATCATTGAATCCCCAGCTTCTAGAATAGTGCCTAGTATGTGGTAGATGCTTAAGAAATATCATTGAAATAATGGATGAATAAATGGATCTCTGTACGTTTCATTAGAATTTTTACATGATCCACCTCTATTTACAAAATCTCAGAGTATTTCACAGTTCAGGAATAAATGTCCTATAATCACTTCATAGAACGGAAGTCACTGTTAGGATTTATAAGAACATATTACAAAAGGACAAAGGTTTATTTAAAAGATTCTAGGCTATTTGGAGAAACATGGCGGAGTGAAAGACATCCCCAGATCTTTCCCTTTGAAACAACAATAAGCTGAACATCTGAAACTCAACAAAAAACACCCAAACAGCACATCACACAACTGAGCGTGGGATCTGTGTATAAGAACTGCCACAGGTCAAAACCCCGGGTGTCAGGGCAGTGGCATGGGAGAAAAAAGAAACAATCTCTCACAGCCACCAGAGCTAACTGTAGGAGGAGGGGAGAGAAAAGGTGCAGCGCGTTCCCTGAGCAACCCTGCCTGGAAAACTGCTGAGTACCACCCAGCCAGAGGCAAGTCCCAGTCATCAGCATAGAAAGCAGAGAAGCAGGACGGCAGAGAAACGAGTTGATTTTTACCGGCCATGGTTGCAAAACCAAGGCTGAGCAGCAGCCCCCAACCCCTAACCCAGAGAGCCCCTCCCCACATACACCTTGAGACCAAACACCACAGAGCCCCAGGAGAATCCGAGCAAATGCTACCAAAACTGTTGCTAACACTGACAGGGACTGAACTGAGGGTAGTGAGCAAGAGTAAATATCTATCAGAAAATAAAAGGCATTTTTAAACCTTTATATAAGGCAGGGATATCCAAGAGGCTTAGACGCCACCTATTGGAAACCAAAAGAAAAGAGCCTTCTTTGCAACAGGTTAGAGAGAGACCTCTATATAATAAATCTTCTTTCAGGAAAAAAAGCAAAATACATTTTCATTAATGCCCAGGTGGAGAAATAGTCCATTGTGCACCATGAACAATCAAGGTGACAAGACATCTCAGAAAGAAAGAGAAAAATCTCCAGAAAATAAGCTTACAGACATAGAAAAATGCAACTTGAATGACAGAGAATTCAGGATGGTACTTCTGAAAAAGCTCACTGAGTTTCAATACGAGTCATATCAACAATTTCAGGAATTGAAAAAACAACTAGATGAGCAAAGAGATTGCAACCCTCAAAAAGAACACAATAGATCTTCTGGAGATAAAAAACACACTACGAGAGTTGAAAAATGATATAGCAAGCTTGGGAAATAGAGTTGACCAAATGGAGGAAAGGATCAGTGATATCGAAGATATAAATCTAGAAATAAATTGGAAGAAGAGAGAAAGCGATGAATGAAAAATAATGAAAGAGAAATTTAAAAACTAGCTGATGTGATCAGGAGAGGAAACATAAGAATAATGGGCATTATTGAAGGTGAGGAAAAGGAGCAGGAATTAGAAAGCATTTACCGACAAATAGTGGACGAGAAATTTCCAAAATCTAAGGAATGAGCTGGAGCTTGGAATTCAAGAAGTCAACAGAACACCAAATTTTCTCAACCCAAAAAGGCCTTCATCAAGGCACATTGTATTAAAATTATGAAAAATCAATGACAATGACAGAATTCTCAGGGCATCCGGAGAGAAAAAAATGGTAACTTATAAAGGTAAACCTATTAGATTATCCTCAGACTTCTCAGCGCAGAAAAAGCCTTAGACAGAATACGGCATCCATTTATGATCAAAATACTTAACAAAATCGATACATAAGGAAAGTACCTTAACATAATAAAGGCCATCTATGACAAACCCTCAGCCAACATTATATTTAATGCTGAAAAACTAAAAACTTTCCCTCTAAGAACAGGAACAAGGCAAGGCTGTCCACTATTGCCACTGTTACTCAATATAACATTGGAGGTCCTAGCAAGTGCAGTCACACAAGAGAAGGATATAAAAGGCATCCAAATAGGAAATGAAGAAGTCACACTGTTACTATTTGCAGATGGCATGATTCTCTATATAGAAAACATTAAAGACTCTACAAGAACACTACTAGAAACAATGAGCAAATACAGTAAAGTCTCTGGATACAAAATCACTGTTCAAAAATCCATAGCATTCCTATACTCTAATAATGAAGTATCAGAAAATGAAGTAGAAAAAATAATACCTTTTGCAATTGTAACAAAAAGATTAAAATACCTAGAAATAAATCTAACGGAACATGTGAAGGACCTATATAATGAAAACTACAAGACCTTATTAAAAGAAATCGAAAAAGATACAAAGAAATGGAAAGATATTCTGTGTTCTTGGATTGGAAGAATCAACATAGTTAAAATGACCTCATTACCTAAAGCATTATACAGATTTAATGCAATCCTCATAAAAATTCCATTGGCATTTTTTAAAGAAATAGAACAAAATATCATCAGATTTGTACGGAAGCACCAAAGACCCCAAATTAAAAGCCATCCTGAGAAAAAAGAACAAGGCTGGAAGCTTCGCTCTGCCTGACTTCAAATTATACTACAAAGCGACAGTGATCTAAATAGTATGGTATTGGCAGAAAAACAAACACATGGACCAATGGAACAGAATTGAAAGTCCAGAAGTAAACCCATATTAATTTGGGCAAATAATTAAAAAAAAAAAGCCAAAACATACAGTGGAGAAAGGAGCTCCTCTTCAATAAATAGTGTTAGGAAAACCGGAAGCCACCTGCAAAAGAATGAAACTAGACTGTTGTCTATCACCACACACCAAAATTAATTAAAAATGGATTAAGGTCCTGAATATAAGACCTGAATCAATAAAATGCATAGAAGAAAACATAGGAACTAAACTCAAGGACCTTGGACTTAAAGAAGATTTTATGGATTTGACCTCAAAGGCAAGGGAAGGAAAAGCTAAAATAAATCAATGGGACTACATCAAACTAAAAAGCTTCTGTTCAGCAAAAGAAATCATCAACAAGATGAAGAGAAAACCATCCAAATGGGAAAATATATCTGCAAGCAATGCCTCCAAAGAGGGCCTAATATCCAAAGTATACAAAGAACTTATGCTACTCAATAATATCAAAAAAACAAATGATCCAATCAAAAATGGGCAGAGGATCTGAACAGATACTTCTCCCTAGAGGACATACAAATGGCCAACAAATATATGAAAAGACGCTCAACATCGCTAGCTATTAGGGAAATGCAATCAAAACCACAAAGAGATATTTCACACCTGTTCAAATAACTATAATCAACAGAACAAGTAATAACAAATGTTGGAGAGGATGCAGAGAAATAGGAACCCTCATACACTGCTGGTGGGACTGTAAATTGGTACAGCCACTGTGGAAAACTGTATGGAATTTCCTCAGAAAGCTAAGAATTGATCTACCATATGATCCAGCAATCCCTCTACTGGGTATTTACCCCAAAGTCTTGAAAACCCATATTTGAAAAGATATTTGCACACTGATGTTCATAGCAGTATTATTCACATTAGCCAGGATATGGAAGCAACCGAAGTGTCCTATGATAGATGATTGGCTAAAGAAGCTGTGATACATATATACAATGGAATATTACTCAGCCATAAGAAGAGATGAAATACTGTCATTTTGGACAACATGGATGGACCTCGAGATAATCATGCTAAGCGAAATAAGTGAGGCAGAAAAAGTTGAAAATCACATGATATCACTTATATGTGGGATATAAACCTAAAAGTAACAAACAGGACAAACAAACAGAGACTCACTGACATGGACTATAGACTAGTGTTTACCAGAGGGTAGGGAGTGGGCAAGAAGGGGGAGGTAGATGGGGTAAAGGGGTCAAATACGTGGTGACAGAAAGAAATCTAACTATGGGAGGTGAACACACAGTGTAAATATATATATGCCTTACTGTTAAAGTGTAGAGCTGAAACTTATTGGATGTAGTTAACCAATGTCATCATAAAATAAATAAATTTTAAGAAAATGAAATAAAAAAATAAAATATAATAAAAGTTTTTAGAAGAGAAACCTACAAGCTAGAATTTAGGTCTGACTGCAATCACAGAATATATCTGGAAAACCTTGATTAGAAAGATTTCTAACCTCTGAGGACACTTGATTTCTGCCATTTATCTAGTAAAGCTGAGTAGAGATAACACGTTATCCCATCTTTACTGTCTATTTACTTAGTCATGTTGAATAAATGTTGAGTTATATATAAAATGGGCCTTATTCTCAGTTAACCCCATAGAGGCTCCCTGTGCAGTCAGAATGAGATGTTCTGTGGAGAACCTAATTGTTCAGATAGAAGGAGAAATCAAATGCCTACCTCACAGATAATCAAAGGTATGTCCCAAAGCAGAGACATGTGAGTTATAAATGTAAAATTTCACTGAAGGCTTGAATTTTATTTAAATTGATGTAAATTTGCTTTTTACTCCTTAATATGTCCAAATTTGTGTGTAAAAAATACCATTTAAAATTATTCATCATTTAGTAAAATGTATACTCCAGGAAATACACCTTTTTGCTTTATATATAACCCTTTTTCTATTCATCCTACTCCATACTTCCCTAGGCTCGTTTATCTTTGTTTGAGAAACAGGCCTTTTTGATCCTTGCGTTGAAGCTGTTTAACCGGATTATAATATTTAGATCTGCCTGGCTAGACTTTGCCACCTCATGCAGGAGAGAATTCTCAAAAGGGATGCCAGAAGGGAGTTAAGGGACTCCTAACCAAGTGAAAACTAAACAATTGGAATTAACAAAACAGAAATATTATTCCAAGGGCTTGGGGTAATTTCTTCAGGAGTTCTGTTGTGAATGATAGTGAAAGAAGCAGTGAGCTCTTTAGCTGTTCTGCCTCCACTGCCTAATCTGAGATGTCACTCTAAACTCCTATGCCTCTGAAATCCCCACCCCCACAGAAATCACCCAGTCTGTATGCACAGTGGAAGTGTCTGCCTGGTAGGGTATATATAGGTTGTCCAATAGAGAAGAGGCTTGTTTTTATAATTACAAGAGCAATTCTTATTCATCGTGTTACAAATTGGAAAGTGTAAAAATGCCAGAAAAAAATAAGCTGATGACCCGGAGCAACTCCATTTTGGCATATTTCCTTCCAGCTTTTCTTCTTACTTTTTTTTAACGTAATAGAGATCATATGACATATATACATTTTTATCTTGATTTCATCTCTTTAATATTACAAAATTTTCCTGTGTCCTTAAATATTTCTCTGACGATTCTGTTTAATGATTATACATTATTTGTTTCTAGATGTGTCAACCATTCTCTTAATGTTATAGGTTCTGATTGTTTCAAATTTTTCAGTTTTCTAAATAACATTTCAACAATCGTCTTTGCTCACATATTTTTGTCTGCATTATTAGGGAAGTGTCTGAGGATGGTGACTCAAAGTAAATGCGCATTTTAAAGTCTCTTGATACATATTGTCTATCAATGAGGTTCGTTAGTTGCAAGCAACAGAAGCTGAGTGGGAAATTAAGCAGAAAAGAAGTTTATTAAAAGATATTGAGTCTTTCACATAATTGTTGGGAGGACTGGATAATCAAGACTAAACTTCCAGAAACAATGCCCCAAACCAGGTTATAGAATGATCTTGATTAAAAAGATATCATAGTCTGTGTAAATGGCAAGTCCTAGAATTGTGCATGTATGGCAGCCTTGAACCTCACTCTAAAAAAAAAACCACTGCCCTGCACTGTTGCCAGCACCAAAAAAAAAGTAAGACTCCTTTCTTTCTTCACCTGTGTCAGCAAAAATGGAAGCTCCATGCAGAGCCTGCTTTAACTATGATTCTCACTGCCGGATCTAAATCTCCAGAAAACAAAGCTGAGGTCACATGCTTGCAGCCTAGCTGCAAGGGACACTGATAACCTCAGAAGGAACTTAAACTTGGAATTTTCACACACATAAAATGTAAGGTTGCCAGATAAAATATAGGATGTCTGGTTAAATTTGAATTTCAGATAAACAATGAATACTTTTCAATACATCTCAAACATTTATGGGGCATAGTGATACTCAAATTTCTTGTTGTTTAAAATTTAAACTTAAACAGGCATCCTATGTTTTTATTTGCTAAATCTGGCAACTCTAGTAGAAATGCTTTTCAAAAGATGATGGGCAGCCATGAGTGACTATTTCAAACACCTACCACAATATCACATTTCCTTAGCAAAAAGAAGCCCCAACAATGAACAAGAGTTTCCAACTTATCAATAGTCTTACTTCAAAAAATGTTTGCTAAGTTGATAGCCAGGAAATGATATTTATTTTCATACTTGTTTTAATTTACCTTTCTTTGATTTTTAGTGAGGCTGAACAAGTTTTCAATCCTTCATAATTTTTATCTTCCCCTCTGTAAATAGATCAATCTAATGCTGGTCATTTACCTTTTGAGGTATTTCTGTGTTTGTTATGAAAGAGCATCAGCCCTTCATATAATAAATATATTATCCCTGTGCTTAATTTATTATTGATCTTTTAATTCATGATCCTTTTATTTATAGAGGTTTTATATGATCAAGTCTCTTCCCCCACCACACACACACACATAGAACAATTTTCCCCATCTGGAGATCAGATAAATATTCATTTATAATTTCTTCTAGTTTTTTATGGTTTGATTTTTTACTCTTTAATGTGCATATAATGGGGTGATGATAATAGACATTTTTCTAAATAGTTAACCGATTATCCTAGTAGGACTTGTCGAACAATCCAAGGGATTTCTTTTTCAAAGCACTTGTCTTTGTAGTCAGTTTCTCAATTCCCTACCTGACAGCACTGAGCCCTTTGAATTCCTTCCTGTTAGCATATTTCTGTGACTTTAAACCAGTACATATGAATAATGACAGCAGTGTCATTTAGACACTTCTACTTGCTCATTTTATACATTTGGACAAGTAAGTAAAGACATTCAAAAGCTCTCTCGTTACCCCTAAGAATTATATGTGAAATTTGTGTGACTCAAATGATGATGAGGTTATGTCTTTGGGGTCCAAATAGCCTGCCTCTATATAGATGTAGACAACTGAGTCAAAGAGTATGAATGGTTTCTCCCATAATTTTGACCTAGCTCTAAAAATAATCCAATTATTACAATAAGATATTATTAATATTGATTTAATCTATTTAGAAAGAGAAATACATAATTTATAGCAAGATTTAAAGAAACAAACACCCAAATACAATTGAACATCTTCTTTATTAAACCTTAAATATCGCCAAGCACAGGTTACCCTAACACTTCTGTTCCCTCTTCTTTTTGCTCATGATGCTTAGGGTGTTGTTCACCAAAGAACCTTAACTATAATACTTTCTACCATTCTCATAAAACACTTAAATTGTAGTTTCACACCCAAAGAACAATCAACAAAATGAAAAGGCAACATATAGAATGGGAGAAAATATATGCAAACCTTATATTCAATAAGAGGTTAATGTCCCAAATACATAAAGAACTCATACAACTCAATGGCCCAAAAAAAATCCAATTAAAAAATAGAACTAAATGGACATTTCTCTATAGAAGACATACAGATGGCCAATAAACATATGAAAAGATGCTCGACATCAGTAATCATCAGAGAAATACAAATCAACCACAGTGAGATATCACCTCACGAAGAATACAAGAGATAACAAATCTGGTGAGGATGTGAAGAAAAGGGAACTCTTTTGCATTGTTGGTGGGAATGCAAATTTGTGTAGCCACTATGGAAAACAGTCTGGAGATTTCTCAAAGAATTAAAAATACAACTACCATATGATCCAGCAATTCCACTTCTGGTTATATATCCAAAGGAAATGGAAACAGGATATCGAAGAGATATCTGTACCCATGTTCACTGCAGCATTATTCACAATAACTAAGATACGGAAACAATCTAAATGTCTGTCAATAGATGAACAAATAAAGAAGATATGGCACATATATACCATGGAATATTATTCAGCCATGAAAAAAGGAAATCCTGTTTTTTGCAACATAGATGGACCTTGAAAGCATTATGCTCAGTGAGACAAGTCAGACAGAGAGACAAAAACTGTATGATATCATTTATATATGGAATTTTAAAAAGCCTAACTTGTAAAGCCAAAGAGTAGAATGGTAATTATGAGGGGATAGGGGATAGGGAAATTGGGAAGATGTTATGTATGTGTACAAACTTGCAACCAGTGGGTAAATAATTCCTGGAGATCTAATGCACAGCATAGTGATTATAGACAACAATACTGTATTATGAACTTCAAAGTTGGTAAAAGACTATATCTTTATTGTTCTCACCACAAAAAAGAAATAATAATTATAGGATGTGACGCTACTAGTGGTAATGATATTGCGATATATCAGTGTATCAAACCAATGTGTTGTACACCTTAAACTTACACAATGTTACATATCAATTATATCTCAATAAAAATAAATTAATTTTTAAAAGAGGTAAATTAAAAATAAATAAAGTGAGAGAGCATTTCAGGAAGCAGGAAGAAGTAGTACAAAGACCCTGAGTGAGGTGTTGCATTTTCAGAGGTTCTAATCAAAAGGAGACTTTTTGCTTAGAGGAGAGGGAGGACATTCCCTGGGAGATAGGGCAACAATGCCTGATATCCTACTACTAGCATCTTCTAGAGGCTGTGGCCAAAAGAAGTATATACTCACACATACGAAATTGGTATAATACTATATTTACAGTTTTTTTAAATCTCACTTTAAAAAAAATTAATATTACCATTTTTTTCCAAATCATTAAAGAAAACATGATTTTAAATGGCTATACTATGAGACTGGTCAAGATGGGGTAGAAGGTAGAAGCTGTGCACACCTCCTCTAGAAACCACACCAAAATTATAACGAAACTACAGAACATGGAGTCACCTGAAGTCTGGCTGAACAGAAGCCCTATACTAGGGACAAAAAAAGAGGTCACCTCAAACCAGTAGGAGGGGCAGAGATGCAAAATGGCCAGGTCCTACAACCATGTGTGGAGATCATAAAAGGGCTATCTTGGCTACAGAGCCACCTTCCCCATCTGAGGAGTGAGGGATCTCGCCCCCACATTGGGCTCCCCAGCCCAGAGTTCCAGTGCCAGGAAGAGAAGTCCACACAACCTCTGGCTGTGAAAATCAGTAGAGGTTGCAGCTGAGTGAGACAGAGGGCTGCAGGAAGCAGAGACCTTCCTCTTAAAGGGCCCACGCCCAGGCTTAACACGCTGATGGACTCACTTGCTCTGAGCTTCAGCACTGGGGAAGCTTCTCAAGGAGAGGCAGGGACGTACAGGGAGGCACTGAGCTGTCGGGCTTCAAAACAAGAGCTGGAGGGGAGGCTTTCTCTTGGACAGAAGTGCTGGCAGTATCCATTGTTCTTATGTTGAGCCTTCTCTACTCCCAGCCATCAGACGCAGGTGCCACCATATCTGAGTTGCGATCAACCTCAATAACACAGGTCACTCTGCCCAGGAGGTTCCCTGAGACTCCACCTCTCCCAACTTGTGAGCCCACCCACGCTACTTCCAATTGTTTATTCCACACAAATGTCCGGTCTTGGCTCCTGCTGTGGGCTTTCATAAAATCTCTCAAAGGCTCATAAAATCCAGTGAAGCAGTATCTATCCTCCAAGTGCCCTGTACCTCTTGCTGAGCAGTCCCAAGCTCTGCAGTAGCAGCAGCTGACCTCAGTTTCTGGCTTGACTTCTCGAGGCACCTGGAAGTTCAGCACAGGTAGCAGGCATATGTGGATTGAATGGTGACTCTTACCAGGTGGCCCCAAAGGTGCATAGGCTGCAACTGAACTTAGCCTGCAGCTGGACCCCTCCCAGGACTGTGCCACTGGGCCCCACAAGACACCTACTACATGAGGCCACACTACTAAGACCAGGAGACTTAGGAGCCCTATTTAATACATAGAAACAGACACAAAGAGGCAGACAAAATGGGGAGACAAAGAAGCATATCCCATATGAAGGAAAAGAACAAAGCCCCAGAAAAAGGACTCAACAAAATGGAGACAAGGCAACCTACCAGATGCAGAGTTCAAAACACTGCTTATAAGGATGCTCAATGAACTTAGGGGAAGAGTAGATGAACTCAGTGAGAACTTTAACAAAGAGACTGAAAACATAAAAATGGAAATAGAAAACATAATAGGGAGCCAATCAGAAATGAAGGATATAATATCTAAGATGAAGAGTACCATTAGAGGGAATCAACAGATTAGGTGAAGCAGAGGATCGAATCAGCAATTTAGAGGACGGGGTAGTGGAGAATACCCAATCAGAACAGCAACAAGAAAAATAGAATTCAAATATACGAGGATAGTTTAAGGGGCCTCTGGGGCAATGTCAAGCATAATAAAATTCTCATCACAGGGATACCAGAAGAAGAGAGAGAGAGAGAGCAAGGAAATAAAAACCTATTTGAAGAAATAATGATGGAAAACTTCCCTCACCTGGTGAAGGAAACAGACATACAAACCCAGGAAGTTCAGAGAGTCCCAAGCAAGATGAACCCAAAGAGGTCCACACCAAGACACATCATAATTAAAATGTCAAAGGTTAAATTGAAAGAGAGAATCTTAAAAGCAGCAAGAGAAAAGCAATTAGTTACCTACAAGGAAGCTCCCATAAGACTATCAGCTAATTTCTCAACAGAAACTTTGCAAGCCAGAAGGGCTCAGCACAAAATATTCAAAGTGATGAAAACCCAGGACCTACAACCAAGATTACTCTATCCAGCAAAGCTATCATTTAGAATCAAAGGACAGATAAAGAGATTCCCAGGCAAGAAAAAGTTAAAAGAGTTTATCACCACCAAGCCAGTATTACAGGAAATGGTGAAGGGACTTCTTTAAGAAGAAGAAAAACTATATGTGTCAAAATATGAATAAAGAATGGCAATAACTACATGTCTATCAACTAGTATTTCAAATGAAAAAGAATTAAATGCTCCAATCAAAAGATGGAGTAGCTGAACGGATAAGAAAACGGGACCCTTACACACGCTGCCTATAAAAGACTCACTTCACATTAAAAGACACACACAGACAGAATGTAAAGGGATGGAAAAAGATATTTCATGATGGACCTAGAGAGTATTGCACTGAGTGGAGTAAGTCAAATAGAGAAAGACAAATGCCATATGATTTCCTGTACATGCGGAATCAAAAGAACAAAATTTTTGAAAAAAGAACAAGAGAAACAAACTTATAGATACAAAGAATATTTTGAGGATTACCAGATGGGAGGGCGGTTGGGGGGAGAGTCAGTGAAAAAGGGGGAAGGGATTAAAAAGTAGAAATTGGTAGTTACAAAATAGTCATGGAGATAGAAAGTATAGCATAAAGAATATAGCTGATAATATTATAATAACTACGTACAGTGTCAGAGGGGCACTAGATTTCTTGGGGTGATCACTTTGTGATTTATATAGATGTTTAATCACTATGCTGTATACCTGAAACTAATATATTATATGCCAACTATATTTAAAACTTTAAAAATATATTAAAAATAAATAAATGGCTGTACTATAACAGATTTAATAGTTATATTCAACATGTAGATTTATTTTCAATTTTTCAAGATAAGGTTATTCTAAAAATTTTTTTAAATAATGTTGTGATTGACATATTTGTATACAAGTTCTTCTAAAGCAACAATGTTTAATTTTTTAAAGAAAAGCTTTTTGTAAAATTAATATATGTGATCTTGATTTCTAAAAAAATCAAAAAAATTTTCCCAAACACATATACGGTAGATTTTCTATATGCCAAATATGTAGCTACTGCTTAAATATTTATAGCAGCCTTAAAAGTGTTTTCTCATTATAAGGTAGTTTCTGCCTTTTGTTCTTTTCTACCCTGACAGAAGATTTAAGGACTGTAGTCACTCTTTCAGCTAAAAGAATTGTAGATCTTCAGTTTAGCACTCTGTCAACAAAACTCTGATGCTCTCTTCTTTTTTATGTCTTCTTTTTTCTTTGGACACCAAGTATTTGATTCCAGAAATAGAGATTCTGACCAAGTTAACTACTAACACCCATAGTGGGCAGAGACTATTGCAAAAAGCCAACACAAATGTTGCCAGCCAGTCTACAGAGTGACATCATTGGCTAAGTACCCATCTCTGGTCCAAATCGTCAGCTACCATTAAGGAACAGCCCAGGGCAACTTGTTTCAACAGGGAATTATGGGATTAGATTAGAATAGTAGGCATAGCCGATGCTGAGATTTATATGTCTAGCAAGGGATGAGAAGCTTCCTTTCTCCATCATTGGGTACTCTACAGAACATTTATGTATAGAGGCCAATACAAGCACTCCACAGGTAAGGTCAGAGAATTTCGCTTTGCTCTCACAAACATCTCAAACTCAACATGTCCAAAACATTACTCTGGATCTCTTCTCTAAAGTTCTCTGCAATCCCCACTAGTCTTTCCCATATTAATAAATGGCACAACCATCCAGCCAATTTTTAAAGCCCCAAATCTGGAGGTCATCCTTGGTCCTTCCTTCCTATCTTGTCCTGATATCCATTCTTCAACAGGCCCTATAAGTACTACATCCAAAAAAAAAAGGTTATATATATCTCCTGTCTGCATATTTTCATCCTTACTTCTTCCACTCTAGTCCCAACTACCATCATCTCTCACCTGAGCTACAGTAATTGCCTCTTAACTGGTCTTCTTGGTTCCATTCTTGGCCCTTATAATCTATTCTTCACAAAGCAGCTATAGTAATCTTAGAAAAACATTAAGTTGGATAATATTTCTCTTTGGCTTGAAACTCTTCAACAGTTTCTCATTGTTTTTAGAAAAATGAGAAGATTGAACTAAAAACTCTACAATGTCTACTCTGGATCAAAAATGCTGTACTTCCTGTGAGGCATGGATGTGAAAATAGGAAAGGCATATTTGGGGACTAATGAGTAAAATCAGTCCAGCTAGAAAGGAGTTAAAAAATGACGTAAATGACTTGAAAGATATTTGGGGGTCAGGTGCAGTGTTTTGACTTTATTCTCCAGATAATGGGGGATCCTGTGAGGGTTTTAAACCAGAAGGACATGAGAAAAAAAAACAGTCTTTGGAAAAGACTTAACTGAAGGCAATGTGCACCCTATTGTTGTCAGCAAAGACTAAAAAATAGAGTGGTAACAGTGGGGATGGGAAGAAAGGAGTGACTACTGTACATGTATAGAAGGAACCAAAATATTACAGGGATGTGAGAATAGTTCAGCATCAGAAAATAATTTAATAATTTAATCACCATTTAATAGATTAAGGTGAGAAAATATGTGATCATATCAATATATCCAGGGGAAAAAAGTATCTGATGAAATTCATCACTCATTCATGATAAAACTGTGGCAAGCTTGGAACAGAAGGGAACATTCTTAAGTTGATAAAGAGTATCTACCAAAAAACTTACAGCAAATATCATCCTTAATGTTAATAATACTTTAGAAGCATTCTCATTAATATAGAAATCGTGCCTGCTGTTCAACACTGTACAGGATGTTGTACAATGCTAAAATGGTCCAGACAAGACACTGTAGATTTTTTAGTTCAACTTCTTCATTTTTCTAAAAACAATTAGAAACCATTGAAAAGTTTTAAGCCAAAGAGGAATATCATTCAACTTAAGGTTTTCCTAGGATTACTATGGCTGCTTTCTGAAGAATGGATTGCAGGGGCCAAGAATGAAACCAAGAAGACCAGTTAGGTGACAATTACTGTGAGACAATTACAATTCAGGTGAGAAATGATAGCAGCATAAGAAAGAAACAAAAAAGTGTAAGAATTAGGAAGAAACAAAGCTGATGTTATTTACAGATGATGTGATTGTCTCTACAGAAAACCCAAGATAATCCACAAACTATTAGAACCCATAAGAGAACTCAACAAGATTGGTGATATGAGATCAATGCTAAAAATTCAATAGGTTCTCTATGATAATAATGGCTAATCCAAAAAAAAAAGAGGATAAAAGATCATACAATAAGACTAAAGCTATTAAATAACTAGCTTTTTGTTAAATAAATTTAACAAAAGATATATACAATCTTTTGGTGAAAATTATAAGATGGCATTACTAAAGAGAGAGGTACACCATGTTCAGTATACCTGTTCATGTTCATGATCTATAAATTCAATACAATTTCAGTAAAAACCCCTACAACTTTTTTGTGAAATTCAATAAGTCTGTCCTCCTATTCATATAGAAAATTGTCAATAACCGACACATTTTGAAGAAGAACAATATGAAAATTTCTCATTACTAGATATAATAACTTATTATAAAAATATAGCAATGAAGATATAGTGCCACAGGGATGAATAAGAGGTTCAATGGAATGGAACGGAGAAGCCAGAACAGACTCACCCATATATGGAAACATGGTATATGACAGAGGTGACTTTACAAATAAGAGGAGAAAAGATAACTGTTTATTAAATGGTGCTATAATATAGGTTGTCCAAATTGAAAGAGGTTAATAATATTAGATCACTACAACACACCATGCACAAAAATAAATCCCAATCTAATTAAATACTTAAATATGAAAACAATGTCAATGTTTTTAGAAGAAAGTTTGGTAATACCAAATAATCATGAGGATGAGGAGAAAGGGGGATTTTCATAAATTGCTTGTGCATGACCATCTCATCGCTTTGAAGAACAATTTGCTAATTTATGGGAAAGGTACAGGAGAGTCTAGCCAATGCTAATGGGCCTGCCTTTACACACTCTAGAAAGCTCTTACATAGGTGCACAAGGAAACATGTACAAAAATGCTCATTCCATTATCATCCATGATGGTGAAAAACTGGAAATAACCTACAAGTCAGTTGGAGAATGGGAAATAAATTGTAGTATATTCATACAATAAAATAGTGTATAATAGTTCAAAGGAATAAATCATATATATATATATATGTATTAATATGGATAACACTAAAAAGTTATGTTGAATTACAAAAACAAGTTGGAAGATGATATGTACACTATACCATTTATGTAAAACTTTAAAATACACAAAACACTACTATATATTGTTTATGGATAAATGCATATGTAGTAAAAGTGTAAAACCTTGCATGGGAAGTTATACACAGAATTTAGATAGTGATTACCTCTAAGGGATTGAGGAAAGTTACAGAGGAGATTTCAAATGTATTATTAATGTTTTATTTTTTGAAAAACTGAAAAAAATGTTCTAACTATACAAGGAGATGGATGTTAACTAACCTTATTGTGGTAGTCATTTCACAGTATATGTAGTGAAGTCATTATGCAGTATACCTTAAACTTATAGAGATGTATGTCTATTACATCTCAATAAAACTAGAAAATTTTGAAGAAAGACAAGAAAAACGCTGATACCAAATGGCAACATATTAAGATTTATCATGTCTGAGTGGTTTTAAACAGGTGTTATTGCCTGCTCCTTCCTGTGTGTTTGAAATATTTCATAAATTTGAAACATTTTTTTAAAAAAAGAATCAACAAGAGTAGGTGATTGATAGGGTGTTGGTGTAAAGTCAAGAAGGGAGTCAAAGATGACTCAGGTTTCATGTGTGGTAATGATGTCATTGGCAGGAAAAAAGAAGCTAGGGAAGCTGGCTTTGTGATAGATAAGGAGCTTTATTTCTGGCATGTTCAGTTTAAGGCAACAGCAGAACATCCAGGTAGAAATGCACATTAGGATGTATGAAACTGTAAGTGTGGAGAGGAAACTAGCCTGCCAAGAAGGAGTGGCAAAGCAGAACATTTGCCCTGAGCCCCTGTCTTTTCTCATGTCACAAGGACCAGTCCATAAGAATGTTTAATGGAGAAGAGATTCCAGAGAGAGGGGATGAGGATCAATGAGGATTGAAGAAAGGTTATCAAGTATGGTGATGACTTTCAGGTAAGAAGATTGTTTCACACAATGATGAGAGTCCAGATGGCAGGAAGCTAAGGAACAAGTGAGTAGCACTTAAAGGGGAAGCATGGTAGCCCATTCATTTTAGAAGATGGACAATGAAAGGGAGAAAAGAAACTATAATTTAAGGATAAATATATTTGTAGCAAAAGAAGAAAAACTTCCATGGGAAGTGTATCACAGACTTCATGTATGTATATATGTACATGTTCACATGTATACATATACATATGCATGTGTGTGTGTGTTAGTCTGTTCAGGCTGCTGTAACAAAATACCACAGAGTGGGTCACTTAAAAACAACAGAAATTTATTTCTTATAGTTCTGAATGCTGGAAGTCTGAGATCAAAGTGCCAGCATTGTCAAGTGAGGGACCTCTTCCAGGTCACAGACTTCTTATTGCATCTTCACATGCTGGAAAGGGCTAGGGAGCTCTGTGGGGTCTCTTTTATAAGAGCACCAATCCCATTCATGAAGGTTCTACCCTCATGACCTAATCACCTCTCAAAGGTCTCACTTTCTAATACCATCACACAATAGCAGAAAAAGAAAATCTCAGGAGTACTGTGAGGAGGAAAAGAAGTCAAAAATACATTGACTGTAGACATTTTCATCCATTTCAAGAGAAACATGAAAGGAAAGTCAATAGTCATTAAGGATTAGACACAAAATCTAAATCCACTAAGAGGGAAAAATTGTTCTCTAACTACTAGCAGCAGAACAATACAATGGCAAGGCAATGAATGCTGAGAGATTTGGGCTCTGTTACATTCACAAATCAGGAGACAAGAGCAAGTGACTATCTAAAGTCACTGAACTGGAGGAAGTCCAGAAAATTAAGTAAAGAACAAAGGAGATGGAGTAGTTTCCACAGGATAATAGACTAAGTGTTATTTCCCATGTGTATTTGACTGAGGACACTCTAAAAATTATCATGTGCTGGTGGAATTCCACCAGGAACTCAAGATATAATGCTCGTTTGAATTAAAGTCAAAAACTAAAGAACAAAAACATTTTGCTGAGAAATTACTTGCTCTAAGAAATGATTACAATTTGATTCAAATGCTTTATAAACTTTATAAGATACCAAAATATCTATGAGAACACACTTAGAAAATTGAATTATTTTTATTTTATTAAGAATAAAATATATTAAGCTCAGATATCTTGTATTTTTAAGTTTTATTATAAAATGTGACATATTAAAAGCAGTGTTTAAAAACAAGAAAAGTGCTTTTTGTGTATTTTTATCACATATGTTCTTCATATTATAAACGACAATGCTGCATAGGAATTTGATATCATTCAGTCATTCAAAAAAATTTATTGTGCACCTACTATGTGCCAAAGTACTGTTCTAGGTTCTGTAGATATAGCAATGACTAAAACAGACAAAAATTTCTGCCCACAGAGAGCTTATATTCTACTGGGGAGAGACAAATATTAACAAAATATATAGGTAATAAGTCCTTTGTGGAGAAAAGAAAACAAGGAAGAGAAAAGAATAGGGAGTGTGGGATGGGCGTGGGCTGCTATTTTAAATAGGGTGTTCAGGGAAGGCCTCACTGAGAAGGTAGCATTGGAGCAAAATGTTGGAAGGAGAGCAGAGAGGAAGCCGAGGGGATATCTGAGGTAACAGCATTCCAAAAAGAGGTGTCAGCAAGTGAAAATGCTGAGAGGCTGGAGGCTACCTGGAATATTTGAGAATCAGCAAAGAAGCCAGTAGGCCTGGTGTGAGTGAACCATAAGGAGAATAGAGAGGAGGACAGAGAAATCACCAGAGCATGTGAACCATTGTAAGAACTTTGGCTTTTGCTGAGTGAAATGAGGAGCCAGTGAAGGGTTCTGAGCAGATTGACTTTCATTTTAACAGGATCACTGACTGCTGTGTTGTGAACAAACTGAAGGGTCCAAGGCTGCAAGCAAGGAGACCATATGGAAGGCTGATGTGTTACCTCAGTAAGAGATGATGGTGCTTTGAACCAGGGTATTGGCAGTGGAGGTGGTGAGAAATTGCCTTATAGTTTGAAAGTTGAGCTCCATTTGTTGATTGACTACGTGTAGGGTGTGAAAGAAAGAAGTCCAGGATGGCTCCAAGGCTATGAGTCTGAACAACTGGAAAAATTGAGTTGCCATTAACTGAGGTGTATAAACCTTTGAAATGATTTTGAGGGAAGATGAGAAGCTTTATTTTGGACATATTAAATTAGTGATATCCCTACTAAATCCAGGTAAGGCAGTTGAGCTGACACTTGGTTGTACAAGTCTGCAGTTCAGGGAAGGGATCTAAGCTGAAGAAGTAAATTTGGAGGTTGTCAGCATATAGATCTATGCTGTCTAATACAGTAGCCACTAGCCACATGTGGCTATGAAAAACTTGAAATTGGGCTAGTCTGAATTGAAATGTGCTGTAAGGGTAAAATGAGCACTAGATTTCAAAGATTTAATACAGAAAAAAAGGGAAATATCACATTAATAATTATGTGAAATTATAATATTTTGAATAGATTGGGTTAAAGAAAATACATTAAAATACATTAAAATTAATTTCACCTGTTTCTTTTGACTTTTTGAGCATTACTACTAAAAGATTTACAATGCTATGCGGCTCACATTATATTTCTATTGGACAGTGCTGGTACAAATAGTATATAGAACCATGAACACTGAATAAGGTCATCAAGGAGTGAGAGAAGTAGCTAGAGAATAGGTCCAAAGACTGAGCCTTCAGGCATGCCAACGTTGACTAAATAAACACACACACATACACTCACACACTCACCTTTATTGGGCTGGAATTGTAAATAATAAAACACTGATTTTATATATACATGTATGTATGTATATCCATGTAACTTCGACCCTCTTATATTTTGTTTTAACTGCAACCTAATATGAAGAAATCATTCAAAATACATATAATTGGAGCAAAGGGAGAAACACAAACACCTTGTTTTACAACATCATTACTCTTTAATTCAGCTGTTTCAGAATTCATTATTTCACTCTAGATAACTCCTGAGTTTTTAGAAATCAAAGACTGTAATAGTTTATATCCACTTGTAATTATTCTAATTCCATCTTTGCTAGATTCAGACTCTGAGCCCCGTAAGACTCTGGTTTTTGTTTATTTTGTTTATGTGTTCATTTGTTTGTTTGTTTATAACCTTTCCTTCAACCAAAATATCCCAGGGGAGTGAGGAGAATTAGTTTATATAGCACAAGACCACTTGCAGACAGCTGAGCAGAAAGTCCCTACACATCTCCAGGGAGCTGCCACTAGAATAGCCTAGGATGTGATTGGTGCTCTGTAGAATTGCTCAGTGTGGCAGCCCCAGTGGTGCATATGTTTAAAATGTGATTCTGAATGTCATAGAAACTGCAATCGCTAGGCAGATAGTATGTTTCAGTATGATGTCTAATTGGTAAATACTGCCTACAAATTAATTCTCTATAATGTTTTCATTCTCCTGGTATCTTTTATGGATGTTCAGTAGATGTTTGGCATGCCAAACTATTTTAAAAGGCAGGATATTATATAATAATAACAACTATATGAATGCGTTCCTTTAGATATCACCTTTCCCAACACTCTCTGGCTTCCGGAGCAATGTTTCTTTGCCACTAAATGAGCACACAAAAGCAGTTTATCAGGGTATGATTAACTTCGGGCTTTTAAGGTAAAGAAATTCCTGAATTTGGAGAAATGTGGCAGAGTGAGAAATATCCCCATATCTCTCCCCTTGACACAAAATAAGCTGAGCATCTAAAACTCAACAACAAAAAAAACATCCAAACTGCAAACCAGCATGTCTGAGCATGGGATCTGTGCATAAGAGCTACCACAGGTCGGAACCCCAGAGTCCAGAGGTAGATTGAGAGAAACGGAAGCTGCCTCTCACAGCTGAAGCTCCCAGTTAGTAAGAGGGGGAAGAGAGGTGTGGCGAGTTCCCTGAACAGCCCTGCCTGGGAGAGTTGTGAGCTCCACTCAGCTGGTGGCACAGCCCAGTCATCAGGGCAGAAAGCAGAGAAGCGAGACAGCAAACAACAATTGATTTTTGCCAGTCGCGGTTGCAGAAACCGAGGCTGAGCAACAGCCCTCAACTTGCCAACCCAGAGGGCCCCTCCCCGCATACCCTCTGAGACCAAACACCGTGGGGCCCAGCGGAATCTGAGCAAATGCTACCAAAACTGTTGCTAAAACTGACAGAGTCTGAAACTGAAGGTAGTGAACGTAATTAAATAAATATCAGGAAAAAAGGCATTTTTAAGGCTTTATATAAAGCAGGGATCCAAGAGGCTTAGAAGCCCCCTACTGGAAACCAAAAGAAAAGTGCCTTCTTTGCAGCAGGCTAAAGAGAGATTTTTACATAATAAATCTTCTTTCTGGGGCAGGGGTGGGGGGAGGGAAGGAGAATACACTTCCATTAATGCCCAGGCAGAGAAATAGTCCTTTAAAAACCATGAACAACCAAGATAACAAGGCATCTCAGAAAGAAAAAGAAAAATCTCCAGAAAATAAGCTTACAGACATGGAAGAATGCAACTTGAATGACAGAGAATTCAGATAGTACTTCTGAAAAAACTCAATGAGATCCAAAATGAGTCATATCAACAATTTAAGGAACTGAAAAAACAACGAGATGAGCAGAATGAGATCTTCAGCAAAGAGATTGAAACCCTCAAAAAGAACAGAATAGATCTTATAGAGATAAAGAACACACTGCAAGAGTTGAAAACTGATATAGCAAGCTTAGGAAATAGAGTTGACCAAATGGAGGAAAGAGTCAGTGATATCAAAGACAGAAATCTAGAAATAAATCAGAAGGAAGAAAAGAGAAACTGAAGAATGAAAAATAATGAAAGAGAAATACAAGAACTAGCTGATACCATCAGGAGAGGAAACAAGAATAATGGGCATTATCACAGGTGAGGAAATGGAGCAGGGACTAGAAAACATTTTCGGACAAATAGTTGACGAGAATTTTTGAAATCTAAGGAATGAGCTGGAGCTTGGAATTCAAGAAGTCAACAGAACACCCAGTTATCTCAACCCAAAAAGGCCTTCACCAAGACTTATTACATTAAAATTATGAAAAATCAATGACAAAGACAGAATTCTTAGGGCAACCGGGAAAAGAAGATAGTACTCCATAAAAGAAAACCCATTAGATTATCATCAGACTTCTCAGCACCAACTTTAAAAATCAGAAAACAGTGGAATCAAATATTCAAATTAATAAGTGAAAGGAACTACCAGCCTAGAATAGTGTATTTGGCTAAGCTCTCCTTTAGATATGAAGGAGAAATTAAGACCTTTCCAAACACAAAAATTAAGGGAATTCTCCAGTAGGAGGTCTGCACTACAGGAAATACTGAAAGGGGTCAGGTCATCTAAACCAAAATGACAATAAAAAAACATAATTAGGAACAAGATGACTATCAGGCAAAGAGAAGCAGAGGATTGCAACCCTTACTAAGAATAGGGCATTAAAAGCTTAAATAATAAAAAGAGATTTGCCATAGCAAGATAGTAATGAACATTCAGCATACGTAGGGACAAATTGAGATGACAATACCTGAAAAGTGGAGGATTCAAAGATCCAAATTTGCAAAAGGGAATGGAGAAAAGACACAAGCAGAAAAAAATGGACAATTGTATATATATATATATATATATATATATATATATATATATACACACACACACACACACACACACACACACACACACACACACATATATATAACTATCCTTTACATATTTGTAATGGTAACCATGCACAGGAGATTCAGAACTGAAATATATAACATAAAAGAAGAAGAACCAGAGGGAAAACACACAACAGCCAACCACAATAAAGAAAACAGAAACCAAAGGAGAAGGAAGCATGGAAACACTGAGCTATTAGAAACCAAAAGATAAAATGGCTATAAGAAGACCTCATATTTCAATAATCACCCTAAATGTAAATGGGCCAAACCCACCAATAAAAGGGTACAGAGTTGGAGAATGGATGAAAAAAAACAAAATCCAGCCATATGCTGCCTCCAGGAGACACATCTCAGCTCCAAAAACAAATATAGATTCAAAGCGAAAATGTGGAAAATGATATTTCAAGCAAATGGAATTCAGAGAAAAGTGGGAGTAGTGGTACTAATATCAGATGAAATAAACTTCAAAATAAAAAATGTAAAGAAAGATACTGAGGGACACTTCATAATGATAAAGGGAATCATACACCAAGAAGACATAACACTTATTAATATCTATGCTCCCAATCAGGAAACCCTGAAATATGTAAAGCAATTACTAAGAGAACTAAAGGAAGAAACAGACCGAAACACTATTATAGTAGGGGACCTATATACTCCACTGTTGGATATGGACAAATCATCCAAACAGAAAATCAATAAAGAAATATCATCCTTAAATGACACATTAAATCATCTGGACATAATGAGATTTACAGAGTCTTTCATTCCCAAACATTTGCTTATACATTCTTCTCTAGTGTAAATGGAACATTCTCAGGGATTGACCACATACTGAGACACAGATATAGCCTCAACAAATATAAGAGGGTTGAAATCATACCAATCATATTCTCTGATCGTAATGCTTTGAAACTAGAGATCAACTGGAAAAAAAAAAGCAGAAAGAACCACAAATCATGGAGATTAAACAACATCCTACTGAAGAATAACTGGGTTAGAGAAGGAATAAAAAGAGAGATCAAGAGATACATAGACACGAATGATAATGATAGTACAACATATCAAAACTTTTGAGACATGGCAAAAGCAGTTATAAGAGGAGAGTTTATTTCATTACAAGCCTACTTCCAAAAATAAGAACGAGCCCAAATAAACAACCTAATGCTTCATCTTAAAAAACTAGAAAAGGAGGAACGAAGGAAGCCTAAAGTCAGCAGTAGGAATGAAATAGTCAAAAGTAGAGCAGAAATAAATGAAACTGAAAACAACAACAACAAAAAACAATAGAAAAAATAAATGCAACAAAGAGCTGGTTCTTTGAGAAGGTTAATAAAATTGACAGAACCCTGGCCAGACTCACTAAAGATAAAAAAGAAGGACACAAGTAAACAAAATCAGGGTTGAAAGAGAAGAAATTATGACTGACATCGCAGAAATACAAAGGATCATAAAAGAATACTATGAAAAAGTATATAATACCAAATTAAATAACTTAGAAGATATGGACAGTACTTATAAAAATGCAACTTTCCTAGACTGAATCAAGCAGAACTGGAAAATCTAAAAAGACCAATCAGCAGTATGGAAAGTGAAACAATCATCAAAAACCTACAAAAAGTAGAAGTTCATGACCAGATGGCTTCACCAGTGAATTCTACCAAAACATTCAAAGATTAAATGCCCATTCTCCCCAAACTCTTCCAAAAAATCGAAGAGGAGGCAATCCTTCCCAGCTCATTTTATGAGGCCAACATCACCCTGATACCAAAACCTGGTAAAGATAACACAAAGAAAGAAAACTAGAGACCAATTTCTCTCATGAACACAGATGCAAAAGTCCTGAATAAGATACTAGCGATCCTAATAAGCAACATATTAAAAACATTACATACCACGATCAAGTGGGCTTCATCCCAAAGGCACAGGGATGGTTCAGCATACACAAATCAATTGGTGTGATACACTACATAAACAAATTAAAAAATAAGAATCATATGATCATATCAATAGATGCAGAAAAAGCCTTCTACAAGATACAGCATCCATTTATGATCAAAACACTTAACAAAATCAGTATAGAAGCAAAGTACCTTAACATAATAAAGGCCATCTATGACAAACCCTCAGCCAACATTATACTTCATGGGGAAAACTAAAACCTTCCCTATACGATCAGCAACAAGGCAAGGCTGTCCACTAATGCCACTGTTACTCAATATAACATTGGAGGTCCTAGCAAGTACAATCAGACAAGAGAAAGATATAAAAGGCATCCAAATAGGAAACGAAGAAGTCAAACTGTCACTCTTTGCAGATGACATGATTCTCTACATAGAAAACATTAAAGACTCCATAAGAAAGCTACTAGAAACAATAAGCAAATGTAGTAGTTTCTGGATACAAAATCATTGTTCAGAAATCCATAGCATTCCTATACTCTAATAATGAAGCATCAGAAAAAGAAGTGGAAAAAAAATTCATTTTGCAATTGCAACAAGAAGAATAAACTACCTAGGATTAAATCTAATGAAACATGTGAAGGACCTTTATAATGAAAACTGTAAGACCCTATTAAAAGAAATCAAAGAAGATACTAAGAAATGGAAAGATATTCAGTGTTTTTGGATTGGAAGAATCAACAGTTAAAATGACCTCATTACCTAAAGCATTATACAGATTTAATGCAATCCCCATCAAATTCCCATTGGTATTTTTTAAAGAAATAGAACAAAAAATCATCAGATTTGTATGGAAGCACAAAAGACTCAAAACTGCCAACATCATCCTGAGAAAAAAGAATGAGGCTGGAGGCATCACTCTGCCTGACTTCAAATTATACTACAAAGAGACAGTAATCAAAATGGCACGGTATTGGCAGCAAAATAGACACACAGACCAGTGGAACAGTATTGAGAATCTAGAAATCTACCCATAATTGTATGGGCAAATAATTTTGACAAAAAGCCAAGAACATACAGTAGAGAAAGGAAAGCCTCTTCAATAAATGGTGCTGAAAAACTGGAAAGCCACCTGCAAAAGAGTGAAACTAGACTGTTATCTATCACCACACACCAAAATTAGCTCAAAATGGATTATGACCTGAATATAACACATGAAACAATAAAATGCATAGATGAAAACATAGGAACTAATCTCATGGACTTTGGTCTTAAAGAGGATTTTATGAATTTGACCTCAAAGGCAAGGGAAGTATAAGCTAAAATAAACGAATGGGACTACATCAAACTAAAGAGCTTCTGATCAGTTAAAGAAATCGTAAACAAGGTAAAGAGACAACCATCTGAACGGGAAAATATATTTGCAAGCAAAGCCTGTGATAAGGGCCTAATATCCAAAATATACAATTAACCCATTCGACTCAATAACAAAAAACAAAAACAACAACAACAACAAAAAAAAAAAAACAAGCAATCCAATCAAAAAATAAGCAGAACTCCTGAACAGACACTCTTCCTTAGAGGACATACAAATGGCCAACAAATATTTGAAAAAGTGCTCAACATTGCTAGCTATTAGGGAAATGCGTATCAAAACCACAGTGTGAGACCATCTCACACCTGTTAGAATAGGTATAATCAACAGAACAAGTAATAACAAATGTTGGAGAGGATGCGAAGGAAAAGGAACCCTCATGCACTGCTGGTGGGACTGCAAATCGGTACAGCCACTGTGGAAAACTGTATGGAATTTCCTCAGAAAGCTAAGAATTGATCTACCATATGATCCAGCAATCCCTCTACTGGGTATTTACCCCAAAGACTTGAAAACCCATATCCGAGAAGTTATTTGCACACCAATATTTATAGCAGCATTATTCACAGTAGCCAGGACTTGGAATCCACAAAAGTGTCTTATGATAAGTGATTGGATAAAGAATCAATGGTACATATATACAATGGAATATTACTCAGCCATAAGAAGAGGTGAAATATTGCCATTTGTGACATCATGGATCTACCTCGATATAATCATGCTAAGCGAAATAAGCCAGACAGAAAAAGTTGAAAATCACATGATATCACTTATATGTGGGCTATAAACCTAAAAGCAACCAATAAACAGGACAAACAAACAAAGACTCATGGATGTGGACTATAGACTAGAGGTTACCAGAGGGTAGTGGAGAGGAGGGAGTTTGCAGGTAGATTGGGTAAAGGGGGTCAAAACTGGAAAGAAATATAACTATGGGAGGGGAAGGCACAGTGTAAATATATATACACCTTAATGTTAAAGTGCACAGCTGAATCTTATTGGATTTCGTTAATTAATGTCACCATAAAAAATAAATAAACAAAAAGTAAAATAACTAACTAACAAACAAACTAACTAACTAACTAAATAAATAAATAAGGTAAGGTAATTTCTGCAAACAGACAATATGTATTATATTGCTACAGTTTTACAAGCACAACTTCTCTCTTTATTTTTCATCATGGAAAATTTTATGTTCCATACAACATATACAAAAGTAGAAAGGATAATATGAAATTCCCATGTACCCATCACCCAGCTTCAATAGTTACTTTTTGCTAATCTTGTTTTATCTACCACTACCATTTTTTTTGCTCTAGCATTTTTTTGAGCTAAAATTTGTATGACATACAGTTAACCATTTTTTTGATTGCACACATATATTTAATAATACAGTTTTACATAGAACGCTAAGCATACTTTCTTCATATTTTACAGAGAGATTTGAAACGTGGACTTTCTATTCATATTCATTCCATAGCACAACCAAATCTAACTCCTAAATAGATGCATTACCTTTTGTCGAGAGTTTAAAAGGGAGGAGAAAGCATAGGTTTTACACAACTGAATGAAAAATAAACTCAAGAAATAGTCAATAAAATTTAATGCTTCATGTGCCCCAAAGGAGGTGGTGCCTGATTTGGCAGGGTGATGGCTCTGTTCAAATAATCTCCTATCTGGAACTTCTGTGACTATGGGGTCATGGAATTGTCTCCCAGACATGGTGCAGCCAATCTCTTTTACTCCATAACCAGATCTTTTAATATCCTTAAAGATAATTGCAAAAGTGAAATGTTCTAGGTAGACTTCTTTCACTAGACTTGTCAGTTATTTCAAGGTTGCATCCATTCAGGTGTAGATCTCCAGCTTGCTGGATGGCACATTCCATGCGGTAGTGGCGGCCGTTGTTGGTGTTGAAAATGCACAGCAGCAGTGGCACGTCTTCTCCTGGGACCCATGAGCTTCTCAAGCTCCTTCTTAATTTCCTCCTGGGTAACACTCAACTCCACCGCCATCTTCCTTCTATGGCTAGGTAGGTGCTGACTCTCTACAGTTAACCATTTTTCAAATTAAAAATTGAGATAAAAACATAATATAAAATTTATCCTCTTAACCATTTTAAGTGTACCATTCAGTAGTATTAACTGTATTCACATTGTTGTATAACAAATTTCTAGAACTTTTTTGTCTAGCAAAACTGAAATTCTATACCCATAGAACAACTCCCCATTTCCTCCTACCCCTACCCCTGGCATCCACCTTTCTACTTTTTGTTCCCATAATTCTGACCACTCTGGATAGCTAATATAAGGGGAATCATATAGTATTTGTTCTTTTGTGACTGGCCTATTTTACTCAACATAATGTCCTCAATGTTCATCCATGTTGTAGTAATTGACAGGATTTCCTTCTTTCTTAAGGTTGGATAATATTCTACAGTCGATCATTTTTAAATGTACAATTTAGTGCACTCAAAATGCTGTGCAACTACCACTTCTCTCTAGTTTTATAACATTTTCATCATCCCAGAATAGCCTGTACCCATTAAGTAATTACTCCCCATTTCCCCCTCCACCAACCCCTGGGAACCACTAATCTGCTTTCAGTCTCTCTGGATTTGCCTTTTCTTGATATTTCACATAAGAAGGAATCATACAATATATGACCTTTTGTGAGTGGCTGCTTTCACTTAGCATAATGTTTTCAAGATTCATCCAAGTTTTAATATGTATCAGTAATGCATTCCTTTTTATGGCTGAAAATATTTCATTATATGGCTATACCATAATTTGTTTATTCATTCATGTACTGATGGACATTGGGTTGTTTTCACCTTTGTCTATTATGAATAATGCTGCTATGAACATTCATCAGTCCATTTTGGGGTACATGTTTCTGTATGGACATATGCTTTGCTTTTACTTCTCTTGGATATATACCTAGGATTGGAATTTCTTAAGCATGTGGTAATTATATGTTTAACTTTTTGAGGAATCACCAAAATGTTTTTTTTCCATAGCTGCTACACCATTTTACGATCCCATCAGCAATATACGAAGATTCCAAATTCTGCACATTCTGTTATTCTCTCTCTCTCTCTCTCTCTCTCTCTCTCTCTCTCTCTCCCTCTCTCTCCTTTTGATTATAGCCATCCTGCTGGGTGGGAAGTGGTATCCCATTGTGATATTGATTTGCATTTCTTTAAAGACCAATGATGTTGAGCATCTTTTCTTATGCTAGTTGGCCATTTTCTGTCTTTGGAGAAATGTCTACTCAAGTCCTTTGCCCAGTTTTAATTGGGCTGTTTGCCTTTCTCTTGTTGAGTTTTAAGAATTCTTTATATATTCTGGATACTAAACTCTTATTGGATATGTAATTTGCAAATATTTTCCCCATTCTGTGCGTTGTCTCTTCATTTTTGTGATAATGTGTTTTGATGCATGAAAGTATTTTTTTTTTATTTTGATGAAGTCTTATTTATCTATTTTTACTTTGAGGCTCATGGTTTTGGTGTCAAACCTGCAACCATTGCCAAATAATCCATTGACAAATCTGAGGCCATAAAGATATACCCCTATATTTTCTTCTAAGAGTTTTATAGTTTTAGCTCTTATATTTATATCATCAATCCATTTGGGGTTAAATTTTATATAGAAAGTGAAATAGGGGTCCAACTTCATTCTTTTGCATGTGAAAATCTGGTTGTCCCAGCACTGTTTGGTGAAGAGACTGTTCTTTTCCCAACTGAATGGTCTTGGCACTTTCTGTAAGCAAACCCTAGACATCACATCATTTCATTTATAAATACTTCTGTTTGCATTTCAAATCTATAAAGCCATATTTTTAACATAACCTTCATGCCATGATCATATCTAATAAAATTAACAATTATTACTTAATATCATTTAATACTCAGTCCATATACAAATATTTCTTATTGTTTCAAAATTCTCTTAAAGCTAGGTTGATTGAAACAGAATTCAAACAGGTTTCACACATTCAGATGCAGTTCCTTTCATTCTGATATATCAGTTAGGACCTGAGTCCTGCCATTGTCATCACAGATGACAGGTGAAAGGAAGTATAAACAGTATAATCTTTCATTCCTGGTACTGGCTGTTTCCTTTTACTTGTTTTAATGATAGTGTTCCAGTTATCAATTGCTATATAACAGATCACCCCAAAACTTAGTGGCTTAGAAGAACAACACTTACTTTATTATCATTCATGGTTTTTGTGAGTCAGGAATTTCAGAAAGGACAGTTGGTGGTCAGTTGGTGACTGGAGCTGGAATCCTAGGGGCACTGAAGTAGCAGGGGCACTGAAATAGCAGGGGCGCTTGTCAGGCATTCTTTTCGCTTAGTCTTACTTCAAGCCCTCTCCACATGGCTGGTCCACATGGGCTAGTCTGGGCTTCCTCACTGCATTATGGCCTCAAGACAGACTGCTCATAATGTAAGCTGAGGGCTTTAAGCAGGTACCTAAAATAAAGAGAGAGACAAGGTATCACTTTTTATGACCTAGCCTCAGAAATTACATGGTGTCACTCTCCCATAGTCATAAGCCCATCTGAAATCCAGGAGAGGCAACATAAACCCCTGGCCTCGTGTGTACAATCTGTGCAACTGCACAGGACTCCACATTCAGAAGGGGCCCACACTTGATTTAATGTTCTCCTATCATTGTCTTAAAATTCTTAATATATTTTGAGCAAGAGGCCCTGCAGTTATATTTCACACTGGGCCTAGCAAATTATGTAGCTGGTCTTATCTTGGAGAAAGAAGTGTCAAAGTTTCATTGTAAGAAGAACATGTGGGATGGGAGATACTGTTGTGGTCATCTTTGGGAAACAATCTGCCACAGACAGCTGATGTCTGTTTGAGGGCTTACTGTGTGCCATACACTTTATTTCATTAAATTTTCACAAACATGTAAGCCAGTTATGAAATATTATTCCCATTTTGCAGATAGGGTAAATGACCTGTTCATATTTACTCTGTGGGAGAATGAGAAACCAGGATTTGAACCTCATTCAGTTTGACTCTTGTATCCCAGTGCTGACCCACTATGCTATTCTGCTCATGTTGATTATAAATTTCTCATAGTCCCTGACCATTTGGGTTGTTGCACTCCTGTTACTTCTCCAGGGTGGTCAGATAGCAGAAGTCATGCTAGTGCCTGGCACATAGTAAAACCTCAGTAAACCTCACATCTCTTAGTATGCCCTCCAGTCTTGGTTGCATTTATTACCATTAAGCTCCCCCCCCCCTTTGGCATGAGAAGTAAAGGCCTTTTTAGTCAGTAAATATTGATTGTACACCTATGAGATGTCAGGCTAGGTGCTTTCTCTGGCCTGTGACATGATCCCATCTCCTAAGTGATTTGTTTTCCTGTGTCTCAATTAAACCCAGTCTTGCCTCCTATACAACTAAGCAGTTTGAACTAGAATCTAATCACTAGGTGATTTATAAAGTCTGCTACAACTCTAAGCGTCTGCCCTCCCTGTCCTTGTTCCTGCTCTGATCCTACTCCCTTCAATTTCCTGAACACATCTATCTACCCCTTAAGGCTCCTGAATGTCTGTCTACCTTTGCTCTTTTTAACTCTACTCCAGAGATAGCTTCCACTCAACTTGTACAGCACCAAATATTCATCTTCTTTCCCCAGCCTAGACTATTCAGTGTCTTTATGAGTTTCCTATACAAGTGCAAAGTAACACCTAATGCTTTCTACAACATTTGAAATACTGAAGACCCCCACATTTTCATTTTCAGAGACATATCATTAGCTTCCTGTAGGGGAAAAGGGTCATCCTTAAATCCACAAACAATTTATCGTACAACATTTTTATTACACTCTTTGAAAGAGGTGAATTTAGGAAAAGTAAAAAAAGAGAGTGAAGTTTGTGGCTTTGTCTGGGGAATAAGAAGCTTCTCAATATTCCAAATGGTGTTATAGGCTGTTAATATATATTCGATAAGGTTTATATTATTTAAAATGTCTTATAATTGCAATAAGACTTTTAACTTTTTCAAATACTCATATATTGTATCAAATCTGACACCATCACTATAAATTCATGGATGATGGATCCATAATGAGATAAAGATGGAGTTTCTCTCAGGGCTGTTCAAGTTACCTGACACTATATGGTATATAGAAAAGAGAACTAGAAAACCTGGGTTATACTTCTGGCTCTGCCAGCTATGATGTGATTTAGCTTACTCAGTTTCCTCATCTGTAAAATGGGAAAAATAGTCTTGGCTCTAACTACCTCTCAAGATTGTTTTGACAATTGAAAGCGATAAAGGATATCAATGTGCTTTGAAGACTATACTGCTGTCCACAATTACTATTTGCTTGTTATAAGCTTTAGTTTTAAAAGATTTTTATTAAAATATAGCTAACATACAATATTATATTAGTTCAGGTGTACAGAATAGTTATTTAACATTTATATAACTAAAGAAGTGATCACCATACGTCCAGCAACCATCTGATACTGTACAACACTAGTAACCATGAATATATTATCTTTGTAAAAGCTTCACACAATACATTTGTTTATTTTAATTAATCATTAAATGACTCTTAAGTGCTGGGCTTTATGTTCTAGGCCGGCCCTGTCCAATTGCCACTAGCCACATATGGTTATTGAACATGTAAAATGTGATTTGTGTGACTGAGGAATTAAATTTGTAACTTTAATTTTAATAATTTACATTTATGTGTAAAAACTTATATGTGTTATTGGCAAACTTTTAAACAAGTTGAGTATGTGAATCTACTCTTCCAAATAATAGTATGAAATCTAAATACGGATCATGAATTTCTGATGAAAATTTAGCATCTAAACAATGGAAGGGTGATGTACACTCTGAATTATGAAGAGTTACTATGAAAAAAGTTTAAAAATCCACATAATTTTATGTTGATTGCATGTTGAAATGATAATATTTTGGACATATTGGGTGAAAGAAAATATACTATTAAAATTAATTTCACTGGTTTCTTTTTACTAAATTTTTACTTGGCTGCTAGTAAATTTAAAATTACATATGTGGCTCACATTATATTTCTATTGGACAGTGCTGCCCTAAGCATTGAAAATCAAACAGTGAACAGAGCAGACAAAATGTCCTGCCTTCATGGAACTTAAATTTTAGTGTGGAAGACAAATGATAAACAAAATAACGATGTTAACATATAGAGTACATCAAATGGTGACAAGTGCTTTGGAGAGAACTAAAGTAGGGTAAGTTAGATAGAAGGTAGGAAGGTTACAGTTTTAAACAAGGAGATCAGAGAAGGCCTAACTGAGAGGCTGATGTCGGGCACAGTCTAAAGGAGTTAAGGGAGTAAGCAATGAAGCTTTGCAGGGGAGAGCCCTCCAGGTAGAGGGAACAATAAATGTAGAGGCTCTGATGATGGGCAATGCCTGATATTTCAAGAAACCATAAGAAGAGCTGTGTGGCTTGAGCACAGTGTGCAAGGGGGAGGATCAATAGGACATGAGATCAGAGTTATGGGAAAGAAGATGTAGTGGGACAGGTCATTTAGACTCTGATACACAGCTTCTGACATGGCTCCCAAAGATCCCCACCCCTTGGTTTTAACACCCTTGTATAACCCCTTCCCTTGATAATGGGGTGGGTCTAACAAATAGAATCCAGCAAAACTGATGGGATGTCACATCCAAGATTAAGGTTCCTAAAGACTGTGGCTTCCCCTCGCTGGTAGTCTCTCACTCTCTTCTATTTGCTCCCCTCGATGAAGCCAGCTGCCATGTTATTAATTGCTCTATGGAGAAGCCCATGTAGTGAGGAACTGAGGGTAGCCTATGGCCAACAGCCAATGAGGAACTGAGGCTTTCAGTCCAGCAACCTGTGAGGATCTGGATCCTGCCAACAACCACTGAGTAAGCTTTGCAGCAGATCCTAGCCTAGTTGAACCTGGAGAGGAGTGAGGTTCTAAGTGAAACTCTGATTACAGCCTTTTGAGAGATCCAGATTCCACACCTTAATTTCAGCCTAGTGGGAGACCCTGATCCAGAGAACCCAGCTAAACTATGCTTAGATTCCTAATCCACAGAAACTGTTAGATAATAGATGTGTGTTTGTTTTAAGCTGCTAAATTTAGGGGTAATTTGTTGCACAGCAAAAGATAACTAATACATTGCATTTTGTAGGTCACCCTAAGTAAGAACTGGGCATGAGGCTTGATTACAATCATTGGTTGGTGTATTACAAATAAACTGTAGGATGGCAAATGAGATAGCACCATGGTCAGTTGAGAGACCATTGAAATAATCTAAGCAAGAGATGCTAGTGGCTGGAGGCTAGGGTGGTACTGGTAGAGGTGGTGAGAAGTGGTTCGATCTTGGATGTATTTTGAAGGCAAAGTCAACTGGATTTGCTGCTGGATCAGATGTGGAGCATGCGAGAAATAAAAGAGATGTCTCTAAGGTTTTTGGCCTTAGCAACTAGAAAAGAACTGTCATGTACTGAGAGAGAGGAAACTATACAAGGAGTAGATTTGTCAAAAAAGAATAGGAGTTAGTTTGGGGTATGTTTAATATGAGATATCTATTAGGCATCCAAGTGGCGATGATGAATTGGATATACAGGTCTGGTGGCTGAAGCTGGAAATATAAATTTGAGAGTCCGCAGCATTCGAACGATAAAATGTGGAAGTCCCCTTGCTCCCCACTCCCACTTCCCACTCATGAGGCCTCCACTATTATCTCATGTATAGGGACATAGATACACGTATATTATTTTTTATAAGTAGATTTGTTCTGCAACTTGATTTTTTATCAATTAATATCTTTCAGAGCTTTTTCCATGGAAGTACATACATATATATCTCCTTTATTAACAGCTATAGAGAATTCCTCAGAATGGATAAATCATGTATGTTCAGTTATTCATTAGTTCACTTGACAAATATTTTTTGAGCAACCATTATGTACCAGGCATTGGTTTAGGGACTGAGGATGAAACAGTTATTTATGGATGGGCATTTAGGCTGTTTCTAATACTTTGCTATTACAAACATTGACACAATGAGCATCACTATGCAGGCATTTCCATTCACACATGAGAGTTTTTATTTGGCATTTATTCGTAGAGGTGGAATTTCTAGGTCAAAGGGCTCAGTGGCATTTCTAATACTTGAATCTCAAGTTCAGTTAAGAGAGTGTGAAAATGACAGGTAAATTTGCCATAAAATCAGATATTTAACAAATGTGGAAAAGAAATCACCCAATAAAATGCCCTTTTAGAAGCTGTATGAGTGCCCCTGCAATTTCCCTTTACTATGTGTGTGTAGTCATGTCCAAATCCTACTCATCCTCAAGGTCCTGCTAAAATACCCCCTCTTTTAGGAAGCCTTTCATAGATCCTAATCAGATGTGATCTCACCTGCCTCTTTACCTCAATTATGGTCCTTATCACATACTACCTTGTATCGGAAGTGCATTCTCTACTAGACTTTTATTTTTTTTTCTTGAAGGGAATGCACAGTGTCTTTAATTCATCCTGCATCCTCCCTCAGGGCATAGCACAATGCTCAATGTTTATGCAATTGAATAGAAACCCTAAAGCAAAAAGGTGATACTTGCATTCTAGGGAATGAGCATGGAGTCTGCACAATGGCCAGATGGTATTCGAGCACCATCAGTGTGACATGTTTTTCCAATGGCTCACAGGGCTCTGCAGAAATTGCCCACTTCTTCAATTCCACTTCATACCACTCCCCTTTCTTCAATGCCCCAGCTGTGCTGGCCTTTTTGTTTTCTGTCTTTGAACACACTAAGTCCGTTCCATTCCTAGGCCTTTGTGCTTGTAATTTCTTCTGCCTGGAATGTTCTACCTCCTGATGTCTGTTGGCTGCTTCTTTTCCTTCAAGACTCAGCTCAATTTTGATCCCCTCAGAGGCCTTGGCTATTCTAAATTAGGTCTCCAACTCCAATTACTCTCTATCATATCACCTTAACTTAATTCTCCACACATCATTTATCTTTCTGAAATTAACATGTTCATTTGCTTGCACTAAAATGTAAGCTCCACCAGAAGAGGGATGTTGCCTGTTTTGTTCAACCCTGTGTACTTTCAGGGGCTCCAATAGAGTCTGTAGTAATAAGGATGCTTTTGGCTGAAAGTAACAGAATATTCAACTAAAAGTTGTAGAAACCAAAAGGTTTTACTTGTATCAGATAAAAGGGAGTTCAGAGGTAGGCAGTACTAGGGTAGGTTCAACAGTTCAATGCCGTCCAGATTCTGAGTTGCCTTTTCTGTGATGATCTCAGCCTTCTCTTTTGGTTGCAAAATGGCTGCCAAGGGCAAATGAATCAAAGAAAACCTCTCTCAGGAAGACAGAGGGAACAGAGGTCTCCTTGCCCATCCCTTTTTAGGTGGAAACTCTCAGGAGTTCTCCTCCCACACTTCCTTTTCATATTCCATTGGCTCAAACTGAGTGGGAGTCAAGACCATCCCAGAAGTAAAGGCGAATGAGATTATCATGATTTTTTAAAAACCAGTCATCATTTATCACCTGAACCTGTGCCTGCCTCCCCTAAGCTCTGTGGCTCTGTCCTATACCTGAAGCATATCTGGGCTCCCTTAGCAAGGAAAAAGTGTTATAGCTGTTGTAAAGGTTAACCAACAGCATGGACCCCACAGGCATTCAGGAAATGGAAGGCATGAATTTGTGCTGATCCACCTACATTTAACAATTATAAAATTTCACACACACACACTATGCAAAGCAAAGACTGGCGATACAAAGACTCTGCCTTTAGAGGACTTCCAGGTCCCAGGCCCTCGAGGACCCTCCATTTGTGCTATATCAGAACTGATGTGATGGCTGTTGAAATAGACCTGCTGCTAAGAGACTAGGCCCTTGCTAGGTTTCTATGACAAAGTCCCATATGTAGGCGTGACTGCTTGGCCTTCGAAATTGGGAAAAGTGGCCTCTGACAGTGGTATTGATGCAGGACAGGGCAAATTTCACCGACGGGTGGGCGGAGACCAAGCCCTGCACCAAGAGAAGAGAGTCCTTTGGCGGTGAGTGTACAAAGAATTCAACACACACATCAACATTAGAGTCAAAAGGAAAGTTTATTAAAAAGGGGGTAACACTCCATAGGGAGAGCGTGGTCTCCTCTCAGAGGCAGAGAGAGGGGTTGAGAGAGACTCAGTGGGACAGAGACAATAGAGACGAGGACAGTGAGAGAGAGAGTAAAGAGTACCAAGAGAAAGACACGGAGTAAACCCAGAGAAAGGGACTAAGAGGGGCGAAGAGAAGGGCAATGAGCACAAGTGTTTGGGAGAATCCAGTTTATATACCATTCTTTAGTTCCCATTTCCTTTGATATGGATATACCATAAAGAAGGGGAAGAGTTTATAGTGTGAAAGGCCAACTGGCAGAAAGTTCCCAGCCTTTAATCCATAGGTTCCCCTTGGTTTTAGCCATAGAGAATGAACGATTTTATGTGTATGGCAGCCACTTAGAGACTATTGTTCCTGTTTCCCCTTCACAGGTGTGGAGAATGGGTTGTTAGCAGTCCCAGCAGAGATCTTCCTTTGTTCTGAAGGTGTCCTCCTGGCCTGGCTGCAGGGCTGATCAGCATATTGCAGTCTCTGAATGTGGCTTGATTTAACATTTGAATTCTCTTGATTTCTCCCTACATTATTTAGGAATTCTTTTAGAAAGCCTGAATGGCTCCCTAGAAATTATGAGTCATTTTCAAATTCACAGCAAATGACAGAAATCACCACCACTAGTGGAGCCTCTTTCACTTCCCACAGTGGTGAAGCTTTACAGGGTCACTAGTACTTCAAGATTCTCATCCTGTTTCTGCCTTAAGCATGTTTGTTTTGCATCTAGTTAGCTGTTCTTTAATTCTTGGAAAACAATTTCTTGGAAGGTGAAGAGGATAAGGAAAGAAGTAGGAAATGGTGAGGTGATGGGAGGGCACATGTAAAAGCTTCTAGAAGACTGGTAAGTACTCCAGAACCCAGCCAATGGCGTTCCCCATGCCATCTCTACCCCATGCCCAGCACGCAGTCACTGCGGAGCTAGACTATCTGCCACAGGCCCAGGCCCTACAACAGCTCTTCCGGCCCTCCTGGTGATGGTGAGGTTCTGCCACAGCAAGTTTCCACTTCTCACAGCCTGCTCCCTCTTGGGGTGGCCTCCTTGAGGAGGGCCTACTGGGTAGGAAAACGCTGTAGGAGGGAGAGGACCCAGGCGAGCTGCTCTTGCCAGGAAATCGCTCTTCCACCTTCAACTAGGGCGCGAGCCCTCCCCGGCGGAGCACACAATAGATGCCGCTCCACGTTGTTTCTCAGCCCCAGGTGGCCTGAGCCCTGGGGGCTTACGGGGTGGGGGTGGGTGGACGCTAGAGTCACAAGGTCTCTTGCGGGTAGTGCAGACTCTGGGGCGGCAAAGGAGCACTGGAGTAGAGCACACCCCACACTGGGAGACATTTCTTTACCCCTTAACACACACGTGAATAAAGAAGCAGCCAGATATTCCCTCCCGGATGCGGCTGCACCAGCAACATCAGCTGCGGGCGGAGCCCGGGCGGTTGCCACTTCCCCCTCTTCCCTCGTGACCTCGCCCTCCTACCCAGTTCTCCCTCCCCATCCACACACCCTTCCTCCCAGACACGCCCTCCTCTTTGGGCTGGTCGCGCGCAGGGCTCAGGCTCTCTAGAGGAAGGAGCGGCCCCCGCCCCCGTGGGGCAAGACAGCAAGAGAGCGAGCGAGTGCAGGAGGGAAGGAGGGGTCGAGGGAGGAGTCGCGCGAGGGAGGGAGGGGCGGCGGGCGCCTCGCTGCGATGTGGTCGGCCGGCTGGCGGGTAAACAGACCGAGCAGCAGCGGCCGCGGACGGCTCGGACTGGGGCACTGAGTACGCCCGCTGAGACCTGCGCCCGCGGCCATGGCTGAAGTGCGCAAATTCACCAAGCGACTCAGCAAGCCCGGCACGGCGGCTGAGCTCCGACAGAGCGTGTCGGAGGCCGTGCGGGGCTCAGTAGTGCTGGTGAGTGGCCGGGGCACGGGGCGTCTCGGGGTACGCGCTCGAGACGAGAACGAGGTGGCTTCCCGCGCGCTGGGGTCGGGGCAGGGACGGCGCTTGGGACGGGTTCCCAGTGCGTTCCGCGCTCTCGGTTTCGGGTTTAGTAAGTTTGCGCACTGGTCACCGCTGGTCAGGGTCCGAATCCCGGGTGGCCGCTGACAGCATTGCGGCTGCCGGGCGCGGCGGGGGTGTGCGCTCGGCTGGACGCCGGCAAGGTCTCGGGGGTTTGGAACCTGGGTACGGCCCGGGCCTGGAGTGTGAGCTGGAGAGCAGACTCCGCGCAGCCCTGGACACGGCACAAAGAGCCAAGGGCTAGGCGCGAAGAGATCTTGATTCCTTCCTGCCGGCACCTGAGGTAGCCTGGGCGAAAGGATGCGATAAGCGTTTTGCGCGCGCGCGCAAACACACCCCCCCGCCCCGTGTACACAAAAAAACCCCACCCAAAAAGCTCTGGGCGCCCAAGCTGTGGCGGGCGGTGAGAACAGAGGAAGCAGCGACTTCCTCCCGCTACTGGGGAGAGAGAGGGTGGTGATGGGTGTTGAAGGGGTGCTGCTGCTGTTGCCGCGGAAGGAGGGGATTGGAAACAACGGGGTTCTGGGGCGAGTGGGCACGGGGTCGGCTGCAGAAGGGCGAGAGTGTCCCTTGGGACCCAGGAGCTCTCCAGAGGCAGGGAGATAGGGGACCATGGAGGTTTTGGGAAGAAGGGATGTACCAGTTCAGGGATGGAGGCCCTGGGGTTAGCGCCCCACCGTTCAGAGCCGGCAGATGGGGATTTGAAAGCGCACTGACTGCCTGGGAACCCTCCTATCGTGCACTCAGCCTCATCCGGATTGTCTGTAGAGAAGAGAACGGGTGCTAACGGGCACTTGCCCCTTCTGTTTTCAAGACTCGTTGCCAGTTTCCTGGACTAGCAAGCAAACCCTAAATAAGCAGACTGGTTAACGAGTGTTTGTTGCTTAGTGTTTTTGTTGTTGTTTATTCGTTTTTGTCTTTGCTTCCCTTAGAGTGTCGTCTGTTGTGTTTAAATTTCACCATTTAAGAGTGGGCTCCTTTTGTTTAAAAAAAAAACTTATCAGAAGGAAACTTAACAGCTTTTCCTTGTAATTTTTCTGTTGATCTTATAGAATCCGATAAAGCCAACATTAAAGGGAGGCCAGGGGCTTGATCTCAACAGTGGAGAAAGTTGACATTAGTGGGAGTTCTGGAGGAGGATCAAAGGTAAAATATGTACCTTTGAGATAAAGATCTGATCATAGCAACAACTGTGCAAAGCCAAGTGACTAAAGAAATCTATCTGTTGCTGGATCTTTGGAAATTTAATCCTGCTGGTTAGCAGAGCTTTGCCCAGAACTTTAATGTTGTTTTAATGGACTTGGTTTATTGTATGCCTCACCAGTTTTAGAATGAAGTCCTGTTGGTTCAGATTGGAACCTCGATTGTCATTAACAGCCAGTTAAGAGAGGAGGCAAGCTGTGTGCAGGGCATTTATAACAGGGCTCTCTCTTGTTGATTGTTAACAAGTGATTGCATCTGCCTTGCACAGGAAACGTTTTCCTAAATTTAGGAAGAAAAAACCTTGCTTGAGCAGGAGTAGCTGGCGTACCACATCGTGTGTAGGGAGCCTATGAAGTGGGCAGATGGTCTCAAGAGAATAAAATGGGACTCAGCAAGCCTCCACTGGGATTTGACCAGCATTTGACCTGCCACCCTCAGCAGCAAAAAGTTAACATTAGCATTCTTGCCCAGGTTTTTAGGTTTCAAAAATAATTTTGTGTAGCACAGGTGCATCTGCCCCTTCCTAATCCTTGACTCTGGCAAAGCTGGAAAATGTTAATGTAAGGAGAGTCTTCTGGGAGATGCTGCCCAGCCTAGCTTACTTGAGACCGGGGCCGCAGATTTTTACCAGGCAAGGCACAGGCATAATACTTATTACTACTATGGTATGTGATCCACATTAAGATTTTGGGGGTAGGGGAGAACAGATTCTAGGAATCTCAATCAGCCAATATCTATTGAGTTCCTACTGCATGCAAGACACAATGCTAGATGCCCTGCAATTTTAAGTGAATGCGGATGACTTTTTCTCCATTTGTTTTCATTAGTCTAAACCTGGGTTGAGTATGTGTTTGTCAGTGGCACAGCCAGATTATGTACACAACTCAATTTTAGATTATCCATAGCACCTTAGTGAATATTTTAAAGCAGTCTAGTCAATTAAGAAATAAGGGAACAGTCTTAAATGGAGTGTATTCTCCACTTAAATGGCTTTCTTGGTCCCTGCTTTTCTGACACAAAGGGCTGTTTACTGAAGTTAGCAAAGCCACGGACTGGTGGCTGGAAAGCCAGTGGACCACGTAGCCGCCTCCATAACTTATGATTCTTTTCTGATTTAAGACTTAACTTCTTAGAGATATCGGAAGTGGGATTTACACTTGCTGCTGTAAACCAATAGTATTCATGTTAGAGCTTCAATATGGAGTCAAATGTTCATTGGACTTAAGTATGGCGTCATTGTAGCAGCAGGCCAAGCTTTCCTCTGGTGTACTTCTCACTAGAACTTGGAAAACCCACCAAACTGAACAGATATACAGTATTTCTTGTTTAGTTTTTTTTTTTTTTTTTTAACAATTATATCCTTGTTAACATTTTGCTAATGTGGGGGCTAAAAATATATATATTTTCTTCCCACATTCTAAGTTCTTTTACCTCAGCTAATAATCAATTAACAGATGGATTAACAGGAGAAAATCAAATTTTAATACATGCTCATGGGCAATTCACATATACATGAAAATACGAAAGACAGTGAGGCAACATTAGGTATATGGGACATTTTGGACAAAAGGATATAGGGAATGGAGTATTAGATTTCAGAAGTGAAAATGGGTGATTTACAGGTAGTTGAGGAAGAATGGAACAGGAGCCATGCTTGCAGCCCTTCTATTTACCATACTTAATTCAAATTAGGCTAAGTCAAACATCTTGAGATTTCCTTCCTGAAGCAGGTTTTTGTCTGAATCTCTTGGACAGGAAAGGGAGGGTCAAAGATTCTTTCTGAATCTTGTTTCTGAATAAACAGGTTAAAATCAGTATCACCAAAAGATAGCTTTAGAGTAGCAGTCCTTTGGTTTCTTAACTAATGCTCTGTTTTGCTCGTTGTTGGAAAAATTAAGAAGGTATAGGCTATATATAGCATGTAGTTGTGTATTCAGACCTTCATTTATAAGTACTTCCACGAATCTGTTAACTATATAATGAAGCAGAGACTATTTTGTTGCTGCATTTTCCTGAAAGTTTGACATTTTTACGAAGGTCAGTTTTAACCCAGGAAAGGGGATAATTACAGAATTAACCATTGGCAGGGAATTCAGTGTGTGTGATTGAGAAATGTTTACATATATACATGTTTTAAATGCAGAGTTTTAACACTTTTTGTTATAATTTACGATATAGCTATTTGTGTCTTAGGGGGAACAAAGGCATTTGGTAAACCTGTTGTATTCTGGCTCTCTCCTTAAGAGGAGTCATTCATTGTGCCTGGGAAAGTCAACTAGTAGGTGTTAAAGACTGCTTGCTGCTGCTGCAGAATTTACCCTTAATTCCGTGTGCGCCAAAGGATCAGGAAAGAGTTGCTAGATATTACCGGTTGTAGCCCCGTGAGGCAGGGTAATGTATGCAGCATCCCCTGGCTGGCATCAGCCAGATTGTGTATAGTAACGCCAAGTAGAGAAAAACTCCCCTGAAGCTGAGAATGGCTGAAAAGTGTTTGCAGCTGTTGACTCCCCCACCTGGCACACACATACCTTTGCATGGAATGTTTGTTAGGTTGGAATTTAGGGAAGGCTTGAAAACGAATCAGCTCCCCTGTTCTCTCTCCCCGAGGAATTTGTGGAAAGTACTTAATATAAGACAAAACAACTGACACTGTGTAGTAAACCAGTTTCAATGAGCTTCTTGACCAAGCATTTCCAGTTCAGAGACTTAACTTGGATCTGAATGGAGTCAGGAGAGTTACCCAGAGTTTTGGCGCCTAAACATAGAGTAGTCTCACAATTCCTGTGGGCTCTTACAGTTTAGGAGAGCTTGCAGCAAGCTACTCTTGGAGGATCTGTCCAAAAGCCCAGTGGAGAGTTTGCTGTGAAACCAGAGGCCTCACTGAACATTTTTTGAAGCACCAAATAGTAGAATTTGTTTTCTAAGATGAACGTGTTAAATTTTCTAAATTATTTCTTTTCCTATTCTAATTATCAGTAAGCCTTTTTGAAATGTTTATTGCTTTATTACATAATAAATGCATGTTTATTGTAGAAGAGTTAGAAAGACAAAAGAGAATTATCAATCACCATCTCATTTACTCAAAAGGAACTCTTAATGTTTTAATGTATATATGTCAAAACTCTGTCTCCTTTGTATATATGAAAACATGGATTCGATAAGTGTATCATACAAACTTTAAAATATTTTTTCACTTACCAGTATCTTACAAACATTCCTTCACATCAATAAATAGAAATCTGTAGAATTCCACTGGGTGTACCATAAGTAATCATCCTTTATCGTTTGATGTTTTGATAATTTCTAGTTTTGTGATGTTATAAACATGAGCTGTCTAGTACGGCAGCTACTAGACACCTGTGGGTATTTAAATTTAAATAGAAGTTAATTAAAAAAATTTAAAATATCAGCTCCTAAATTGCACTTGCCACAGTTCAAGTGCTTAGTAGCCATATGTGGCTGGTGGCTACTGTATAAGGACAGCACAGACAGAACATTTCCGTTATTGTAGAAAGTTATTTTGGACAGCGCTGGTATAAGCATTAATTGAATTAACATCTCTGAGCAGACACTTTCAAACTTGCTAGATTGTCCCTTTTGGATAAATTTCTAGCTTTGAAATTGCTTGCTCAGACATCAGACACACTTTTAATGTTAAAAATTCCTCTTAAACACATTGTTAAATTGCTCTGCAGAAAGTTGTTGCCATTTACTCTTTCACCAGCAGAATATACGTGTTCATTTCTCCCATGCCAACACTGATTATTAATTTTTTTAAATGTGCAGTCTGATAGGAAATAAATGGTACATCATGGTACTGATTTACATTTCTTTGAGAACTCTTGAAGTTGGATAGTTTTTTTGTTTGTTGATTAGCCACTTGTATTTCTTTGAGGATTCAAGTGAAGCTTCTTACAGACTATTTCCTTGTTTGTAATTCTTGCAGTAATGGTCTCCACCCGCAAGATTCTGTTTCGATAAGTCTGGGGTGGGGCCAGGCATCTGTATTTTTAAGAACTACCTAAGGTGATTCTGATGTGCCCAGAAATGCTGATCTAGACCACGTACCTCCGTAAACACTCCCTGCCTTTTAGAGGGCTATGTTATATGTTAGAAAAGGTTCTTGAGCTGAAATTTACCCTTAAGTTTCACCACAGGCTAGGCCTAGCTCTGCCATTTGCAGCCACACAGATTGTTTGCTTCCTCTTTTACATGACAACCCTTCAGATGTTTGGAGACAGCTACCATATATGTCATTTTTTAAGTTAACTCTTTACAATGCCAGAGCCTTCATTTCTTTCCTTTATTCTTCACAATGCTTGGTTTCAGGATTCTTTTCACCATTCTGGTCATCCTGTTTAGACTCTTCCAAGGTCTCAGAGTCCTACTTAATATGTGGGAGGCAGAGCACAGGCTCAAGAGTCAGACCTCGGCTTGAATTTGACCTCTGTCATACGCTTGCATTGTGAACTGAAGCAAGTAACCAGATCTCATTTTCCTCATCTGTGAAATGGGGATAAATAGTTGTACCTACCTGTGGAGTTCTTGTGAAGATTAAAGAAGGCAACAATGGAAAGTGTCATGCATGAGTGAAGCATAAAGGTTAAAAAAAAAAAGACCTGGTGGGGGAAAAAAAGTATTCTGGAAGTGTCTATCACAGAATACAATGGGGAAGGGGACAATATTTCTTACTCATTCTGGGTATGAGCCAAGAAGTCAGGAGCTGTGTGTTTATCTCTATTCCTAGTGCCTGGAATACAATACAGTTAGGTACTCAGCAGGAAATGCACTGGCTACAATACGTAGGATGGACTGGATGTTGAGTGACTGGAGGCCAGGTAACTAACTAGTTAAAAGATATAGTTCCAGAAAGAGATAACAAAGGCTTTAACTGAGGCAGTGAGAATGGTGATAAGGGGGAGATGTAAGAGATATTTCAGTGATAAAATCAATAGGATTTGGTGATCCTTGAAAGGGTAAGGAGAAGGAGGGAAGGAAGAAGTGGGAGGAAGAGAGAAGAGAGGAGGTGGAGTCAAGATGACTGAGATTTCTCAGCTCAGATGAACTGGAGGAAAAGATTTCTCAGCTTGGGTGAACTGGAGGAAAAGCATGTTTGGTGCTAGTGGAAGGGAAAAGAAATGAGCAACCTCAACTTTAAAAGGTTGTCAGGGCAAAACCAGGTTTCAATTAAGCAAGGCAGTGGAGAGAACATTCTAGGGAAAAGCTGACCATGTAGGGTTGTGTTGTGACAAAAGACTACAGTTCTTGAGAGTGGAGAAGTGTTCCAAGTGGGATCAGGAAGGAGCGGGGGCGGGGGATGGGGTGGCAGAGAGCTAGGGCTGAGTGGGCAGAGATGACATTGTAGGCAAGATTAACTGAAAAGCTTTGCACCTTTGGGGGCGATTAAGGAAGTGGGAGGCAGGGCATGGAGGAATGGTCTGGAGGCCAGCCCCAGACTTCCAGTTAAAACAGTGATGGCAAGTTAGGTCACCCCTGGGCAGCTCCCCTGAATGTTTCTTGTGCTTACAGGACTCATAAGCCAGGAAGGGAGATCAGATGTATGCAAAGAACAAACAGAGAAGATAGAAGCACAGCAGGAGGCTGGTGGCTCAGCCTTCTGTGTTCAGTTAGCTGCAACATCTCTGCTCCCGCCCCTCAAGCTCTTTTGTGATCCTTAATGTTTTTCAAGTGTTAGGTCCTATCTGGGTTCACCAATGTTCAATAAGCCTTTGCCAATGAACAGTGTTAATCTCCATTACATTTCTCACATTTATTTACTACAGTGGCCCCTTTTTCCCCCCCTGTGAATGGGGAAAGTAAATGGTAGGTCTAACACTGAGAAATTCATATATAATGTACATGTGTAAGTTACCTTGGCATTCCTTTACTTGACCTCTGTGGACTGTACAAAGTGCAAATCCCCAGGGCTCCACCTCAGGGCTCTTCCTCCTGCTTGTTGGAATTCAGAGGAGTCATTTATTCACTAACCTGGTTTTGCTTTCTTCTGAGATACAGGATTGTCAGTGTCATGTTGAAAAATTAGTAATTTTTTTTAAACACAGAAGGAAACTACAGGAGAGAAAAATAGCTAGACTTGTGTCCTTGTTTCTGTAAATCCTAATGATAATTTTATGATACATATCTCTTTGGGATTTAGATCTCTTGATTTCCTTTAGCTTTTGTCAGGAGTGCAGAGGGGTTCATGGGTAACATTGGACTGCTGCTTAGTTTATATCAACCTAGAGCAAGATGCTTTGTTGATTCTTGCAGGGCCCCACCCTGGAGACTCTCAGAGCTATAAGAGAGGAAAGGAAAGGGACATTCTCATTTGTCTGGAATTAGTCTGGAAGCTCATACTTGTTAGAGCATAGTGGTTAGGAGTGGGCTCTGGAAGTACACTGCCAGGTTTGAAGTTCAGCTTAGCTACTTAATAGCTGGGTGACCTTGGGCCAGTTATTTAGCCTTCCAGTCCAGTGCCTTGATGACCCTCTTGTGGGCTTGTCAAGAGGCTTAAAGTAGTTGTTGCATGTGAAGCACTTAGAGCAGGACTTGGCATATGGAAAGCACTGGATGACTGTTGGCTTTCATTGAGATTCCCAGATTTTATGGTGGGTAAGAGAAGTCTTCTGTGTATGTGTTACAAGTCAATAAAATAAACTGACAGAAGGGAAGCAGGTAGCCTTGCTTTTTAATTTTATTTCCTTGCTCTAAATCATGCTCCAAAGAGTGAGCTACATGACTGAGCCAAGAATCATACACTTTCTATGAGCCATAGAATCATATACCAACAGAAGCTAGCAGACCACTCTCCATTAGGTTCTTGGTAATATCCATTTCCAGTTGGACTTGGTTATATTGAAGAGCCTAGTGGATGTGAGCTAGGACTCTGAGTCTTTGGCAATTCTCATCTTCAGACTAGGCTGATGAGTGAGTTCCAGTCCTCTAGTAGGGAGGAACACCCAGTCCTGTGCCTAGGGAGAAGGTCCTCCAGTCTGGGAACTTGCCTGTGTGGCCTCTGGTGGAAGTGATCACATTTATGACAATCTATTCAGTGTGGTTTATACAAAGTGGTAGATAGAGGAGAACTGGGCTCTGTGTGGAAAAATAGAACTTCAATGCCCTTTCTTTTCCCTTTCAAAACTATATTGACATCCCTTATACTCATTAATTCTCATTTAAAAAAATCAAATGAATATTGAAATTTAAATGCCTTTTTAAAGCTCTAATTTGGAAACCTGTATTTTAGTGGAACAATTTCAAAGCCTAAAGTTCTCTTAAGAAATTAATGTATTTTTATATTTGGCTATTCTAGTTTTGTGGCAGCAGGATAATTTCTGTTAGGAACAGTGTGTACAGGTTTTCAGCTTAGTCGATACTGCGGAAAATATGCCAACTGTTCCAGTGACATGTGGTTTACCTATTGTCTTTGCACAACATTACACAATCATGCCTAAATTTGCTATTAATGATTTCCTGCAATTCTTCACCTTATTTTTATTGCCCATTGAATTTATTGTTCACGGGAAGCTGTATTTTTTGCCTTTTCCTGATAGCTCATGTCAGATTGTATATTTCAAGGTGCTGAGAAATGTTTGAAGATATGCCGATATTTCAGCTTTTCTGTCGTGTTGCTTTCCCTAATGACGGAAATATTTTACCGGGTGAGATCTAACTAAGAAGTCAAATGTTCTTCCAAGCCTCTGAGACAGAACATCTTTATTTGAAGTGTTTCAGTGAAGTGTGTCTGGAGGCCGGGGAATGTCCTTGTAGGAAATGTTTTTTAGACGATGACAAGAACTTGTATTTTTATAGCCTCAATCTTATGAAGAGTTAAAAATGTTATGCCTGTGGCTTTGGATGTTCTTACAGGTTGCTTTAAACACATACCACATTGTCAGCACCTCTTCGGTGAGTGGAGAAACAGGCATGGTTTCAAATCAGCAGGCTGTAGGTCATTCATATTTACTAAATGACAGAACAGGTAATGAACTCCAGGTGTCTCGATTCCTTTGGAGTAATTAGGTAAAGAAGCACTAGCTCTTGGGCCAGATTCCACAGTAAATCAGGTGGAGGAATCTCTTTTTGTGTGGTTTTGGTGATGACCTGTTTCTTTTTGGAAATAGTGTTTATTTCTGAACAAGCTTAAGTCTTTTAGTGGGAAAGTGAGAGGTTAGGACAAAAAAAAGGGGGAGGGGGTGGTTACTGAGAAATGTGGGCAAGATCAGTATAGGTTTTTTCCTTGCCTAAGGCTTTTGAGAACTGTTTGCAATTGGCCATTCTTTCTCTCTTTGCCATTTGAATAACTATATGGAAAACAATCTCCAGAGCACTGGCTCTGCAGAGGTACCTAGAATCATTTTCATGGAATTGTTTTTATGATGTTTTTCAAGTGAGTTAGTACTATCCAAAAATAACAATGCATATATTTCTCTCCATGCCTTTTATATTAGTGATTTAGTGTTACCACTTGAGAGACTGACAGCTTTATGCCTTGCAGGACCTGTTGTCAATGTTCATGGTGTGAGTGGAAGACTGCTATTGGCCTAACCAGTTTATTTTCATAGGCTAACAAGTTCCTAATGCTTCAGTTCATTAAATGGTTTCCTATAGACTTGAAGAAGGGAATACCACCTTTTAAGGTGCCTAAGATACCACCAAGAAATAAGTTTGAAAGGGCTCTGAATCAACTGTTAAAATTGTTATTTAAAAGCTCACAGGGGAAATAGCACTCCTCCAGTCCATCAGAGTGTTTATATCATGCTCTGTTGCTTGTGGAGCAAAGAAGGCTCTCTCTGCTAACCTTCCCCCTGGGGAGGATGACTCTTCCATTACTAGTGACCTACATGACTGCTTGAAGAGGAACTGGCCTCTGTCCACCCCTCCCAAATGACATGATCTGGCAGAATCCTCACTAGAAGAGCCAGAAGAAAATTTCATAAGGCTTCTTGCTTCAAGGCTGTAAGTGAGACCCCGTTCCCTCTCCCTGCTTTTCTCCTTCCTGTCTCTGCTTGTAGCTGGAGCTCTGCTGATGTCCAGAGCTGGCTCAGCACAGGCCCAGGTCCAGAGACCAGCCTGGGTCTATGCAGGTGACAACAGAGGACTTTCACATTCAGAGCTTTCACATTCAGAGGTCTTTCACATTTACATTAAGGTTCTCTGGGCCCCAAGTCCTATAGGATGGCTGCTGGTTCTGCCCTGTCTTTAAAATCCATTTCTGTTCATTGGATTTTATCTTCTTCCTTGTTCCCTTGTGTCACTGTCCCAGTCACTTTGTCCTTGTCTTGACCCCCAACCTCCTCGTATTTAATACTATACTTTGGTTTTCTGGCCAGTTGCCCAGCTCCTGTAGGAGTGAGGTCTGGTCTTGTTACTGATGCTGAAGAGAGGGATATCCCACCCTCACCATGATCTTATAACAGCTTGACCTCAGCACTGGTGGGACTGTGGACTGAAGAGGTGAGTGTCTGCTCAGAGAAGTCAGAGGAGGCAGAACACCTGGGATGATGAGTTCCAGACAGTGGCCTTGCTGAGGGTTAGACTAGATGCATGGCCAATTAGCTTCCTGTGACTGCTGTAACAAATTGCCACAAACTTAAGTGTTTCAAAACAACAGATTTATTATCTCACAGTTCTGGAGGACAGAAGTCTGAAAGGAGTTTTACTGGGCTAATGATAAGGTGTCCACAAGGCCTCATTCCAACAACTCTAGTAGAGAATCTGTTTCCTAGCCTTTTCCAGCTTCTAGAGGCTGCCTTCATTCCTTGGCTCATGGCCACTTCCTCCATCTTCAAGCCAGTCACAGTGGTCAAGTCTTTCTTATATTGTATCATACTGACATGGCTGCCGTCATCACATTTCTGGTTCTCACACTCTGCTTCTTTCCCTCACTTAGAAAGCACCCTTATGATTTTATTAGTCTCACTTGAATAATCCAGGATAATCTCATCTCAAAATTCTTAATCACGTCTGTAAAATCCCCTTCGCCATGTAATGTAATGTAGGTTCCAGGGATTAAGATGTGGACATCTTTGGGAAACCGTTATTCTGCCTCCTGCTCAGGTATTGCTGGAGATTGAGGAATGGTGGAATCCTGGGGTCCGATGGGTTCCTAATGTGGATATTGACATTATGGTTTGGAGGAGGGACAGGGATCTGATAGACCGGCAAACTATTAACAAAAGTCTTCACAGAAAATTGAGGAAGCTCAATCCCTTTTGAGAATTTTGGCTGAAAAAAAGCAATACAGGTTTGTAGTCTGCAATTTCAATTTGGATGTTTTCTTAAATTCTTCATAATTAAAATTTTTCCCCCGCACAAAACTCTCTCAGTCTGGGGTTCTTGTAAGTGGGTACTGCTTTCGAACTTGAGGTGTTTCAGGATACAAGCTGGCCAGACACTTAGCAGGCATTTAGCCAGCTCAGGCCTATGAAATTTTCCATCCTCAGTTAAAGAAAAGAATGCAGAGGTAGAGCGCATGCGCGTGAACAACAGGCAGGCAGACAGACAGAGACAGAGAAGGAGAGAGGGAGGACGAGAGAGAGTGTCTGTTTAAAAGAGAAAGGGATGGTTGCATATCACAGAGAATAACTCTGGCCGACAAGCTCCAAGACATCTCTCCTGTGTCCTGTGTGAAAGACACTTCACCCACCCTGAAGGTCAAGTTAGACTGGGCATGGCCTTCCCACACATCTAAGGTAATTTCAGGACCCATTCCCAGAAATGGGTTTCTAAAACATATGATTGGAGAAACAGAGAGAGGCACTGGAAAATCTCCCGGATTCCCTCTAGCTTCATCATGATTTCAACTGAGAGATGAATTGAAACTTCCTCTCTTTACCAAAGCCAGTCACTGCCATCTTAGTGACACACATCACAAAAGCTTCCTGGTTGATCACATTTGCATCAACATTCCTCACTGGTCAGTAAAATAACCATGATGAGTTGATGGCAGAGAACTTTACTGCCTCGAAGAAGTATTCTGTCATAGAAGTGGATCGCATTTTCCATTTTTACATTGGTTCTAATTGGCCATGGCTATATTTCTTCCAGGACTGCCTGGCCTATCTCTTTTTTAGGCCTTTGGATAACTGACCTGGCTGTGATGCATAAAAATCCTTATGAAACCCTCAGATTTTGTTTCAAAGTCTGTACAGAGAAAATATATGTTAACTACCTTCACTTTCTCCTGTTCCATTTTTCTTTTTTTCCCTTTGAAAGGAAAAAAAATTCAAGCCTCCTTCCTTATAAGCCATCTCAATTAAAAAAATTGAGTTGTCTTTAGTGGAGTTATCTTAATTTTTTTTCCTAATATATTTGTACACTACTAATCTCTAAAATGTGAAAGGGTGTTTATTAACTGTAGTCCTATTTAAATTTTCTTTAGAAACTTGTGTTCATTTTTTTTTCAAATGAGGCTCTTTTCAACCTGACTTATTTTATTATACTTTATTTCATATTATTTTATTGATTTACTACTTTTCTGTTTGGGGTTTTTCCTTATTTACTGGCCCTCATCGGGATTTCATGCCTTCTGGGTAGTATGCATTCAGTCAGTGAGTTCCATGACAGAGTTGATGCCTTAGAACTTGTACATCTGGGTCTGTGGTATATATCAGAAGGAACTAGAAAGCAAGTGTGGGCTAGAGAGAGAGAAAGGTGTGCTGAGCTATTATTATGCAAAGGAAAAGATAAATACTTTCTTAGCTAAATACTTAGCTATTATTATTAGCTAAAGGAAAAGATAAATACTTTCCTCAGTTCATATTCAAATCCCAAAGGAAATGCTTTTAGAACTGTTGCTTGAATTGAAAAGAAGCAGATAATCTATTTCTACTGATTTCTTTTTAATGGATTATATCTACTCAGAGCAAGGTTGTGGAGGGGGTTGTGACTAGGGGAAGGTTAGACAAGGACTTAATCTGAGGAAACTAAAGGATAAAAAAAAGTTAAGATGGAAGGAAGTTCTTTTTTCATTATAATAGACCAAGTGACCAGAGATTAAAATATTAACAATATTTAATGAAGGTAGCAGTATACTTTATTTTAAATTTTTTATTTATTATTATTTATGCCTACAGCACCTGGTCTTTCTAGGTAGTCCCCCATCCAAGTACTAACCAGGCCTGACACTGCTTAGCTTCCGAGATTGAACATCGGGCTTGTTCAGGGTGGCATGGCCGTAGACTGTGGCTCCACTGGGGCGTGAACCCAGGACCTTCTGCATGTAAAGCAGACGTGCTAACTGCTACACTATGGAACTACGTCCAGCAGTGTACTTTTAGATTAAGACAGGAAGAAATTAGACTCTTTAGAAGTTATACTAGATAAACGAAATAGTTTTGTCCGGGACCACAGAGGTGACTAGACATCTGTTCAGGGGAGGGAGGTGGTATTCACTGTCAACTTGCATAATTTAAAACTCCAAATCATTTAGTTAATGTAGAGAATTCTAGTATGCAGTTCTCCACTCTATGATAGTTGGAACCCAATTCTCCAATTTAGATGGAGGACAGAGCCTTGTGACCACCTGTAAAGTCCAGGTTTCTTTTGGGGAGTTTAGGGTGAAGGGACACATGTGACAGATCACTTGCTCTCCCTCCATCTTCAGGTAGAAGGGGGCAATAACCCACACCTATTCCAGACCCATATTTCTCAAGGCTGCAAATCTTGATGGACAGGAATGGTAGCAATGAAGCCTTCCCCTCTGAGCCCTTGAGATTTCCTCTGGGAGTGGCCCACACTGGGGCTGGCTTCCTCTTATTTTGTCCCCTCCCTACCACGTTGATTTCTTCCCTTTTCCACTATACCCCACTGTTCTCCCTTCATACTGATTTTCCTCAACTGCTGCTTCTGGTGTTTACCACTCTGTACTGTCACCTTCCAGGAAAATCTTCTGTATATCTGGCTCCTTGGCCCAACCCCACCACCATAGCTCTCTCAGCCCCTTTGCTTTCCCTTCTGCCATGCACATTCCACTGTGGGCACATTTCCACTATTCTCTTATTCTTTTTTCACCTCTTTCTTCCCTCTCTCCTTAGTGTTTGGCCAAAAAGTGTTCTCCATGGGACAGGGCCATTACTGTGTTATTTTTTAAAAACCTTTTCTTTAGCCAAAGATGGAAAATTCCAAAGACCTGAGCTAGTGATGGCTGGGTGTCTTTTCTGGAAATCCAATGGCTTGGATGCTAAGGGTATGTGGAGCTACACATCTGGCAAGGTTGTTCCCTAAAATGTTCTGGCTTTGGATTTAGTTCTGACTAAAAGAAATGGAGGTTCTATCTGTGGAATTATGGCATAAACATGAAGAGTTTAAGCAATAATTATAAGTACAGAGCCCAGTTTATGTCACTTTTTTTTTCTGCTGGGTTTAATTGGGAAAGAGTGGCCTTTGGCTTAGTAGATCTTACAAAAGTGAAACCTTCCACCTGAGAGACAAATGAAGTTCCTGTGGCTGAATTGAATGGAGGATTTTGGTTTGTTGGGGTGATTCTGTCACAGAGGCCATGTGTGGTTCAGAGCAACCAGGTACATTTTAGAGTTGTTCTTCAGAGCTGGGGGACAGGAGCATCCAACCAATTGACACCAGGTGGAATTGAGTAGGTATACTCCACTGCCATATTTCCTGCCCCATCTCTGGAGAAATCATTTAGGCAGGATTTTATCCACATGTCCCGAGGGGTTTGACAGAGTGGACCATTTTGACAGTAAGCAAAAAAGTTATTGTCTTTATAGCTAGAAACTGACCATCATTCTGCCTCTCAGGAAAGGATGAGGAAAAATACTAAAAATCCCCAAACCCACAAAGATACCAACTCTTTCTGCATTGGCTCTACATTACTGGGAATGAACACCCATATTTCCTAGCAGGCCTTCTGTTCCTTTTGATCCACCAGGAAGGCCCATCTCACTTTTGAATTCTCTTCTCCCACCACATCCTTTCCTGTGGCCTGTACTCTAGTCACGCTGGACCACTGCCGCTACCCCAAATACATAGAACACTTTCTTACCTTCATACTTTGCTCATGCTGACTCCTCTTCCTGGAATGCCCTTCTAACTCCTTACCTGCTAAAGGAAATCATGTCTGTCTTTCGAGATTTAGATCAGATCCCCCCGCAATTTGGAAAAAAATTGCTCCTTTTGCAGGATTGTAGCCTCCTTCTAGTTGTATTGGCTTCCTGTGGCTGCCATAACAAATGACCACAAAGTAGTTGACTTAAAACAACACATTTATTCTCTTACAGTTGCGGAGGCCAGAAATCCAAAATTGGTATCACTGGGCCACACTTCCTTTGGAGAATTTAGGGAGGGATCTATTTCTTGCCTCTCCTATCTCTAGTAAGTAGCTGCCAGCATTCTTTGGCTTGTGACTGTGTCACTTCAGTCTCTGTCTCTGGTCACATTGCCTTTTCAGTTGTGTCAAATTTCCCTCTGGCTCTTTCTTACATGGATGGCATTTAGGGCCCACCCCATCATCCAGGATGATTCCACCCTGAGACCTTTGATTCAGTCACCCATGTAAAGACCCTTTTGCCATAAGGGAGCATTTGCAGGTTCCAGGAATTAGAATGGAGTCATATTTTTGTGGGGGCATTTTTTAACTTATCTCACTAGTTCTATAGTTTTAGAGAGGATTGATTTTATTCTGCCTCTGCACTATAGTTGAGAACTTTTCTTAGCCATTAGCACATGAGTGCCTTAAGGAGCTGGTTGGAGAGTGGAAGGAGCTAATGCATAACAGTGCCAGAAGGGCTCAGCAATTCCTCTGACAATCTCTGTTACTTTGAGCAGTCTCTTTAACTTTGTGGAACCTCCTTGTTCTCATTTGTAGAAGGGAAATAATAATATCCACCTGAATGAGCCTTGCAGTTTAGCGGGGGAAAAAAAAAACAATAAAACTCTCAAACTTTACCTAAATGTTAGGGCAGATATGATTCCCTTTTAGCAGGGAAGGAGTTGGAAGAGCATTCCAGGAAGAGGAGTCAGCATGAGCAAAGTGTATGAAGGTAAGAAAGTGTTCAATATATTTGGGGTAGCGGCAGTGGTCCAGCGTGGCTAGAGTACAGGCCACAGGAAAGGATGTGGTGGGAGAGAGAATTCAAAAGTGAGATGGGCCTTCCTGGTGGATCAAAAGGAACAGAAGGCCTTCTAGGAAATATAGGTGCTTTTCCCCAGTAAGGGACTGGGCAAATAAAGGTCCATAGAGTAGAAAACTATGCAGTCATTAAAGTGACATCTATATTACAGACATAGAAACATAGGTTATGAAACAGCATGCAAAGTATGATCGTATTTTGGTAAAATAATGCACATGTGACATATATATGAATTTAGTTACTTAATCACTCTGTGCCTCAGTTTCCTCTTCTGTAAAATGGAGATAACAATAGTACTGACAAGGTTGTTTTAAGGATCAAGTGAAATAAGACAGTAAGGTACTTAGAACAATGCCTGGAACATAAACACTGAATAAAATATTAGCTATTAGTATTTTTGTTATATTCAAAGAAAACATTCTTAAAGTGTGTGTGTCAGTGTGTGTCTACATTGTGTGTGTGTCAGTGTGTATCTCTGGATGGTATCTTTTTATTTTGTTTTAAACTGTTCATTTATTTTGCATTGAGCATGTATTTTTATAATTGGAAAAAGTAGCATTCAAGATAGGTTCTATACTTTTTAGATTGACTATACTTTTCTGATATATATATATATATATATATATATATATATATATATATGTATGTATGTATGTATATTTGGCACATAACATATGGTATCTATGTAGTAATTAGTATGGTGCTATTATTATTAAGATACTTTCTCCTATAATCCTGCAGCTCTTTGCCCATTGCTTTGTGCATCTCACATTCTCTGCTGAATCAATAAAATTAGGATGATCTAGAAATTAGAAATTTCAATTCCCATTTGCTTTCCATTTTTATCTGCTGAGTATTCCCCAAATTTTGATCACAGTACGTTCTTTATAAAATGAAGTTTCAAAGGGGACACATATATATATATATACACTCACACACATGCTATATATGCCTGTACATTTACATATATTTATGCAATTAATATTTCATACTATCTTTACAGTTTTTGAGAGGCAGAAATGACTACCCTGAATTTTCTGAAATGTAAATGAAAATTGTTCTCATTTTTCTTGAATGTGAAATGTGCCTCATGTTGCTACTGTAGTCATTTTTTGCTGCCATTAATAATATTAATCACTTGAGGGGCTTAAATTTCAAGTAGAGCTAATTAATAGGTCATACGCATTGATATTATAAGTATTTCTGGCCACAATTTTCCTGATTTTGAACATGCCATATTTTTTTTTTATTTAAAAATAATCTTAGACTTATGGATTTTTAAAAATACATGTGAGAATTACTGATTAATTTGGAGCTTTGAAATGGTAGGCCTTGCTTCTGACATTTAAGATAATTAGATTCTGGTGTACTTCTTGGTAAGCAGGGTTTCTTTCCACTCTCTGTGCCTTTTTTTTCTATCAGCACATACACCCTTGAATAAATTTTTTGTTGCTTCTGTTCCATCTTCTCCCCACCATATTTTTCCTTTTCTTTCCAACCCGCAGTATGATTATAATATAAAACTGATATGTAAAAAAAAGATTCGTTGTATATAAACTGAGTTTTGAATATTTACTCTTGATAACTGAAAAAATCAGGGGTAGAGAAGCATGAAGAGGCAGAGCACAGGAGATTTTTAAGGCAGTGAAACTACTCGCTCTGAGACTCTAATGGTAGATACATGTCCTTATATATTTGTCAAAGCCCATAGAGTGTACGACATTAAGAGTGAACCCTAATTTAAATTATGGACTTTGTGTGATTTTGATGTGTCAGTGTAGGTTCATCAATTGTAACAAATGTACCAGTATGACGGGAGATGTTGATAATGGGAGGGACTATGCGTCTGTGTGGGCAGGGGATACTTAGGAAATAAACTCTGTACTTTCTGCATACTTTTGCTGTGAACTGCTGGAAAAAAATGTCTATTAAAAAATAAAATGAAATATTTTCATTTTTGTAAAGAATGCACTTAAACGTTATTCTTTTGTGCTTATATGGACCTTTAATTTTTCTGCCTGTCCATGGTCCTATGTTTTTCTCTATCCTTGGTAGTTTGGAAGGTTGCATTCCCAGCTCTCTGGCCAACTTGTTTGGCATAATTATGAAGACTTGCAAATGTGCATTGAATACTTTGATGAAAAGTGCTTGATAAAAGCAAAGCAATTGTTAGAGTGGGGAGTGAGTCAGAAATTTTAAGGTGGACTCCTTAATGTATGACTCTGGAGGCAATGCTCCTCACCGATGAAATGGGTACCTGAACCACTGAAAGGAAGGTGAATAGGTACCTGCTAATCAAATTGAGGCTTTGGAACAGCTGTGCTTGCTCAATGGCGTGCCCATGTGCAAATCAGATTATTTAGCATACATTAGGGGAATCTGATTTTTGAATAAACTTGATTGGAATCTTTTGGCAATGCAAATAATCCTTTGTAATGCAAATGACCACCCACTAATTTATATCTTTTGTAAGGTAGGATTTAATGCTTTAGGTTTTTATAATTCCTATGCCATTTAAGATCCATTGTTTTTGGAGACAGAAAAGAGTCTCCGGTGAAGTTGCTTTAACTCCTTTAGCCCCGAGGAAGCCATTTAGTCAATTATTGTTTCTGGGAACTAAATAGTACCCTTGTCATCTGAAAGATTTAAAATAGTGTTTGTAAGTGGCTCCTCAATTTCTGAAAGAACATGACTCATTCTTTCACTGTAATCTGAAAGAAATCCAAGTGTCAGAAGACACTGGGAAATGGCCTTAAGTTATATTTCTAAACATCAATACTAGAGGTTTGAAATATTAGGAAACCAATATGATGCGGGTTAAAAGTTGATGGTTGGAATCTCTATATTAGGATGTGGTCGAAAGGGCAAGGGATGGAATTGCAATCCTTTTTAGAATGTTCCTTGGGGAAATTCTTGCTGGCAGCTTTAAGAGTCTTGAACTGCCTGTACTCTGTGTACCATAAGTTGTCTTATTCTTTTTTGTCCACAATGACCTTCCTGCCTGCCCCCCGCATTTGATTGCCCCATGTTTATACATGGCCCCAAAATGTTTCTTCTGCCAGCTTTACTTAGGGTTGCTGACACCTCAATCACCTTTGAATTCATCTTCTGCACGTGACTAGTGAAAGGAAACTAAGTGTATTAGAACAAGTCTTGAATTAGTGCTGAGAGATAGACTGCATTCCTGTACCTCTTAAAACTCATGTTTTTGACAATATAAAATGGGACTGTGGAGGGTGAGGTTCTCAGTCCGCGCCAGCCTTTGCCTTTCATTGACCTCAGTGGATGCCACTTAATGGAAAAATATGATCAGGGTTCACCCTATGGAATCATTGCTTAATATTGTAAATGACTCATTGGAACTAGTGTGTGAGAAAATCACTTCCAGATGTGTAGCAATAACTTTTCCAAAAGGAAGAAATAAACTGTAAAACTGGATTAGTTTTCTGTTTTTCTTTTTATGCTCTTAGGGCCAAAATAAAATATTCTTGTACATGGTTAGTCAACATACATTTGAAGTTCTCGGTATGATTCTGTTCACTTGCTTTTAGCTTAGCACCACATAAGTGGGAGGGGAGGTGCCTTCACCCTGCCTCCTTATCCCATATCAACTTCTGCCCTCTCCACACCTCTTGTCTTCTCACAATGATAAAAATGGCCTGGAAGCTTTACCTACGCTCAGGTCCAGGCCTCATTCCTTATTGTTACCAGCATTTCTTGAGCATTCCTATGTGAAGGCATGTTGCTAGGTACTGTGGAGGATGGACAAACTATAGTTGGAGAGCAGCAGAAGTAGGGGTAATACAGCAAAGTGGGAATGTGAACTCTTGTGTCAGTTGAAATACCACTTTCTGGTTGTGGAATACTGGGAAAATTACTTAACCTTTAAGTCCCAGTTTCGCTGCTTATAAAATTGTGATGGTGATAATACATATTTCATAAAGTAAATGTGAAGCTTAAATGAGATCATTTATGAAAAATATTAGACATCATGTCAGTGTTAGCTATTACTCATCTAATATGCTGCCATGCGTAGTTTGTGTGTGTGTGTGTATACATGAAAGGAGAACATGAAACATGGGTTGACTGCCACCCTCCAAGAAGCAACTGCAGGGTTTGATTTTTGGGGATGCACTTTAAATCGATTTCATTCCAGCAGAGAATTCACTGGCTTCTCCTATTCAAGGAATTTTTAGTTGGGCCCTGTTAAAAGAGATAATGTATTGTCATCTCTTAGGAGGCACCAGACGAGAGATCTTGCAGGTCATGTAATAGGAGTAAAGTATTGGTAAGTAGTAAAGCCTGAGACTGGAGCTTTTATTAAAGCCATACCTGCGTTAAGCAGATGTCTTTTTTAAATAAAATCTTATGTTTTCCATCCTATTGATTTTTTTTCACAACTTATCTTTTATCACATTGTATTTGAGCAGTTTTCTATTGAATCAATGTGTTTCTATACAAGGATGTGAAAACATTTTTAAAACTTGAAAATTGCATCAGAAAAGGAAAAGATCATAACAATCACTGTTCAATAGAAATTATTGTCTATTCTTTTTGGAGAGTTAAAAATGGTTAGGAATTTGTGAAACTGCTACAGAAACTACTGAAGTGGTTGAGAAGCATGCAAACCAGAGTTAAACTGCCCTGGCTTGAATCCTGACTATTAGTATTCTGATGCTGAATAGAAAACCACCACAAACTTAGCAGCTTAAAGTAACACTTTTTCAAAAAAAATTTATTTTATTATTACGTTTCAAATAGACAGTACATTGGTTAGACATTTATGTGGTTTATAAAACGATCCCCTAGTTACTTAAAGTAACACCTTTTTATTTCACAGTTTCTCTGAGTCTGAACTATGAGCAGGACTCAGCAGGAGTCTCTACTTAGGGTTTCACAGGTGTTGGCAGGACTATTCTTATGTGGAGGCCCAGGGGCCTCTTCCAAGTTCCTTCAAGTTGGCATGATTCAGTTCCTTGTGGTTATAGGACTGATTAGTTTGTTTTCTTGTTGGCTCTCAGCTTCCAGAGAACACCCTCAGGTCCAAGCCATGTGGGCCTCCCATAACATGGCGGTCTGCTTCTTGAAAGCCAGCAGGTGAATCTCTCTCTTTCCAAGAAGGGTTCAGTTCTTCTAGGGATCACTTGATTAGGCCACTGGCTACCCAGGGTAATCTCCTTTTTGATGAACTCAGAGGCAATTTATTAATAACATGATGAGGAGAGTGACATCTCATGATATTCACAGGTCCCCCTTACACTCAAGGGGAAGGGATTATACAGGGCGAATAGACTGGGGGCAGGAAACTTAGGATTCTGCCTACCACACTGACTATATCACTCACTTGGGTAAGTTACTTAACCTCTTTTTCTCATTCATAAAATTTGAGTAATGGTAGTATTTTCTACCTTGTAGGATTATTGTGAGAATTAAATGAGGTAACACATGCAATGCATTTAGCATAGTACCTGATGCTTAGTAATACATGTTTTCAATAAACGTTCGCTTTCATGTTTTCAATAAATGTTAGCTTTCAATAAAAGCTTTCAATAAATGTTAGACTGTTAAAGGAGAGCTACTTATTTTCTTTCTCCTCTCTTTCTTTTCACTGGCCCCCACCCTAATAACAAAATGGCTTTGCAGGTGGAATATGTGAGCATATATGGTAAAAGGAGTTCAAGATTTTTTTTCTTAATGATTGAAGTACAAAATAGGGTTTCCTAAGAGTAAAGGTTATTTAACACTGACAGTCTAAGCCAGTTGCTTTGGAATGTCTAGGTGAAGGCCTTCCTGCAGAGATATGCTTCTAACTTGATTCTTCGCTAAATGAAATTACATGCAGGACTCAGTTCATGCCCCTCCTTGCCCTGAGGTTTTAGGTATGTTTCCTAGTTACAGGAAGGGTTTCAGATATTAGCGTGTTTATGAAAAAGTTTTATAGATCAGTGATCTGTAATTGAGAATGAATACCTTTGATAATATACTTTGTAGAGCAGGAAATATCAATTTTACAGGACCTGGCACTGGATTTCTAACCTTTAGTCTAAAAGATATTCAACAGTTCAGCCTCACAACAGTTCTGAAATTTTGACTTATTTTATTCACATAAGCTACCGAGGAACAGCTATTTTGGGTGATTTGACTATCCTCTGATAGTTCCAGGGCCATCCCTAGAAGAAAATAAATATGTATTGTTTCTTCTCATTGCCTATAGAAATCGATTATACTTCAGAAATACTTGGAAAATAAATTCCCATGCGACAAATAGTTGTTTAGAGGCCACATTTTGCTGGTGGGAGTGGCGGGGGCGAGGGGTAGGAGAGCAAAGAAACAAAGGGCAGAGACACAAAAGCAATGCCTCCAATTTACAGAAGGAATCACTTCTGGGGAGTTTGATTCTTCAAGATGAAACTGAACTTGTGATGTCACTTTTCACAATAATGGCATTATTGAATGTTCTATTCCATTCAGTAATAACAAATCTGCCTGTTTATCTTACTTTTGAGAAGCTTAGAAGTTTGAATGTGTTCCGTTTAGACCCAGCCAGAGAAAGAGTAGCTTATGAAACATCTGCCAAGTGGAACTAAAGAACCTTAAGAGTTTATAGGATTCCATGTCCCCACCATCTTGCCCAACCCCACTGGGCTCACCTACCTACCACACCCAGGATGAGTTCCCTTTGTGTGTTCTCACTAGCACACAAGTATTCTACAGCTTTAGCTGCCTAGGGAGGAGCCAAGTTGTGGGGAGAAGTTAATAAGTTACCTCATTGAGAAGACCTCAGTTCTTCTTCCTTTATCTTTGGAAGGGAAGTCTAAAAAGAGGTCTTAGGATTCCCTTCATCTATATTTTAGGCTGTCTGCCAGCTCCCTAAAAATGTTACTTGTGTCTTCTTTTAAAAATTGGAGTTGACTAAAAACTTTTAAGTATTAGAGATCACTATCAAGAGAATGAAAAGGAAACCCACAGAACCGGAAAAAAATATTTGCAAAGAATATATCTGATAAAGGATTAATATCCAGAATATGTGAAGAACTCCTACAACTAAATAAAACAACCTCATTTGAAAATAGGCAAAGAATTTGAAGAAAAGGAGATATGCAAATGACCAGTAAGATGCTCAACATTATTAATTATTAAGTAAATGCAAATTGAAACCACAATGAGATACATCTTCATACCAATTAGGATGGCTGTTATAAAAAAATGGAAAATAAACAAGTGTTGGAGAAGATATAGAGAAATTGAAACCCTTGTATATTACTGGTGAGAATGTAAAATGGTGCAGGCTCTGGGGAAAACAGCTTGGCAAGTTCCTCAAAAAGTTAAATACAGAATTACCATATGATCCAGCAATTCCAGTTGTAGGTATGTACCCAAAAGAACTGAAAGCAGAAACTCATACAGATACTTGTACATCAGTGTTCATATCAGCATCATTCACAGCAGCCAAAAGATGGAAACAACCCAATGTCATCAGTTAAACAAAACACAGTATATACGTACAGTGGAATATTATTCCGCCTTTAAAAGGAGTGAAATTCTGACACATGCTACCACATGGATAAACTTTGAAAACATGCTAAGTGAAAGAAGCTAGACACAAAAGGACAGTTATTGTATGATTCTACTTACGAAGTACCTAGAATAGGCAAATTCATAGAGATAGAAAAGAGATTAGAGGTTGTCAGAGTTTGGGGGAGGTTGGATGGAGGAGTTAGTGTTTAATGGGTACAGAGTTTCTGTTTGAGACGATGAAATATTTGGAAATGGATAGTGGTGATGGTTGCAAAACAGTGTAAATGTACAAAATGCCACTGAAGTATACACTTAAAAATTGTTAAAATGGTAAATTTTATGTATATTACCTTAATAAAGAAAAACAAAGTCGATTATTATTATTTTTTTATTATAACAGCAATACTTGTTCTAGAAATTTTGGGGTAAAAACACAAAAAGGAAAAAGAAAAAGTAACCCATAATTCCTACTCAGAATACATAGTGTATTCACTTGACCACATTTACTTTCAACTACTTTCCCCTTGTCAGTAAAAATGACAGTCATTTTCTACCACTTCTTGTATAGCTGATACAGTAGTACCTACTCATTCCTTGGTGAAATTTTGATGTCTTAATCCATAAACAGAAAAGAAATCAAAAAGGCCTCCGAGTAATGAAAACCATAGCTACTGTGGCAGGCCTTCTGTTGTAAAGCCTTCCCTCAGCAGCGCAGTGGTTCTCATGGCGGTGACCACATCGTGGGAACAGCTGCTGGCAAGAGTACAGGGACTTAGGGTCACCAGGTCTAGCTTCTAGCTACAGTTTTATGAAAAGTATATAAAAGGGCTTGAAAGCCTTTGGCTCATTCTCATGCTACACATTTGACCCTTGGAGCAGCATTCCATTTAGCCATCATTCAAATCCTCCTTATACCAAGTGTGACTCTTATCTCTTGTGTCCACTCTCAGCCCTTCTGTCCACTGACTGCCTCAGGGCTTTCTAAAAGGAGCTCTGGCCTTGGGTCCCTGAGGGAGAGAAAGATGCTGAGGCATCACAAGGGGCTACCTCTGCCTGTTTGCCTGATGACCACCTCACAGCTTGGAAGCAGCTGTTCTCAGGTTGTGTTGTTTACAAGAAAGCAGGGAATGTCTCTGACATGGCCAAAGGCTGTGACTTCTACAGAAGATGCTAATACATTCCTGAATTGCAGAAAACTTTCTGGGCTAGACCTGGATTGCTTCCTCAGAGAAACCTCCAATGATCAGAGGAAAGAGGAAGAGGATGAATGTCTTAACAAGGAATGGGCGACTGATGCATAAAGCTCTTAAGCATTTCATTGCACTCTGCCTTTAATTCTGGAAAGAGATTTGCTTTCCTGCTTGAAAATGGGATATTATTTAAATGTGGGATGAAAAGCATTGGAGAGAGTGGATTTAGATGGCAAGAAATCCTTCAGTTGGCCCATGCCCTGCTTATATATATTTATAACAGAAGCAATACTTCTGTTTTGTCCGAATTATCTTGATTGTAAAATATGTAAGCAGTGGTGGCGAAGTAATTACAACAGTCTTCCCCTTTAAACAAAGTAGAATTTCATATGCAAACAAGTGCCATCCTTTTACTAGTAACCACCATAGGAGGTCACAAGTCCTCCCTTACATCACTGCTGAAAACACAGGGAATTACCCCCAGAATGAGTTTATGGATCATGTGAGATGACCAGAGTCTATCTCATGTATTTATTTTTTGCATATATGTCTTTTTATCATTAGGTGAGTCTGCATTTTGGTAATAAAGGAAAACTATATCATTTTTTAAAAAACTGAATTCTAATGGTTTAACTGCATTTCTCCAAGTCTGTAATGACATCATTGTCATCTGCTTTTTTTATCCCTTTCAGTTGATGGAGGTCCAGTCATTATAAGCTAAAAAGTTCCCTTTCTTAGGCTGAGGCTTCACATAACCTATTGAAATCCCTAGAATTTTTAAACACTTTGTGTGAGAACTTGGATAAGGAGTTGACTCTTATTTTGGAGTAGTATATCGTACATAGCATGTACTCAATAAATATTTGTTGGTAAATGTGTCTTGGAAATCAAAGGGATTTTTGAACACTTGTCCAAAATTCTTTGTAACATAAAGTTTCTCATATTATTTGGAACACTACCAGAAATCAACAGTATGAATCCAATGTGGAAGGAGAAAAAAAATAGAAAAGAGATGGAGGTAAATCAAAATGGTAACAGTGGTCATCTGTGGATGGTGGGATTCTAAGTGACATACTCTTTCAATTTTGGGGTTAAAATTTTTTCCCCCCACATTTGAGGTTTTATTTTTTCCAGTTCTGACAGGTTTTTTTTTTTTAATCGAATAAATTTTATGTAAGTTTAAGGTATACAATGTGTTTCTTTGATGCATTTATATATTGTAATAAGATTGCTGATGTGATATTTATCACATTCATTACATAATGATGGCACAATATTATGGTCTGTATTCATTATACTGTGCATTAGATCTCTATAGTTTATTTACTACTCATTACAAGTTTCTGCTATTGAATACCATCATTTTTATCCCCTCCACCCTGGATTAAAATTTTTTTCAATGAACATATATTGCTTTTATAATTACACAAAATCAGTAAATCATATATAAAAATAATGCAACTAGTTTTTATGAAGTTAGTACAGCAGTAGATCTTACACATTTTGGGGTCACACTCTGAACTCTGGAAAGCTCTGAATCTTTTTCCTACAAAGATGTACACAGCGTTTTCCATATAATTTCAGAGTTTCACATCCCATGTAGCCCATCCAAGGATCACTTAAAATCCCAGATTAGGAACCACTTCAGGATTGGAGAAGATAGCACCCCAAAAGGGGTCGGCTGTCAAATAAATGTAGAAGGATATAGAGTTATGTGTTTATTGTTAAAGTCTGTATGGGGACATCTGATTTAGTAGCGTAGCCCTTGCATAAGGCTAAACAAATCAATCAGGGCACCATTGTAAGAGGAAATTTTCCATTTGTGAAACCTCAGGTCTCCTGTAGGTCACAGTGAGCTGACCAGGAGTAAATAAAAACCTTTGGGGTGGGACTAAGAGCCTAGCTCAGCCTAGGATTTGTGTCTGTGGAAATAAAGCCCCTGAGCACCCCAGTCAGGATTTTCTCCTGGCAGCGGCAAAGAAAAACTAGCAGGGGGTTTGATCCAGGACTGGGAAGTGGCCATGGGTGTGGTTCAGAATGACTAGGGTTTCGGGGGAGGGCCATGGTGTCTAGGTTAAATTGAGAATGAAAGCAAGACAGGAATGCACTGTCATTGAGAGAATGGGCTTATGTTAGTCTAGTTGGAGAATGTACTTGGGAGAAGGTGTAGAGACCCTTTTCTGGGAAAAGAATCGTTTTGTACTCAGGACAGTAGTTCAGCCACATGCTCTAGGTAGAGTCCTGTATAGGCAGGGTTCTAAATATAAGGTTTCATGGTGACATTTGCAAGGGATAAGGGTTAGCATTGCAAAATGCTTAGATAATAGCGTGGGAGAGTGCTTCTTGCTAGTGCTCCTGGGCATGTGTATCAGGGGTACACTCTGTATTACTTTTAGTTGAAGAAGCAAGAAAATGTACCCGTGGGCACGTTCAGCACACAGTAAATGTGAGATGGAGGGAGGTAGGGAAGGAGAGAGAGAGAGAGAGGCTGTTCAGGAGGAAGTTTGGCAATGGGAAACTATTACCAGCACAGAATTTTGCTTGAGTCATCAACTTTCTCTCTGGTTTAATTTGCCTAACTAACATGATTTTCTACTTCTGATACTTTACATTTCTTCGTGTAGGTGTGCCTGGTTCTGTGAAAGTTTCATATATGGCATTGTGAATTTACCAAAAGAGAAACTAATAGGTGATGATTTATGTCATTAAAATGTGCAGTAGCAGGGTTCCTTTGGACAGCTATCCAGGTGTGTGTATTTCAGTGAGTATGTTGTAGATTGTGGTTATCTTGAAAAATTAGGAGATGCAGAAAATCTTAATGCTGAGGCTTGGAAAGATTTTGACAATGGATTTGTAGTTTGCTCGTTCAGTCATTAAGGATAGAGTTTGGGGGAGCTGGAGAGAGAGCAGTGAATCAGATGAAGACTGCAATTATAGAGCTTTCATTCTAGTTGGGGGTTGGGGAGACAGAAAAAGAAATGGATGGGTACTGCACCTCAGCACCTCATGATAGGGCTAAGATGGGGAAGGAAGTACGTGTACTAGCTATGGGTTTGAGGAGGTAGGTAGCACTGGGTAGGCAAGAGTGGCCATTTTTCCTGGATAGATTGGCAGCTTTATGGAGTCTTGGGGTGGGGTTGGGAGGAGAACTAGGTAGAGAGGTCAGGATCAGCAAAGATGAGATAACAGGGGCCATTTAGGAGATCTGTCCACTGTGGTTGAGGACATGGACTGGAGGCTGGGGGTGGAGGCCAGATTTTATAAGCCTTGAATAATTTGGGCTTTTTTTCTGTAGGTATGGTTTGAAGCGTTGAAGGGGTTTAAACAAAGGAGTACTGTGAACCAACTTATTTTTCCCCAGAAGTGTAACTGTTGAATCAAATTAACATTTGAAAAGGTGTTGGAAACAAGTGCAGATCGACAGTGAATCTTTTCACAATGAAATTTGCAGGCTGATTTAATCTCTACACAAGGAAGATGCAACTATTTCTCTCAAAGACGTGCTATTCACAGACATAGCTCTCACTTTGTTTCCCTCAGTAGTTTTGTATATAACTCTGATGAGTAGTTTTCCACAATTCAGTGTATTGCTCCTGGAAAATATAGACAATGAGGCAAATTTTCAGCCTGTGCTGTCATTTTATGGACTAATTTCCATTAGTGCTGACCTTCTGGCTTTCAGTACATAATAAATATGAGTAAAACATCTGTTCATGTCATTCCTCTGCTTAAAAACCTCTGGTGGCTCCCCATGGCTTATACTAGGAAACAGTACAAACTCATTGCCTTGGCATATGGGGCCCTCTATAAACATGCCTTCTCAGCTCATCTTGGTCATCTCTCCATATTCCATTCATCTTCAGTCTCTCTAAGCACATGCTGTTACTCCTCCATGCTATTACTTCTGCTCTCCTTTGCTTGGAATACCTTTATTCACTTTGACTGCCATGGGCATTTTTATTTAGTCCTTCAAGGCTCAGCGCACTTTCCTCCTCCTCTCTGAGCCTCCTTCATCAGTGACATTAATTTCTCACTTACTTGGATCCCCACACACTCTGTGTCCCCTGTGCTGGCCCTTCCCCCATCATATTTTAACTCTGTCTTTAGGGGTTTGTCTTTTCCTCAAGCCCATGAATTCATGAAGGGCAGGGCCCACATCTTGTCCATCTTTGTTTTCTCACTTTGTAGCCCACTGCCTGGTACATGGCTGATGCTCTGCGAGCATATCGAACTAAACCATGTGTTTTGGATTTCTGTTTATAAGAGCTCCAGAAGATCCCTCAGAGAGTAAAAGTGCAGCAAGCCCCCCCCCCCCGCCACTTTTGTACCCAGCTGATCAGTGGGCTCTATGGCTATAACGTAGGATCTTCAGACATTGACATCTAAGTATTCTACTGGGGAGCACCATGGTTTCTGTACTGGGAACTCATTTCTTAATGTATATATTGGAGTATCTATTTTTTAGGTATAAGGAAATGAAACTTGGTAGGTTATTTTTTCACTTTAAGTTTTCTTAATAGCTTTGTTGATATATAATTCACATACCATACAACTCACCCATTTAAAGTGTATATTTCAATGGTTTTTCATATATTCACGGATATGGGCAATCATCAGCACAATCAATTTTGAAACATTTTCTTCGCCTCAACATTATTCACTTAAGAATTTAAAAAAACCTTTTGTAGGGGTCAACCCTTGAGACTCTTCTTTCAACTGGTATATCTGGTGACAGGCGGTTTGTCATATGTAGGGAATTGGTTTTAAAAAAGGAAACAAAGGTTATAGATAGTGTAGGCATTCTTTTTAGACTAAAATATGTGAAAAAGCTGAATAGCCATTGACATTTACCCAAGGGATGCTTGTCTGATTTAACACCCTTTCCTAAGAGTTGAGAGAGGCCAAGTTATAGGAGTTGTACTGCAGTGAGACCCTATAAGCCTTGATAATGTGGACAGGAAAGCGAGAGTAATCTAGGGGAAACAGTTGAAACTTTTTATTTAATAGGAGAGTAGGCTCTGAAATTAATTGCACTCGGCTAATGCAACACGAGAGTGATTGTAGACTGGACACTGAGGGCAGAATGTGTTAGGGCCAATAGGACAGTAAAATATGGTGCTTGGTCAGGAAGGACTTTGGCAACATCTATAGGCTCCTGTCTCACCTCACCAAAAGACAGTCTAGCCAAAAAAGGTATACCTGTTTAATCATGAATGGGTAGATAGCATAAACATGGATCAGGTCACCACATACTGGAATATTATGCCAAGAACTGGGGCATCTGCTAACATTTTAAAGAAATAACCGTAAGAAAAGTCATAGGAACTATCACTTTATTTACTTTAAATAGCTTTTAGAATATTTTATCTCATGAAGTGGTATAGACTGAAATTACTGGCAGGTTCAAAAAAGGCAGAGAGACTTTAATGGATAGATCCGATATGACCGATTTTGGAAAATGAAAATATATGTAGAAAGGTGCATTTTTGCCCCTCTCAAGGTCCATCAATTTTTTTTTTTTTTATTCCAGGAGCAGATTGATGGGATAGGTAGACCAGTGGTTGGATCCAGTGTAGAAAATGATGTATGGCTGCTTTATAGATTACTGAGATTTTGTAACAAAATAAGCTTGTATTGCTGTGTGTTCAAATGGACATAAACAGGTTGTTTAGGTTTTTGTGTTTTCATTGAATGCTAGTAATCTAGCTGGCTAAAGCCACCTACCTATAGAAATCAGTGCACTTTACATTTTGCTGATATGTTAAGGTTCTGTTTATACAACTGAGGAAAAAGTCAACGAGAGTTTGTTATTACAAGTTTACACTGGAGACCCAAATCCAAGACAGGTTATAAATTAGTTGATTGGCACACAATGAGTACAGTCTAATTTCTCTTTGCATGAATAAATTACCCACAATGATTTTATATGTCTACGTAAAGTTGTTCTGTGAAAGAAAGCCATTATGTACAACCAAGGCACATTTTTTTTCTTTTTGTCAATTATGGTTTGCTAAAGAACAGAAAAAATGTTCTTCTAGTTTTAAAGGGGTACTTTGCCATTCTACTCTCTCAGTTTATTTAAGCCTTTTCATTTTTATCTTTTTGTTTTTATCTTTGAGCCATTTAAATGCTTATTAGCGCAAAGTGAACACAAAAGGTCAGGAGTGATTGAATTCAAATCAGTTTTCCTTCCTGTCAACTAGTATATTGAGTAAAGTTATAGTTGTTGGTTAAAATGAAGTTTTGGGGTATAGAGTTCACCAGTGTTTTATTTATTCATTTGTAGATAATATAGATTATTTGCATAATATTTGACTTGGCTTTAATGAAAAGCACTTGTTAACTGAGTTGGAACTAATATAGAATTATTTAGTGACTTAAAAATAATATAACTTTGTTATAGGGTTTTAAAAAATATTTCTTCAGTTTATAAATAGCAAAATAGACAGAAAAAGGAAGTAATTTGGTATTTAAAAAGATTTCTTCCCTATGCAAAAACTCTAAAGAGGAAAAAAACGTGTTTTATTTTTCCTCAGTGTTTCTATGTTAGATTTAAATATCTTTAAAATCTCATTTTTCTGATTCTTAGAACAGTAAGTTGTTCCTGAATTACTAAAGCCGAGATCTGAAAATTAATTCTGAAAGCCTTAGCAATGACTTGCCCCTCTCTCCTTGTGTGCTGCCATTTTGGCTTGAAAGGCATACATATATGATCACTATTACTCAGCTGGTTATCCCTCATGAACAAAAAGCTTCTGGCTTTGTAGTTTTCAAGGCTCTCTTCTAGGTTCTTTGAAGGATACTGATGTGAATTAGACAGAGTCCCTTGACAATATCTTACTGTTTTTTTTTTTTTTGTAATTTGATTCTTAACCACTTGAAGTCGAATCTGCCAACTCCTTTCCCCAAAGTAAAAGACCTAAGGTGCTAATCCATACTCATTGATGGCAAATAATAAATTGGGAGCAATAGCTTAAAAATGCAAAACTACTTATCTAATTATATTACAAGTCCTACAAGCCAGTCATGCTGAGCATCATCAGGGAGATGAGAAGGCAAGATCTCACTTTGGTTAAAATGATAGTGTAGTTTGAGGAAGCTTTAGCAAATGGTAAAATGCAGAGTCCATCCAAGGAAATTAAATGTGGAAGGAGCAAGGGTGGGGACATGTTTTGTTTTTGTTAAGTCCAGTGGCATAGATTTATGTGTATTATGGTTAAGAGCAACTGGCTCAGGAGTCCATCAGATACAGGTTTGAATACCAGCTCCACTAATGTGTGACACTGGGCCTGCCTGAGCCTCAATTTCCTTATCTGTAAAATGAGCAGAATAAAAGATTCTCTATTGCAGGGTATTTGAAATAATTAAATGAGATAACATATAACATGCTTAACTTTGTATATAGTAATGTTAAATGTAAGTGGTAGAGAAAGTATGAGGCACTGTTATCCCCTCCAGATGATTGCAGTCCTAAGCAGACTAATAAGCAAACTAGCCACAAAGCAGTATATATGAGTAAATGCTATATATGAGTAAATGTCACAATGGTCGGTAAAGACTTAAGAAGCGCTGTGGGTGAGATTAGATAAGTTAGAGGTTGGGCTCTCAGAGGAATAATGCGAGCAAGGTGTGGCTAGGAATAAGCATGACCCAACAGTATCATGAAAAGTGTGACTTTTCCCTTAGTTGTTAGATTTAAGAAAGGTCAATGTCTTGAATGCAGTTTTTTAAAAAATAATGCTATTTTAAATTAGAAAATATTCTGGAGTAACATGGATTGTGGAATTTAGTTTAGAATTAGTTTAGTTTAGAATTAGAATTAGTGCAATCATCGTCATCACCATCATCTTATTCATAACTGAGTTTTGTCTAGTACTTTTTTCCCCATAAATTATTTCACTTCATTTGACTCAAGAACCACATCTAATTCTCTTGACAGTGACAAGTGCTACGTAAAAATTTTGAATACAATTTGTATGTGGGGTTTCATGCCAAGATTTGGCCTGAAAAACAATCTTTATCAAAATATGTTCATGTCTATTTTGCCAAGTTAGGTTGTACTAATTCAAAAGATGACCTTCTCTCCCCTAGTATCATCAGATTATATTAATTCAAAGCTCCTCAGTACTTGGAGCTCCTACTGGGAAAGAGAGAAATAAATGAGCTGGTGAAGGTAATCATATGATATAAGAAAGAAAAGGTCATAACAAAGTCAAATACTGTTTATTTGAACCTTATGAAAAAGTTTCTTATGGTTTGTTGCTAAGCTGTGTAGAGTCTTCCCCTAGAAACCTCTAGTCTGCAGTAGTGACATTTCTCATTTCTGTTAATCACAACACAACTTTTGCTGCTCCTCATTCTCCACGTACCTGTTACCTAGTCTCTGATCTTACAGGAGTTTTTCAACAAAAGTAGAAGACGAGGTGAAATGATTGGCGTCCACATATACCCATACAGGGAAATCCTTCTGACTGATGTAGATGTGGATAGATGGGCTCATAGACTTTGGCGTGCAAAAGCAGTTGTGCAGTTGTGTTGTTGAAACAAGATAGGCTATCAGAGGTTATGATAGGTTCACAGAAGCCAAGTGGAGCTTTAAGTTACAGCAGCTTCAGTGATGAACTTGAATAGCTCACCTCCCCCACTAGACTATGAGCTTCTCAAGGACAGGGTCTTGGTTCTTTTTCATCTCAGCTAGCTCAGGGCCTAGAACTTAGCAGGGACTTGATAAATATTCCTTATTCCAAACACACTTTCTTTTCTGCATTGCCAGAAATTGCACACCCCTAGTGGCCATTTTGAGTGCAAAGTGCTATTTTAAGATAGTCTGAAAAAAAAGTCTCTGTGGAGAAAGCACTGGCAACTCTGCTTCAAATGTCTGAAGCAAAAGGGGAGCTGAATGCCCAGGGGAGTGTGGAGGAATTCCCAAGGGAGGGAAATAGAGGAATGATGGGAGAGACTCTTTGAGTAACCCCTCTTTTTCAGTATGTTACTTCTCTCCTAAAAGTGTTATTTTCAGTAAGAATATGTTCAGATGACATTGAAACAGTAGTCTGACAGTAGCATTCTGAAAATGAACTAACTTTTGGGGTAACTCATTTTCTTTCTTAAACCAGTTGTTGCCATGCTCCTTCTTGCACTGAAACTTAATTTGGAGAATGGAGTGGTAGTGGTGGTGCAGGAAGGTTTTTGAGTTGACCCTGTGCCCCATTGCTAAGCTTTTTGCCTGCTTTTGGTCTCCCTCTGAGTGTGCTACAAGAGGGATCCTGTGAAGTCTATGTTCGCTTTAGACTTGCAGAAGACACATTCTTGGAATTCGTAAAAATTCATATCTCCTTTTTTTTCACGACATTAAATTTTTTAAAATTAGTTATTTTAAATTGAAGAAATAATTTAAATCCCCCTTACCTCTCCCGTTCCCCCTCTCCTCCTTTCTGGTAACCACTAGTCCATTGTCCTAGTCCATGAGTCTCTGTTTGTCCTGTTTATTTGTTGCTTTTAGGTTTATATCCCACATATAAGTGATACCATGTGATTTTCAACTTTTACTGTCTGGTGTATTTTGCTTAGCATGATTATCTCGAGGTCCATCCATGTTGACGCAAATGGAAGTATGTCATCTCTTATAACTGAGTAATATTCCATTGTATATATGTACCACAGCTTATTTAGCCAGTAATCTATTGTAGGGCACGTCAGTTGCTTCCATGTCCTGGCCACCGTGAATAATGCTGCTATGAACATCAGTGTGCAAATATCTTTCAAATATGGGTTTTCAAGACTTTGGGGTAAATACCCAGTAGAGAGATTGCTGAATAATATGGTTGACCAATTCTTAGTTTTTTTGAGGAACCTCCATACTGTGTTTCATAGTGACTGTACCAATTCGCAGTTCCACCAGCAATGTATGAGGGTTCCTTTTTCTCCGCATCCTCTCTAATATTTGTTATTACTTGTCCTGTTGATTATTCTAACAGGTGTGAGATGGTTTCATTGTGGTTTTGATTTGCATTTCTCTGATAGTGATATTGAGCATCTTTTCATATATTGGTTGGCGATTTGTATATCCTCTAGGGAGAAGTGTCTGTTTGGGTCCTCTGCCCATTTCTTGATTGGGTCTTTTTTTTTTTTTTTCTGTTATTGAGCCGTATGAGTTCTTTGTATATTTTGGATATTAGGCCCTTATTAGAGGCGTTGTGTGCAAATATATTTTCCCATTCGGATGGTTGTCTTTTTATTTCTCCTTCATATCTAAAGGAGAGCTTAGCTGGATACATCATTCTAGGCTGGTAGTTCCATTCATTTAATAGTTTGAATATTTGATTCCACTACAGTCTGGACTGCTGAGAAGTCTGACGATAATCTAATGAGTTTTCCTTTATAAGTTATCATTTTCTTCTCCCTGGCGGCCTTGAGAATTCTGTCTTAGTCGTTGATTTTTGATAATTTTAATATGATGTATCTTAGCAAAAGCCTTTTTGGATTGAGATAATCAGGTGTTTTATTGACTTCTTGAATTCCAAGCTTCAGCTCATTCCTTAGATTTGGGAAATTCTCATCAACTCTATGTCTCAAAATGCTTTATAATCCCTGTTCCTTTTCCTCACCTTTGATTATTTATGCACATTATTCTTATGTTTCCTCTCCTGATGGTATCAGCTAGTTCTTGTATTTTTTTTCATTATTTTTCCTTCTTCGGTTTTTCTCTTCCTCCTTTTGATTTATTTCTAGATTTCTGTCTTTGATATCACTGATCCTTTCCTCCATTTGGTCGACTCTGTTTCCCAAGCTTGTTATTTCATTTTTTCAGCTCTTGAGGTGTGTTTTTTAATCTCTATAAGGCCTATTTGGTTCTTTTTGACTGTTTCAGTCTCCTTGCTAAAGTACTCATTCTGATCATCTAGTTTTTTTTTCATTTCCTGAAATTATTGATATGACCCATTTCGGATCTCATTGAGTTTCTTCAGAAGTACCATTCTGAATTCACTGTCATTTAAGTCACATATTTCTATGTCTGTAAGCTTATTTTCTGAAGATTTTTCTCTTTCTTTCTGAGCTGCCTTGTCACCTTGGTTGTTCATGGTGCTTAATGGACTTTTTCTCTGCCTGGGCATTAATGGAAGTGTATTTGGATATTTTTTTGATAAAGAAGATTTATCATATAATGGTCCCTAGCCAATTGCAAATAATGTGTTTTTCTTTTCATTTCTAATAGTTGGCGCCTAATCCTCTTGGATCTCTGCTTTATATAAAGTGTTAATAATGTCTTTTTTTCTTATAGATGTTTAATCACACTTGCTACCCTCAGTCTCAGTTCCCATCGATGTTATACACAGTTGCAGTAGCGTTTGCTCAGATTCCCCTGAGGCTCTGCAGCATTCTGTCTCAGAGGTTATGAGGAGAAGGGGCCCTTTGAGTTAGAGCACAGGGGCTTCACTTAAGTTTTGGTTTTCCAACCGAGGTTGGTAAAAATCAACTGATATATCTCTGCTGTTCCTGCTTTTGTGCCCTAAAGATTTGGCCCTGCCGCTGGCTGGCCATGGGGAGCCCACAGCTCTCCCAGACAGTTTTATTCAGGGAACTCGCTGTACCTTCTCCCCTGCCCCTTTCCTACAGTTTGCTCTGGTAGCTGGGAGAGGCAGCTTCTTTATTACTCTCAGTCCACCACCCAACACCTGGGGTTCTGACCTGCGATAGCTTTTATGCACAGATCCCACGCTCAGATGTGCTGGTGTTTATTTTGGGTGTTTTTTGTTGAGTTTTAGATGTTCAGCTTATTGTTGTTCCAAGTGGAGCGATCCGGGTATGTCTTTCACTTCACTATGTTTCTTACCACAATCAAAACTTGTTTCTAAACTAAAAGATTTACAGAGAAACTAATGACCTTTTCATGTGATACCTAAGCAGAAGAAACCCCAGCTGATTTCTTGTTGATAGAGAAATATTTCATTACTATTATTGCTTTTTAAATGCAATTGAAATTATATGGTCAAGTTTCTAACGATGGCATAAATAGGCTTGCTAGTCATGTGTACTTTTAAATACCTCAGTGGTTAGATGGGTGAATATCTACCTGCACATATATATTTACATATTTTTTTAGGATTACCAGCTTGTTTTAATTTTTCTATAGTTATCGTTAAAATGGTGAAAGGTCAGACATCCTGTACAATGGATGCACAGGAACCATTACAAAATTGTAAAGTCTAAGTATTTGATGCTGTTACTGACTCTTAGTTAGGATCCTTGTTTCCTCTCTTTGCACAAAGAAACAGATTGTAACCAAATCCAAATTGTTAAGTTTCCTTTTTTGACCTCTGCCCTTTCACTCTGTGTTAGAAATAGAAAATTATCTCAATTTGTGGAATTGTGCATTTTTTTCACAGTTTTAGGGCTTACACATGGAAGTTCTTTTAGATTTGACTAAGCCTGGAAGAGTGCACTGTATCCCAAACCATTGCACAAAGATGGTATTTTTAATTTTATTAACAGCAAGGAAAATACTGATATTATTTTCTTTTATGGGAATGATACAGACTTACAGTTTCAATAAATACATTTCAATGAAGAAGCAACTGGAAGAAAAATGTGAAGTATATGATAGTGCCAAAGATGTGCTAAAAATCTTGAATATTATACATAAGTTGAGTTTGGGAAACACTGCTAAGAAAAGAAGAAGGATCAGCATTGTAAGACCTGAATTTGAATCTTGATTCTGCTACTGAATGTGGACAGCTGACTGTAAGCCTCTGAGCCAGTTTCTTCATGTATAAAGTTGATAGTATTTTCCTTGTCTGCTGGAAAGGTTTTGGTGTGAAATAGGTAGAATGTATAATGAAAATGTTTTCTTAAGATTGAAAAGCGATCTTCGAGTTAAACAACAACAGAAAATGAGTAATACTACTAGCAAGTTATTTCAAGACAGACTAAGAATCAGTGAATGAGAACTTTCAAAGGCAAACCTTCTCTTTTTCATACATGATGAAAACTGAGTAGGTTCCAAATTTCCTGTTACTTAGGAAGAGAAATCTGTAACATATGCTTTCTTCTCTCCAGATTGTATTAATGCCTTTGCCTTTTACTTAACACTGCTACAGAACTGTATAGCAGCACACAGTGGGAACTTGCTACTATTTGAGTGTTTGTAAAATACTGTTTATTACAAGACAGTTTTCTTGAGTTATGAAAAAACACCTTTCAGGCCAATCAGTGCACAAACTGGCAGAAGGAAAAATTACAAGCCTGAGTGAATGACCTTTTTTGTGTGTGATAGAAGCTTTATTTAGGGTAACCTTATAAGTCTAATAATAAAATCATAAATAGGAAAGTTAGACCGCAGGCAGAGCTACCATTAAATCATAATTTGAAAAGTCAAAGATTTTCCTGGTCTCTGATGTCAACAGAGTTACAAGAATCCTACTAGAAGGGAAATGTAGGCTGCAATTCTTTGGGACTGACTCTTACTGTAGCCTCTCCCTTTCATTTCTAGTTTGAATTGTGCTTCAATTCAAACTAGAGGTGGAGAAAAAAATGGGAATTGGAGGCAAGGGTGGGGTACATGGGGTGGATCAGCCCCTCTTTTTCTTGTTATAAAGAAGTTGGATTCACAGTTCTAGAAGCTTTTTGGAACCCAGAATAGCCACGCCAACTTTTTCTGCAATTGAGCCACCCCTGACAAAGGAAGTAAGAATGAAGACCCAGAATGCTTAGTTTAATCAGTTTTAAATGAAAAGTGAAACCTTGTTTTCTATAACATAAATATATGGTTTTCAAAACACATGAGATGCTGTGAGCTTCATTTTTAGAAGGCATATACTGTGTATTTAAAGATGCGATTCATTTTGACATGCTTTTCCATATTAATTTATCAACTACATTACAAAGCTAAAGGAGCATTTTCTTTTTTTTTCTTTTTCAAAGTGATTTGGAACAGGTACTTGTGAAATTATTGTACAGAGAAATTAACAGGTGCTGATTCAATAGATGAAACATTGAAATTTGAGAAATGTTTGCAATCTGTTTTGGTGGTTGGTTGTCAACAAAGGCAAGACTTTGAAATCATTTTCAGTGCCTAAGGCTTGCCTTCTTAGATGGGGCTTTATTTTTTATTTATTTATTTTTAGATGGGGCTTTATTCATTTAACTTCTCATAGAAAATGATCACAGACTTTGAGTGTCAGAGTTGGAAGCTGCAATCAGTTACCTTTCACTTGGGTCCATGACAACGTGGTACATAATGGACAAGGGAGTCCAATTTTCCTATCAGAAAATCTTCGAGTTCCCCAAATAGGATTTTTTTTTCTATTTTGACTCATTTTGCATGAGTATTCACAAACATGATAGGAACAGTCTACTTGATTTGATCTCATGGTTCTACAAATTCAAATTTAAAACTTGAAGTATATCTGTTAGGGTATTTTTTCCCCGGCTTTGCTGAGGCATAATTAAAAAATAAAAGTGCATATACTTAGAGTGCACAGTATGATAATTTAATGTTTGTATACATTGTGAAATGATTACCACAATGAAGTTGATTAACATGTCTGTCACCTCACATGGTTACCTTTTTTGTGTGTGGGGTGAGAACATTTAAGATCTACTCTCAGCAACTTTCAAGTATACAGTCCAGTATTATTAACTCTAGTCACTATGCTGTACATTAGATCCTCAGAACTTACTCATAATGGAAAGTCTTTGACCAACATTTCCCCATTTTCTTCCATCCTTCTGTCCCTGGCAACCATCATGCTGCTTTTTTTTTTTTTTTTTTTTTTTTTTTTAAGATTCCATGTATAAGTGAGATCCTACAGTATTTGTCTTTCTCTATCTGACTTATTTTAGCATAATGCCTTCCTGGTTTAGACATGTTGCCACAAATGGTAGAATTTTTTTCTTTCTCATGGCTGAATATTATTTCAATGTGTGCGTATGTGTGTGTATTCATTGATCTATAGATGGACACTTAGATTGTTTCCATATCTTGGCTATTGTGAGTAATACTGCAGTAAACATGGGAGTGCAGATATCTCTTTGAGATAGCGATTTTGTTTCCTTTGAATATATGCCCAGGATTGGGATTGCTGGAACATATTGTAGTTCTACCTTTAATTTCTGGAGAAACCTTCATACTATTTTTCTTAGGATCTTTTAGACTTATTGAACACTGATTCTCATTGGTTACAGTGGTTTACTCTAATTTTTCTGACTAATCTTATAGAGGAAGTTTTGAGATGCCCTTCAGATAATGGAATTGCAATATTGCTGTGAACTATTGTGAACCATGTGTAAAAAATGTTCTCAAAGGATTGTGTGGATATAGTGTACTGGAGACTGCCTCAAATACTGTGTACACAAATATAAATATAACCCTTTTTCCATTATGATATTAAGTTTTAATATATCTTTAAATTCAAGTTTTCTTTGTACAGTTTTTATTGTAAAATTTTTAAGAAAAATAATTTAGTTTGACTTAAGTAAAACGTTTAATGAAATCACTGACATGTACATACCTTAGTTTAGAATAATGTGTTGAGACATGGCTCTGGTTGAATCTTAATATCTCAGAGTTTTTTCAATTATTTAATGAATGTTCCAGGTGCTGGGGTTATAGCAGTAAACTAATAGAGGGAATTCCCTGCCTTTAGATAGGCAGAGAGCTAAAATAAGATGGTATATAAGATTGTGGTAAGTTAAGTGAAGGAAAAGATGATAGGAAGGTAGGTGATGGGACCCTATTTCAAGTTTATACCTTAAATATTCGTATCTTCATGTATTTCTGAAGAGAGGAAAAGCTGCACGAGCTAAGAATAACAGCCTTTCTAGTCACAGACTAAGGTTTGAATTCAGCTCTGAAAGTGGGCAAGTTACCCAACCTGAAGTGAGCCTAAGATTTCCTCATCTGTAAAATGAGGACAAAGATTAAACCTCTTTCATTGGATTGTTATGAGTATTACATGAGAAAATGCAGAGAAAGCATTTGGATGGTACCTGGCATATAAAAAGGGCTCAGTAAATGCTAACTATTACCACTCTTATTAATAAATCATATTCTAAATTTCTCAGAGTCACTGACTCTGACCCTCATAACCTTATCCTCAGGCTAGGGCCCAACTATCAGTGGCCACATTGCCTGAAAGTCCAACATGGACCCACTGACTTTGCCATCTGGAACCTCACCATTTTATGCCCTACCCACTGGATCAAGCATCTTTAATACCCATGCTCATCCCAGCTATGCCAGAAGTTGATACATTATTTGGACAGCATGGCTGGTACAGAGCAGGGAAGTGAATGTTAATACTTTCTCCCCTTTAGTTACTCAGTGACAAGTACATATTCAGTAAACATCAACTGACAGGCTTCCAAATATACCACTAGTTTTTTGTATGTCTGAGCCCAGTCCTGGATGCAAGTCATACACAGCTCAGGGAAGTGCACCGCATGGGGACTGGCTCTGTTTCTCTCCTTGAGGCTAGAGCCGCAGCTAGAGCCCAACTTTTCCTGGCAGTGTTGGGCACTGGTGAAGCCCTGGGCTGACCGTGGCCTCCAGGCGGAGTGCAGGGACTGGGGCAGGCGAGCACCAAAGGTTTCTGGGAGTGGTGAGTTAGCCAGCCACTGACATTTTTTATTTGCTCTAGACTGGATGGTGGACAGCAGTAGGCAGAGGCTTTTCAGCCAGCTGGCTTTCAGCGAGAAAAACAACGGGCTAGCAGCAAAAGCACACACCTTTCTCAATTAAGGTTAGAAAGAAACGGCCATCACCTAACCCAGGCCCATCCTCCACAGTCCCAAATATACCACTTTTTGCTTTACTGTAAATTCAGTAAATTTTCGGAAGGCATATGGATAAGCAGAGTACAGTACTCTTTCTTCAGAACTCTTGTTTTTAGCAGAGAGGCCTGTGTGTATGTATGTGTTTGGTGTGTGTGTCTAGTTATGGAGAATATTTCTCTTGTAAAAGTGTCTCCTTTACATGCTTATTATTATCTGTAATTCCTTCTTTTGTGAAATATGTATCTTTAGCACACGGAGAAAAACTTGTCTCTTATGAATTTGACCATATTAACTTTCTTTTTGTCTCTTATGAAGGAGAAGACCAAAGTTGTTGAGCCCTTGGACTATGAAAATGTTATCACCCAAAGAAAAACCCAGATTTACAGTGACCCCCTCAGAGACCTGCTTATGTTTCCAATGGAAGATATATCCGTGAGTTCACAAACACCTTTTTAAAGAAAAAAAACTGTATTTGCCAAGCCAATTCTTACAGCAAGAATATTCCTTGTCTTGTAGATCTCGGTGATAAGTCGTCAGCACAGAACAGTACAATCCACTGTACCAGAAGATGCTGAGAAAAGGGCCCAGAGTTTGTTTGTCAAAGAGGTAAGAGGCTCAGAGGCTACAGAGGAACATTCATCATGTATTCAAAATAATTATTCCTTTACTGTAAATGGAAAATAAAATTACTATAACTTGACTGACCTAGGTAAAGAGTTTATATGATGTGATATGAAGGATATAGCTTAAATACTTTCACAAGTCGCATGTCTCTTTCTTTTGGATTTCAATACTGTTCCTGCTTGGAGTCAGTGTTCAAGAGAGCATAAGAATTGACATTTATTGCTGCCAATTGGTTTAAGGGGACACAGTTAATCCTCAAAGGAAGATCCCACTACCAACATTTCCCAAATGATTTTTAAAAGTCTGTCAGATGATTACCAGATTTTTAAAAACTAGAGATTATCTTTTTCTTTTCTTTTCTTTTCTCTTTTCTTTTCTTTTCTTTTTTCTTTTCTTTTCTTTTCTCTTTTCTTTCTTTCTTTTCTTTTTTCTTCTCTCTCTCTCTCTCTCTCTCTCTCTCTCTCTCTCTGTCTGTCTGTCTGTCTAGATATATATAGTTTTCCTACATATCAAATTACAGATTCCTCTTTTTTTCAGTGTATTAAAACCTACAGCACAGATTGGCATGTGGTAAACTACAAGTATGAAGATTTCTCTGGGGACTTTCGGATGTTGCCATGGTAAGTTCAGAATTCAGAGGAAACCTTCAAAAGGAGAATTATTAAACATTTTAGCTTTTTTTAACCACTTGTGAAACTTACAATTTATGTACAAGTTGTATGTGAAAGTTGTAATTTATGGTAGAGCAAAACCTCAAACAACCAACATGTTTCATGAATGCAATATTTTGGGTAATTGAATATGTTTTAACTTTGCTCATTGAAATACTTTCCAAAATGTATGAGTTCACTTTTTGGCTTTGGCCTATCTATATTGACCATAAAATCATCTTTATTCGATTCTGGATAATGTAGTGAGCATTTTCCAGTGGTGTCAGTGAAAAAGCTAGATGTTTGGCATAATTTGATGGTCCCAGATATCTCTTGACAAAAGTACATCTCTTTCAGTTGAGTCGAAGGACTGCTGTGAGCACACTGGCCCAGGAGCCAGATTGTCAGTGTTCAAATTTTATTTCTACCACATAACTAGCTAGATGACCTGGGGCCAGTTACACAATCTGAACCCACCCTTTTCTCATCCATAATACTACCAACTTCACAGGATAGCATGCGAAAATGTTTTGGAGAAATAAGACTTTTGTAGCCTTTTATAGTTTTCAAAGCACTTTTTCAGAGGAGAAAACTGAGTCCTAAGATGACCAGTCCAAGGTCATATGGCAAACAGATGGAAGAGCCAGAATTGCACTCTGTTGCTTTTTTGACTTGGTGAAAGTTGAGGTTCTGCCACCACTATAAGCTCTGGCATACATTCCTTGGCAATTTCTGCCCTCCCCTGACAAAGTATCTGGCCTTAGTTATATCTTTGCTGCTGGCTGCATGTGTGGGAGTCCTTACATAAAAGGTAATATAAGTTACGTAAGAGGGGAGAATCTGAGTTTGGAAAGGACAAAAGGATTTTTCCTCCTCATGTCTTGTCATTTTCTTGGTTATGAAATAAAGAAGTTTACTCATCTTGTTTTGTTTTGGTTTTTGTCTGTTTTCTTCAGTGTCTAAGATAATTCTCTTGCATTTTCAGCAAATCTGTGAGACCAGAAAAGATTCCCAGTCATGTGTTTGAAATTGATGAGGACTGTGAGAAAGATGAGGTAAAGATGGGGGCAACTATACTGGTTTCTTCATGGTCACTTTTGCTGTGAGAGATTTCCTTGAGAAAAGATAAGGGAAAGAATTGTTTTTCTAATTATCTGTGGCCAGATTTCAAACTAATGAGTGTTTTTTAAAAATTAAAAAAAAACTTGTTGCATTTCCAAATGGAGTTGAGGAAAAATCAAGTGAAATGAGCTGTGATTTTCATACAAACATGTTTTCCCACGTGTGGGACATGTTTGTGGAGTTGCTTTTCCCACATTGGGCATGTGGTGTAGTGATTCATCTGGACTCTCCTGCCTGATAGATCCCTCATGGGACAGATGGCCCGGATGTCTGTGACATTTTGAGGTGCAGTTTGCCTGTTTACATAATGCAGAAGATTTTCCAGGAAGACAGCTCATACAATTCAGTAAACATTGAGTGCCTACTGTGTGCATAACAGAGCCTTTTATTTTGTAGTTAACAATTTTAAGTTTAATCAGATATCTTTGTGGAGGGAGGGGAACTTTATGATTTAATTAGAAAATGGGGGAGGGTCTAGTTTTCCCTATCTCCCCAAATATCTGATTAGATGGCTTGCTGCTGTTTCACTGATGGTTTTCACTCTATTTCAGGATTCAACTTCTTTATGTTCTCAGAAGGGTGGTGTGATAAAACAAGGCTGGTTGCATAAAGCGAATGTAAATAGCACCATCACGGTTACCATGAAGGTAAGATGTTATTTCATCATTTTCAGAGTATTCTCCTGAGTAGCATGTCTAGAAACAATATTTCTTTAAAAACAAAAACCTTACAATGAGCTCTAGCAAAAAAATAAAATCTTTAATGAGAAGATTCTCACAGATGTATGAAATTTTAAAAATCTGAAACCTCAGGATGGATTTAGAAGAGCAACTTTTTAAAAAAATGTGTTCTGAATCAGGAAGTTTAAAAAAGAGAGAGTGTCAGTTGAATTAATAAAATAGCTTTGAAACAAAAGAGCATCAAAGGTTCCTATGTGGAAATGAATGTAATTATTTGAAGGATAGGGTAATTCATTTATCTAGCAAATAATAATTAGTGCTTATTATATGCTGGTCACCGTGGGGAAATATATGGTTATGTAAGATGGGGGTTGCCATCCTGTGATAGCCCCCCCAGACTAGATAAAAAACATACCAGAGTAACTCACTATATAAAGTATTGTGTTAGTAATATCAGGACTAGTGAGTTTTGTAGTTTGGCCAGAATGGTGAATTTGTGTAAGGGGTTTGTGTCAGGCAAAGTTAGATACAGTGAGAGGGATAAAATTGTTCATGGCCTTAAATCCCTTGGACATGAAGTTGGCTTTGTTTGGGAGGCTGTGAAGAGCTATTAAAACCCAAAGGTAAAACTAACAAGCTACTTGAAGAGTCTGAGCAGAGAAACAAATTATTCTCTGATACGAAATATAACCGTTCTTTCAGATATTCAATATAAGACCATGTGGTTTGCTGAGGATGATTCACAATTCCATTAAGTTTTGAAGGTCATTCTATCTTTCACATTGCCTGCAAGCAGAAACCATGGGTGTCTACCAAGGGAAGACTCACATTTTATCTTAATTTAATATTTCACCTGCTGCTTTCCATTTAGTGGCCATGTCCTGTTCTCACTTTCATTTTCAAGCCTTGAAAACAACGAATCCAAGTTGTAGGATGTTTCCTGTGTGTCTCCTGCACCTAATCACAGATCCCTCTGTACATGTTGATGATAAGAGAATCCATTTATTGGGGACTTAAATGTGCCACACATCATACTGTGTGTCTTGTATTCTGTGTCTCATTTAATCCTCATGGCAGCCCTGTGTTATAGGTACTATATTATTCTTAGTTTATAGATGTGGAAAGTGAGGCACAAAGAAATTCAGTGATTAACCCAAGGTCACACAGCTCCAAAGTTCTCAGAGGTGGGATTTGGACCTAGTCAAGCTGATGCCTGAGTCTTTGTTCTTAACCAGCATACTATTGGTGCTTACTAGTTGAACGAATGAGACTTAAGTTTTATTATAGCTCCTGTCAGTTATCAGGTTCACAAATGCATGTATGAAGGTTTAGAATTCTTTGCAAGTTGTCCGAAAATGGTTCTATGTTTTTTGACTCTACTCTCTTCCCCTAATGTTCTCAAAATACTTAATGTTTTATCCATACTTAGGTTAGCTCAACATTAAGTAAATATAATGTACGGAAATCTGGATTAATAAAATAAGACATTACAGAATTAATATCTGTACAAAACAATTCACTGTAGAATTCCTTTCAATAGTGAGTTAGCCTATACCTGTAAATCATAATTTTCTTTACGTATAAATTTTTAGGAGCCCATATATTGTAAATCAAAATATAGTTGTCTATAAAAAGTGCATGTTTTACATTTTCTTTCATAATTTTTGAAATACAGGCTGGTTGATGTGTGTAGAATAATGGCCCCCAAAGATGTCCATGTCCTAATCCTCGGAACCTGTGACTATTTCCTTACATGGGAAAGGAGGGGGGTTTCAGATTGCTAATCAGCAGATGGGAAGGTAGCCTGGGTGACCCAGGTGCACCCAGTGTAATCAGGAGAGTCCTTATAAGTGGAAGCGGGAGACTGAAGAAGAGAGTTAGGAAAAGTGACTAGAGGACGGAAGCAGGGTCAGAGAGAGGTGCTATGTTGCTGGCTTTGACGATGTAGGAAGAAACCATGCCCTCAGAAATGTGGGCAGCGTCTAGAAGCTGGAAAAGTCCAGAAAATGGATTCTGCTCTAGCACCTTCAAAAGTGGACATAGTTCTGCTACAACAACTTTGATTTTAGCCCAGTGAGACCCATGTTGGAGTTATAACCTGCAGAACTGTGAGGTACTGCATTTGTGTGGTTTTAAGCCTCTAAATTTGTGGTAATTTGTTAGAACTGCAATAGAAAATGAATTCTGGCAGTGAGTCAAAGGTTGATTGTTCAGCTTGTGTATTAGCTATCCCCGAGGTTGAAAACTCCACCACTTACAAGGGCCAGCCAGGAACTATAAATTTATGAAGTAAGTGGTGGGTCTGAGGTAACATGGTGAGCCTGTGACCTGGCTGAAGGAGACAGCTGCTGCTTGTTTCTAGCTAATTGCTCTGCTGTTGCTGAGCTAGGCTCTTTGCTTTGCCTCTTTTTATTCCCAGCTGTTTATATTTTGACCATTTATTTCATTTTTTAGTGAAATATAATTCACATGCCATAAAACACGTATTTCTTTTTAAAACCTCTACTAAACAGTAGACAAAGGAAGGAAAAGAAGACTAAACCAAATTGGTCATATGTGCTACACAGCTCTTTAAAAAAAGTGAATAGGGAATACTTTGACATATAAAGGCCATAAGGAAATTTGAGAATTGTTTCTGGTTATGGATTTCACTTATCCTAGCTATTCTCCGTTGTGGATTATGAGTATCCATTTTGGATTTCTGGGAGCTGATCCTATATTCTTCCGGCTTCACCTCCTGAGCCATAGTAGTAGTAGTAGTAGTATATTTCAGGATTTACTATAGCTAGAGTGAATATAAGAGGAAGATTTAGTCAGATTTTAGTTAAAATGTCTGAGGGATTTTGCACAGATTTTTTGTTAAGAATTGTGTTTTAGCTGTTATTTAGTTTCAGAGTTGTTGAAATTAGTTGAAACTTGCAGTGTTTACTATATTCTTTCTGTATGTAAAATGCAGGGCATGTGAATGAATATATGGAGCAAACAGGACGAAGATTGGGCATGGGTAGTAGTTTTGTAGTTGCCAGGCTGGAATTTGGAATGAGGGCCAAAGTGGAAGTCCAGGCCTATGAACCAAGGCTCACTAGGGGTCTTAGACTTGTTCCCTCAGGTATCCTGTTATAGGGTGGGAGGTCATGTCATACACCTTCCTCCTGCTCCTGGATTGACTCAGGCCTAGGAGAGGACTAACCTAAAGGTAAGGTCAGCGGCTAACCCAGCTCTTGGAGAACTGGGAAAGGCAGAAGCAAAAGAACTGAGGCAAAGGGCTGGCAGAGTTTGTGAGACCCTCTGAAAGGAAATTTCTATATATTTGTTTCTACTATGTTGTTTTGAAGTGAAGAATATGAATGAGTCTCACAAGCAAATGGGAAGATGATTTGAGTATGCTATTTTCTGAGTCATTTTCCTGATACTGGTAGCAGTTTTACCCTTGGTACATCTGGAGTCCCCTGCCTGTTAGGACCTTCAGCCCACACTGGTGATTAGAGTTCGTAGAGTCGAGAGCAGAGAACCTTTTCTATGAGAAAGTTCAAGCTTTGATAGCCCTTCAAACTCACAGCAAACTAACAAGAAGGCTACAGCAGAAGGCCATGGGTATTCATTGTGACTCATTGGCAAATAAGAGCCTACAGAAGCTATGTGTCTTCCCTCCTATTTTATCTGTGCCTCCTTGATGTGCTGTGGTTGACCTTGGTTTGCAGATCTCTCTGGGGCTGATGTATTAAAGCAGGACAGCTTGATACCTTATAGAGAAAGATGTACATCCAAGGGTCTTTATTCATCTAAAACTTTTGGGATCAAAAACAGACTCAAATATAGAGGACAATCTGGGGACGGCCAGAAGGGAGGGTGGTAGCAGATTGCGGTGAAGGGTTAAAGAAGTACAAATTAGTACATTGATAAATGGCCACAGGGATGGGGAGCACGGCATAAGGAATGTAGTTAGCATTAATGTAATGGCTAGGTGGAGAGCCAGAGGAGAGACAGAACAATTAGGGGGGTTGTTTTATAAACTATAAGTGTCTAACCAATGTACTGTATACTTGAAACTAATAATAAAATTTAAAAAAATTATGTAGCATCAGTCCTTTGGCAAGTTCAAAATGATGCTTAACCACTTTGCTTTTACAAACAAGTCCAAGTCCTTTTCCTGGAGATATTGACTGTCAAAAATAAGAGAATGTAATAACAAGGAGGGAGAAAATAAAATTATGAGAGAAGGTGAAAAAAGAATAAAGATGGTTAGAAAAGATTCAGCGAAATCCAGGAGATAAAAGGGAACCAAAAGGCTGCTAATTTATAAGGTCTTTTGAGAAACCAGCCACATGCCCTGTAATGCGATGTGAATAAGGTAGCCAAAATAATTCATATATGGGCTGATTTAGAAAGTTAAAACTCCTTAGTTAGCTGCCAGAGAGTTTTCAAGAACATCCAAGTCAATGGGTGATAGGCTTCAGGACAAAGGGGACTGACTGATGAAGGAACTAAGCTGAGTCCTTCATATCGGAAGATTATAGAACCTAACATTTATGGAATAAAATTTGCATTTCCCCAGTATGTACCTTCCCCCCAGTTCTAGTCTGTTGTTAAAATATAGTCTTCACCATTTTCTACGATTGTCATTATTTTCCCAGAAGTGCTTGCTGAACATTCCCGTTATTGGCTGAGAAAGCAGCCCCAAGGAACTCAGGCTACATACAGGGGAGAGGCTAATGATGTGTATCACTCCACAAGTCACATTCTTGGTGCCAGAGCACTTCTTTTCACTGAGGAGGATTCTTTCATCATGCAGCTCTTGCAGAAGCTCTCTTGGTTGTCTGGGTGCCATGACTACTTTACTCAAAGCTTGTAATTTGCTTTGTTCTTGGTGCTCATGTTAAAAGCAAGACAAGCTTTGTCATAGGTGATTAATTTCCTCAATTTGTATTTTCTAGTTAATGAGAACACACTCTTCAATTTCTGAAAGTTTTGGAGAGAAGTTTAAGATATCATAGAAGAGAAATGATCTTTTGACAGAAATTCTAATCCTCAAAGAAACCTATTCATTTACATTCTCTCTCAGGTAGCTGCTAGAGACATCTGGTTTTTTCATCTTCTTTCAGTATCAGTGAAGGAATTTAATGTGGAATAGATAGTTGGGATATTGTACATGATCTTCCCCTGGTATTTAGAACTGTTTTTCCTAAGGGATATAATGATAATAGGGAATAAGGAAGAATCTGCTTTTGAGAGTAGTTTTTTATTAAAAAGAAAAAATCTGCTATAGATTCCTGGCCAATCTTGAGACAACCCACCTTTATGCATCTTCCTGGCTCAATTTGGTCACATTCCTCTAGCTCCCTCCTCTCCATTTTCAGCAGTTAAACATTGAATGGGGTTACAAGTTCAACTGCTTGATATATGACTCACTTTTGGTTCCCTTTCTCTTCTTTCATTTTTCTTTTGAACAAAAGAGAGTCATTTGTTATATAACCAGAGTCTAAAAGTCCTCACTTTTTGACTGTTAGTGGGAGGGTTTCTCTCCTACTGCACTGGGAGAACAACAAATCAAAAGAGTATTTTACCTAAGAAAGCACATTTGCTATTAAAATAATTGCTGGGAGGCCAAAGGTTACTGTGTTTGTTGGAACAAAAAGAAGAGAAAAATCTTTTATCTTTTATATGTTAGTGCATTCTGTTCCCAAGTCTACCACACTCTCCCACAGCTAACAAATGGATTACACTCATTTTATGGGTAAGGGATTTCTCATTAATTTGTTTTTTTTTTAAATGTTTTGTTTTCCCTTATTCATCGATGACCATTTAAAACCATTTATTAGGGGCTTCTCATGTACCAGATACTAATAGGAAATCAATGAATTCGTCACCAAATATATATTGAATACTAGTACAGGGCATTAGCATTGCAGAGGGTAAGGAGAAGTGTAACATGTAGAGCTTAAAACCTATTTGGGGAGATGAGACACAATAAAAATAATGAATTATCTGAAGGTGGGGTAGACACCAAGTGTTATCTGAATTCAGATTACTGTGATTTGGAGTCAGAGAAGGCTTCTTAAAGAAGATGGGGCCTCAAAGGAAGGGTATCAGCAAAAAGGTGAGTGTGACAGACAATGTACTTAGAAGAGGCATGTTAGGAGAAGTTGGGTAGTTACGAGAGATAAAGTTGATCAGGTGCTTTGGTATATATCCCTGTGCCTCGGCTTCTCAACTATAACATGGAGATGGTAATGGTAACTGCCACACAGGGTCATTGTGAGGATTAAATAATATGGGGAAAGCACTTAGCCAGAGAATATAACAGAGTAAGCACTCCACAGATGTCAGCAATTGATATTTTATATCATTAGTAGGATTGTGGGGGTGCCTTGAATGCCGGATTGGGCATGTGAGTTGTATAGTGTGGGTAATTGAGGGTCATTGAAAAATTTGAGCAGAGCCATGATATACTGAAAATAAAGCTGTTAAAATAATTTGCTTGTAATGCGAAGGGTGGATTGTAGACCCCTCCTACTAGACTTTTCCTGAAACTAAATGGTTAAAAAGTCTCCAGTACCCAGATATGGTGGAATTATTTAAGAAAAACTATTTGATTTTTAACTAGTTTTCCAGAGGTTAGACCTACATGATATATTAAAACTTGGTAGGACTGTAAAATGATATAGTGGTGAGAGATGAGTGATATATTAGATTGCCAACCTGCTGGTAGGGGTTCTTCAACAGGATGAAGTTCCTGACATTTAGCTATAATCAACTGCAACTCAGTTTTCTAGTAAGTTGTGGGGTTTTCTTCCCCATTGTTTCTTTCATCTTTGCTTAGAAAACTCTGACATCCAGTGTGTCTCTTGTTCTCCTCCTACGTTCTCCCTTTCCTTGATGATCCCTTCTTTTCTGTTCTGAGATATTAGTCAAGTAAGTTATCCTGGCCCCATTTTAAATTGGTCCTGGCCCACCTACTTTGCTTAAAAACCTTTAAAGCATCCTTTCTCAGGGCTCCTGATTCATGTAATTTAACAGAACATAATTAACTTCTAGGTAACACATAGATAAACACTCAAGATCTGTTATATGAAATGTTAAAAAGCTTTCCTAACTTGAGAATACTGGGTGCTCACACTTTCTTGCCTTCCATCTTTGATTCAATTGAGTGACAAAAGGCCTTTGTTCCCGCTCCAGAAATGGTCATGTGGTAAATGTTCAAACGATTGTCATCCAGACAGCTCAGGACTCTCAGAATGATCTCTGGCTTCCTCTCTGTTTTATTCTTCTTGGTGGTCTGAGTGGGCCCCTCATTAGGATTCATGCTTCTCACTGAATAAGATGGGGAACTTTCAGTTGGGTTTACCATGTAGGCAAAATAATATAAAGAGGAGGAGAAGGAAGAATATGGACATTACAGAGAAACACCATTCTTTTGGGTGAAACTGCTAGAGAATCTATGCTTGAGCATGAATTACTCAATTATTTTGCAAAAGTTTATTGAGTCCAGGCACTGTTATATGTTATAGGTACTGGGTGTATAGCAGTGGATGAGACTTGGACCTTAGCAGTCTAAAAGAGACAGAACAAATAAACATAAATGAATAAGATATATTTGAATAGTGATCATTCTATGAAAAAAAATAAAATAGAGTGCTACGATGAGGGTAGGTGGTCCTACAAGGCCTCTCAGAGAAGGTAAGATTCAATCAAAGACCTGAAAGAAGTAAGAGAGTGAAGAATGTGGGTAGGTGTAGAAGAGAATTCCAGGCCAAGGGAACAGAAAATGCAAAGGCCTGAAGGGGCTTGTTTGAGGTGTTTGAGGAACAGCAGGTAAGCTAGTGTAGCTAGAACAGCATAATTGGAAATAAAGTCAAAGAGGTAATTTCAAGGCCAGATCATGTACATCATCCCAGGGTATGGTGAGGACTTGGGGTCTTGTTCTAACCTTGATTGGAATCCTTTAGAGGGTGCAGGCAATCGGAATGATTACAATTCCAGTTCTACCATTTATTTGCCTGTGTGAACTTGAGTGAGCTCTTGATCTCAGTTTGCTGTTAGTTAAAATGTAGATAATGATTCTTATTCCCAAGTGACATTAAAAGAATTAGTTATTGGTTACAAAGACCTTGAGGCCTTCAAATGAAAGTTATGATAGAGAGTAATTACCACTGTTCTATATAGTCATTATTTTAACAGCTGTCTTCTTTTTGAAATGGAAAAAAAACAATGTAGACCTGTATCCAACATAGCAACATCTTGGAAATTTAAAAAATGTCAGGGAAGTCATGTTTCTGATTTTCATTTTGGTTCCATATGAGAGATTTAGATTACTTTTTTTTAAAAGATACCTTAAAAGCTCCCTGGAAGTTGAAACCTAACATGTATCATAGAATATTAGAGTAAGAAGAGGCCTTAGAGATTTTACAGATCTATCGTTGGATCAGAGTCTGATTTCTACAGAAATGACTTTAAAAAACTTCCTTACTATACAAACTGTGCTTCTAGCCTATAGGAAATCGCTTGGGGGAGGGTGGCTTCCAGCCTAGGAATGCTGCTGTGTGATTTATTCAGTTTTAAAAAAATCATGTCATGAAAAAATGATCTTTACAGATCATTGCATCGATCCCATCATTTTACAAGCAAGGAAACAGAGAAGCAGAGTCTTGAAGACAATTTCACTGCTGCGAGCAGGAGTGCTGGAAGAAAATTAAGATCATATGACTTTAGGAATCTGCCTTCTCCCCAGATTCACAAGCTACCTACCTCAGTGTCACATTTAGACATAATTACAATGTTACAGGAAGTGATTTACTATAATTTAGATCCCTTTCTATCTCTATTGTAATGATGTACTTGGCTAATATTGGAGGAAGTGGCAGCTGCCACAAAACGTCTTTCCTTGGTGAAAAAAAAATCACAGACTATAATTTGACTATGTGCCACAAATGTTTGCTCTGTATTTTCCCTTTCTCTGCCCCTCTCCTTATTGCAAGGCTATGGATTCTGCAAGTGGATTCTACAGACTGTACCATGGAATCTATAGACTTGGAGTTTTTGGTTTGATCATAGTTCAGATTCTAATCTGGTTGTATTTTTTCATATTAATTTTTGCTTGGAAAATATTTAAATTTTTTTCATACATAATTATTGTAATAATTTTTAAGTGATGTTTTGTTCATTTGAAATAAGCTCAGTATGTAATTTTAGGTCTTCTGGTCCTATCATTTTAATAACAGATGGAAACCATTGTCATGAAAATAAGCAAATATATATGTATGTGTATAAACACACACACACACTCACCATTATGATTAACATTTTCTTGTGTATGAATCCAGATTTCTTTAATTAATAGCTTCAGTAAACTTAAATGTGGATGAATCAAATATGAGAATATATGTATGATAAACACACACTTTCTCTACCTTTGTATCCTAATGCAGTAATATTTACTTGATTGACATTGAAAGACAAAGTGATCTTTTCTGCTTGGACCGTTTTTTGTTGATACCACATGGCCACTCCCTGAAATAGAAGCTGTAGCATTTACCAGTCTAACCTGTTAGGGAGTTCCTCACATTGGTGTATTTTTGTCATTCATTGCAAATCAGTGATATTTAAATAAGTCAAAAGTATCTTCAAGCATATTAGTTCTTTTTACTGGTTTTCCTAAAAAGAAATGCCCCTTAACATGTTTCTATATTTTACATACTCATGCTATGGAGAAATAAATTGCTGACATTTCAGGTAGTTTGCCAGGAGTAAAGTAGTTTTCAAGAGTGACCTTGCCAAATAGTACTCTTTCCACAATTAAAGTTTTTAAAATAGAAATCATACTGGGTAATTGGATGGGCAATTGAAAATGGTAAGGTTAAATCTTAAAGCAAACTTTCCCAAGTAAGACAAGATGCGTTGGAATGCATTTCCTCAGTAATCACCAAAAGTCTATTTCCTAGTCTCTCTTCCCATTCCCTGAAATGATTTTAGATCCATCATCCTGGAGAATTTTACTATAACAAATGCTTGGCACAGCATGCAGTTTGTTGCTTATTGAAAGAAGCATAGATTCATCAGAGAGCTCTTAATTTCCTTTTCTCACCTCTTTCATCGGGTCCAAGACTCATTTTAGGGGAGAGTAGAGAGGCAGCATGAATGAATCAGGTTGTCTTCTTCTTTTCCCCCCGCATTCTTGTGGGGTTTACTATGAGTTTTAGTAACAGGTTACTCCTTAACTGTTGTGAATCCCTAGTTTCAAATGAATGGCACAATTCCATTGGGCCTGTTGACTCAAATCTCAGCATTTGGGGCACTCACTGACAACTGCTAGATAATTAATGACACAGTGTTTCCTTGTGAGAGCATTATTAGCTGGACTTTCAGAAGTGGGGTCACTGGAACCAGCATAGATGACTACAGTAAGATGTACAAGTAAGATATAAATATATGATTGAGAGGGGTTTGTGTATGTATGTAATATTTATGTTTACACTTGGATTTGTGAGATGTGATGGAAATTGTAGGAATCCAGTCATAGTTCACTGGGAAAAGTATGCTATAGTGAAACGGGTAGTGATTCAAATATAAAAACAAACTTTAAAGTGTTAAAACATCTCTAGATAATTGTTTAACTGAGAGTAAATCACTTGACTTGAAATTATCCATCTTAAAAAAATGAAGGTAATTATAATTCTTAATGACTTCTCTGAATTATCTGAAGATCATCTAGCTATTATGCCTTTGGCTAGCTTTTCAAGGTTTTTAGTTCAAAGAAGCTGTTCAAATGCAATGTATATGTAACAAAGGTGTCTTTGCTGTTTTTTTTCTCCCATAGGTATTCAAAAGACGGTATTTTTACTTAACTCAACTTCCTGATGGTTCATATATTCTCAATTCCTATAAAGATGAGAAAAATTCAAAAGAATCTAAAGGTTGCATCTATTTGGATGCCTGCATTGATGTTGTTCAGGTAGGGCTATAGAGGTAATCTTTCTCTTTCTCAAAGAGGATTATTAATCATCTCTTAAGAACTTCATCTTTCTTTCTTAGTTAATGGCATCTCATCCACCAAAAGGTTCATACTAGACACCTCAGAATCCTCTGCAGTTGCCCTACTCTTGCTCCGTGCCAATATTCAAGTGTTTACCCAGTCTTTTGGAGTCTGGCTCCCAAAGGGCCTCTTAAATCTCTTACTATGTTTCCTTTATCACTGCCTTTCCTCTGATTCTGCCTTTTCTTCTCTCTTGTCTAGAGTCATACCTTCCTGCCTCATGATTTGTTGTCCTACTCCAGTCCTAAGACATAGATGGGGTCCTTGTCTGCTCAAAACCTTTTTGCTCTTGATTTATTGTCTCACAGATTGAGATCTCAAGCTCCCATCACGGCATTGTGGGCCCACAGTGATTGGGCCATAGCCTGCTTTCTAACCTCATCCCTCTGTGTCCCCTTATACATTCTGTGCTCTAGTCATACCAGGCTAAGCCCTCCACAGAGTTTCACACATATGTGCCTTTCTTAATTTGTTTGCTTGACCTTTTCTTTCCCCTTCTGTTCTTGTTTGATCCTTATCTTTTAAGACTTGGCTCAAATGGCACTTCTCCCATGAAATGTTTTCTCTTTCCTTCCTTGTCCTTATGCCCACTAAATAAAATAAGGCTCTACCTCCCCTATGTGACCACTTTGCTTTTTCCTCTATCATACTCTAATTTGTTAATCATACTCTAATCTGCAGGTAATTCTGCACATTCATTTTTGGACTATAGAGACCATGTCTTATTCATGTCTGTGTCCTCTATAATTAGCAGTGTTGTGCACACAGTAGTGACTTAACAAGTATTTGCTAATTTGAATTACTGAGGAGGCACAGACAAAGATGGGGTGGGAAACAGGAAAGAGAGATGATCTAAATAGGAAGTCAATTAACCAAAATATAGGAGCCTTTACTATCGAGCAAGGGTGGCATGGTTGACTAGAAGGAGCACTAGATTGATCAGGAGGCATGAGATATGGGTTCACCACCCTGAACCTACCTGAATCTTAATTTTTGAACTGTAAAGTGGGATTAATAATGTCTATTTACTCGATCAAACAGGATTATCATGTAGATCAAATGAAAACACACTTGTAAGAATATGAAAGTCTATATGACTATAAGGTGTCTTCTTTTATTTTTTTATCTGACTGGAAGAAAGAGGACACACAATTACCAGATTTTCTCATTTAGCCCTAGTCTGGATTGACCTTTCTTTAGAGTGTTCTCTGGTTCTGCTTTCACGTATTTATGATCCCCACTCCCAGATATTTTTAGGTACATAAATCTTTATGACTACTACAGCAGTTTGCCATTTTTTACTGTACTTTGAAAATGAGGATGAAATTTCTTGGTTCCTTCTTGAAAATTGACTATACAATGAAAATAATTCATGAACCTTTCTTAAAATTAATGCTGAGGTATTTGGGAGAGGGAGTGTGTCATTTCTTTGGTCATAACAGAAGGTGGTAATATAAAAGAATATGTCATTATGTTTGAGGAAAGGAAGAGGCTCTTATTTGCCTTGTGTGCTAGTATTCAGCAAAGGCCGTTTCCATATTTTTTACTGTGAGTCACAATTTAATGTGAACCAACTACAGTCTTATGCTCCTATGATGCGTATTATGTGTGGTAAAATGAATTAGGTATTGATATTGCATTTTATGGATTGATATAAAGTAAGTACCAGATTTATTTCAGGTGACATTTAAGCTTGTTTTTAAGGGCTGATTTTGAAAATCTATAAATATGCCAGGAAAACTTTAAGCAGAGTGGAAATTGTAAAATGTTTGCTTACTTTTATGGTGGTAGTTTGATTATCTAAATGTGAAGGATGTCAAAAGGCATTAAATGATAATACACAACACGTAGTATTTTTTGCCAACTTTGTACATATACCACTGTGCTCAGAGATATGTTTGATATGGCCATTCGTCGGCTTGGGATTTCTGTTGTTGAAGAAGGCAATTCTTTCATAAAAGTATTGATGTACATATGTGCTACACTGAGGTAAAATAAATAAACTGATGAAGTCTAATATTAAAAAGGCAACTAAACTAACTAAATACTTGTTTTTTTTTTTTCTTTTTTCCTCTAGTGCCCCAAAATGCGTCGTCATGCTTTTGAACTCAAGATGTTAGATAAGTACAGCCATTATCTGGCTGCTGAAACTGAGCAGGAGATGGAGGAATGGTTGATAACTTTGAAAAAAATTATTCAGATCAATATCGACAGTGTAGTGCAAGAGAAAAAGGAGACAGTAGAAACAGCACAAGGTCAGATTTTTTAAATGATTTGTTACTGAGGTAAAACCCTTGTCTTTAATCCATGGAAATGTCTGTTGTGCAGGATGAATATAGAACTCTTAAAAGTTGACCTAACTCTTCATTAGCAGTGACTGTGGAGGTTGTTAGATTTATTTTATTTTATTTTATTTTTTTGAGATGCCGCTGCATGGGCTCTGACACATGAAATATAACCAGACTAAAACTGATAGGGAATTCATGGAACATTTTCAAAAGTCCATTAAAATTTTACCTTTGCTTTCATAATCAAAATTCTTTGCAATAAATGTAGTAGGAGAGGATGGGGAGGGAGAGATAGGATATTCCTCTTGGGTGATTAGTAATGGCCTGCATGGTTTAGAACATTTGCTTTTTAATGAATTTGCAGATGATGAAACTAGCAGCCAAGGAAAAGCCGAGAACATCATGGCCAGTTTGGAAAGGAGCATGCATCCAGAACTGATGAAGGTACATCTTTTTATGGGAGCTTGTCTTCAACTTACAGGATTACATATTAAAGTTTTAATGCTGGATTCCATTTGGCAATATCATTGCTGAATTAACAACCACAGCAAATTAGTGAAACAGGAAGAGATTTTAAAAGAAAAGTTATACTGCTAAAGTTGGGCTTGTAATTGCCAACTAACAGTTAGGAAAATCTTATTTTTTTTTCTAGATGCCAGGAAATACTTCTAGATTATTGTGACTTTATTAATACTATATGTTACCTCTTATTCAGTTTAATTAGAGTCATCCCTCAGGATCCTAAGGGTATTGGTTCTAGGACCCTGAGGAATACCAGAATCCCTTATATAACACTGGTATAATATTTTCACATGACCTGCACACATCCACTTGTATACGTTAAATCATTTCTAGATTACTTATAGTATGTAATGCAAAGTAAAAATGTTATGTAAATCCTTGTTATACTGCATTGTCTAGGAGATAATGACCAGAAAAAAATATTTATATGTTCAGTATGGATATGACCATTGCAGGACTAATTCTATAGTATACGTCAGCAGCAGTGTAACTTTAAAAAATATATTTTTGGAGATTGGATTAAATGTGGAGGTGTGAGAGACATTCCCAGATCTCTTCCCTTGAAACAACTATAAGCGGAACATCTAACACTCAACAAAAAACATGCAAACTGCACACCAGCATGTCTGAACATGGGATCTGCGATAAGAACTACCACATAACTCCAGGTGTCGGGTGATGGACTGGGAGAGACAAATAAGCTGCCTCTCATAGCCAGAGCTCCCTGTAGGAGCTGGGGAAGGGGAGAAGGAGTGGTGAGTTCCCTGAGCAGCCCTGCCTGAGACTGCTGTGAACTCCACGTGGCCGACGGCAGTATCCCATTCATCAGGGCAGAAGGCAGAGAAACAGGGACAGCAGAAGAACGGGGTGGCAGAGAAACAACGGTTGATTTTTACCAGCCACAGTTACAAAACTAAGGCTGAGCCGCAGCCTCCGACCCCCAACACAGAGGGCCCCTCACCCCATATCCTCCGATATGGAATGCTGTGGAGCTCCAAGGGAATCTTAGCAGAAACTACCGAAACTGTCACTAACACTGACAGGAACTGAGACTGAGGGTAGCGAGCATGATTAAAGATCTATAAGGAAAAAAAAAGACATTATTAACACTTTAGATAAAGCAGAGATCCAAGAGGCTTAGACAATACCTACTGGAAACCAAAAGAAAAACACTTTATTTGCAGCAGACTAGGGACCATTATATAATAAATCTTCTGGGAAAAGAAAAAGCAGAACACACTTCCATTAATGCCCTGGTGGAGAAATAGTTCATTAAACACCATGAACAACCAAGGTGACAAGGCAGCTCAGAAAGAAAGAGAAAAATCTCCAGAAAATAAGCTTACAGACAGAGAAATATGCAACGTGAATGACAGACATTCAGGATGGTACTTCTGAAAAAACTCAGTGAGGTCCGAAACAAATCATATCAAAAATTTCAGGAATTGAAAAAACAACTAGATAAGCAGAATGAGTTCTTTAGGAAGGAGATTGAAACCCTCAAAAAGAACAGAATAGATTTTATGGTGATAAAGAACATACTGCAAGACTTGAAAATGAAATAGCAAGCTTAGGAAATGTAATCTACCAAATGGAGGAAAGGATCAGTGATATCAAAGACAGAAATCTAGAAATAAATCAGAAGGAAGAGAGAAACCGAGGAATAAAAAATAATGAAAGAGAAATACAAGAACTAGCTGATATCATCAGGAGAGGAAACATAAGAATAGTGGGCATTATTGAAGGTGAGGAAAAGGAACAGGCACTAGAAAGCATTTTCAGACAAATAGTTGAGAATTTCCCAAATCTAAGAAATGGGCTGGAGCTTGAAATTCAAGAAGTCAACAGAACACCCAATTATCTCAACCAAAAAGGCCTTCACCAAGACACATCATATTAAAATTATGAAAAATCAATGACAAAGACAGAATTTTTAGGGCAGCCAGGGAAAAGAAGATGGTAACCTATAAAAGAATATTAGATTGTCAGAATTCTTAGCACAAACCTTAAAAGCAAAATAGGAGTGGGATCAAATATTCAAATTATTAAAAGAACTACCAGTCTAGAATAATGTATCCATCTAAGCTCTCCTTTACATATGAAGAAAAAATTAAAGACCTTTTAGGACATACAAAAATGGAGGGAATTGTCCATTAAAAGGCCTGCACTACAGGAAATACTGAAAGGGGTCAGCTCACCTAAAACAAAATGGCAAAATGCATAATTAGGAATAAGGTAACTATCAGGCAAAGAGAAGCAGAGGAGTGCAACACTTACTAAGAACAGGGCAGTATAAGCTTAAATACTAACAAGGGAATTGCTATAGCAAGATAGTAATGAACATTCAGCATACGTAGGGACAAAATGAGACATCAGTGACTGAAAAGGGGAAGATTCAAAGATCCAAATTCGAAAAGGGGAATGGAGATTAAAAGGCACATGCAGGGACGACTGTATATATACAACTATCCTTTTCATTTTCATAATGGTAACCACAGGCCAAAGATTTAGAACCGAAGTATAAAACAGAACAGGAAGGGCCAGAGGGAAAACCCACAAAAGCCAACCAAAATAGAGAAAACAGAAACACAAGGACAAGGAAGGAATGGAAACACCGAGCAACCAGAAAGCAAAACATAAAATGGCTATAAGAAGACCTCATATTTCAATAATCACCTTGAATGTAAATGGACTGAACTTACAAAAAAAAGCACAGAGTTGCAGATTGGGTCAGTAAACAAAACCCAACTATGTGCTTCCTCCAGGAGACACATCTCAGTAAAGACAAATATAGACTCAAAATGAAAGGGTGAAAAATGATGTTTCAAGCAAATGGCATTCAGAGAAAAGACGGAGTAGCAGTACTAATACCGGATGAAATAGACTTCAAAATCAAAAAGGTAAAGATAATGAGGGACACTTCATGATGATAAAGGGAATCATGCACCAGGAAGACATAACACTTATTAATATCTATGCTCCCAATCATGGAGCCCCCAAAATATGTAAAGTAATTACTAACAGAACTAAAGGTAGAAACAGACCAAAACACTATCATAGTAAGGGACCTAATACCCCACTGTCAGATATGGACAGATCATCCAAACAGAAAATCAATAAGGAAATAACATCCTTAAATGATACATTAGACCAGCTGGACTTAATTGACATTTACAGAGCCTTCCATCCCAAAACAGCTGCTTATACATTCTTCTCTAGTGCACATGGAACACTCTCAAGGATTGACCACGTACTGGGACGCAGAGATATCCTCAACAAATATAAGAGGGTTGAAAGCACACAAACCATATTCTCTGATCAAAATGCCATGAAACTAGAGATCAACTGTAAAAAGAAAGAAAGAACCACAGATACATGGAGATTAAACAACATGCTACTGAAGAAGAACTGGGTCAGAGAAGAAATAAAAAGGTAGATCAAGAGATACATAGAAACAAATGATAATGATAGTACAACATATCAAAAATTTTGGGACATGGCAAAAGCAGTCATAAGAGGAAAGTTCATGTCATTACAGGCCTACCTCCAAAAAGAAAAATGAGTCCGAATAAACAATCTAATACTTCATCTTAAAAAAGTAGAAAAAGAAGAACAGATGAAACCTAAAGTCAGCAGAAGGAAAGAAATCATCAAAATTAGAGCAGAAATAAATGAAATTGAAAAGAAAAAAAACAATAGAAAAAATAAATGCAACAAAGAGCTGGTTAATAAAATTGACAAACTCCTGGCAACAACATAAATGGACCTTGAAATAATCATACTAAGTGAAATAAGCCATACAGAAAAGGTTGAAAATCACATCAAATCTGTGGAATATAAGCCTAAAAGCAACAAATAAACAACAAACACACTCATGGACATGGACAATGGACTAGTGGTTACCAGAAGAGGTAAGGGGGAGGGAGAAAATAAAAAAATAAAATGTTAAAAAAAAGTTATGCATATCTAGTATGAAAAAAAACTAGCAGAAAAACAAAATGTATTTTATATATTTTAAAATAAATATATATAATATATATTATATATATTTTAAATATAAAAATATATTTTTGTGTTTTTTTAAATTAAGTTTATTGGGGTAGTATTGGTTAATACAATCATATAATTTTCAGGTGTACTTTATAATTTGACATCTTTGTAGTCTATTGTATGTTTACCACCCAAAGTCCATTTTCCTTCAGCTACCATATATTTGATCCCCTTTACCCACTTCACCCTCTCTCTACCCCTCTATATTTGACCCCCTAATACCCTGTCTACCTCCCACCTCCTCTCCAATGCCCCTACCTTCTAGTAACCATTAGTTAATAGTCCATGTGTCTCTGTTTGTCCTCTTCAAATTTTGCTTTTAGGTTTATATCTCACATATAAATGATATGTGATTTTCAACTTCTACTGTGAGGCTTATTTCGTTTAGTATGATTATGTCAAGGTACATCCATGTTGTTGCAAATGGCAATATTTTATCTTTTCTTATGACTAATATTCCATTGTAAATATGTACCACCACTTCTTATCCAGTCATCTATCATAGGGCACGTCGGCTGCTTCCATGTCCTAGCCACTGTAAATAATGTTGCTATGATCATCGATGTGCAAATATCTTTTTTGCATATGGGTTTTCAAGTCTTTTGAGTAAATATCCATTAGAGGGATTGCTGGATATGGAAGATCAGTTCTTAGTTTTTTGAGGAACCTCCATGCTGTTTTCCAAAGTGGCTGTACCAATTTGCAGTCCCACCAGCAATGTATGAGGGTTCCTTTTTCTTCTCATCCTCTACAACATTTATTACTTGTTCTGTTGATTATAGCTATTCTAAGAGGTGTGAGATGGTATCTCATTGTGGTTTTGATTTGCATTTCCCTAATGGCTAGCAATGTTAAGCATCTTTTCATAAATTTGTTGGCCATTTGTATGTCCTCTAGGGAGAAGTGTCTGTTCAGGTCATCTGCCCATTTTCTGATTGGATCATTTGGCTTATTTTGTTGTTGTTATTGAGAAGTATGAGTTATTTGTATTTAGGATATTAAGCCCTTATCGGAGGTGTTGCTTGCAAATATATTTTCCCATTCAAATGGTTGTCTCTTCGCCTGTTAACGATTTCTTTTGCTGAGCAGAAGATTTTTAGTTTGATGTAGTCCCATTTATTCATTTTGGCTTTTACTTTTCCTTGTCTTTGAGGTCAAATTCATAAAATCCTCTTTAAGTCCAAAGTTATTGGGTTTAGTTTCTGTTTTCTTCTATACATTTTATTTTTTCAGGTTTTATATCCAGGTCCTTAATCCATTTTGAGTTAATTTTGGTGTGTGGTGATAGATAGACAGCAGTCTAGTTTCGTTCTTTTGCAGGTGGCTTTCCAGTTTTCCCAGTACCATTTATTGAATAGTCTTTCCTTTCTCCACTGTGTTTTTGACTTTTTTGTTGAAAATTATTTGCCCATATAAATATGGGTTTTCTTGTAGACTCTCAATTGACTTCCTCTGGTCCATGTGTCTGTTTTGCTGCCGATACCATGCTGTTTTGATTACTGTCGCTTTGTGGTATAATTTGAAGTTGGGCAGAGTGTTGCCTCCAGCCTCGTTCTTTTTTCTCAGATGGCTCTGGCAATTCAGGGTCTTTGGTGCTTCCTTACAAATCTGATGATTTTTTGTTCTATTTCTTTAAAAAAATGTTGATGAGGTTTTGATGGGTATTGCATTAAATTTGTATAATGCTTTAAGTAATATCATTTTTTTAACTATGTTTTTTTTCCCAGTCCAAGAACATGGAATATCTTTATATTTCTTTGTATCTTCTTCTATTTCTTTTAATAAGGTCTCATAGTTTTCATTATATAGGTCCTTCACGTGTTTTGTTAAATTTATTCCCAGATATTTTACTGTTTTTGTTGCAATTGCAAAAGGAATTATTTTTTCACTTTTTTCTGACATTTCATTATTAGAGTATAGAAATGCTATGGATTTTCGAATGTTGATTTTGTATCCAGAGATTTTTATTGTATTTACTTATTGTTTCTAATGGTGTTCTTGTGGAGTCTTTGGGTTTTCTATTTGGGTTTTCTATTTGGTCTGTTTCTCCCTTTAGTTCTGTTAGTAATTGCTTTACATATTTTGGGTCTCACTGATTTGGAGCATAGATACTAATAAGTGTCTCTTAGTATCTTTCTTTATCTTTTTTTTTTTATTTCGAAGTCTATTTTGTCTGATATTATTACTGCTACTCCCACTTTTCTCTGAATGCCATTTGCTTGAAATATCATTTTCCACCTTTCACTTTGAGTCTGTATTTTTCTTTGGAGCTGAAATGTGTCTCCTGAAAGTAGCATATGGTTGTATTTTGTTTTTGGTCCATTCTACAACTCTGTGCCTTTTTATTGTTGAGTTCAGCCCATCTACATTTAGGGTGATTATTGAAATATGAGGTTTTCTTATAGCCATTTTATGTTTTGTGTTCTGGCAACTCGGTGTTTCCATTGCTTCCTTGACCTTATATTTCTGTTTTCTTTATTTTGGTTGGCTTTTATGGGTTTTGCCTCTGGTTCTTTTTGTTTTATGTTATATACTTCAGTTCTGAATCTTCTGTGTGTGGTTACCATTACGGATGTGTAAAGGATACTTATATATAAACAGCCGTCGATTTTCTTCTGTGCATGTCTTATCTCCATTCCCCTTTGTGAATTTGGATCTTTGAATCCTCCTTTTTACTCGTTATCTCAGTTAGTCCCTATGTATGCTGATCTTTCATTACTATTTTGTTATAACAATTCTCTCCTTTTTATTTAAGCTCATAATGCCCTGTTTTTAGTAAGAATTGCAGTCCTATGCTTCTATTTGCCTGATATGCACTTTACTCCTAGTTAAGTATTTTCTTTTTGTCATTTTGTTTTAGATGAGCTGACCCCTTTCAGTATTTACTATAGTGCAGGCCTCGTAGTGGAGAATTCCCTCCATTTTTGTATTTCTAGAAAGGTCTTTATTTCTCCTTCATATCTGAAAGAGAGCTTAGCTGGATACATTATTTTAGGCTAGTAGTTCGTTTCACTTAATAATTTAAATATTCGATTCCATTTCTTTCTGGCCTGTAAGGTCTACGCTGAGAAGTCCGGGGATAATCTACTGGGTTTTCCTTTGTAAGTTACCATTTTCTTCTCTCTGGCTGCCCTGAAAATTCTGTCTTTGTCGTTGACTTTGCATAATTTTAATATGATGTGTCTTGGTGAAGACCTTTTTATGTTGAGATAATTGGGTGTTCTATTGATTTCTTAAATTCCAAACTCCAGCTCATTCCTTAGATTTGGAAAATTCTCGTCCACTATTTGCCTGAAAATGCTTTTTATTCCCTGCTCCTTTTCCTCGCCTTCGATAGCACTCATTATTCTGATGTTTCCTCTCCTGATGGTATCAGCTAGTTCTTGTATTTCTCTTTCATTATTTTTTATTCCTCGGTTTCTCTCTTCTTCCTTCTGATTTATTTCTAGATTTCTGTCTTCGATATCACTGATCCTTTCCTCCATTTGGTCAACTCTATTTCCCAAGCTTGCTATTTCATTTTTCAACTCTTACAATGTGTTCTTCATATCCAGTAGTTCTATTTGGTTCTTTTAGAGGGTTTCAATCTCCTTGCCCTGCTCATCTAGTTTTTTCAATTCCTGAAATTGTTGATATGACTCCTTTCAGAACTCACTGAGTTTTTTCAGAAGTAGCATCCTGAATTCTTTGTCTTTTAAATTGCATATTTCTCTGTCTTTAAGCTTATTTTCTGGAGATTTCCCCCCTTCTCTCTGAGATGCCTTGTCACCTTGGTTGTTTATGGTGTTTAATGGACTTCTTCTCTGCCTGGGCATTAAGAGAAATATATTCTGCTTTTTTTCAGAAAGAAGATTTATTACATAAAAATCTCTCTTTAGCTTGCTACAAAGAAGGCTCTTTTCTTTTGGTTTCCATTAGGTGGCATCTAAGCCTCTTGGATCCTTGCTTTATATAAAGCCTTATAAATGCCTTTTTATTTTCTGATATTTATTTAATCATACTCGTTACTCTCAATTTCAGTCCTTGTCAGTGGTTGCAACAGTTTTGGTAGTGTTTGCTCAGATTCTCCTGGGGCTGTGCAGTGTTTTGTCTCGGATAGTACTGGGGAAGGGGCCCTCTGGGTTGGTGGTTTGGGGCTGCTGAGCCTCGATTTGGAACCGTGGCTGGTAAAAATCAGCATTGTTTTTCTTCTGTCCTGCCCTGATGCCTGGGCTCTACTGCCAGGCACAGGGAGCTCACTACTCTCCCAGGCAGGGCTGTTCAGAGTACCTGCTGTTCCTTCTCCCCTCCCCCTCCTCCTACAAGTAGCTATGGCAGCTACGAGAGGTGGCTTCTTTATTTCTCCGTCTACCACCCAACACCCAGGGTTTTGATCTGTGGTAGCTCTTCTGCGCAGATCCCGTGCTCAGACGTATTGATGTGCAATTTGAGTGTTTTATGTTGAGTTTTAGATGTTTAGCTTATTCTTTCAAGGAGAGAGATCTGGGGACATCTCTTACTCTGCTGTGTTTCCAAAGATCTTCCTAAAAAAATAGTTTTGATCTGTAGTTGGCAGATATGGAGGGCCTTGTTTACTGTATCTTCTCATAAAATAAATATTTTTCTTTCAAGTGGCTATTGATGCAGGTTGAATAGATGTTTAATGATTTGTATGTATTGATTTCCTGTGCAAATCCTATATTCTCTATAAATGCATGTGTATATGAATAATTTCATCAGATAAAGATTTTGGCAAATGGGTATCATTTGTGTTAATTACTCTGCTCTTTAGATTTTGAAGTAAGCAAATTTTCATAGTGTAGAGGTGATTATCACACGTAACTTAGTGGGTACATATTTTACTTTATGGATTCTATGCTATAATTAGAAGGCTTAGTAACCCATTCATTTATTTAAATACTTGTCAAACCTATTTTACTTTATTCCTTTTCCTGGACTACAAAATTACACAAGTTTAAAAGTTATTTTTTTATGTTTTAAAATTATCCTTCTCTTAAGCTTCAAAGCTTTTCTCCAAAATTTAGGAACATATTGATGGTCCCCTCATCTAGGCTTTCTGTGATTTTATAGATTTTAATGTATTCCCTCTGACTCTTTGTCAGACTGTATAGCCCATTATATTTGTCCTAAAGTGGCAAAATCAGAATTGTATATAATATTCCATGGCTAGCACTATAGATATATAAAAGATAGTGTTTTTTTCTTATGTTTATTTCTCTTTTGTATCTAAAGTCTCTTGGATTCCTTTTTTGTACTACTATGGGTTGAACAATATTCTCAATGTTATGAGAGGAACCTAGAGAGTCTAAGAACCTAAGCTGTAGCTTATCATGGGCTGTAGCGGCAGTTACTCTACACCAAGAAAGCATTCTTAAGTACATGGAAATGGAGAAGGGTATATTTTTGAATGTGTCAGATTGCTAGTTTCACATAAACTATGTATTTAAATGGTATTTAATACTGTTTTAAAGGAAATAATGTTTGGTGTATATGTGCCTGTATACAAATGCATATTAAAATTTTTTTTTTTAGTACGGAAGAGAAACTGAACAGCTGAACAAACTCAGTAGAGGAGATGGAAGACAAAACCTCTTTTCTTTTGATTCGGAAGTGCAGGTATTAATAATATATTTATTTTCTAGAATCATTGCTTATTCGTAAATAAACAGTGTCTGAAATGCTGAAATCACTGATTTTTACACCACTGGGCAGTACTGATTTTTTTATATTTGTCTAGTTCACTTTGAACAGGTAGCTTAACAACTATACTGGAAGACTATAACATATGTAAATAGTTTAGGACTGAATATATATGGTTTCCTTTCCCAGTTCTGTATATTCTTTACACTTTATCTCATGCCTCAAAATGGATAAATTCAAGAATCTTTAAAGATGGTGCCATTGCTCTTTTCACCTATTAAATGCAATTATAGTCTAATAGCAGTGAGTATCTGTAAAATAAAAGAACACCAGGTCATATGAGACAGGTGATTTATTTAAATGAAAAAGTCTACAGTATTTTTAGTTATTACAAATATTTTTTCTAACAGAAAAAGTTTCGTGAGAAAGGAAATTATTTGAGCAAAGATGAATATTTAATTTTTCTACATGAGATTTCGAATTAAAATCTTTGGGATTTTTTTTTGAAATAGAAAAGTATACATTATATTAGCATTACAGTTTTTTTCTCTGTGAAAGTGTATCATAAAAATATAAAGTAATTTGGGCAAGGCTGATTTTGTGTCCCCTTTTTGCTTCATAGTTTCCTAATTACAATTTTTTAATTGTAAAACTATATAGTCTGTAAATAATGCAGAAAATTCTCCTTAATAAAAATATCACATGAGAAAATGAAGTTAGTTCGGGGAAAATTTGTCTTAATTGTTTCATCTTTACTTTCCCCCCATATCATTATTACAGTGTGTGTAAGTTATGATTTAAAAAAAAAGAATAACAGGCTTCCAGAATGTTAGTTCTAAGATACTTATTGAGAAATTTCCTTGCGCCATGCATGTCTGAGCCTTTGTTTCCCTCCCTCTACCCTCCCCAACCAGCTTGCTGCCCTGTGATTGGGCTTTAATTGGACATGTTAGCCCCTTTCATTGCATACAAAGAAAGCCAATTGACTGTGGTTGGAACTCAATCCAGTATCTTTAAAACATTTGTGTTGTGACGTTTTTGTGGTCATGGAACTGAGCTAATTTTATGTTTGAATTGTTTATCAGTGATCTACAAGTGAGAAAAAAATTCATAGTTACAATGAAACTTTAAGGGTAAAAAAATTTGAACTTAATGTTGATTATAGAAGGCAGTCTCTCCACAGAAATCCATGTTGTATGTGCTGAGTACCTTTTTTAGGTGAAGTGCCATCCTATAATATCAGCCTTCTCTTTTGTCCACAGTTCAGTGTTTAAAGATATGCTTTCTATCACTGACCTTAGAGAATAAAGAAACACTGACTGACTGAAGGGGATGGCTCTAACTTTGAACTGCTAAGGAAGGCCGTATGTCCCAACATTTGTACTTAGAGGCATCAGAAGAGAAAAGATTTTGGGGCCGGAGTGATTTAGTCCAGTTTCTCTTCACATTCCACTTGTCTGAGTAAGATAGAAAGGAAAGCAGATAAATGGGCAGAAATTAGAATTGATCTTAATGGCAATGACTCGCTTCTGGCTTCACAGATACATAAGTCTTCAAGGGGAAGCTGCCTAGTCCCACACATTTGTATTCCTTTTGTAGATGAATAGATTGGAGGGGTTGTACTTTCATGTATGAATATTATATTTTTGGCCCTTTTAAGGAGGATTTTGTTAGTGATACAGGTTAGATCAGAATGGCTATAATTATCCAAGACACTTTAGGTACAGTACCTGTTTTGGCTTAAGTTGCTTTGGCAGTTGAGAAAAATTCTTGTGTTTCTTGGCTTTAGTTTTCTATGTTAGCAGTATTTTCTGCTCATATTCACCCAATCATTTCCTACCTACCATGTCCCTGGGCTTAATGAAAGTATAGTAAGTTGTCCCACAGTCTATACTGTCCCTCCCATCTTTGAACAAAATGTGAGTCTGTTCAGACATTTTGAATTAACAGACAAACTTATGTTACCTGAGCTGTGTGAGTTGAGGAGGAGTCTATGAGTTTCTTTGGGGAAGGCAGATTCCTTCTCTGGTAGGAATTCTTGACTCCCAATATATATTTTTAAAGATTTTAAGTCTTGTATAATACCAAGATCTGTAGATACATATATCCATGGTAGCCAGGGTACATCCCCCAGCTCTGTTAGAAGCTGAGCTCAGTGTTTCCTAAGCAGATGCCTCTCCTCTCCCTCTGTTCATCATTTAAATGTAGGTGGCTACCAGTGTTCCAATCTTATCCTCCTTCTCAACCTAGTTGCCACTGACTCTCAAATCCAGATCTCCAACCCAGACCTTTCCTATTTTTCCAACCACTTACTAACATCACCTCAAGTTCAATGCATCCCAAACAACTCATCATCTGTACTCATTCTCCCCCGTATATGCTGTTAATCTTTATTTCAAAATTAAGTTCATAATATCACAATCTACTGAATCTTCCTAGCTAGAGACCTTTGTGTAATTTCTGATGCCTCCCATATCCATTTATGTCTATTTTGCCTTCTGCACAGGTCACAAAAGAAACAAAACTCCTATCATCCTGGAACATATATTTTGTGGGAAGACAAACAATAAGCAACTAAATAAATATTAAAAAGTAATGTTAGAAAACTGGATCGAAGAAAGGGAGTATTATACTCTCAGAGAGCGTACAGCTTTTTTTTTTTTTTTTTAATAGAGAGAGAGTTAAGGAAGGTCTCTGGAAATGGCACTTGAATGAAATGGGGGAATAAGGCATATATCTGTGTGGGAAGAGAGGGTTCCTTACAGAACAGCAGTACAAAGGCACTGAGGTGAGAGTGTTCTTGGTGTGCTGGAGAAATAACTGAGGATTCCAGTGTGGCCAGAATAGAGGGTAGGGGAAATACAAGAATGGTAGGAGATGAGATCAGCGGAGTGAGAAGAGATAGGAATTCATGTCATATGGGGCTTTGTAGGTAATGGTACACACTTGTCCATTGCCTTAGATCAGAGTCACATCATCTCCCTCCAGAATTTCTTTATCTGTGTTTTTACATTAGTCTTAAAGTTCTACAAAGGCTTGTTAAATGAAAAAATACGAAAGGTTCAAATGAAGAATGGACAGAGAACTGTTGGATTCTGCATTTTTTTCTTATACGTTTATATTAATATGAATCCTGTTTTCTTTTGGAAATGATTAATGTTATGTGTTTTTTAGAGGTTGGACTTCTCAGGAATTGAACCTGATATAAAGCCATTTGAAGAAAAGTACAATAAACGTTTCCTGGTAAATTGCCATGACTTAACTTTCAATATCTTGGGTCAAGTTGGAGATAATGCAAAAGGACCACCCACAAATGTATGTATGACTTTTCCTTCTACCTCCTTTAAACCAGTGCATTAGGGAAACTCCTTTTTTATCACTAAGAACTAATTTACTGGGTGAAAATTCCATTGCTACATGTTCTGATAAATTTGGCATGGAAGAATTTCATATGTGTTTTTCTTTTGCGGAAATAAGTCTTCATCTTGAGGTGAATCATGAAAGTCTTACCTATTCAAATAGAGATAGAGTAGGTTCTCAAGAGGGACATGTCCCCAGAACCTGGAAAAATCCCCAAATTTGTGAACTCTACTAGAAAATGTGACTTCCTTGAAATTGGCTTATAGCTATGAGTAATGAACACCAGAGCCATGCAGGGGTACAGATGCTGTGCAGTCAGCTAGCCTTGCTCACTGTTCTCAGAGTAAATTCATTTTGTTCTGCACAGAAATTTCTAATTATTAGCCATCACAGATCATTTGAGTTGCTCAGAAATACTTGAAACTATAAATATAATATTGCCAGAGAGACTGCATTTTGTGTTCATCTTGGATTTTTGGTTCTAGTTTTATCTTTGGAAAATATCTACAATGATTTATTCTCTAACAAAGTAGCTGAAATGCACTAGCAGACTTTCTGTGTGTAAAGGGTTAATCTTTATGCCATCTGGCATGAAATTTCTCTTTGTGACCTGCTTTCAAATGCCATCTGTAGAGAGCAATCATGTCTTCCAAAACTGCGGATGGGGCAACAAAGCTTTTGTCAAGTAATTTGATGTTCAATGATATTAGTTCTTATGAAATGTATAATCCAGTAAGCTGTAACATAACAAAAAGGAAGATGTATTCCTACTATATAATATTGGCATTATTTTCAGGTAATTTCAACAAACCTATAGAGAATTAAATTTAATTCATAGAACAATTGGTGTTCTTTCAATTTGACTTCTGATTTCTAGTTATTTTGAAAAATGTATAACTTGTGAAATTACATCTGACAAGAGTGAAAATTTGATAGCTTGTTATTTAGAGTGTTCTTTTCTTATGTGCAAATGAACTATAACACAATTTTTAGCTAAATGTTGAACTCAGGAACTGTAATTCCGGAAACTCGAGGAATAAAAAATTATTTTGTAATTTGTGTCCCTCACCCCACTCCACCTAAAAGAATCTTAGTTTAAAAATGTAATTGTCTTCATTCCCAGGTCGAACCATTTTTTATCAGTCTTGCCTTATTTGATGTAAAGAACAATTGTAAGATTTCAGCTGACTTCCACGTAGACCTGAATCCTCCATCTGTCCGTGAAATGCTGTGGGACACTTCAACCCAACTAGCTGGTGATGGAAATGCAAAATGCTCTTCACCCGAGTCTTTCATTCATGGAATCGCTGAATCTCATTTACGCTACATAAAACAGGTAAAGAATGATCTTTTAGTTTTGGTAGCACCTTTAGAATAATAAAAAAAAAAAACCAGACACTCTTGGGTTATGTCATCGTTTCAGGCCAGTGTTTTCATGGACATTCCATCTCTTGCAAGGTCTGTATATATAGGCATTTTTTGAATGCCTGAAGTTGGAGGGAAAAAATGGAAACCAGCAAATATGCTAGTAATATACTGGGAAAGTAAATTTCAATGGGAACATGATATGAGTCTCATAGGAAGTATTTTGTGAGATAGAATACAGATAACACAAAAACACACAAATACACACCTACAGATATAGACAGACAGGCACACACACACACACACACACACACACACTCACTCACTCACTCACTCACTCACTCACTCATGTGCATTACTTCTGAGCAAGGCATTAGGTGCCTGAAAGGCTTGTTTTTTTTTTAAGAAAAAAATTGACCCTACAGTGACCTTCCATCCCTAATTCCCATTTCCATTATGATTAAGTAGTTTTAATGGAGCATAAAGGCTCTTCATACAAGGAGTTCTGGATGAAAAGCAGTGCTAGCAAACTGCTTATGTCTCAGCTGTAATGCTACTCTCTTCTGTCCTATTTGATGCAAAGAATCCCCTTTAGAAAGAGCCTAAGTTCACTGGCATTTTGACCTCTGAGCAGACTGGCAGCAGAGAGGTTAAGCAGAGCAGAACTGATTGTCTTCTAGCCTTTCACAACTGAAAGGAAATGAGTGTGGCATAGAATTAAAGTAGAAAGAGGCATAAGAACAAAGCTCAAATTGTAAGGAGATTTTATTTTTTCCTAAAATAAAAATGTTCCTTTTTTTCTGATTATAAATATATTTACATTATGTAGAAAATTCAAAGAATACAAAAAGTATAAAGAAGAAAGTAAAAATCACCATCCATAGATGACAACTATTAACATTTTGGTGAACATCTTTCTAGGCATTTTTATTATGTTTGTACAAACACATACAGTTTATATAAGAGTATATGTAATGTGTATCATATTCATACTGTTTATATCTACTGTATTCATTTAACATGTTTGTCATTCTATATCAATATTTCTGGATCAGTTGCATTCTTATTAAAGGCTAATATGGTATTCCATTGATTTAGCTAATTAAGATATTTCTAACTTTTGGATATAATAAATAACAATGCATTGAACATCCTTGTGCATACATGTTAGCACATTTGTTTAATCATCTTCTCCTTAGAATAAATTCCAAACATGGGGATTATTAGGATCAAAGGTTATGCTCATTGATAGAGATTACCAAATGGCAGTGGAAGACTACATGTGCTATTACTACCCTCTTTAGGCTATAGATGCAATCTGTAGTAGCTTTCCCCTACGTTGTCCCTTGTTCTCTCATGGCCCCTTAGTTTGTTACCCAAGACTGTAGTTTTCACATATGTGAATATTCCACTACAGTGGCCTGTACTTCTAAAAGAGAGATTGAGCAAGTTCAGTGTTATAAATTTTTGAGAACCTGCAATTGACTAATGCTTACAATTTACCGCACAATATCAAATAAGTTATTTTAAGCCAATTACATATTTACCATACTATTTCAAAGTACTCAGCTGTATGGTCAGTGCAAGAATTTAAATTTGTAGTTTTAGTCATCATCCCACTTTTAATCAAGGTCAGGAAGAAAATCAACATTTTTTGAATATCTGTTCTATGCCAGAATTTTCTTCTGGTATCTCATGGAATCATCATGTACTTGTGAAATAGTATAATCATTGCTGTTTTGCAGATGAGGATATTGCAGTTCAGTGAGGTTAAGTAAGCTGCCCACCATTACTTTGCCAGTAGTGGTGCTGGCAGAATTTGAACCTAGGTCAGTTTGAAAAACCTCAATCAACAGTATTAGGCAGAATGTAATTAAGTGCTAAAGTATATAACATAATGGTACTTAGTAGAGTTTCGAATGTGAGGAAGGGTCACTTGTCAGGAGTTAATTTAAAAGACTTCACAGAAGATATAGGACTTGAGAGAGGCCTCAAAGAAATAGATGAGAATGGGACAGGTGGGAATGATGGGCAGTGACCTCAAATGGCTTTAATTTGTACCCTTTTTCAAATCAGCTAAAGATACCAGGAAAGTGGTTGTTTACTTAAAATAGTTGAACATTTTATTTTGAGGAAGTCTTTTTCTCAACTTCTTCCTGTTTCAGAGTAGGGAGCAGTACTATGTAAGAGAGAGATTGAAAGTAGATAGGTACTATTACTATTCCTATTTTACATATGAAGAAACTGAGGCACAGAGCAGTCAAGTGGTTTGCTCAAGGTCACAGAGCTAATAAGATGAGGAACAAGACCTGAACCTAAGTCTAGCAGGCTCCCTAAAAAGCCCAGGTTTTTACCCCTGTATTGTCACCCTATTTTGCCCCATTTTTTTTTTTTTGTCACCCTAGAGAGAGGGAAGCAGCCCAGTTCCCCAGCACTCCCAGAAAGGTCTATCTGGAAGCCCAGGTTTTTTGAGCAAGGCTATTCAACTGGTGCCATTATTTATAGGAAGAGGCGGCTTTTAGGGCTTGGTGGATGGCGGACATTTGGGGGACATTCTAGGCCCTCTGCATTTGTTCCTCGGAGTCTTTTTCTACAGTGGCTTCCTGAGGAGCAATAGGTGACTGCAGGAAACGGAAGAGGTTGGGTCATCGAGTAGGTTTGCCACCCTAACAGCAAATGGTCACCATGACCAGTCACTTCACTCTCAGCCTCCTGGCAGTTCCTTCCCAGATGCCCTGACAGAACTCAATCTCCCATGTTCCACAAGGTTGAATTGCGATTATAGGGGTGCTACTGACTCCTTGAGGGTCTACCTCCTTGTGGCTCTGCTGGGGGGGGCATCAGTTGTTGAGCTGGTTAAAGGGTGCAGAACTCCCCATCACAGCATGCCTTGCCATGCCCTAGGGGGTTATATAAGTATTGGGAATTGGGTGGGGCCTGACCCATTCTTTTGAAGGAGGGAGAATTGAAGTAGATAAGAGTCACCCTGTGTGGGTGCAGGCACATCCACACCTCGTTGGTGGGAAGGGAGGACTGGGCCAAAAGCCTTGTCCTAAAGGGCCAGGCTCCCAGCCCCCTCAGGTTTCCTGAGGTTTCTCTGGCTTCTCTTTGCATTTGGGGGACAGGGCAAGGCTGGAATCTGGTTGGACAAAAGCAAAACAGCTTTAAAGAGTATTCCCATACACTGGAATCCCTGTTTAGTTAAAAAATGGATATCTCTTTGCCCTAGCATCCTTGTTTGTCAACTGGTGGTAACGTTAGTACCTGCATCCCAGGGCTATTGAGAGGCTCACACAAGGTGTGCCATCCTGGAAAACACTTTGGCACTGGACCAGGCCTACTGTGTTTGCTCAGTATCATGTGGCTGCTAGTAGTGGCAGCAGTAATAGCGATCACAGATAAACAAGTAAAAGCAGCTTGTTCTTAACAATTACAAATCGTTTCAAATTATAATACTCATTGCTGACATCAGTGTGTGGAAATGCCAAGAGTACCGAGAATGGGGAACCATAGGTGCTCAGTGCTCATTAGCTTTAGTGGTAATCAATATTACTGTTCTCATCCAGCCTCATTGAGTGAGATGTTGGCTGCATGGGCCTCAAGGCTGAGAGGCAGTAAAGCATAGGGCGTATAGTCTGGAAGCCCTGGCTACAATCTTTTTTGCCCACTTAATTGCTGCATAAATCTCTCTAAGCCTCAATTTCTTAGTCTTTAAAATGTGTATATCATAGTGCCTGCTTTGAGGGTTTTTATGAAAACTAAATGAGATAATGCATGAAAATCATCTAGAACACTTATGTGACAATCAGTAAGCCTGAGATTATACTCAAGGCAGTCTGCCAGCTGCATCTCATAGCTTGAGCAGCATGTTCCTGACAGTACCAGAAATCCAGTTCTGTAACCTTGAAATGTTTTGGGCCACTCTAGTAATAACCAGATACCTAAGGTACATGACTTCATTTAATCCATATAAGAAATTTAAGCAGTAACGAGTACTATCATCATTCCCATTTCATAGATGATAAACCTGAGATGTAGAGAGGTTGTGACTTGCCTAAACCCATAAATGGTGGAGACAGAATTTGAACCCAGGAAGTTTGCTCCTGAGCAGTTTTTAACCACTTCGTTCATGCTTGCTGCTTGCTGCTTCAAACCCAGATCAGCCATTACTGGGAATCGTTATAAGCTGTTGGACTGTGGACGGAATTTCTTTTTGTCTTACACTCAGTTTTCTCTTTTGCCCTGTCTACCTCAGAGGGTTCCATCTGGAACAAATAAGATAATGTGTCTGCAATGCTTTGAAAACTGGAAAGCACTATCTTAACACAGTTGGTAATATATCAAGTAGAAAAAAACAAAACTTGGTAGAGTCCCAGTGATGGATTTTTCCACTTGAATTCCTTTGTGTGGTGCTCCTTTAAGCAACACATAATCAACTCTCAGGCTCTTTGGAAGGTATATATGGAAGGAACTGAACTAGACAGGGGATGGCATGGTTGTTCCATATGCATTTAAAGAAAACTAATTTTGATTGCATCTATTAGTACTCTTAAAGCTCATAGGAACAAAATGAGGTTTGGATCCTCTGTCCCCTGCCTTTTACATTTAAAGCCCCAGAGCTCTACCTGCCACAAAGGAATGTTTTCTATAAGATGATTTAGTTTTTATGTTATACAGTTTGAAAACTGTTATGCAGAGCAGTAACATATTTTCCTTCTCTTAGCTGCAATTAGTATTAATTGTGAGTGAATTGCTCTGGAGTTACATGCAGCTACATTTAAAAATACTTATCCAGTTTCACTTGAGATGTACACTATTTTAGCACATGCCAATTAAGCCAAACAGTACACATTGTATTAATTAGGTCCAAGAATGCAACTTGCAAATACAGCCAGACACAAGAGGCTAAGCAGCAAGGGTGACACCTGCACTTTGAGGACTAATAAATATGAAGTTCATGACAAAATAGAAAAGCTTTTTTGAAAGAAACACCGAGAGCTTGGAAAACTGTACGAAAGCAAATGCTATCTATTTCTAGGGTCCTGGACATGATCCTATGTTGACTATCAACAGTCTATGCTAAACATACTACTAGGAATCATTAATCAAACAACTGAATGTATGAGGTTTCATAAAAAAAGGTCTAATGGAAGTCGTTTTCTTCCAGGGAATTTTCTCAGTGACAAATCCACATCCTGAAATTTTTCTTGTTGTGCGAATTGAAAAGGTGCTCCAGGGAAACATTACGCACTGTGCAGAGCCCTACATCAAAAATTCAGATCCAGCAAAGGTATTTATAAAGATTGTTTGCGAATATGTCAGCTTAATGTCAAATTTGCCTTTTACTGATATTCTAAAAGAGATTGTCTGTGACTCCTAAAAAACAAAAACAAAAACCCCAAAACTTTCTCAGCATGCTGTATATTCTGAAAATATTATATACTAAGTGAATATGCATGCTAAAGCTTGATCATGACTTTTTTCCCTTTTCATTTTTGTTCACTTTACATGACAATCTGATTTCTGCTGGCTTATCAAAATAAAAGTAAAGGTTTTCAGCAACATCTTCTCATTGACACTGTATCTTTGACAATAGCCACCGTTTTTTCACTTCCAGCTCTACAGACAGCCCTAGAGTGTCAGAGCTGAGAGGAGAAAAGATGATCCAGTCTTACAGTTCCAAAATACCAGTCTATACTCAAATTTACTCCTTTATGATGATGAAGTGAGAAAAGAAAGACAAGATAGTGAACAGTTCATGAAGTTAAATGTATTTGAATCAAAAGGCTGTCCTTTAATCTGAGATTTTTACCCTTCCTACTTTGTAAATGTAACACCTATCTTTCATGAAATGTTGGTATAGTAAGTGGTAGGGATTGTTTTTACTATTTCATATCTTTAAATGGTAACATTAAAAGTCAGCAACCCATGTTAATGCAAATTTCTAGACCCTGAAATCTAAACTTGTGGAAATTATTGATTGAATCCTCTGCTTTCATGTGAAAACTGAGGCCCAGAGAGGGAAAGCATTCATAGCACAGTTCAAAAGCAGGTCTCCAGCTACTGAGTAAATATGAAGAGTCCATCTACTGTATGTGGCATTTAGTTGTGTATATGAATACTGTTTATGATGTGGAAGAAGCTGAGGAGACATGTGACTAATTTGTGAAGGAAAAAATGTCTCAAGGTTATAGATAAAAGCTTCAAGGTTATAGATAAAAGCCTCTAGCGTTTACTATCTCTAGGGATAAGCATGCAGCCGACATTTCTCAGCCTGTTGAGATTCTATAGGTAGTGAATCTCCTTTGTTATCTCCCAGTGCCTGTGCATACAGAGGCTCCTGCCCACACCAAACTAATTGCATTGACTCTTGGTCATTTGGCTTTTATCTTGGGAGTAAAAAGATCAACTATATCCAGAACAAACTTCTCCAAAGCATGATCAGTGGCTGCCTGCTCATGTGTGAAGGGAAATGCACATTAAAATGGTTTAAAATTTAGTCCAAAACATGCCCTACATCTATTTGTCTGTCTTTACATATCTTGATGAAGGCCCTGTTAATGGGAAAACATAAAACCTTTAAGAAATAGTACTTTGGTGTAAGAATTCAGGTAGCCAATTTGTGTAGTGTTTTATTTGTAGCTACTATATTTTTTCCCTAGATTTTGATGTTTTATATCAGTAAGTTGGAGAAACTATTTTTCCTGTTAATCCCTGGTAGTTTGAATAAATCTGAGCCCATCTTCTTATTTTTGAACCTAGACAGCCCAGAAGGTGTACAGGACAGCTAAGCAAGTGTGCAGCCGCCTTGGACAATACAGAATGCCCTTTGCCTGGGCTGCCAGGTTTGTACATATATAATCCTGACCCTTTGCTCATGCTTACATGTTAAATTGAGAGCTGTTGTCCTTTCCAGCAGCATTTAGCAGTCTGTTTCTGACAAGCCAGTTATATCTTGGGTCATCTGGGATGTGTCTTAGTTCCTTTAGGCTGCTCTAACAAATTACTGTAGACAGTAAGCCTGTGGCTTAAACGACAGACATTTCTCACAATTGTTGAGATTGCAAGTCCTGAGATTAGGACGCTAGTATGGTTGGGTTCTGGTCAGGACTCTCTTCCAGGTTGGAGACAATTGACTTCTCTTTGTGTCCTCACATGGTGGAAAGAGGACTGACAAGCTCTCTGCCCTCTTATTAGGGTACTAATCTCTATCACGAGGGCTCCACATTTATGACCTAATCACCTCCCAAAGATACCAATTTCTGATATAATCATCTTGGGGATTGGATTTCAACATATGAGCTTTCGGTGGATACAATCATTCAGTCCATAACAGAATTAAATTTTTTTTTCTCTTAGAATTTGCTGTACATCAAAGACTCTTCCATTTCTTCATATGTCTTGCTTCAGGGAAATTTTCTTTGGCTCGGTTACTGATGTGACTGACACATTTAATTTTATTGTGTTTTAAAGCAGAACTTATTTGCTAAAGTGATAAGAATTTTTTTCCAGAAAACCAGGAATTGTAGTGAATTATATACATGTAGTATGCCCACTATTTCAGAGTTGGCTGGGTTTATGTTTTGAAGAACTATCACAGAATAATTCTAGAAAACACAAAAAATGAGAAGGCAAAGAATGTAGTTAGTTAAGTGCAAGTATGTAATTAATGTAATAGATTTTCTTGCTTTTTGATAATAGTTTTGGCAAACCCCTCAGAGGTAGTGAATTTGGAAGTGTGTTAACTCTATACCACATATCTTATGGTAGATTACATGTTTTTCCCCAAAACTTGCGAGTCTATATACAGTGATGATTTAAAATGTGTTCCTTACTTATCCCACCTTTGAAGTACAGGTTTATTGGCTTATTTGTGGTACAGCCAGTACAGCTCACTAGAACTTCTGGGGAAAGAGCACCATGTTCTGAATAATTCAATTATGTCCAGTAGGTGCTGGGGGAATAGCATAAGGGTAGGAGAGTCTAAGTTAATTAACTCTTCTGTCACTTTATAATCATTTAATTTTTTAGAAGGTTTCAATGTATGTTGGTAAATGAAAAAGTGCATTGTCCTTGTTATACAGAATAGTAAAACATGATAGCCACGGATAGGTAAATGGCAGTGTGGTAGAGGGTAGTATATTTAGGCATTAAAGGTGAAATGTGGCTTGTAAATATACTTAGTGATGCTCCAGCCTGAAAAGTCCATTGCTGCTGCTGCTGTTACTATTCATAGTTGTTGAGTGCTAACTCTGTATAAGGTTGTCTAAGTGCTTAATGTATACTTTCTTAAGAGGTGGGTACTATTATCCCCATTTTTAAGATGAGAAAATTGAGGCACAAAAGTAAAAAAAATCCTTACCCAGGTTTACACAGCATGTCTGTGAGCAGGGAACTGAGCCTACTCTAGACCACTGTGGCATACTGCCATAGCAGTAGCTGCTTGATGCTGTTTTGCCAGTAGAAAGAGTAATTTAAAAATCTTCAAAATTAGAAACTTTGATGCCAAGTTCTGATGAGGAATTATGCTATTTTTTTCCTTCCCGAATTGTTTTAGTTGTTAGCAGTGGCAGGAACTCACTCTAGAGACTTGGCTGGAATATTTAAAAGATGTATGATAAACACCTGTTTACTGAAAATAAAGGAGGTATGCTTAGAAGTAGGAACAGTGGTTAATGCCAATAACCGCATCTTCAGAGGCTCTGTCACGGAAATTATGTTTCTGGCTATCACTGCTTTTAGTGTGTTGGATACTTGCACATTATTTCCCATTTTTTTGCAGTAAAATGGCTGCTTAAAAATGAGAGAGGGTGAAGGAATAATTCAAATTCATATTGGAAACTCTACATGTATTATAAACTCTATAAATTGACCTTAAAGATGTAATTTAAGTTTTATCAACTTTGAGTTACACTTTACCTTTGATGAAAATGTGCACATTTTACATGTCCAACTTGACAAATTTTCACAAATGTATATAGTCATGTAACTACCACCCCATCCAAGACAGAGAACATGTAAATCACTCCAGAAAATTTCCGCACGTTTCTGTCTAGTCAGCCATCTCATCCCCACACAAGCAACCACCAATCTAATTGTTATCATTATGCATGACTTTGATCTATTCTAGACCTTCATATAAGTGGAATCATGTACCCTTGCATTTGGTTTCTTATGTTTAGTCTGTTTTTGAGATTCATCCCTATTGTGGTATGTATCAGTTGTTCATTTTGAGTAGTAGTTCATTGTATGAATACACACCACTATTTGTTTATCTGTTCACTGGTGGGTGAATATCTGAGTCGTTTCCAGTTTGGGGCTATAACAAATAAATCTGCTTGGAACATTCATGAACTATGTGGAACGGTAGGGTCTTAGAGTAGGTGTATGCGTAATTTCCTTAGAAACTGCCAGAGTATTTTCCAAAGTAGTTTCACTAATTTTATCATTGTTTATCAATCCTGTAGACTAAAAAAACCCTTCTGTTGCTATTTTAGACCCATTTTCAAAGATATTCAAGGCTCTCTGGATCTGGATGGAAGATTTTCTCCTTTGTATAAACAAGACAGTAGCAAGCTTTCAAATGAAGACATTCTCAAGTTGCTCTCAGAATACAAGAAGTAAGTGTGTGGAGTTATTTCAGTAAAGCAATATAATAAATGAATTATAATTAAAATGATGAATGTGAGCCATATATGGGAGAAATCGAATGCTTAAAAATTTAAGTTTGGAAAAAAAAAAAGAAAATTTAAGTTTGCATACAGGGTAACCAGTGCATTTAGTAATCATAATTTTTAAGTATAAAATATTCTTATTTTATACCTAGGCCAGAGAAGACCAAATTGCAGATTATTCCTGGGCACCTAAACATCACAGTAGAATGTGTTCCTGTGGATTTATCAAGTAAGAATTCATATACTGCAAATAAGCCTTAAGGGCTATATTTGAATCTCAGTTTTTTATATTTTCTATATTTTTCTTGAGGTTTACATGGTGTATTAGTATTTCGGGCTGCTGTAAGAAAGTATTGCAAACTGGGTGGCTTAAGATAAGGGAAATTTATTCTTTCATGGTTTTGGAGACTAGAAGTTAAAATCAAGGCTTATGTTCACAAGTATTCACAAGTATAATACTCTAAGGAAGAATCATTCCTTGCATCTTTATAGCTTCTGCTGACTCCTGGCAATCCTTGGCAGACCTTGGCTTGTAGCTGTATCACTCCAGTCTCTGCCTCTATCATCACATGTCTATCTTCCCTTACCTAAGAGCAACGGTCATTAGATTTAGGGCCCACCCCTAATCCAGTATGACCTCATCTTAACTAATTTCATCTCACAAAGACACTGTTTCTAAATAAGGTCACATTCTGAAATTCTGGTGGACATGAATTTTGGGAGGATACTAACTCAATCTGGTACATATGGTGGTGAATAGTTAGTTATAGAAAGTTTATTAGATGCTGTTAAATATATAATATGTTGTGAATGTATTCTGGTCACTTTCTACTGCCTTTTGCCTTGGATAAGTTTCATCAAAAAGTTCTTTTATTGTCTACAATGAGAATCTAAAATCCCAGGAGAAAAATAGACAGAAGACACAAAAGACACTTTGCAGGAAATGAAGTGGCTAGTAAATATTTGAAGAATGTTCAATCATTTTAATGAAATTTAAACAGCTAGATGCCTTTGCTCATCTGTCAGCTTTACAAAGTTGTTTAAAGTGATGCTGGCTACGTTTTGGCCAGGCACCATCACCTATCATAAGCAGGAGTACAATTTGTCAATAGGTATCCATAGAAGTTCATAACTAATGTATTCTAATTCTGAGATTCTATCCATTCATTTATGCACTGAATAAGAATCTATTAAGTAAACAATTATTGAATACCTACGAGGTGCTTTAAAATTATGGAAATTAAAGTCTAGAGGGAGTGACAGACGATAAATAAGAAAACAAATGAGTAACTAATTTCAATCTGAGATTGGGGTGGGATGCTTTAAAAAGTGTGGACAAGGAAGCTTCCGGTCAAGATGTCAGAGTAGATAAACACTGCTTGCCTCCTTACAACCACATCAAAATTACAACTAAACTACAGAATAGCCATCATTGGGAGTCGCCTGAAGTCCAGCTGAACAGAAGTCCTATAACAGGGGACATATAGAAGAGGCCATCTCAAACTGGGAGGAGGGGCAGAGACGCAGAACAAGCTGTTCTCCCACCTGCATGTGGCAATTGAAAATTGGTAGAAATATCTTGGCTGTGGAAGTCATCCCAAAAGAGCAAGGGGTCCTGGCCCAACACCAGGATTTCAGAGCCAGGAAGAGAAGTTCCCATACTTCTGGCTGTGAAAACCAGAGGAGATTTTGGCTGAGATGAAGGGCCTCTGGAGTCACATACATTCCTTTCACGGGGCCCAGGTGCAGACTTAATTGCCAACGGACTCATTCTGAGCTCCAACTCTGGTGAAGCAGCTCAGGAGGTGCCAGGGACATATGGAGAGGAACTGAATTGTCTGGCTTCAGGGCAAAGGCTGGAGGGGCAGCTATCTCCCAGACAGAAGTATTGGCAGAGGCCATTGTTTCTTTGTTGAGACCTGCCCTGCCTGGATTGTAGGTGCAGATGACTGCCATAACTGAGTCATCATCAACCAGACTAATGCTATCTCCCTGCCCTGATGATTTCCTGAGACCTTGCACTCCAAACTTGTGGGCCCATCCAAACTGCTTCCAGTGACTTTTCCATATAAATGGCCTCTTTTGGCTCATGCTGCAAATTTTCCTAAAATCTCTTAAAGGTTCACAAAACCAGAACAAGCAGCATCTGCCCTCAGCGTGCACTGTACTTCTTGCTGAGCAGCCCCATCCCCAGCACTAGCAGTAGCTAGCCTCAGTTTATAGCTTGGCCTCTCAAGCCACATCCAAGTCTGGCATGGGTGGTGACCACCTGCAGATTGCTTGGTGGCTCATGCCAGGTGGTCCCAGGCAGGGCACAGGCCCTGCAGCAGGTCTCCTCCCAAGAGACCCCAGTCTGCACACCCAATGGCTAGCTTCTATCTGAGCCAGAGCACCACCCAGGGTCACATCTGAGGATAACACGCCCAAAGGGCAGACAGGGCAGGCACCAGAGCCTGCTAAAATGAATCCTGCTCTGTAGGGTCAGCCCCTGAACAATAGCTCCTCCACTGGAAAGTGCAGAGTCCCAAACAAGATGAACCCAAAGAGGCCAACACTTAGACATATCATAATTAAAATGCCAGAGGTTAAAGACAAAGAATCTTAAAAACAGCAAGAGAAAAACAAAAGACCTACAAGGGAGCTCCCATAAGACTGTCAGCTGATTTCTCAACAGAAACTTTTCAGACCAGAAGGGATTGTCAAGAAATATTCAAAGTGATGAAAATCAAGGGCCTACAACCAAGATTACTCCACCCAGCAAAGCTATCATTTAAAATCAAAGGACAGATAAAGTTTCCTAGATAAGAAAAAGCTAAAGGAGTTCATCACTATCAACCCAGTACTACAGGAAATGTTGGAGGGGCTTTTTTAAAATAAGAAAAAGGAAATAAAAGATAAAAAATATTTAAATAATAAAATGGCAGTGACTACATATCTATCAACAGTTACTTTAAGTGTAAATGGATTAAGTGCTCCAATCAAAAGTTACAGTGGTTGAACAGATAAGAGAACAAGGACCTTACATATATGCCTATAAGAGACTCACTTCAAATCAAAATACAGAGCTTGAAAGTAAAGGGATAAAAAAAAAGATGTTTCATAAAAATAAAAAGCTGAGATAGCAGTATTTATGCCAGACAAAATAGACTTTGAAACAATGGCTATAACAAGAGACAAAGAAGGACCCAGTTATCCCACTTTTAGATATTTATCCAAAGAAACCCAAAACACTACTTTAAAGGGACGTATAACTTCATATATTAATTGCAGCATTGTTTACAGTAGCCAAGATACCGAGGCATCCTGGGTGTCCATCTGTGGAGGAATGGATAAAGAAGATATGGTATATATATATATATATGTAATGGAATATTACTCAGCCATAAAAACGAATGAAACCTTGCCATCTGCCACAACATAGATAGACCTGAAGGGTATTGTGCTGAGTGGAGTAAGTCCGAGAAAGACAAATGTCATATGTGGAATCTAGAGAACAGGATAAACAAACAAACAAACAGAAACAAGTTCATAGATACAGAGACTATTTTGATGGTTGTCAGATTGGGATATGGGGGAAAGGTGAAGAGAGGTGGGTTAAGAGGTACAAATTGGTAGTTACAAAATAGTCACGGGGTATAGGATATAGCATGAGAAATATAGTCAATAGTATTGTAATAACTATGTATGGTGTCATATGGGTACTGGATTTATCAGGATGATCACCTCATATATTATATAAAGTCTAATCACCATGTTGTACACATAATATAATATTGTATGTCAACTGCAATTGAAAAAATAATAAAAATATAAAAATTAAAAAAAAATTTGTGGCCAAGGAAACCCCACCATGTGGCCCAACCAGTAGACAGTGCTTGGGACTATACAGTCCCCATTGAGAGCATTGCATATGTAAAGACCTTGAGGTGGGAGACAGCTTGGTTTGTATGAACACAAAGAAGGCCACTGTGGCTCTTGTGTGGCATGTGATGGGAACATGGGAGGTAGAAGATGAAGTAGAAGTAGAAAGGGTCATGTCATGCAAGGAATTCTATAGACCATGGTACCTCCTTAAAAGATTAAAGATTAGATTTTATTCCAAGTGCAATGAGAAGTCACTAAAGGATTGTAAGCAGGGGAGTAACAATTTACATTTCAAAGCATTTAAGAGTACAATGAATTATGTTTTCCTAAAGAAATAATTTGAAATCTAGACAGTTTACGCATAAAGATGTTCTTTGTAGTGTTATTTATATTGAGGGAAAATTGTAGACAATGAGAGTCCAACACTGCTATAGTTAGTGATTAGGCAATTCTGGTACAACGGTGTCATGAAACTTTATGAAACCATAAAAAATGTTTATAAAGTATTCGTGGAATAAGACATGAGATAAAATGCCACAAAAGATAATAAATTTTTATACATATAGTAGGATTTTTGTGTTATATAAAACATACAGAGAAAGAAGACCAGAAGAATGATCACTTGTGTTGGTATCTTTACTCCGGATATTTAAGTATCACTGTAATCGGAGAAAACCCCACCCAAAACGTATACTGTGTCCTCAGGTCTGACACTCCCTGGGTCTTCCTTCTCTATGTCAATGTGGCTCTGCAGCAAAGAAAGGCAGTCTTAGAGCCCCTTAAGTATATGAATAATCTTTACTACAGTGGCTACTTCAAAAACATACACTGCTACATTTCTCAAAGGCTTTGTGTTTTCATGCTCAAGAGTATTGAATTTATTATTAGTAACAACACATCATTAGGTCTATAGATTCAAAAGGCTTCTATTATTTCTTAGGTGAAAATTTGTACCTGCACCAAGTTACCTTTTTAAAAGTTATTAGCCATGAGATAATTAGAGGCATAAATTTTCTGTTATTTCCCTGATATCACTTAAAATTTGCAGTGAAAATGAAATTACAGCTACAGGAGGAAAAATGTAATGGATTTCTTTGCAGAGTTTAAATTTGTCAAAATTATGATATGTTATATTTGGCAAATCAGTCTAATCTACACTGAGATTGAAAAAGCAATCCATGTCTAATTTCAAGGATTCCACTGAAACCAGCATCAGACTACCCTACCTCATCTTGTCCTTTTGGGCTCTTTGAAGTGGTTGTATGACATTTTATCAATCACTAAGAATTCTGTTTTTTAAATTCTTCTTTGAGAACACAGTGTATGTTTTACAAATGTAGGAATGTGTTAATGATTGTTACATTGTATTATCTTTGTCTTTTTTTTTTTTTACCTATAGATTGTATTACTTCTTCATATGTGCCCCTGAAACCTTTCAAAAAGAATTGTCAAAATATTACTGTGGAGGTTGAAGAGTTTGTTCCAGAAATGACAAAATATTGTTATCCATTTACTATTTACAAAAACCAACTGTATGTATATCCCTTGCAGTTAAAATACGACAGCCAGAAAACATTTGCTAAGGTAAATACTGTAAACTATACATTTTGGGGTATAAAATTTTGTTTATAATTTTCTTATTCTATGACTCATTTTGAGTGATTGATCATTGTAGGCAAGGAACATTGCGGTCTGTGTGGAATTCCGGGATTCAGATGAAAGTGATGCCAGAGCTCTAAAGGTTCGTTTATGATACTGATAAGCATTTTAGTAGAGATCGAGTTTTTGGTAGAACTAGAGATTTTGATACTTTCATATGCTAAGTTTAATTTCTTTAAACGTCCAAATGAAAATGTAGTAAATTAACAAATGTAATATTTTTTTCTACTCTTAAACACTTAGCTGTAAGGATTAGTTAAATATTAAGAAACAACAAAATGAGGTAGGAACTTTAAAAATGAGTAAGCTTCATATACCAGATTTTTGCCTTTGCTCCACTTTGATTTTGCATTCACTGATACCCAAGCACAAGGTCATTTTCTCCTATGACCTGACAGTTTATAATAGTACCATCAGGAGAGAATAAAAACCTTTCTTTTTGAAACCTGAACGGGCTTTGAACTAACAGAAGCACAGCATGCCTACTTTGATCTGAGATATGACTTCTACTCTGTGACTGGCCAAATGGTGCCTCTAAAGTTGGATTAGTGATCTATGAAAAGCAGCATCTCAGTTTCTCAGTATCTGATACAGTGATCCTTAAATACCTGTGACTTCACAGTGCCTTTACCTTTTCACTCTTTATAGCTGGTTTTTATTTTTTTTAGCCCATTAATCAGAGGCCTAAAAGAGAAGTTAGAACATTTTACTGTCACAGAGTGTTTATCTGGCTTCCCAATTCTCTAGCTTGAGCCTAAATCAGACAGATGGGTGGCTAGCCTTCCATTCAAACCACCTAAGAGGCTAGAATGCCCCTCAGTCTTTGAGTGTTTAATAGTCCCTACCTGTGAAGACATTTTTTTCCACAGAGAAACTTAAGTTAAATTAAGTATTAGCTGGCTCAAATTAAGCTTGTTTTCTCTTGATTCTCCCTTCAGTGCAGATGAGAATAACTGTTCTCCCTCCCCCATGCCATATCCTTTTGTATACTTAAGGATTCTTAGGTTACCTCTCAGCAGTTCCTGAAAATGGCTCTGTGCTCACATGGAGTCTCAATTTCATTTTTTAGCTGGCCTGGAGGCCAGCCCTGAAGTAACAGAGTAAGGCAATTAGTACCCTGGCATGCTTACTCCATATTCATCCTTGAGCTTATTAGGCCTATGGAAGTGAAAACTCACACTAGAAATGAAATTGGATCTTTCTATGGAATCATTGAAAGCCTTAAATTTATTTTATTGGTATAATGGAAAGCCAGGTACTTTTAAAATGTGGCTCATAAACTGAGAGAACAGTAAATTTTCTGTAGCTTACTTTTTAATTCCTTTAGGCTAGGAATGTATCTGCTGGATTTTTTTTTTAACTCCTCATCTTGCCTACTGCACAACAAGCATTCAGTAAATGTTGCTGACTGGCTAAGTGGGAACTTCACATGTTAAGAAATGGAAATAGCATGAGAAAAGTAAGCTTTCCGGGCCAGGATTGAGAGTATTTCCCTTCCAAAATGATTAGCTGTGTTTGACTTCTTACTGTCAATTAGTTTGGATTTGCATTTCTTTGATGGCCCGAAATTCAGTAGCATTCATGTAGCCAAGTTAGGCAATGTCTGGGGATGATGTCGAGTGACTGTAAATGATTTGGAATTTATAAGCTCATGGTGACAGCTGGGTGGGCTTGGCCATGGCCTGGTGCTCGCAGATGCTTATAACTGTATGTGGTTCCTTAGAATCATATTTGAAGACCTGTGTTGAGAACGGTGACTTTGTTTCCTTCTTTTGCAGTGTATTTATGGAAAACCTGCAGGGTCTGTTTTCACCACAAATGCTTATGTTGTTGTTTCGCATCACAACCAAAATCCTGAGTTCTATGATGAGGTAAAATACATTATTCTAATGTTTATAAAACAGTGGTTGCCCTTCTATTTCTCTCTGAGATGTGTCCTTCATTTTATTTATACTTTCAATCCTTGACTGTTTTTATTTAGTCCTTGAAAATAGAAAATGTAACATTAAAACAAAAGGCCATTGCCTGCTTGCTGCCCTTTGATGACAGTGGAAGATTTGCCCACTAATTGAAGGGCTCTAGCTTGAAGTAATAATGTAGGAAACAATCACCAAACTGGGACTAGTATTCTATTAGCCCTAGCTTTTATAACAACTGTCTCTGCGCCTTTGATCCAGCCACTTCCCCTTTTTGAGTCTCCATTTCCTTAGCTTTAACATAAGGAATTCAAAAGAGGTTTTCTGAAGGCCCTTCTAGCTATTTCCTCCTGTAATTCTGTGTGGGAAGATGCAGCCTCTCTGTAAGTGAAATGCTTCAAGAGACAGCAGCATGGTTTGGCCACCAGAATCCCTCTGGCTTGCACTAAATGCCTCTGTGCAATCTTGAGTGGCATAATCTTTCGGTCTCTGCGCTCCTTTCCTCAGACCCAGTCTTTGCCTCTTTCCTTCTTCCCACTTCTCTGTCTCTGTCGTTGTGTACTTCCTGGTGGCTCTCTTAGTGTCTCTATCACAGCCTCTTCTCATCTGTATGTATCTGATTTATTCAAATCTGCAGACTGGTTTTGATTCCCACATGTCTTCATGGCACCTGGCTGTGTATCCCAGGCCAGAAACTGTGCTGTTTCTGCTTCTCAGGCCTCATGTCTCCATTCCTATCTTTGTTTGGAACCATCCTTTCCTGATGTCACAGTGTTCTCCAGGTCATCCTGCTGTCATGTAGAGGCCTTCTACCCTAGCCTTAAACCTCACTTTTATCCCTTTCTCAATCCAGTGCCCCTAGTTTCACAGTAGGCAGAGAGGAGGATAGTGGCTTTGCATTTTTGCCACCCAGGGAAGGACTATGACTGTATTTATATGTACAGCAGAGCATTAGATACCCAGATGGTCTGGATGCTGTGAATAGGCATGTTCTGTGGTGAAATATACCTACAATAGAAATTAGTTATAACATCAGAACAATGCCATGTGTGAATGATGATTAGGCCAGATGTCCCTCACCAAGCTGTTCAGCATGTCCCCCTATATAACCAAAACCAGTCACTACAGAAAACTTGATCATGTAGTTCATAATTCATATTATCTGTAGGATAGCAGAAATAAACAGGCTTTTCAATCATTTACTATATATTGATCAGGAAAGTATGTGTGCATGCACACACATGTGTTTGCATGTGTTCCTGTGCAGATACATGCATATGTATTAAATCAATTAAATTTGTAATTTGTTTCTCACATACTTCCAAGAGGCATTACAAACATTCCATTGAGTTCAGATTGGAAAATTACTTGAGATGTTTATATTAAAAGTATTAATTTTTAAAATTAAATTCATGTGTCACCAATAACAATTATTTCTTTATTCAAGGATAAAGTTGTATTTTCTTTTTAAAGAAATTCATATGAACTGTAATTTGTGGATACTATAATACTGTAGTGACTTTTTGTACTTTTATTTACAAAACTTAATTTTTTTTTCACGCAAAGGATGGCAGCAACTTAGAAAAAGATAGCCTGTCAAATTCCATGCCCATTTTAGACTGCATTCACTAACTCAGATTGAATTACAGAGCATCCCTGGACTGTGAGAATGTAGTTTTTCCTCCAGTGTTTTAGAAAGTCCTGCTGTGAAGACGAATGCAGGAGAATCCCTGGATTTTCCCGTAAAAGTAGTAAATCAGTCCTCACAACCCAGAATATTATTGTCAAACTGAAACCGACCAGGAAAGCATTTAGAGTGCATTTAAATAATATATGTTTGACTACTTGGCCTGTCATTCAGAAAAGTATGTCATTGGAAAAGTATGATGAGACTGACTAAAGGACCGACAGTCCAGCTTGACCATTAAAACAAAACAGTTCTACATGTAATCTTGTTGTCATTTCAGATTAAAGTTGAGCTTCCCATTCACTTGCATCAAAAACATCATTTGCTTTTTACTTTTTATCATGTAAGTTGTGAAATTAACACAAAGGGAACAACCAAAAAGCAGGACACAGTTGAAATTCCAGGTATGTGTGTTCTTTTAATGTCTCTCTCTCTCAAGAGCTATTTGAGATGGAAATTGTCTATAATATAGCCTCTTTTCATTAAACCACAGACCACACTTTTCCCCCACCAATAAACCCATTTCTGAGTTAAAGTTTATTGGTAAAAGATGAATTATATGCTACTTTTATCATCATTTCTATCAAATGACCAAATGCTTGCCATTGTGCCTGGACTATCATAAGCAACATAAGTAATAGTGCCCTCCTCAGAGAGAGACTCATATTGCCATGCTGTATTTTTATTATTTCTTTTATGCAGAATAGCCCAGGAATCAGAATTTTCCAGTTCTGCTCAATGAGGAAGAGGGAAGTTAGCCTAGAACCAGGGACATTTTTGTGTCTGAGGGATATTGGGGGCTGCCTGGTTCTAATAAGAGAACAGATTTAATGAATTTGAATAAGCTTGGGTAGTGAAAAACCATGTCCTGGTCCTATCCAGCAAGGCTTTAGATAAACCAACAGGAAGCATTGATGAGAAAACGTACAAGTCCCTATGAACATGGGCAGTGTCACCCACAATATAAATGTCAGCATGCCCTAGGATTTTGATCCGAACTAACCTGGATCTATCCTAAATTCATCCATTTAGTCATTCATTTAGCAAAATATGTCTCCATATTATGTGCAAGATATTGTAGTAGGTAATATGGAGAATAAAGCGGAGAGTCAAACATAGTTCTCATCTTCAGCGAGCATATGATCTAGTGTGGTGGGGAACATAGACCTATGTAGACAGCTATAATACATGACTGGAAGTAATGGTTATCAGGAAAGTAGTGCTATGTGATCTCAGAGAAGAGAGAGTTATTACTTCCGCTGCTGGAGGGACAAGTGGCTGGGAATCAGGGAAGGCTTCTAGGACGCCTTAAGGAGAGAGGGTTTCAGGATAAAGCAACAGTTTGTCCTGAGTACAGAGGCAGAGTATTGAGGAGTATGGACAGGGAATTACAACTAGTTCAATACGACAGAAGCACAGGGTGCTGGGAGGGAAATCATAGGACATTGAAAAGGAGATATCAGATTGTGGAAAACCCTGAATGCCAGGCTGTAGGTTTTATTTTACTTTGTCACCAATATGGAATTATTGAAGGATTATGAATACCAGTAAGGGCTGTTTTGTAGGGAATCCAGTCAGGCCACAAGGTAATAAGTAAGGTGAGTTGGAGCAGGAAGAAGGAAGGAAGACACAGCAGTTGGATATTTCAGAAGTCTAGAAAAGAAAGAAGGGTGCACAATGGTAGTAGCAGGGGGATGGAGAAAACAGGAATTGCAGAAGAAGAATATATTGGACTTGGCAAATGATTGGCTACTAGAGAGACGATTCAGAGTTAGTGCTGAAATTTCAAAACTGAAAAGAAGGTGCAGTTGACCCTTGAATAATATCGGTTCGAATTACGTGGGTCCACTTAATCATGGATTTTTTTCAGCTGACCTGCTCAGTTCAAACCTGTGTTTCTCAAAGGTCAACTGGAGGTTGGGAATCAGTGTATGCAGAGGACCAATTTAAATATACACAGATTTTCAACTGTGTGGGCAGTTGGTGCCCCTAACCCTCATGTTGTTCAAGGGTCAGCAGTATTGTCATGTGACAGAATTGGGGGTGAGAATGGTCAGTTTTGGACTGATGTTGAGTTTGAGGTGTTAGTGAGACATCTGAGTGATGTCCAGCCGGCAGCAGAATGGAATATTAGGAAGTTCCCTTTGTGGATATAGTGTGATCCTGTTCTGTATCCCCATAGAAACTACAGTTTGTTCAGGACAGAGACCTTGAGGGTTGAGAAGAAGTCTGGCAGAACAGTGAGAACCCATGACAGTGTACCACCAGAAAGACCAATTCCTATTTCTTTATCCAAATCTAGACAGAAGTGGACAAGATGCTCAGTGCAGCATGAGACAGTTATTTGATGTGCCACTCATCACTTTTAACTGTCCATCCTTGAATTGGCTTCACACCTTTGAGCCAGATGGCTTGTGCTTGACATTATACCTTTACATCTTCCAAGTGCTCTATATGAGTTTTGACTGAGAATGACACACTTGGCCATGCTGTGATGAATTCACAGTGCAAATATCTTGCCTGAGCAATTTCATAAAGACACAATGTAGATTAGTGGTTGTCAGGGACTGGGGGAAAAGGGAGATAGGGTGTGACTTCTAAGGGGTATGGAGTCTCTTGGATTAAATGATCTAGAATTAGATAGTGGCAATGAATGCACAGCTTTGTGAATATAATAAAAACCATTGTATATTTTGAATTATATCTGAATTATATTTCAGAAATCTCTGTGAGGAGAAAATATTGCCTAAGAATAAGAAATGTATTTTCCTTTCATTTTCTTATTTTCTGGGCTGGGAACCTTTGGTCATTTGTCTAAATTTCAGTTTAACTACTTTGGCAGAGTCCTTTTGAATGGCTCTTCTGCTCATGTTACTTTCCTGTGCCTTGTACAAGAGGAGATCTGGTAAACCATTTCTGAACTTATACTAGTAAACATGCCCTTTAGGCAAGTTTTCAGAGTCTGAGAAAACCATTTAGTCTAAGAGAAAACATATTAGTCTTCTTTTAAGAATTAAAGAACTTGCCAAATTAAATACGTGAATGAATGAAAACATTCTAACCAGAGTTGTGTTGACTTCTGTGTTCACAGTATAAACACACACACACATACACACACACACTCATGCAAAGAATTTTAAAGAATCAGAAAGCAATGGCTTTAAAAAGTGCTTTCCAGCCAATACCCCTTTTCATATGCCAAAACTTAGTCCAGAGCAAGCTCCCCCACCCCCTACCCCCTACCCGCCACGGCTGAGTTTAAACACCTGAACGCTAGAGTACTCTCTATAATGGAAATATGGGCACAAATGGTTCTGGCTTTTTTAGCCAGAACATGATGAGTTTTCTAACAGAAAGCCAAGAGGCTCTTTTGGGTAGAATTGTTAAGAGATGGGGGAAATCTCTCAGTGGATTTAATTGTAAACACTGTGCCCTGACTACATTCTCCTACTACACCTCTTCCTCTGTAATCAAGAAAACTGCCCAACCAAATACAGCCTTGTATAAATGTGGAATGCAAACTTGTCTTGTGACCTTAATCTTCCATAGTTCTTACCCTAGGGTTCCTATAAGAAATTTTGGACCCTGGTGATTACTGTCTGACATAGGCTCAGGTATGGGACTGCACTCTTAGTAAGGATGGATGAGAGAGAGATGAATCTTTAAAAACTAAGTCTACCCAAAGTTATTCCTAAAAATGTAAAGATAATGATATTGATGCACTTTTCAAGTTTTAAAGTGTTGTACATTATCCTACTTTGGTCTCTCAATAATTTTATTAGATGGAATGACTTGTTCCCATTTTTATTATTTTTATTTTTGTTGTTCCCATTCTTATAGTTAAGGAAATAGAGTAACCTATTAGTGGCTAGGCTGAGATTAGGAAGTGACTCGAACTCATTGTTTCTTTCCCAGTACTCAGATGCCCAACCCCTGGACTGCTGCATGCACACCCTTAGAAATATCATCACCGTGCCCTGCTCCCCAGCAGTCAGACATTTGTGTAGTTAATGGTATTTCTGATTTCATTTCTCATGGTAGATTATTGTCTTGGCAGTTGGCTTTGCCTGGGTGCCTTTGCTGAAGGATGGCAGGATCATCACATTTGAGCAGCAGCTGCCAGTTTCAGCCAATCTTCCCCCAGGCTACTTGAACTTGAATGATGCAGAATCAAGAAGGGTAGGAAAATATCAGCACTTGTTCAAATAATCATGATGAAATGTTGAAAAAGTACAATTCTTTGGCCTAGTTGATAGTTTGGTCTAGTTGATAGCAGCTGAAGGTGTGGTCTGAGGAATGGTGCTGGTTCACCACAAAGGAAAGTATGAAAAACAAGTGATTAGAAACCTTTATAATAGTCTGATAAAGTAGCCTCATGTCTGTTGATTCTTATAACGAGTTAAAATAACGGGGCTTGAACTTTGTGCATCATTTTAAATATTCATTTATCTTGTAGTTGATTTTTATTGTAATTTATAAAATGCTCAGTCAGCAAAGGATTGGAAATTCAAAATGATCTAGGATACATTTATTCTAAAGGCAGGTTATTTTCTCCAATAATTCCCTTTGTGTGAAACTAACACATTCGTTTCTGTGGAAAAAAATGTTGAAATCCATAAAGACGTAATATGTTGCTCATCTATCCCTTGCTATACTATAGAAACTCATGCATGTATTTCTCTTCACAGCAATCTAATGTGGATATAAAGTGGGTAGATGGTGCAAAGCCTTTGTTGAAGATTAAAAGCCACTTAGAGTCTACTATTTACACTCAAGTAAGTTGCATCAACTGAATTTTGCCACTTTTAATACTCAAGTATATTTCTTAATTTAAATAGACTTTTGATTTCTCCAGCCTTAGAGAAGTGGCCTGAAAGTCTTTCTCATTAATAATAACGTCATAGACATTCCAATATATGTTCCTCTATTGGAATTTGTCTGGTGATTTTCTCCTGGTTAGACTAGAGTTGAACATAGAAATTTGAAGTCAGTAGACCGTGCATGGGTGGCTAGCTGCTACAGTTGACACTTAGCCTCAGCATCCATGAATTTACGATCAAATGTCTGTGGGAAGCCTCAAGCCCAGTTTGTAAAAGTACAGATGGAGAAGGTGAAGTCCATGCTCCTTGGCGTGGCCTCCCACGGTCCTTCTCACTTCTCCCTGCCTACTGCACCCATTTTAGAGATGAAGAAACTGAGACTCAGTCAGGTTAGATGATTTACCCAAAATCACACAAGTAATAATTAGAGGAAGCAGATCAAAATCCAATTTTCATTATTCCAGTTCCTGATAGAGTTCATGCTGTCTGCAAGATCAGTGTATATAGAATCCATAGAGGACAGCTAGACTCACTTGTCTATGAAGTGCACTGAATGCCTGAGACTATTGTTCTGATATCCCCCTGCTGCTGTCTTTTCATTACCTGTCAGTACAGACCTCTGTTTCTGCTCATTTTATTAAAATGTAAAAGCAGCCCAACTTCAGAGACTACACTACAAGTCAGAAAAGGAATTAAATGAATGTTGACTAGTTGGGCATAAGTTGCAGTTTACCCAGTGTGCTCAGGTACATCCTGAATTTACCTGGTCTTGCTGCTTTGTGTGACAGTCAGGAGGCCTGTAGGATATGAACACATGTGTTGGTAGCTGTAGCTGCTGAGTCTGGGCATTAGAATACTCGAATAAGTAGGTTTGCAAGATGAAGGAGGAGAGAGAGGGAGTGAGCCTGCATTTGAGAGTAATGAATCAAATTTCATATGCTTGTTTTGTGCCCATCTGTTTTCCAGGATCTACATGTGCACAAATTCTTCCATCATTGCCAGCTGATTCAGTCAGGCTCAAAAGAAGTTCCAGGAGAGCTTATTAAATATTTAAAGGTAAATGAATAGTAGCTTTCTGCAAATGTTTTTTTTTTTTTTGTCTTTCTGTTACCACATTTTGATTTGGGGGGAAAAAATCAAACTAACACTTTAAAATACTTGTGCATCCTCAAGAAAACACTTTCTATTATGTACTTTTCCATCAAGTGTCTGTTGAGAAACAGACAACAGAGTTGCTACGTTAGGAAGAAAATGCTATAGTCAGAACGTGATGACATATTTTAGAAAATCTCATGACAATGTTTATTTCAGTTCCGTAAATTGATTTTTCAGGTCTTTTCCTGCTGACTACTCTGGAAAGGTGGAGAATGCTATGGGGAAAAGGGCCAGGAGAAATGGAATCACTTTTGCTTAGAATAAAATATAAAATTGTTCCCTGTCTATGCATGAAAGACTATCAAAAGAGTCAACTAAAAGAATCTTAGTTTCTGTCTGTTTCATAGGAGAGGTCTTAAGAAATACCATATTTTATCAAGTGTACTGAGAACCCAGGACTCCATTTAGTCCCTAATGTGCTAAGACTGAAGTGCATGTCATAAGATATAACTGACAGTGACTTCTTTTGGTTGCTCTTTTAGTAGGCCAGCCATGGCAAGTCTGAGGAATTTTGATTTTTAAATGAAGCCTCTACAGGATTTCCCTTTGGACTTATGTTACTGCTTAATGATATTCTCAGAAAACAAAAATGTTCAGTTTTTTAGAGAGGAGTATGACATGAGATGAAATGTGTGGTTTCTAAAATCACAGACTGAGTTTGTATCCTAGATCTGCCACTTACTTGTTCGGTTATTGAACTTGGCCCAAGTTACTTCACTTCTCCAAACCTTTGTTTCTTCATCTGTCACATAAGGGTAAAAATAATGCCAAGGGTGGTGTGAGGCCTAAGTGAGATAGGACAGGAGTCCCCAACCCCTCGGCTGCATACCAGTACCAGTCTGTGGTCTGTTAGGACCCTGGCCCATACAGCAGGAGGTGAGTGACGGATGAGCAAGCAAAGATTCATCTGTATTCGCAGAAGCTCCCCAGTGCTAGAATCACCACCTCAGCTCCACCTCAGATCATCAGGCATTAGATTCTCATAGGAGCAGTGGTCCTTGGTGCCAAAAAGGTTAGGATCACTGAATAGGGTTTCTGCTGTATGCTAATTATTTATTTCACACTTCTTAAGTGCTTCCTATGGGCCAGGCATCATTCTAAGCATTGAGAATGTAAATAAAACAATGTCCTTGTTGTCAGGGAGCTTGCTTTCTTGTTTGTGGAGGCAGATGGACAATAAACAAATACGTGTATGTGTTTATAGACATATAGATATCCTGACATGATATAAGTACTGTAACAAACAAACAAACAAACTGTGAGGGGGAATAAGAGGTGATAAAGAGGTCCATCTTTTAGAAAGTATCAGAGATGATCTCTCTGGTAAAGTGACATTTTGACAGAGACTGAAGGAAATGAGGGTGCCAGCTATGTGGATTTCTGAGGGAGAGCTGGGAACAGCAAATATAAAGGCTGCAAGGAGCTTGCTTTGTGCGTTCAAGGGACAGCAGGAATTCCAGTGCAGCTGGCACACAGAGTGATAGGACATCACATTGGAAAAGTAACTGGGGAGCTGGTTGGTTGGATAAGTCCTCATTAGCCATGATGAGGAGTTTGAATTGTATCCGTATCCTGAATGAGATAGGAAGCCTCGCAGGGCTTTGAATCGAAAAGTAACATGTTGTGACTTTGGTTTTTAATGTATTTTGTGTATCATATAGAAATATACTGTCGGAAGGGCAGAAGCAGGAAGGTAGTCGGTAAATGGTGGCTATTATTCTTAATTATCATTAAGAAGTATAGTAAGTCATCCACCTTTCAAAGCTTTTCCTCAGGTAAACCTGTCTAGAACTCCAGCTCTATGTATGAATGTTTAGTCTGTTAAGATCTTTGGCTTTTTCTCCAGTGGGAAAGCTTTGGAAAAGTTTTAACAGAATGGGATGGAATAGGACATCATTTTCACCTCTGGTATTCTTAAAACAGACGAAAAGAAAGTACTCAGATTTGTGTTTTTAAGGACGTGGAAATTTTTGACATTTGTGACCTACGCTCTCCCTCTAGTGGCAATGAGTGAAATGCCATGTGGTTACAGAAATAGCTGACCACCTCTATGGAACATTCATGCTGAAGGGGATTCTAAAGATTTTTTTTTACAGATGAGAAAATGAGCCCAAGTAGAAATGACTTGCCTGTGGTCATTCAGCTGGTTAGTAGCAGAGCTGAGCCGAGCCTGTAACTTATGTCTCTTGATTCCTAGTTCCATGTTCTTTCTACCAAACCTTGCTATATGTTGTCCCAAATGACATTGTTTCATCAATTCATTTAAGAACTACTTGTTGAGCTGTTATTATGGATTTAATATTTTCCTAGATAGTGTGGGGCTTGTGGAGAATAACTTAGGGTCATTATCCATAGGGATCTTACTCCCTAATTGGAGAGACAGAATGCACCTAAGTTAAATGACACTCTATAAGTCATCAGTACAAATGATAGTCCAAAGCAATAGGTGATTAAATGTAAAATGCAGGATACAGGATATAAGAGCAAAGGGTTCAGTGAACTGAGGAATTACTGAGACTAGAAGCTCCCATCTTTGTTTCCTGATTTTCTTAATTTATTCAATTGTTCACCAAATATTGAGCACCTACTATGAGCCAGACATAGTACTGACTGCTGGGAATATAATGGGGAATGGTTCTATCAACATACCTACTCTAGTTGGGGTAGAGAGGTTATAACTGAATAAGTAATTTTAGATAGGGATGAGTACTATAGAGGAAATGGAACAGATTAATGGGCTCTCACATGAGCAGGAGTGCATTCCACATAAAGTTGTCAGGAAAGGCCTGACATATTAAGCTGAAAAGAGACTCATGAGAGGAAGACTAACATAGGTGATAAAGCTGTGTAAAAGGATAACAGAATATTGCAGCAGGTGTAAACTCCTCATTGATGGCATGTTTGAAGGACTGAAGAAAAGACAATGTAGCTGGAGCACAGTGGGCAGTGAGGAGAAAGGATGGCATAAGATGAGTTTGGGGAGAGAAGCAGGGTTCCTGTAGGCATGGGAAGCCCTTGACAGTTTTTGTTCGTGGTGGTTTGTTTTGTTTTTCACAAGGGGAAATAACATTATCTAATTTGCTTTGCATGCAGTGCCCCTTTTCTCTTGGACATTATCCTGCTTATCCTTTAAGCTTCTTTCTCTCCGAAATCTTATTGGACATTCCCTGCCCAGTTGCAGACTCAGTTGCTTCTTCTTTTATGCATTTTGTATGTACCACTATTGTGCAGTTTGCCATTTGTATTGCAGTGATTTAGTTCTGTGTCTTTTTCCCCCCATGGACTGAGAACAGCTTGATGTTAGGAAGGAACCATGATTTTTAGATGTGCTTGGCAATTGGAAATTCATTCAGTGTACCTTTGCTGAATGAGTGAATGATTTTCCTAATTGAAGTGGGGATTTGAACTTGACTTAGAAGGGTGGCTAAGATTTGGCTAAAAACTGTGAACAAATGCATAAAAGTAGGAATGCATATGATATATTGGAGGAGCAGTCAAAACACCAGTTTGGTCTTGTGAAGAATGATGTATGTTAAGGGTAAAAATAGAGGTTGGGTCTTTAGTAACTTGGACTTAATAGCCTAGGTCTGAGTTTCCCAACCTTGGCACTATTGACATTTTGGGCAGGATAAATCTTTGTTTAAAGGGGCTGTCCTGTGCATTGTAGGATGTTTAGCAGCATTCTTAGCCTCTACCCACTAGATGTCAGTAGTACCCCCCAGTTGTGACAACCCAAAATATCTCCAGACATTGCTGGATATCCTCTGGGGGGCCAGGTGGCCCCTGGTTAAAACCCAGTGCCCTAGGCGATAGGGAGGCACCAAAAAAACCTTGGTAGGAGATAACCAGTATTTGAAGAAGATTAATTCGGAAATGAGAATTAGACATATTGGAAGTGAAGAGAAGTTGTACAGAGACCTACTAGAAAATTATTAGACTATTTTGGTTATAGGTTAGAGGGTCATGAAAAGAAATGATAGTAGTAAAGATAGAAGAGAAGGGGCAAAAGGAAGGAAAAACTTGAAGGATAGACCATGGGTTCCTTGAGCTCAATATCTTGCCTTATGCATCTGATGGAAGAGAAGCTGCACAGAGATTCAAGAGGTCACTGTTGAGATGACTCAGATTTGGATAATAGTGTCTTGAAAAGGAATGGTGAGAGTAAGGATGGAAAGATGGAGCAAAAATCAGGGAGACTGAAGATAAATATTGAGTTCCTTAGGCACAGAGGCCTGTCTCATCCATCTGTGTACTTCCCATAGCACTAAATATTGAATTGATGCAGAAGGTGCTCAGTGAGGTTTGCTTTTATTTTTTGATTGGCTGGTTGATTAAATGAGTGAATGAATGCATGAATGAATGAGTGAGTGAAGGAGTGAATATGGTAAGAGAGGGTAAAGAAGAAGAAATTGTACTAATTTCGTTTCATGTATCATTTCTTTGTGTATATGATGAACACAGTTCTCTTTGATGGTAACACTTTCCTATCACTAGGGACAGTGTTAGCACTTTGAAGAGATTTATTATGAGGGTATTAGATGCAGAAATGTCTCAGTTTTGTAAATGGTGCCAGTATAAAGCCAATTATATATGGAAACATACTTTATTGAATCCCACTTCTCACCAGATTAGCCGATGGTCCACATTCCCTTTTAAAACACACTGAATGCTGGGGGCTAGTAGGTCAGTTTCTAGTACCTCCAAACACATCCACTCTCTCAGTTGAGTGTTGGTTTACCAAGAATCAGTTGTCTTTATTCCAAATCCTGTTTATCCCAGTTATAATTGTTATCTTCAGTAAAGCATTTAATGTTTAATAAACTAACAAAATCTGAGTGGAAGCATACAGAGATGGGGATAAAATAATTAACAAAGTCCCTATTCCATACAGCCACTTTAAGTAAGCTTATATTCTAGTGACTATATTTCTTATTACTTAATTTTTTGTTTCATATTTGCAAGTTATATTATATTTCCATTTGTTTTCATAACTAATAATGACTTATTTTAGTGTTTGCATGCCATGGAGATCCAAGTCATGATACAGTTTCTACCTGTAATTCTTATGCAACTCTTCCGAGTTCTCACAAATATGACCCATGAAGATGACGTTCCTATCAACTGCACTATGTGAGTTTTGGTGTTGTAATACAGAGAATCAAGTTTTGTTTCCTTTTGCATTTTTTCATTTTAAATATAAATTAATATTCCAAATGAGAACCTAAAAGTCTGAAATTTAATACCAGTTTTGTCTAGTTTCATACTTAGACTGGGAGACTTGTATCCCCAGGGATAGATGGTATCAGAAGCCATAGGATAAACTTAATGTGTTTTCCTTGACCAGGAGTTCAGATTTCTAACACATTGCTGCATGTTAGAGTCACCTGGGGAACTTTAAAAAAATTTCTATGCCAGACCACACTTTATACCAATTAAAGAGTCAGCTTTAGCTCAAGCAGTTACTTTGTCATGGCAGACTACTAATCCCTACCATACCAATTAAACCAGAATCTCTTGGGGTAGAATTCAGCATTAGCATTCTTTTTTTTTTTAAGTTTCCCAGTAAATTCCACAGTGCAGCAGAGTTTGAGAACCATTGCCCTTGACTAGTGTTGCCCAATAGAACTTTCCCCAATCATGGAAATGCATTAAACTTGTGTTGTCCAGTATGCTAGCCAATAGCTACATTTAGCTATTGAGCACTTGAAATATGGCTAATGTAATGAGGAACTGAATTCTTAATTGTGTTTCATTTAAATTTATATAGCTGCCTGTGGCTAGTGGCTTTCATATAAAACAGAGTGACCCTAACACATCAATTTTTACTCAAAAGAATAAGGGAGTATTATTTTTATGTGTAATGAATATGGATATTTTATAGGGTAGGACACAAAATGCACTTGAATTTTGAAATTAAAACAGGAGACTTCAAAAATTGTGAGCTCAATGCTGCATGTTTCTGACTTTGCTGCTGTTGTCACAGCCTCTCCCATCGGGACTCAAGCTATAAACACCTGCATACTGTTTGCTCTCCTCTACTGTTGGAGATAGTCTGGTTGAAAATTTAAGAAGCATTACTCTAGTCCCTGGGTTCTCCAAATGTGGTTCCCAAAGCAGCAACATCAGTATTACCTGGGAGCTTATTTAAAAATGCTAATCACTGAACTTAACACCAGACCTAAAAAATCAGAAACTCTGGGATAGGGGCTGAGCAGTCTGCCCTCCAGGTGATTCTGATTCACACTAAAGTTTCAGAACCACTGCTGCTCTCTTAACTTTAAAACTTTCTATGACTTTTATATTTACTTCTAATTTTAGTTTTTGTCATTATACCTGTTCTGTCTCTCCTTCCTTTTTCCCCCATCTGTTGACATGCTGTTCATTTTATTTTTTTATTATTTTTCTATTATTCTCACTAGAGGGGATTTCAGTATTCACCTTACTTGAGGTCTTTTACTCTGTGGTAGCTATGACCATACTTCAAATGTATACAGAGATTTAGAAAGGGGATGAGTCATCTGGGTTGCAAAAATAAAATATCCTTTTGAACCAGGAAATATGTTTTACAAGGCCCTGAGCCTGTTAGATGCCGAAATCTTTGTTCAACTCAAGCTACCATTACATGTTATGTAGTCATCTCACCACTAATTATTCTGGCAGTGATAGGTATTATTAGGGTTAGATATGGTGGCTTTATCTAACAGTCAAACTATGGTAATTATATCCTGATATGCTGACTTTTGTGAATGTTGTTTCAGGGTTCTCTTACATATTGTATCAAAGTGCCATGAAGAAGGCTTGGATAATTATTTAAGATGCTTCATAAAGGTTTGTAGAGTAAGCTTGCTCTCTGATTAGTTGATTTTGTGTGAGAATTTTGTCTTACGGTTTATTTTCTTTGTTTGTAGTATAGCTTCCGACCTGAAAAACCGAGTGTTCCTCAAGCCCAGCTAATTCATGAAACTCTAGCTACTACAATGATAGCAATATTGAAACAGTCTGCAGACTTTTTAGCAATAAACAAATTGCTAAAGGTAAGGAAACAGGATACAACAGGGAGTAAAAGCAGCCAGAGGTATACCCATTTGTTACCATCATCCCATTTTGGGTCTAGTCTTTCATTGGTTTCTCATGTGACCCTCCTTTTCCTTGTCAGTTTGCCCCTGCATCCTTTTTTCTCAAGTTCTCCACAGAAACTTCTTCATTCTTTTCACCCTTCCCACCTACCTGCCCTCAGTTGAATGTGTAATAGGAATAATTTTGGATCAAGTAGATCTGGATTGGAATCCTGCATCTACCACATCATTTCTGGCACTTAGTATGCACTCAAATGATGGCTCTTATTATTGTCATTATTTTTACAGTTTCTATTAATGGTAGAATTTCAATTTCGGGTATCTGAGGACATGTCTGCTTGAGGCTTCTCTGTACCCTTTAAAATACAGTATGTAGGCCACCATGTATGCTAGTCGAGCTGGCCCCAATGCTGGCCCCAGTGGGTTGGGTCCTCCACTGGATGCAGGCAGTAATGATATTGTCTGTAGAGAAGTTAAAAACAGTAATAAAAGTTGGTTTGCTCTTATCACCACGTGTAGGCAATTCAAAACAATGTCAGTGATAAAACACCTCTTTTCACTGAGGTCAATATTCTAACAAAAAGCTCTTTGTATATCATAGCCGACTGTGAGGTACATTACCTTTCTGCCAACAGGATTTGAAGTTATTCTGTGGAACTTTGATAGCGAATTGGGATAACTTTAAAAATGTTATTAAGGTAGAAATAAGATCCATATGGATTTGTTAAACTTTGCTAATAAGCTTCAGAGATTTGGGTAACTATTAAAGATTGATTTTGTCTGTTTGTTTATTTTAGTATTCATGGTTTTTCTTTGAAATTATTGCAAAGTCTATGGCCACATACTTGCTGGAAGAGAATAAAATTAAGGTAAGTAGGCTCAAGAGTAATATTTAACGCAAAGACAACTAATTGTATTCACAGATAGCCACGATATGCAAAGCTTCTTTTATATTTAGGGGCTCTTAGCCCTTAGCTTTTCCAGTTTTCCTTAGAAATGGATGTATTGCATAAAACAGATCTGACATTGACAGTTCATATTTTTTAAAGTCTGATCTTCAGAGGCTCTTCTACCTAGATTCTTTCATATTAGTTATTTGCCATGTAAAATGCATTATCTTTGAAGCTTTCCCTTTGTCTTGTGGTTTAAAAATGTCTATGTTGAAAACATTCATTTGAAAGGAAAAGAGATAACAAATCAGAAGTAAAATAAAAACACTTTATGCAATAGATGTGTTCATGGAATATGCTATATATACTTAGTTGTGTTTTCAAACTATTTTAAGGTACAAAGAAATTTTTCTTAGTTATAAAAATTGTAAAGCTAAGACTTATGGAATAAAAAAAACCATTCATCTCATATATATCATTTTTATCATAAATTTCATAGAATGGATTTACCAAAATTGGGATGAACGGTTGCATCTATTTATATTTTGTGTATCAGAAAAAAATGGAATGAAAAACTGGGATGTGCCTACATCTCAAGGACATGATTCTGAAGTTAGGTCAGAATGACCTACTCTTCTTGATGATTTCAGCCAGTTATATTATTAGAGGTCCAGATAGTTCCTATAATATAAAATATGTAATTTTGAAGTTGGGGAAAAAGTTATACTCCAATTAAAAAATACATTTGTATATAGAATGTATTTGAAAATTAAAATGGCAATTGACTTAGACTTTCCGCAACTCTCATTTTTTTCTATGCCTGCTTAATTTAAGCTTCCCAGAGGCCAGAGATTTCCTGAGGCATATCATCATGTCTTACATTCCTTGCTTCTTGCGATAATTCCCCATGTGACTATTCGCTATGCAGAGATTCCTGATGAGTCCAGAAATGTCAATTATAGTTTGGCTAGCTTCCTAAAGGTGAGTTAAAAGCAGCCACAACATGGTAAGGAGTTATTCTTCACAAATATCGCCTTTAAAGCCAAAAAAAAAAAAATATTACCCACTTTCTAGAGACTCAGCTAGGTCTTTATCAGGATGCTGGAGAAACTTGTAAGTGAATCGATTTACCAGTTTAGTTAAGCAGCCAAGTTTGATTTTTTTCTTCTCCCACAGAAATTGCTAATTAATTAAATCAGAGGTCCCACACAGGTAGCTTAGCCAGAAAGCATGTTTTGCTTGTTTCACATACTTGTTCAGTATATTAATTTGAATGCCTTTCGATGGTGCATGTGCTCTCTAGGTTGCCACAATTCTCACCACTCCTTATAGTACCCCTGACTCTATGCATTGAAATCTCTTCTCTGACCCCAGTTGGTCTTTGAGTTTGCAACTCTTGAATTAAAACACCCTGTTTGCTGATGTAATCACAGTCTATGTTCTGCTAATACATATAAGTGAAAATTGTTAATTTTGGCCAGTGAGATTATTTTGTTTGAGAGATACCAGAAACTCCTATAATTATGAAAGACAATGCATTTACAATTGTTATATTTTGTTATTATCAGTATGTGAGGGGCAATACTAACTAGAATGAAGTTCTAGAAAGTGTGTAATAATATTTGATTTGTTACAGAAAAGGGGCATAGGTTTGTAATGCACTTAGTTTTTATTTGCTTCTTTTTACTCCCCCTCTTCATCATGAATCAAACTTACATTAAGAACCTGATGGTAAATAATCCATTCAAGCAGTTTTAATGTCTAACATACCTTCGTTTTCTTATTAAAAATTCACAGCCAGATTTCAGATTTGCAGAGCATGATTTGCTGATATAAGACCTCTCTTTACCATAATCAAAATAAAGTTTTAACACTATTACATAAGCCTTTTTGTGTATTAAACTCCAAATAGTCATATATCTTTTTAAAGTAGACTAAAGATGAGACTGTCTGAAATGTAAAATATCCCTTCCATGGAGTTTAAACTTGAAGTGTACTATGTAAAGGGGATAGAATATAGTCAGTGCAGTATTTACTTAAGTCAAGAAACATTTGTCCATCTTCTATGTGAGGGTTCAAAAAAGCAAGAGGCTGTCTCTGTAATCACATTAAAATGTATATACATGATAAAGTATGACAACTGTTACACTGAAAGTATGGTAAGAATACAATAGGAGAACAAGAAAGGGAGGGATTATGACCAGAGAGTATGAACAGAGACTAGAAGAATAGTTCCCCAAGACAAGAGATAAGGGTGCTGCAGGTAGAGGATCCATGAGCAAAGATGAGATATGCACATTCAGGAATTGTTTAGGGATGAGTAAGAAGGTCATTGTACAGAGAGTTTAGGATGTATGGAGGGAGAGCTGGAAAGGCCAGCTGGTGCCAGATGATGGAATGCTTGGAATGTCAGGCTAAGGAATTTAGATTTTGATCCATATGCAATGGGAAAACACCAAAGATTTTTTAGGATAATTTTATTGCTGGTATAATGGAAGAAGCAAGGAAAAGACTAGAATCAGGGCAACCAATTAGATCACTCCCTCCCCCTTGTCTGCCTGGCAGAGTCCATTCACATTTTAGGCTTAGCTCTTCCCTAACCTTCCCCTGCAATGTTGATCACCCCTCCTGTTTTTTACCTGTCTTTTACATACTTCTATGGGACTTCTTATTGTGTTATATTTTAATTATTTGTTTTTACCATTGGACAAGTGTAAAGAACACGTTTTATTCACGTTTGTATTTACCTAGAATGTAATAATACATTGTTTCAAATATAGTAGATCCTCAAGATGTCGGATGAATGAAAAAATATAAGCCTACCTCATCAATCTGGGTGAAAGGTGATGAGGGTCTGACCTAAGGTAGTGATAGTGACAGTGGAAGTTGAAAGGAGGAGTGAGAAGTGAGATGCAAATAGGTAGTTAATCAAATATTGAGTTCCTTCTATTTCACAGGAATATTCTAGGTACTATGAGGAGCATAAAGAAAAAGAGATACTTCCTATTTTCTTACCTAGGTGAAAACACAGGAAAACAATAAGTATAGCATAAGCTAATATAAAGTATTTTAAAGGACCTGTGGTCCACGGTGGTTAAAGAAGATGGAACTTCTTCAGAACATTGAAGAATGGGCAGGATTAGGTAGAAGTAGTGATAGAATTGCTAGCTAGGCCTGGCATGAGCAAAGAAAGACTCAAGTGAGACTACACTGTACATCTTGAAAGGATAATATGTAGATGAGCTGCATTGGGAGATAAAACTGGAAAAGTAGATTGGGATAAGATTGTGAGTATACTTGAATGTCAAGCTAAGGAGTTTGAAATTATATTAAAGGCAATAGGGAACTATTGAAAGCTTTGGGAAAGAAAGTGACAAGATTAGGGCTAGGACTTAGATATTAATTTGGAAGCAGTTAGATAGATGGAAAGATTAGAGACACAAAGACTGGTTAGGAGGCTAACTGCAGTTGTTCACTTGTAAGGTAATGAGAGCATTAACTAGGAGAAATGACAGCAGGCACATATAAACAACTAGGAAAGCTATTACAGGAGAAGAATGTTACTAATAGCCAAGCCTTCATGGGACACAAAGAAAAATTTACATTTTGGTTTGAAATGTTTACATAGGCAAGCCCCATTTTTCAACACCTCAACTTTGAGCTTTGAGAGTCGACCAAAATGAGGCTGTGTAGCTGAATAGATTACATATGTGTGTATATGTTTATGTATGGATATATGTAGGTATAGATGTACGTATTTGTATTTGTGCATATATATGTAATCTTATTTTTAAAATTGTATAGTTGAGTCCCAAATCCAAATATAAGTCATTTGCCCTTTATCTCTTTCTTTAAGGTCGCCTAAAGCTCCAGGAGCTATTTTGTTACCTGTAAAAGAGAGAATGTCATCCACTAGATGTGAAACAAATTTTAAAAATTTTAAAACTTATACTTGAAAGTCTTAGAATTTTGCACCTAACTGTTCATTTTAATTTGGTTTCTATAGCGCTGTTTGACATTAATGGATAGAGGATTTGTTTTCAATTTGATAAATGACTATGTATCTGGATTCAGCCCCAAAGATCCTAAGGTAAAGTATAAGGACATAACTGTAGTGGATGTCAGACACTAGAATGATAGATCAAGGGTGATATTTATTGTCCCCTGGAGGATTTGGAACTGCTGTTTTCATTTAGGTACTTTGAGTATAGCTGTACCTCAAGAAAGGAATATAGCATACTGTTTTGGGGGGTCCCCCAAGACCATCCACATGTTCAATAGTTAACTAGAAAGACTCACAGGACACAACATACAGTTGTACTCACAGCTAAGATCCATATAGTGACACAGCAAGTATGCTCAGGTGGATCAGTAAGGGAAAAAGACATCAAGTGGAGTCCTTAGCAATCCATGTGCAGGCTTCCTGAGCGCCCTCCCTCCTGCAAAGGGTCACGCAGAATACACCTTTCCAATAGTGCAAATGTAGTCACACATGTGCAATATTTCTGTTCAGAGAAGCCCATTTGAGATTTGGGGTTTATTTTAGGATTGTTATTGGAGGCTGGTCATTGTTTGGAGGCTGACCAAAATTCTAGTGTCGTGGAAAAGAAAGGGAAACAGGTATTAACTATGAGTTATATTGTTTGTACAAATAGTCTGAGCAGGCTGACACAGAAGATACACCCTTATCATGTAGGGAACATTTCAAAATCCAATTTCTCAAATGCCAGCCAGTGACCAGCCTTGCAAGCCAGACTTTTTAAGGAAAACAGTCTTGGGCCTGCTATGTTAACTCTTTCCTGCACAGGTCACATCTCTAGGTATGCTTAAAATACTAAATAACTTCTGGTTTGAAGATTAATGCTCTATTTAATTATTAAAATGGTAAATGCCTAAGTGTCAGTTCTTTCCTTTTAGATTCTAGCTGAATATAAGTTTGAATTTCTGCAAACAGTTTGCAATCATGAACATTACATTCCTCTGAATTTGCCAATGGCATTTGCAAAGCCTAAACTTCATCGAGTTCAAGGTATATGTTTATGTTATCATTTGGAATTGTTTTTCTTGCTTTTTTTTTCTTTTTTGCTAGTGCTAGTGTAGTATAATGTTTTCTAATTAAATCAGTCAATTTAAGGGTAACCTCAGGATTCTTACTACCTGAAGATAGGTTCATTAATGGTATTCTGCATTTTCTTCATAGTGTCAGTGATAGTATTCATAGTATGAAGAAATAGGGTATGTTACATAGATTGCTGCTTAAACACAGATGCCGAATACTAGTAAAATTGCTCCCTGTAGAAGTGTTTGGACTCTTATATGAGACTGAATTATGAAAAAAAAAAACAAATACATTGCTGTTGAAAGGAGCATCAAAAGTATAAAAGCTGAATAAAATAGTCATATGTATTAAATTTGTGAAATGCCTTCAGTTATCTCCATAGCTAGTTTTATTGAATGCTTTGTTGTGTAGCACTATTCTTATGTTACTATGTTTTTTATTTGTCCCTTTTCTTTTCATATATTAATTAGATTTTTTTTCATTTGCGGTGGACCGTTTGACTTCAGTAGGTAGGTTTAACTCGGTTCACTCTAAAGTAGTTCACTGTTTTTAAAAAAATTGACTTGATGAATAGCTAAGATGGACGGGGACTTTGTTTGCTTTCCATATCCTCCCTAGGCAAAATGAGGTTTTAGTTAATGTACCCAGAAAATGTAGGAGGCAGTGTATTTGTTTGCTCAAAAAAACAAAAAACAAAACTTTGAGTGTTGATTGCTAGAAGAATCAACCTTAAAAACACTGTTTTCAGAAAATAAGTTTCAGCTCAAGCCAGCATTGGGGCTAGAGGGTAGCTGTTCTTTAAGCGTGTACCATCTTCCACACTTGCTTGCTTCTCTTTGATCCTCTATCATAACTGCTGGGCCACAGTTTTGAAGGTGTGGATGAAACCATCTGCTTGGATTTATTTAAATCACTAAAGTGAAAAACTGACATTGCAAAATGTCTCCAGTTAAGGCCACTTGGGTTAGTACTGACCCTTGTGCATAGAAAATGACTGGGATTCACAAACAAGCATGACCAATGGCAGGAAGAAAATCAGCTGCCCTGGTCCCTAGGGGAATAGCTGCTGAGCAGTGGCTTTAGTGATTGAATTACAGCCAGTGAAGAAAAATAAAGAACTGTTAAGACATTGCCAAATATAGTAGTCTTTCATTGTAGGTTCTATCCTAACTATGAGTTCCAAGAGTTAAAAAGAATCTAGGAGAAAAAGAACCTAGGGACTCATCGTACCCATTGAAATTATCATTAAAGCTAATTAGCTGTAATTATGAGTATTCCTGTCTTATAAAACTTTGCATGCTCATTCTATATGATAAAAGAATTTTTCAGATTCTTTAATAATAAAATAGCTCTTGCTGGCATGATTACATATTACTAAGTAATGAATGTGGTATTTTAACAAAGTAATTTTTGAATATTTATAAATGGGCTTTAAATTTCATTATGCTGCAGATTCAAATCTTGAATATAGTTTATCAGATGAGTATTGCAAACATCACTTCTTGGTTGGTCTACTTCTGAGGGAAACCTCCATTGCTCTTCAAGACAATTATGAGATCAGATATACAGCTATCTCTGTCATAAAGAATCTTTTGATAAAACATGCATTTGACACTAGATACCAGCACAAGGTAAGGATGTCCATATAATCATCAATATCACATTAGTAAATTTCTGCTAAGATTTTTCATTAAAGATGGAGCTTTCAGTAAGGAACATAATGTGAGCATTGAGAACTAATTTTTGCAAATAACTCGTTTCTGTTTCAAATAATTAGATTTTAAAAATACTATTCAGTTAACTGTTGAAGAAAAACACTGGTTTCTCAAAACATGTTTAAAGAACAACATAACTGCTTCATGATTTGTTATATAAATGGATTATGATTTTTTTTTAAAAAAAATATGTATGGCTGTAACCATATGTACTCTCTCAAACATATACCTTAATATATATCCTTACATATATATCCTTAAATAAATATTAAGTGATTAATAAAAAAACATGTTAAGTATATCAGATATAAAATATGTAATATGAAGTTTTTCTTACTGAAAAAATGTAGGTGTGGCTATAAACCTTACATACATTACATATTGTCTGTGTGTAAAGACCACAGTTGTAGTTGCTATATGGGTACATTTAACATATATATTCAAATCTTATTAACATTACATCCTATGGCCTTGAAAAAGAATGGATTTAGAATAACCTAACTTGCTAGCAGATGGCTCAAGATAACATATTGTTTCATAATTAATAATTTGTCCCTTTGTTTCTACATTCAAATATAAATAAAATTATGATGTCATTTATTCTAATCACTTGGAAAGCTGACTTGGAAAAGTGGATCTTAATCTTTTTCTGTGGAATTCCCATTTGTCCTTAATAAACAGAAAATGCCTACCAGCTACATCCAGTTATATTTCTTTAATTACAATTTTTTTACTTATAAATTTTACTAGTTTTCTTCATGTGATTCTATTTTAAAGGAGATTTAAACTTCTCAGCTTTAGGATGTTGTTTATTACTGCAGTTTGCATCATTTCTGTCACATTATAACTATAATAACATCTTCCCACTTAGTGTAGTTTACCCTATCATGTGCCATTCTTTTTGGTGAATGATAATATTGACTTAAAAGCAATATAATATTGACTTAAATAAATTTATATAAGAGGTATCACATTAGTTAAGACTACTACTGGCCGGCTTTATTTACATATTTACAAATCTATAAATCTTCCAGGTCTTATAATTGATTTAGGGGGCCAAGATCATATTATTTTAGTTAAAGCTTTATCAAAGTCAAAAAAGTTTCTTGAATGAATATAGTAATTTGTTTCTTCACTCCTTCCATTCATTCATTCACTCAGCTAATGTGTATCGACCATCTGATATGTGCCCCAGGCACTGGAGATGAAGCAGTAAATAAGACAGATACAATCCCTGTCTCATGAAACTCAACCTTCACTGAAGTTAAAGAACAGGACTGATAAGATCTGCTTTATAGATTAACTGCTGTTTTTAAAAAATAAACTTTTGCCTTTTACTTTATGTAATATGTTTGAGAGAGGTGATTTGACTCTGTATTGTGTATAAATTCAAATACCAACAAAATTTTTTGTGATTAGTTTTGAGAATATAAGTATTAAACTAGTTTTGAGACTGTAAATAGATTCATGCTTCACTAATTATGGATATTAGCCCCCTTTTAGTCCTTTACTGATGGAGCCAACTTAATTTGTAATATATACATATTTTATACCTATTAAGCTTTTGATAAATATTTTCAGAACCAGCAAGCCAAAATAGCACAATTGTATCTCCCATTCATTGGACTGCTTTTGGAAAATATACAGCGATTAGCAGGTCGAGATACCTTGTATTCTTGTGCAGCCATGCCTCATTCTGTAAGTAGTAATGTGTTTTTAATTGGCATTTTATCTTGTTTTATTGACTGTATTTAGAATTGGGATCATATACTGTATGACTTCAATCTTAATGGTCCACTTTTACTCTCTTTTACATTTACACTTCTTCCTAAAGCAGTGCTTCTCAAACTTTAATGTGCATCTGAATCCCTGGGGAATTTTTTAAAACAAAGATTCTAAATCAGCAGGCCTGGGTAAAGTTTGATATTATGGGTTTCTAACAAGCTTTTGGTTGCTTCTGCTCTAAGGACCATACTTTGAGTTATAAGGTCTAAGAGAACACCAAGAATCCCTTGTACCCAGAGTTTTAAGATTTGTTGTTCTATGCCTTCATATATTATTCAGCTTGCAAACTGAGCAAAAGAGTCTTCACCTCCAAAATGTTAGGCACCAAGGATTAAACTGTTCCTTTGCTTCTTCTTTCCCTTGTCAGCCTCCTTCCAGCACTTCTTCATGAGTCACTTTTAGCTCATCATAATTGGTTTGTGTCTTTTTCTCCCCTTAGAATCTTAGCATTGAAGGGAACTTTGGAGGTGATCAAGTCTCCATTTGGCAAAACAATCTTTTGCCACTGTATTAATCATAATAATCAAAACTTCTCACATTAGGCCTAAAAGTTTTTCTGTTTGTCCTAATTTTGCCTTCTAGAGATAGTATATAGAAGTCTGTTTCCACCTCCACATGATACCCTTTACATACGTGTCTTCTAAATTTTTCTCCAGACCAGCTATGTCCATGTTATTGGTCGTTCCAAACCCTTTACATTCTTGGTTTTACTCTTCTAGATATGCTTCATTTTACCAATCACCTTATTAAAGTGTGGTACTCAGAATTGTACACTTTATAGTCTGCCCAGTGGGATTTGAAACTCCTGCCCCATCCCCACTCTATGTTCCTATGGCCTAAGATCACCTTCACACTTTCAGTAGCCATGTCACATTGTTCGATAGCAGGTTAAACTGTGTCCTTTACAGCTTCCTTTGGAAATCCTCCATCTTGATTTGTCAAGCCTGATGCGACTCCTGAGAAAGCGGCTTTTAAGTCTCCCTGATGGCTCGATTGCCTATAGTTTGCAATTATATCACCTATTTTGGGTGTCAGGCTGGTCTTTTTTCACAAACACAGTAGCTCATGCTTATGCTTACTCCACAACATTTGCCAGTCATATTTGGAAAGAAATTGTTCTTTCTTTGCAGCTCAAGTTCACGTAGGGCTTCTGGTCAAACCCCTCCTTCTGGCATTGTCCCTGGTTCCAAGCAGGAGAACTGAACCAGACTGTACCAGTTACAGCTTTTAACAGCCATCTAGATTTATGTCTTTTAGCCAGAGGTCATGGTTACAACAGAATGCTAGTACCCAATTTTTAAATATTTGTCACTTAAATGCTAATACTGATACCTGATTTAGACTTTTATAGTGAGTTTTGTTTAAAATCAGGGTATCATCTTATTCTGTTAATTCTTACCTTGGTGTACAAATTAGCTTAAATGACAGAGGTATCCCATTGTGTTACAGGCATCCAGGGATGAATTTGCATGTGGCTTCACTTCACCTACAATTAGAGGGAGTCTGAGCACTGACAAAGACACTGGTGATTAAGTCCTTTAAAATTTATATGTTACATGGCTGTTTGGAAATGCACCTATCGTCTGTATTTTTTGAAATATTATAATAAATACTATACATAGGATGATGTCTATTAAAGTTTAATTAAAATCTAACTCAAACTCGCAGCCGCATTTCTTTGCATAGGTTTCCTTGTCTAAGCTTTTGAAAATGCAGCTTGGTACACTGAGAAAATAGAGGATAATGAGAAAAACACTGGCTTCCAATCCTGTTATCTGTCTCCAGTCTTGGACAAGATACCTCCTTTTTTGGCCCATTTCCTTATCTATAAAATTCTCTTTTAAAATGTGTTGTTTTATTTGATGACTTTCAAGGAATTTCTTATTTCGTATATAGTAAAATGTTTTAAGAAATAAAATAATTACCCTTTATTTGGCCTCATGTGTTTTGATATACTTCACAATTTTCGAAGACCAAGATCTGATCTCTAAAATATATCTTCACTTAAATTAACCCAGTACTTATTTTAGGAAATACTTTTTACAGTTCCTCCTGTTGCTAACGAGGATTTGGCTTTTTTTTTTTTCCAGCTTATGGGTCTTTTCAAAATGGACATGGAATTAAGAGAGAAGACTCAAGAGGTTCCCTCATCCCAGAAGGAGCAACAGGATTTCTAGATCAGGGCAGCACTGCTGAAAATGTAAGAGCCTAAGTATATAAACTAACTCTAGTGATGTTAGGCTACAATGCTCTTCCTTTTCATATAAATAAGAGTTTCTCTATTCTCCTATAGTCCGTCCTGGATTTATAATTTTTGGATATTTTAGCAGTTACTTTCTATCCTGGCAGCGGCTATTTGGATATCTTAAACTGTTTATAGGGGCTAAGATATTCATCTTTAAGAGTTCTAATTCAGAATGCTTCCTTTAACACTAACACACTATACCATATTCTATTCTAGAGAGGGAAAGTTTAAGTTTAAAATATCTAATGTATCTTGTCACTTAAATCACTTCCTGGCAGGATTCATTCAGCCTTTCATTCTTTTCTAATAGAGTAATGACACTAGCTTGGGAGGAAAAAAAAATTAGGTCCTAAAACTGAGAATCTCAACACCTCAGCATCACTTCATCAGAATATATTCTCCAACACTTCCATTTCATTTTTTCAAGCCTAACATTAAAGTTTATTTGCTATGCCTGCCTTGAGTCAGAGAAACTTCATTTTAGGCCAATAAAGCCTTGTCATGCTATGTAAAATCATAGACATATAAAATTAGAAGGGGCCATAAAAATAATTTCAAATCGCGATATACAATGAAAACAGATTGTGACTTAGGACAGTCACACAGCTCTGGCAGGTCCAGATCTGAACCCAGACTTTCTAATTCCCATGCTTTTCCTCCTATATCATGGCACTCTTAGTGTGTGTCAGAGTCAATTGGAAGCTTAATAAAAATAGATTACTGTGCCTCAGCTCCAGAGTTTCAGATTCAGTTAGGGGATGGTGCCTGCTAATTTATATTTCTAAGTTCCCAGGTAATGCTGATGCCACTGGTTAGGAATCACCCCTTATACTTCCTTGAGCTTTTCAATAAATAGTAATTTATTCACAAAGGTTTCTATTTCACACCATTTAGAATTATGACAACAGACATTGTCATAGGTGAGGCAAAAAAGGGACAAAGAGGTTAAATGACATGCTAGTAGTAACACAGCTAGCAAGCATTCAGAACATAGATGTTTTGCTCTAGGCGGAATTTTTTTCTTAGTAAATCCTACTTTAGTAAACTGATATCCACAGCCCAGTTTAGCTCAACTAAAAGTATTGGTTTTTAACAAGTGTAAATCCTAAGATTATTCCTCTAATCATATAAATCCCCAAATAGGTCAGATCTTGTCTTGCTTAACAATTGATACTTAAAAGTAATTAAATAGGAACATCACTACTTTGTAGAAGCTGTAGTTTTGAAGTATTACTAGGTCCCCTCCTTGGTATAGTTATCTTGTAATATCATTAGTTCTTTTTTATATAGATTTTTCTGACCTAATATTTGGAGTTTAGATTTTAATAAACTCCAAGGAGAGATTCAAATTAAAAAGCTTAAAATGTTTCATATGCTTCCATGTACCTTAGTTAAGTTTCTCCTTGAAGTAAAAGTTTTTTCCTAAAATAGCCACATATGATTACTTAAAATTTTTACTACAAAAATGACTCATGGGAATGAAACATACACAGTATTCATGGCTGTATCTTGATGAAGACCCCAAGGTAATTTCTAATGATATTACTAGGTGAGGTAGCAATAAGGAGTCAACCCATTTACCTTCCAAGTGTGATATAAAATTTGAATTTATGCTTAAAATTTTCTCAAACAGGACTAATGATACAAAAAAGTTATTAAAGCTCTGGGAAACTGTAGTACCAATATTGTTCATATAAGTCCTGTCTTTATATTATAGACCCGACAGAGTTCTACAAGGAGCAGTGTGTCCCAATATAACCGATTGGATCAGTATGAAATCAGAAGCCTCTTGATGTGCTACCTGTATATAGTAAAAATGATTTCTGAAGGTGAGTTACCAGCATGTTAATAAGCCTGGTATCTACTAGATATCCACCCTCACAAGCTCACAGGTTCATGCAACGAATATTTCACCATCATCAGTATATAGAACACATTAAAAACAAATATTTAAAGAATCTGACCTTAAGAATGCTCCTGTATTTAAACTTAAAATAGGTTCATTTCAGTCATATAGGTTTGACTCTTTGAAATATTTTTTTTAATTTAAAAATAAATTTCTAAGATGAGGCAATAGTTTTAGAAGTGCTACATTTTTCCACACAGAACATATAATGTATTACATACGACCAATAGAAACAGAATGAAATAACAATAACCAGAAGTCAGAATTTAATGCTTTAGCTTTTATTTAGCCCAGGATTTGGTAAAACAGAAGCAAACAAAAAGACAGGAAGGGTTCTTTGAGGGTAAGGAATTCCATTGTTATCTCTGCAGTACCAATATATGGTTTTATATGGTGTCAGGTTCTTTTTCAGGCTCTGGGTTTTTTTGCCCTTGGTATACAATTATATTATTTACTATTATTACCAGTTCTTTATATTAAATGATAGAATATAACCAAAGGATTTTCATAAGCTACATGTCCTCTGGAGATAAATTCAGAGATTATCTTTTTCTCAAATACCACATTTACACAATTTCCTCCCTTTTCTGATTATTTTTGCTCAAAAATTTTATATATATATGCAGAACATAAAAGTACCTGGGTTCTGGTTATCATAGTCATTACCTTTTACTTATTTTCTATATTTAGGAAATATTACTTTAAATCTTTTTTGTAATGCAGAATATAAAAACAAAGTAAGTTGATAGCTAGATACATTAAAACAAGCCCAAACTAGGTATGAATAAATTCTAAAGTACATTAATAAACAGTAAACAAAATAACTAGAATCTTTAAGTTCTAAGAATGTATGATTTAGAATAAAAGTCAAAGAGTACATTGAGGTTATGTGATGGACCTCCATGTTTTGGGAAAGAAATGAGTAAAGAGAGATCATTTTCAACCTGGCGATATTTTGTTCTGTGAGATAATGGATCAGTTAACTACTACAGCCGCAGCTGTCTTCCCACAAGGTGAAAAGTTGGGGAATGTAGAAAGTGGCTGCTAATGTGTACGGAGTTTCTTCATAGGGTGATAAAGATGTTCTAAAACTGTGGTGATGGTTTTACAACTCTTTGAATATACTATAAACTGTTGTACTGTGTGCTGTTTAAATGGGTAAGTTTTATGGTCCATGAGTTTTCTCAATTAATTTGTTTAAAACAAAAAAAGACCCAACAGACACATAGAAAAAAAACTGGAAAAAAAAAGTCGAATACCACCACAGCTCAAGGATAGTAAGAAGGGGGTGAGGGAGAAAAGAAAGGCAAGGGAGATGCATTGCTGACTGGTTCTCCTCTTCCACACTAATACGCATGCCTTCATGTGTGTACATGTGCACACACCACAAACACTCTACACGCACACATGCGCACACACACACCATATACTGTGAGAACCAGTGACAAGCCTCTGGCTGCTTTTTTGCCATGGGTGAAACCATAACTGCTTTGTTTCTTGAGAACTTCATAGTTCCTTCTTCTCTTGTAAATGTTGAGCTTGCTTGTTGAATATTGGATCTTTGTTAAATAGGTTTTTCTTTCTTCTGCTTTTCGATTTTTACCAGCACATTTTAAATAACTAGTATAGTCTGTGTCACATCTTTTTATCTTCTGTATATATAAAGTCATGCCATATGTTATCTGTAGTCTTATTCATTTTATTCCAAGAATTGTCAGCTTCTGGATCCTTGTCAATGGAAGTATTGTCGTTGTCTTATCCAGTAGATATTTTAGTACTCTGTATGCATTTAAATGTTGAACTCTTACAAGTCCATCCCCTCTTCAGGTCTTCTCTTGCCTTTTTTAAAATTGGTTCATAAGCAGTACCAATTTAATTTCAACAAAAAGATGGTCAACCTTAACATTTTTGTATGGAAGTAAAGGATTCTGAAGAATTTCCTTCTCTATAGCTGTATTTTATTAACAGGCAATAATTAATTGTTTCAAAGTCTTAGACATTTGCCAAGCTTTTTTTTTTTTTTAGGTCTTATCACCTTGTTTATTATGTCCTGTGAAATGGAATCAGAGTCAGGAGCTATTAGGTTCATAGTGTGAATTGACAGGAAGACTGTCCTCTTGTGAAAGAAAAGCAGTTTCCTTGAGAGGATGAAGGAAAGCTACTTCCTCCTTTTTTCTGACTGCATCCTGGCTTTTCTCTTTATTGCACACCCCACAGTGGAACTCTGGGTGTCACCTTGAGACTTATTAGCACCATACCCTGCTGCATCTGTAGATTCATTAGTATTCTTTTTCAAAGTCGACTGTTCATTGGAAGATACCTGGTTACTGCCACCTCTTGCCGAAAACCCAGTGTTGTAACGAGGAATACCAGTTGATCTTCTTTTGCCACTTAAAGTATAGTCTAAAGGAAAGACATTTAAAGGGTTTGTTTCCTTTCTCTGTGTAAAAGAGAGAAATGGGCTTTTATTATAATCAGGCATATTTTCCTCTGAAGTTTCAAATACTGCTTTAACTGCTGGGGTTTCTCCTGTAGAGATACTGGAAAGGCTCCAAGAGAAGTCCCTCTGAGTTCCATACTTTTGTGAGTAAGTATTCTGTGTGGAGGTCTTCTGTGTGAAGGTCTGTTTCCCTTCTGGCTGGCCATGGTTGTCTTCTGAAAGGTTTGAGGCAACTTGAAATTCATGTCCCCTTGGAGGACTCTGTGTAGGTATTAAAGGAAGATTTGCAGGTGACTTTAAGTTGGAAATGCTTCCTATGATAGGTTTACTGCTGTTAGAGGAAATCTTCTCAAAAGAGGTCTCTGGCACCTCAGAGAGGTCCTGACTATGAAATGAAATTGGAAACTTTGAACTTTGTGACTGTTCCTTTTCTTCTCCAGATTTCATCTGTTCAGTATGCGATTGTCTTATCAATTTCCTTGGCAGATACACCTGATTTCCTAGCACAGGGTCTCTGACGGTAAAAACTGGCATAGTCTTTTGAGAACAAGGAATGAAGTCATCATCACTATCAGAAAAAGGATGGAACTGTTGCTGTTTCAATTTTAGTTTTGCAGAAAGCATTTTATTTTCTTCTCTTAATTTATTCCTTTCTGCAGTGAGCTCAGCAATAAACTTAAGATTTTGTTGTTGGATGTCGTAAAATTCTTTCTGTAATGTATTCCTGTATGTTTCATTCACAGAACACTGGTCACATATTTTTGAGCGTAACTTATCTCGCAACTCATTAATGGTGTCCGTGAGGACTTTTTGTTGCTCAGTCAACTCTTTAACTTTGGCTATGGAACCCATCCTCCTTCCGTCTGCCAATCGCTCTTTCCTCAAACTGGTTAATTTTGCCTGTAAACGTTGTAGCTCTTTGTCATGGAGCTCTTTTAGTGTTAGCCAGGTTTTTTTGAAGTCATCAGTTGACACGTCACATACACTTAACTGCAATTTATCTCTTCCTGAAGGTTTCTTACCACCTTCCCTTTCTCCGCCACCCACGTTCCCTGCCTGCATCATGTCTCACTGTTTTGAGATTTGGAAACAGTTGAGACAGGTCAGCGGCTTTACGACGCCACTGACAAGAAAAAGGCAGAGCTGCTGGCTAGTGTTCTGCCGCGGCAGGGATAAGCCCTTCACCCCTTTTACAGACCTTCTACGAAGCTGCCTCAGGACACGGGGCGGGCGCTGGTGTGGCTCTCGGGTGGCTCTCGGGTGGCTCTCGGGTGGCTCACGGATGGCTCACGGATGGTTCTCCGGTGGCTCCCGCTGGCTCACAGATGGCTCTCCGGTGGCTCTCGGGTGGCCTAGTGGCTCACGGATTCTCAGATGGCTTTCGAGGAACTCTCGGGTGGCTCACGGATGGCTCACGGATGGCTCTCCGGTGGCTCCCGCTGGCTCACGGATGGCTCTCAGGTGGCCCTCAGGTGGCTCACGGATGGCTCTCAGGTGGCCCTCAGGTGGCTCACGCGTGGCTCTCAGGTGGCTCACGGGTGGTTCTCGGATGGCCAGAAAGTCCTGGAGCTTTGGTGGAAAGGAGGCCCAAGACTTCTGTCCGAAAGAGCTGGTGAGCGAGAGAGAGAAGATGGCGCCTTGAAGCTAGCGGTTTAACGAGAGACCGGAAACCCACTGACTTCTGGGAGATCTGGCTTCTCTGAGTAGAAAGGCACTCAAAGGCGGGAGGGGGGGACTGGAAATCACTACTAGCTTAATTTTTAAAAACAAATCTAATTTGACTCAATTCTAGCATTTTTATTCTTGATGATCAATATTTTATAATCATTGGAAACTATCAATATTCATGGTATTAAAAAATTGAAAGTAAAGCTGAAATCTCACACACCACCCGCTTCCTGACCCCTCCATATGGCCAACATTGCCCAGTCCTCCATCCCTATCTTCAATTCAGGAGGTTCTACCTGGGTTGGCAATTCAGTAATTTTCCTGTTTTTGTGATGCCTATAAGATATTTACATTTAGAAGAGGATCTGCTGACACCATTAGCTATATCTGAGTAGGATAAGAAAGGATTGGAAAGTTAAGCGGTGGCAATTTTATTATTTTTTTAAAATCTCCAGTGGGTAGGTTGGTAGTAACAACGTAGGTAAACGGAGAAGTGCCTGTGATACATTTAATGGACTTTTATATCTGAAACAGTTGGGTGGGTGGGTGGGTGGGGGTGTGTGTGTGTGTGTGTGTGTGTGTGTGCGCGCGTGCTGCCAGGACTTCAGAGTTTATAATCCAAAGCAAAGGGGAAAAATGATCTGTCTCTCCTTTTAAAGTTTATAGTTCTCAAACTTTATGGTTTAGAGAACCTTTTGAGTAGTTGGTAAGGGTACTTGACCCCCCCCCCCCCACACACACACACACATACTTTGGAAAAATCATAGAAATGCACCATCTTGCATAAAATTTTAGGAAGTTCATTAAAAAACCCAGGTCTGCTTTCCTTCCTTTGTCTTAAGGAATGATATGAAAATTAGGATAAACTACCCAAAAGAACATTTACAAAATAAATGTTGAAGTTGAAATAATTATAGATTGATTAAAGAGTACATTTGGAATTCAAAAGAATACAGTGTGCATATTGGGCAGTGAGATGGGAGAGGAGGATATGGATGAAACAGAATTGGCCTAAGTTGATGGTTGTTGAGGCTGTTACTGGTACTTTGGGGTTCACGATGCTGTTTGCTCTAATTATTTCCAAGATCTAATACTTTATTTATTGCATTTTCAGATACTCTCTTAACTTACTGGAATAAAGTATCTCCTCAGGAGCTCATAAACATTCTCATACTTCTAGAGTAAGTTGTATTAATTTATTTTTATAATTTCCCCCTTATTTGGGAGAGCTTAATTTAATATTTATACAAATACCTTTTTTTTCTTGGTTTCAACAGCTTATTTGCTAATAATGTAGGAAGTGTTAAACTATTTTGTTAATATAGAGGCTAGCATATATGTTCCTCACACATTGAGGGAAAATATGGAGATGGAATACTTGTAATACTATAGAAAATTCTAACTAATAATAGACCATCTTTACAGCCCACCCAGGAGTCTTTTTGTGATCTGGAAAACTAGAAGTGGTGTCAGCTGTCCTAAATCATTCATTTAGAGCAGATGTTGGCTTAATGGAGCAGCTTAAATAATTGGAATTTAGAATTTGTACTCTTAGGTAGAGCTGAGTAATTCTACCTGCTTAAATGTATATAGAGAGATATCTCTAGTCCAAGGCACTTGGAGAAATAATCTAGTCTTTTTTCCTAGGTAGAGGTGGGAAGTAGTTCTGTATTGTATGCCTAGCTATTTTTACATTATTATTGAACACTAAATAATTAGAACAAAATGTAAGAAATTTTTAGATAGTAAACATGTATGCTATTGTATGTGCATATCTACCAAAACACAAAAAGGGTAATCAATGCATAAAAAAGTCTTTAAAAATTTTGCAGAAAATGTTAGCAAACAACAGTTAAGATTAAAAAGAAAATTAATTATATTTAAATATTAACTAATGAAAATATGATGTTGGGGATTTACTTTAAAAAGTACAGAGGCAGGGAGGGTAGAGGGAGAGCAGGGGACCTGTTCTGGGTAGAGGTTAAACAAGAACAGCCATGAGTTGATAATTATTGAAGCTTGTGTGTGCTGTGTACATGGGAGTTTAGTTTGCCATCCTCTCTACTTTTGTATGTGTTCTTGAGATTTTTTAGTAATAGAAAGTATTTTAATGCCATTATTTAAAAATATAGCAAGCGTCCCAATTTTTAGGGCTTAAGAACCTTTTTTAGGTATTAATGTCTATACTAGAGATATTTGCTATGATAAATTACAGAGAACAAAGGATGATTTACATGTGATTTTAAAAAAAAATGTTGTTAAAATTGTACATAAAGACATGGGCCTCTTTGATGCTGATGTAATTGCAGCAAATAAATGTAGAAAGATGTAATATGACAAGCCTATAAGTAGTTATGTGTATATTTATTTCTGTCTACCAAAACATATTGTAATATGATTTACATAAGTATTCTTTGTAAAAACATAACTTAAAACATTATTTATTAAATTGCAGAGAATGGTAATAACTTTACTAACATGCTATTGTTTTTATTTCTAGAGTTTGTTTGTTTCACTTTAGATATACGGGGAAAAGAAACATAGCAAGGTAATTCCCATAGCACTGCAATTTCCACTTTTTTCCTTTTGTTCCAACAGAGGGCAGTCTTGATCATGCTGTGTAAAACCTAGATTATTCATTTTAAATTAACATTAAGACAACATATGATTTAACATGTCTCAACTCAAAGTTTAAATTAAACTAGTGAGAGCTGATATAGTTAAGTTTTCCAAAGGGTAGTGCTTAGCTTGATATGCAGAGTTTCTGTTCTAATCCTAGAACAGATAGTCTTTTCTGAAGGATGTGAAAAAAGGCTAGATCTAGATGAAGTCAGGAAATTGTAAGGTCTGTACTTTTATGTATAATCTGTCAATACTCATCTCAGTTATTAAGGTAAACAGAAATCCCCAACAGTGGTTGTATAGCATCTATTTTATCTTTTTGTTGTTTAAATCTTAGTGAAATAAATGCTTAAAAATACTTAAATACATAAAAAATTGTTTGAGGGATCCTAAATTACTTGCTTATTTCAATGAGATGTATTTTAGGGGTAGAATTCATCATTAAAGGAACTCAAAGAGAGTTTTTTTTTAAAAGTTAAATTCCATGGCACTTCCAAAAACTAAAGAAGCTGTTTGGAGTTTATAATTGCTCAGTCTCTAGAAGTTCCTAAAAATAGATAATTCAGGTGATAATTTCCACTGTCTTTCTCCATGACTTGAAGCTGTCATGATAACTGCTACTCTGAGCCTTTACCTCTAAGATTCTGCTGAATCTCCTACTGTCTTTCCTAGAGAATAGACAAACTCTTTTTCTTCCTTTGTTCCTAATGACCTGGTTGCGATTTTTTTTAATGGAACCTTAAAGGAAAACAGAAAAAATTGTAAATCCTAACATAGATATGTTTACAGAGAAAAAATTCTGGTTCAAATTTAGCTCAAGTCCAGAAACATTTGATTGGCACTCATTCTTGAACATCTAGAAATGATCTCCGCTGCCCCATTTCAACTCTTGAGTAGAACTCTCAGTGTTTTCCGAGTCTTGTCCTTTATCTCCCAAGAAAAGACTTACTCTTATTAGAATGTTGTCCACTTTACTCTGATATTTTTGAGGAGAAGGAGGGAAGAAATTCTCTAAATTCCTTAATTATATACTTATAATAGCAGCTTCTTTAAATATGCATTGAAACTTCATATCATTTCCAGTGACATCTCATTTAAACCAAATAATAGAAGAATATTGAGTTTAGGATAGTGTTTATGTGGAAACCTAATATTTTTTTAGTTAAAAACCATCTAACATTGAGATATATTATTAGAGTACTTCAGCGTCTAACTTTAGATTTTATTTTAGGGTACATGATGCCTGGTTGTCAAAACACTTTGGAGTAGACCGAAAATCACAAACCATGCCAGCCCTGCGAAACAGATCAGGAGTAATGCAGGCCCGGCTCCAGCATCTTAGTAGCCTGGAAAGTTCATTTACACTTAATCACAGTAAGTGAAAATGTGTGTAGGGTACCCGTTTGAATGTAATACTATTTAACCTTGAAGAAGTTCTGGCTTAAATAACCAATATGATTGAAAATGATTTCACATACATAGATCTATTTGCATATCTATGTGTTTGTATACAATCCTTTTATCATACATGACTAAAGTGTAAAATATGCATGGATTTTTTTTTAGCAATTTTAGGTAGTGGTGGTGTTTTCCTTAGTTCGTTATTAAAGAAAGTAATTTTTCTGACAATTGTTTTTATAACTACACTGGATACCCTTCATTGCTATTGTTAAAACTTTAATGCAAATATAGCATCTTATGTAATTTTTTTAGAGTTACTGTTCAGTGATTTTAAGGATTGCATGGGCTGACTGCAGAAATTAAAGAACTGTAAATACTAATTTAGCAAAGGTGTATTTCACACAGGTTGCAGTATTTTCAAGCAAGTAGGACAAAGAATCTTGTCTTACTGGGGGAGCTAGAGGGTTATATAAATGGAAGATATCCTCTGAAAAGCAAATATTAATAAAAAGTCAAAGAATAAGAAAACTTTCATTTCCATGTAGTCCTCTGGAGGTTGCAGAGAAGGAAACCAGCAAAAGTGGCTTTTGATAAAGAGTGATGATAAAAACAAATGTCTTGAGCAAATGGGCCCTGAGCTAACAGAGCTTTAAAACATATGCAAGTCTTACAGCCTCAGCATTACTCTTGTTGCTTGTAAAAATGTAATGAACTTAGTTCCCTCGGTTGACCCAGATGCTTTGTTTTCTTTCTGATTTAGAAACAAGTCTTATATCATTGGACACATCATTGAAAACATCTGGCCGTAGGGTACCACTGTATGTAATGTAGCTGAATTTCTAGGAGTTTCACATTTTTGCCCACGTAATTAGTGATAGGGCCTAAAATGCCTCCCATGTTATTTCCTAGTTATATCGCCATAGTTCATTACCAAAATGTCTCCAAAGAAGTGGATACCTAATTATTGTATTGTTGAGCTTTGATATTGAGGTGAAGTAAGAAATGAGTAGGCTTGATTAACCAAGACCATATATGATTAAGGAATAAATACAGTGAAACTCATTAGGTCTGCAAGTATTGAGAGCTTCCTTGCTTCTTGCTTCACTCTGAGTTTTGGGGAGAACATCATTCAGAATTGTTAAGTGAATCTCTATTAGGCAGTTTTAATTTGCCTTTTTAAATCCTAGGTTCTACAACAACTGAAGCAGACATTTTCCATCAGGCACTTCTTGAAGGCAATACTGCCACTGAAGTTTCTCTAACAGTACTAGATACCATATCGTTTTTTACCCAGTGCTTCAAGGTAAGAATAAAGACTTAGAATTTAGTTGGCATCATTGCAAAGAAAACATTATACAAAAAGTAACTATCAGAGAAAGCTTGGTGCAGCGAAAAAGGCCCAGGTGAGCAGTCAGGAAACTTGGATGAAAGACCGAGTTTGGCTACTTTGTGACCTTGGGAATTCACTAAGACTCACTTGCCGCATCCATGAAGTGAGGGGATCAGACTGATTTGCCAATTTGCCTTTAAACTCCCTTCTGCCTCTTACATTCTGTTGTTTTCATGTTTAAAAACGGTTCTCTTTTATACCTCTATTAAAATATCCAGTATTTTTTAGCCCAAATTATGATTGAATCAGTTTGTTCAAGTGCCTGTTGTGATGAGGTGTCTTCTCAGGCTAGATGGTGTCCATGCAGCCTGGCTGGCTTCCTTAGACAGGTGCTTAGTGTTTTTTTCTCAGATGTTTGCCTTTCAGTACAAGTCATCATTGCTGTGATTAGAAAGAATAAGGTAGAAACAATGATCTTGCACAGTTGCTGAAGGAGTAAACTGGGATAATGGACCTGAGAGTGCTTTGAAAAATAAAAGCTATATCACTGTAATTATAACATTAGTGGAAGAACTCAAAAGTGAAAAATCTTGCTTGCTTTTACCTAAGTTACATGGATAATTTTTTCTTTCTCCTTCTTCTATGCTTTTCAAGGTAGCTTATAAGGGAAGACTGAATGAGATACCAATAAGAAATAGGCTTCAGATCCCTTTGTGAAATATGAAGTTTGTTCTCATTAAAATGCAACCCAAATTCATTTTTCACTGTGCCAGTAAATAAGAAAGATATTTGGCCTCAAGGCTTGCATTGTATTCTTTCCTCCTATTCAGATACTTCTTATTTATTTGACAAACATACCTCTTGGTAGATTTTAAGTGCTTTACAAATATTAATTCAGTTTTTATTGTGGTGCTGGGGGAGGTAAAATGGAGTGACTGCAAATGGACACCAGGAATGTTTTTGAGGTGATGGATGCTCTAAAATTGAATTGTGATGGTTGCACAACTCTATAAATTTACTAAAAATAATTGAGTTGTACACTTAAAGTAGATAAATTTTATGGTATGTAAATCATACTTCAATAAACTTAAACATACAAAGACTAACTCACTTTTTGTCTTCATAATAGCTTTATGATGTAGATACTATTATTCCCATTTTAAAATGAGGAAACAGACTTACAGGGAGGTTAATGTATAGCTGGTCAGTGACAGAATTGGAATTCAGATCTAGGCTAGTTATCACAAGAGTTCATACTTCTGACCACTACACCATGCTTAGAAGTAGATTAAGGAAAGAGCCAGAAAAATCTAACACCATTTAGGGAGTCTAGCTGTTGATGTGATGTTACCATCAGATCTGTCATAACTTTGCATGTTATTTTAGTTTTTATTGTTATTGGCAAAGTTGTAACCCACTAGTTTCTTGAGGGATGGAATAGGGCTGGAGAAGTTCACCAGTGCCTTTTTAAAAAAAAAAGGTTCACAGATCAACAGGTACTTCTCTACAATTTGTTATTTCTTATATATCTCTCTTTACAAGGAACATTTAAACAATTTATATGGTCTGTTCAGTTGTGATACCTGTTATTATCTCTACTCATAGTGCTTTAATTTGTCAGCAGTGATGAAATATATCTTATACTAAAAAGCTTACTTTAAAAAGTAAATTAGATAATAGACTTTTAAAATAGATTTTATAGTTTCCTTAATTCTTACATTATTTAGTCTCCCTCAGATAAATACAAAGACTAGTCGCCTTATATCCATTTTAAATTTACTGATTTCTTAATTGAGAAGTAATATGGTTAGATTAATAAAAAATACTCTACATACTAATTCTATATTTGGTGTGTTACATTGGAAAAATATTCTTTTCATTTGTTTAAAATGAGAGAATGAAGTATAGATGTAGTTTATATAGCATTTTGAGATTTCCGAGTTTAAGGATGACATAGATGTTTTTAAATTAGACTTTTTTTTTCTGAAACTTTCAAACACTGGTTTGTTAAACAGGTATTGGTAAAATCAGTTCTCATTCTGGGAAATGAGTGGCATAAATAATTTTTACAAAATGCATTGTTTTTCATTTTTTGTAGAGCCAACTTTTAAATAACGATGGCCACAACCCATTAATGAAAAAAGTATTTGATATTCATCTTGCTTTTCTTAAGAATGGACAGTCCGAAGTGTCGCTGAAACATGTATTTGCTTCGCTGCGGGCTTTCATTAGTAAGGTAAGGAAAATTTTATAACTTCTAGTGCGCTCACTCTATGGCAAGAAGGAACGAGAGGAAAGAGGATTGTTATGATAACATCTACAAACTTACAAGCCTTTAAGTTAGTATTGCTTTTGTAAATATAAATATAGAACAGCCATATACATAAAGAAGGTCTGACCAAGAATCTCCTAAAACCAGAATGTGTTTTTGAGTTCACCCAGTCATTCCTTCCCTTTTTCGGCAGCACTCTTTTGAAGAGTGCCATTTTAAAATGAACAACTTTGCCAGTTTTTTTTTTCTGATTTGCTTCTTTTAAAAGTACTATCACACCAGAGACAATATATTAGTGCATTCATGTCTTAAGTGTGTTAAAAGCAGAGGCTAAATTTTATGACCCCAGGGACTTGTATAATATTTTGCAAATGGTAGACACAATGTGGGGTCAAATGAATGAACCCTTCCTTTCAATGCTCATTGCATCTATGGGCTGTAAATTTTCAGGCCACTTACGTCATCTTAACAAAAACCTCAGGCTAGACTTTTAGGAATAAATATGACTGAAACAGATAGCAAAGATTTTTTTCTGGTCTCCTTTTGATAGCTTTTAAATATAATAAAAATCATCATAAACCAAGATGGAGTTAAAATTATGGGAAGGTACCAGTCTAGGCCTTCCCCTGTGCTATGTATAACTCCAACAAGACAAAGATATCCAATGAATTGATTTGTGTAATAGAATAACTGAGCATGGAAAACTTTTTGGTCATCAGTATTTGTATGGCAGCTTATTGCATTTAATTGGTATAGAAATCAGGTGGATTTAAAGGTTGTTTTTTAATTGCTATTTTTAAGACAATTTTTGAATAAAGAAATATAATGAAAGCTGAGTTCAATGTCAGGGATGTTATAAGAAACTAAAGGAAAGAGATTCAGAAATAATTCATTTGAGAAACAATTACTGTGTAACTACTTACTGGTGTTAGACGCTGTGTCAGGGATACAGTCCAAGGGCTTATTGTCCAGTAGAGGGAAATACACATAGTATACAAACAATGGAGAGTAGACAGGAGAAGGAAGAGAAACACTCTAATTTAGCAAAAGTTTCTCTGTAGCAGTGGTGCTAGGATTTAGTATGGATTCAGCAAGAGATCGGATAAAGAGGTAGATGGGGCCAGATGAATGTGTACTCATCTTAGGAGTTAGACTTCATCTTTCAGGCATCAGGGAGCATGGACATAATACAACTAGATTTGTATCAAGAGAGAATTGGTGTGGGCAGGGAAAAATCTCTTTAAAAAGTAATGAGAAATATGGATGGTAACAGTACTAAATGCAGTAAGAAGATTCATTAAAATGGGCTAGTTAAGAGATGAGGCCCTAAAGTAAGGCAGTGACAGTGGAGATGGAGAGTCAAAGACAGACAGAAGGCATGGATGGCGAGGTATAATTGCTAATGTGAAATATAGGGAAAAGACTACATTTGGGGTAAAAGTTAATGAGTTCTCTTTTGTGTACCTGTTGAATTTAAGGTCATTAAAACATCCAGTTAGAACTGCTGGGATTGGCAGTTGGATATATAGATCTTTGCTCTAGAAAGACATCTGGGTTAGAGAGCTAGACTTGGAGTAATCATCCATCCATTTATTCATACCATATTTGTTGAATACCTTCTCTCTGCCCAACACTGTACTAAGTACTAGAGATACAATGGTAGAGAAACAAAAAAATTAGGTAGTTAGTCAGGCATGAGCGACAAGAGCCAAGGCCCAGCTCTGTAACCATAGAAACCTTCCTCGAAGACCTTCCTTAAGGACCTTCCAGAAACACCTCCCTTTTAGGGCTATAAATTACCCCAAATCCTGGAGCACAAAGGCCGTAACAATTGCTGGCTAAACTAGCCACAAACGCATGCACAGAAGGTACTACCATAACCTCAGCCTCATTATACCATCATTATAATACCATGACAATGTCTGGAAGCTCATGAATCAAATAATAACAGACCGAATTCTGAGTAAGCACATGCACAGTAGGCAAAGTGTTATATAGCAGCCAACTGTCAGTCAAGGTAACCTCACACAGGGATCATCTAGGACCTCCCATCATGGCCCAAATATAAACAGACCTTCTCACTTCCATGTTGTTACAACTCTCTTCACTGAAAACCCACTCCTCCCTTGGAGCATAATCTGTCTTATTTTTTCACCTCCCAAACTCCACAAGGCTGCAGCCTTCCTTAGCATGGCCCATCTCCTTGTAAAATGTACTTTTAATAAAATTCACTTTTTCTAAATCTCACTGATCTGTGCTTCTTTCCTGCTTTGGCAGGGAAGAACCGAGGAACACCACACCACCCTCCCTATGCTGCTGGGGCGACGCTGGATTTCACATCGCCCCAGCGGTAACAGTTTCTGCCCACATGAAGCTTTCAGTCTAGTAGGGGAGAGGGAGATACAAAATAAACAGTAAATAAAATAGTAATTATGGTAAGTTCTGTGAAGGAACTGAGGTGCCCAGGTAGATAATAACTATTTATGGGAGATTGCTTACTTTAGATAGATTTGTCACTTTGAAAGTGAGGCCTGAAATATGAAAAGGGGCCAGCCATTTGAAAAGCTCAAAAGAAAACACTCCAGGGAGAAAGACGTGCATGTGCAGAGGCCCAGAGTTGGGAAAGAGCTTTAAATTCTGGGGACTGAAAAGCATAGTGAACTAGGGAGGTCATTATGTTATAAGTAGTAGTCAAAGCCATGGGAGTGGTTTGATTTCCCCTGGAGAGTATGTAGAGAAAGAAGAAGAACAGCAAAAAAAAAAAAAAAAAAAAAAAAAAAAAAGGTTAAGAGCAGTACATTGGAGGAAAAAACATGGAAAGTATTGGGAGAAGAATCCAGAGGAGATGAGAGGGAGCAGTCACAGAAGTAGGCCAGGCAAAAAGAAGGAAGGCAAAAAAGGAGGATATAATATAAGTCAAAAGAGAAGAGTGACAACATTATTATGAGATACAGAGTGGTTTAATAAGATAAGGGGGGAAATGGAGCCTATTGGAATTGACAATTAGGAGGTCATCGATGATTTTGGCCATTTCCCACTCAGAGAAGTAATGTGGGTATAAGAGTTTTTATAGTGGATTAACTATATTACAGCTATACCCTCCCATATGCCTTTATTTTCATACTAGAATATCTTGTCCAGCAAGATTTGTTTAATCTAGTGAAACCATTAATAAGATTTCCTGATTGCCAGTCAGAACACATTTATTAAACATCCATTGTCTGCATAGCATTGCACTTGGTGTTAAGGTGATAAAAAGAAGATGGATTCCTATAACATGGGTTTAAAGTCAAGATTCCCAAGAAATGATTTTGAAAAAGTTGATCCTCTAGCTTTACACTACCTGAAAAACATTCATTGTGTACCCTGAAGCAGCTTACTATTTGCTTGCCTAGACATGTTCACATGGGTGATTGTAACCAGCCTATATCATATGTATAGTTTATCTGAATACGAGCTCAAAGTAACAGCCACTTGGCTGTTTTCAGGATTATATAGTCACTTTTGTACTCTTCCTATGCCAAAATGTATCTGTTTTTAAAAAAATTATAGTCGACATACAATATTATATTAGTTTCAGGTATACACCATAGTATTTGACATTTATATTCCTTAGATGTGATCACCACAATAAGTCTAGTAATTATGTTTTCATAAAAATTATTATGAAATTGACATTTTCCTATGCAAAAATGTATCTTAGCACAGTTTATTGAGTAGAGGATGAATGTGTGTATGTTTGTGTCTGTACACTTCATCTATACCCCATTTTGTTAAAAGATCAACTTGCTGAATAGATTCCCACTATAATTTTATTAACATTTGGAAGTTCATAATATAAGGAACTATTTAAACATAAAGCAGAAGAGTAAATAATGCAGATTGTCCTTCCCATTTTTAAGGCCCAAATTGATACCAATCAATTATTCATCATTTTAGTCATTCATTAATTTAGTGCATATTATCTAGAACCTACTTATCATCTTTTCCAGACCATCGTGAGCTCTTCTCACATCTGTAGCATTTATAGACAGTACCTCATATTTTTGTGGTGACTTGTATACTCACGTGAATTGTTCTGTCATTGACACATGCTGGCCTTCATGTGTTTAACTATTTAAAAGGAATATGGCCCTGGTCCTTTGTTCATTATGTATCTTCAAATCATCAGGCATAGTTTTAGGTGAGAATATAGCAGGCACTTGATTATTGATTACATTTTATTATTATGTGTTTAGATACTTATGGTTTTTTTTTTCTGTTCTTTAGTTTCCCTCAGCCTTTTTCAAAGGAAGAGTAAACATGTGTGCTGCGTTTTGCTATGAGGTTTTAAAGTGCTGCACCTCAAAAATTAGCTCAACCAGGAATGAAGCATCTGCACTTTTGTATCTTCTCATGAGAAACAACTTTGAATATACCAAAAGGAAAACCTTTTTGAGGACACATCTGCAGGTCAGTGAAAATCAAAGCGTCTCTACTTTCTTTTATTCAACCTTGAGCCTCTAGATCAAGGTCTAGAGGTATCCAGTCCAATACAATAGCTATTAGCCACATGTGACCATTTAGTGCTTGAAATGTGGCTAGTCTGAATTGAGATGTGCCATAAATATAGAATATATACATTGGCTTTTGAAGACTAAGTACCAAAAAAGTAAAATATCTTAATCATTTTATATTTACCATATGTCAAAATGATATTTTGGATATATTGTGCTAAGTAAAATATTAAGATTCATCTGTGTCTTTTTACTTTTTTAGTGTGGGTTCTAAACAACTTAAAATTACATATACGGCTCACATATTTCTGTTGGACAGTGCTGCTCTAGAGCATAGGTGTTAAGAGCATATACTCTAGTTCAGATTCCAGGACTACAACACACTGTGTGACCTTGAGCAAGTTACTTCCTTAGTCTGTCAGTGCCTCAGTTTCTTCATATATGAAATAGTGGTAAATATTTGTACCTACTTCATAGGATTGTTGTGAGGATTAAATGAGATGATTAAATAACAAAATACTTGTTAAATATTTCATAGTAGGTAGTACCTTTTGTGGTTTTTATTTTCCAGCATGCTCAGTAAGTAGAAAATTAGAGAAGTTTCAAGGTATAGTGAAAAGTATGAACTTTGGACTCAGACCTACCTGGCCTTAATCATAGCTCAGCTAATTATTTACTACGTAACCCTAAGCAAATTCCTCAGTCTGTCTTAACTATTTGCCTCATCTGTAAAATGAGGCCAAGTATATTTTACCTTGCAGGGTTATCATGAGAGATAAAAATAAAGTGTGTATAGTGCCAGGCACAATGCCTAGTATGTAATAGATGCTTAGCACATGATAGTATTCAACATTTCCATATTTTTATGCTTAGTTGATGAAACAGCTCCGGACTAAACCAAAATTGGGACTTCATGGCCCAGTAGACCTCTTTGTAATATGGGAATTCCTTGGTCATATTTATATCTTTACTGCCATGGTCTTTTCCATTGGAGTTGTTTATTGGAAACTGGATTATAAGTGGGGAAACAGCCATAAGCAGGTTTTTAGAAGTGTCATTAGTAATGTGGAAATTGGATAAAAGTATATTCTTTGGGTAAAAACCTGCTATATAGTTAGTTACCTTTGGATACTAGGGCCAGCATCATATTTTAGAACTTTTATAGTTCACCTTTATATGAGGTGTCACTTGAATATCACCTTCCCCCAAAACATTTCTACAGTTATTGTGCCCGCATGCCTGAAATTCCCCCATTAAGTTCTGTTCTTCTGGGTCAAAGCATCAGTTCTCTCAAGTCCTTTATTTAAATATAAATGAATTAATAAATGCAAAGACTTAAAACCATTTCTGGCACATAGTAAGTGCTCAATTAAGGGTTCACTAGAATTATTTTGATTATGACCTCTTTAATCCTTAGAACAGCTCTTTAAAAGTTATCATTTCCATATTACAAATGAAGAAAATGAGGCACAGAAGGGTTAAATAACTTTTCCAAAGACACAACGTGAATAATTGATAAAGTCAAGATTTGAACCTGAGGCAGTTTGACTCTAGAATCTGCACTCTTAGCTCCTATAGTGTACTGCTTCCAAGGACCAGAGAGTAAAGTATCCAGCCATTAACACCTTAGCATAAATCATTTAGGATCCTCAAAGGGATCCTGAGAGATTAAAAAGCACCATCAAAGGCCATTATGTATACTGCTATCTAAACTAGGTAGGTCCTAGTCAGAAACAAAGAAGGGAGCTGAGGTGCTGGAGTTGAGAGTTCAGTACCTGGACAAGTGAAAAAGAATGAGAACCCATTGAAGAAAATGTCATTTATTCTAAGCTTTGCTATAGCTGCTACCTAGCAAGCATATTCAAAATGGAGACCTGACCACCATTGTTTCAGTTCATTATTATGAGACTGGGGTCTAGCAGTACTATGAGCTTTGAAAAAATTTTCACATCTAACCAAGAATAGTTCCAATAAAATTTGAAATTGAGACTTTTGAAGTCATTACTTCAGTAGAAAAATTTAAGCCCCTCATGTCTGAAGAAAGTAGATTATAATGGAACTGTATAGAATCTTTAAAAGAAATATGTCATACAAGTGCTTATGGGGTTATACAATGCTGAAAATAAACAGCATTTGTTCAAGACATTAGACAAGTAATGCTTGTTTCTTCCACAGATAATAATTGCTGTAAGCCAGCTGATAGCTGATGTAGCACTAAGTGGAGGATCGAGATTTCAGGAGTCTTTATTCATTATCAATAATTTTGCAAATAGTGACAGACCTATGAAGGTATGTTCTTACTTCAAGTAATAAATTACAACCACTTTCACTGTCAGGGAAGTTTACACTCCTAGAGTTAAACTGTCATTAGATTCACAACTTTTGGTAGAATAGAGTGTATAGAATATAAGCTTCATGAGTCAAGGCTTTGTCTTGTACACCACTGTATTTCTAACACCTAGAACACTGATGTATAGCAAATATTCAATATTAGATGATTGACTATACTGTGTATCCACAGCTGTTACAGCTAGTAGTGTTTAAATATTTTTTTTCTGGGCTCGATTTCTAAACTTGCTCAGAAAATAAATGGATCCTTTCTTTCCTAACAGTTGTTGCCATTTATATAATATTGCTTAATTAAGTGCTGAGATTGAAATTTCAGGAAAGTTCACTTCTTAGAGCAGCTAACAGCTGCCTGATCCATTGCCAACAAAAGAGAAATGATACAAATGGGATTCATTATTTGATGACTTCCTGAGTTTCAATAATCGTCTATTAACTGATAGTGGCTTGCCATAGATATATGTTGGCACATCTAAAGACTCTGACCACCATTCCTCTTTCTTACCTATAAGCTTAAAACCTGTAACATTGTCATAATTCATTTGTTGTTTTATTGCAAGGAGAGTAGGTTCTTATCTTCAGTGATACATGTGTACAAGGAAAGAGGAATCCTTTGCCAATTAGAGGTTTTTCCCTCCCAGAGGAATCATCCCCATTCTTGGGAAAAGTCATCTCCCAGCATAATTTGACAATATTGTATAAAAATGAAAAAAAAAAAATAAAGCTCACAGCCATAGCATACTTGTTGTTTGGAACGTGTAGAATCTATGTAGCAAAGAAAAATTCCCACAGGAACATTGCTTAGAGTGAAAAAAAATACACTGAGTAGTGCCAGCTGTCTTCAGGCTGGGAAAGTTTGCTTTCCAGCCAGTTCTGTTGGTTTCCCAGGAGATCACTATATGCTCTAACTAATCCCATGAACACAGAAACAACTTCTGTCATTGAAGATCTTTTATTCATACTCTTAAGAGTTTATTTTGCTAGTTGTTACTTACCATCATTAATTCCATGTTATATAAATGTTGGATTAGTAACTTTTTCAAAGTCATTGGTGTCTGTTTTGGCTCTCCTTGATAGGAAATCTTTTTCATGACTCATTTCTGAAATGACTTAATTTTAGTCTGATATGACAGTTGCTACCAATAAACCCTATTACAGAAAAATATGCCTATCCCCCAGTAAAGGTAATCTCAGTGTGTAAGAAGGGGCTTTTATGTACATAATTATTATTTTTAAAGGAATCAAGAAGATACTTCTAAGGAGCATTTTCTTAACATTTGGTTATATTCACATCGAAAAGCTCTCTAACCCTTATATTTGTCTTTCATTCATCTTTGAATTATACAGATAATTGTGATGTGTTCTAGTGGGGTTAAGAAGTGATCAGACTATCTTAATGGCCAGAATAAAGAGGAAATTCTAACTTAGCGATTTTAGGGGATAAAAACAATACTTTGAGAGAGGTTAATAATCTTTTTTAGAGTTTTGTGTGATTCATAAACTCTTATTTGTATAAGTGGACATTTTTCCAGTATGGTTTTCGCCTTATGTGGTAAGATGTATGTGGTTGTCAGTGGATGGGATAGATAATGCTTATCCATATGGAAGAGTAGCTAGGATCACTAGCTCTGGAGCCAGACTACTTGGGTGTAAATCTTAATCTCTACCACTTACCAAATTTGATACTTTGGCCAAGCTACTTGACTGTCATGTGCCTCAGTTTTCCATTGGTAAAATGAATTTTGATGGTACTTAATTCATGGGGTTGTCATAAAAATTAAAACATGTAAAGCACCTAGACCACTGCCTGGTACATAGTATGCTGTCAATTTTTAGTTAGTGTTGTAACTAAAATTACACAGTCAGGTAAATATAGATTGCTCTCATGGCTATAGAATTCACAGTAGAAGAGCTAGGGTTCAAAGCCAGGTAGTCTGGCTCCAGAGTCCATGCTTTTATGTGTTGTGACTATACTGCCATCAAGTTTAGCCTTTGAAGCCTGAGCTAGTTGGATATTTTTTAAAAAATGAAAGCTCTTTAGACGTGCCACATGCCAGGAACCAAGAACCAAATACCAAGAACTGTAACAAGGAGTAAAAAGTCATATGTTATTCCCAGGATTGAATGCCAAGGCTTAGAGCCCATCAATAACATTAATAAACATGTCTTTTTTTTGTCTGTTTCGAAATTAGGCAACTGCATTTCCCACAGAAGTCAAAGACTTGACCAAGAGAATCCGTACCGTTCTTATGGCCACTGCTCAAATGAAGGAACATGAGAAAGACCCCGAAATGTTAATTGATCTCCAGTATAGCTTAGCCAAGTCCTATGCAAGCACCCCAGAGCTCAGGAAAACCTGGCTAGATAGCATGGCCAAGATTCATGTAAAAAATGGAGATTTTTCAGAGGTGACTAAGGCTTTGTTTTAAATACAACCCTGCCAAACCCCTGGAGCACATTCTGACAGTGTTTTCTTTGTCATCCTTTTTCAGGCAGCAATGTGTTATGTCCATGTAGCAGCGTTGGTTGCAGAGTTTCTTCATCGAAAAAGTAAGATATTTCTGTTCTTAGACATGGGGAAAATTTCAGTGAGCAAAATAGTTTTTATCTCTGTAGCTTGCAGCTACAGATGTGATATCATTGAGCTCTGAAAAGTATGTTCACCTTTAGCCTCATTAAGCGTTAAAACACATTGTTATTAAAAAAAACTGGATTGTTCATCTTGCCTTCTACTTTTGTGAAGAGTACAAAAATAAGCTAAATAGCACAAGGCCAGTCCCGATGTCCAATGTTTATTTTCCAAGGCTGTCTCCCTGGAAGACTGCCACAAATTAAATTCTTCTCAGGGCTCATGAGAAGCTCCAGATAATACCAGTCACTTACTTTTCCCTTATCTTCCTCAACTTCATCAACACCTGCCCATAGATTACATCTCCACTGCCACATTAGTGCAACATACCTTGTTATTAAAAGGAGTCAGCACATCAGGAAGGTGGCCAAGTAAGACATCCCTTTTCTGTATCCTTCCCCCCAACAACAATTTAGCATCCATCCATGGACAAAAGTGCTTTTGTGGAAGCTAAGGGACCTCGGGGGAAATTTGTCTGCTTATGCCTCCGGTAATAGGCAGACAGATCTCAGTCTTGGCTGTGAACCCTGCAGTGGCCCACACACTGGCTCTAGTTGCTCTCAGTTACGTACAGTCCAAGAGCACCTGGAGAACACTGTCTTAGATAATCACCCACAAACAGAGCCTCGGTGGAAGCCCAGGAGTCCAATGGAAAAGTTCTAGCACTCTATTGGAGCAAAAAATACAAGTTTAGATGCATTGGAGAGGGTAAGAGGAACTGTTTGACTTTACTTATGTCACCTCTTCCCCAAGGTGGTGTGGCTCAGTGCCAAGAGAGAACTTCTTTCCTGTGATTTCTACTGCAGGGAAATTAAGACCATGTGAGTGGGCATCTGGCTTCCCCAGCTATACAGGACGTTGCTAAAGAGACCCTTTGCCCTTTCACCCTATCCAGAGTACTAAGTCATGAGCTTCCTGACTTGGGGACAGAAAGAGCCTGGGAGAGAGGCAGACAGGAGTCTCAGAGGACATTAAAGGGACATAGATCTTACTAATAGAATTGTAGACTGCATCAAGAAACCCAGCAACAAACTGCTAGGAACACTTAGCCCATAGATCCCTCCAAATGGCCCATAGGTACCCCTAGTGCTCCATGCACACTCCTCCATCCTTGTGTGTGTTCCTGATGGTGGTGAGAGCAAGCTTTGTTAGATGGCTAGTGAGTATGTGCAGAAAGTCAGCCAGACTCTCTGAGCCATGGAGAGAACACAAAGTTGAGCTTTAGCACCACTCTTGGGAAAGCAAAAGGAAGGCTGTTAGCACTTGTCCTGGCATATTGTATGATGGAGAGAAGGCATACAGGCTTAAGAATTCTCCCAGAAAAGGGAATAAGAAATGTGGAGCAGATATAACCATAGAAGGTCTGTGAAACTCTCAGAATTCCTAGCAGGGCAGATGGAAGATATTTTCTCTCCTAAAGTCAAAGTAATGATGGTTAGAAGTGATTGCTACTTCAAATGTGAAGACAGCAATGCAAGACTTTAAGGAACATGAAAAGTGAAGGACACATAACACCACCAAAGGATCATAATAATCTACCAGTAACCAAACTCAGACATGGAGATCTGCAGTTTACCTAATAAAAAGTTAAAAATAGCTGTTTTAAAGAAACTCAGTGAGTTGCAATAAAATAGAAAACAATTCAGTGAAATCAGGAAAACAATACACAAACAAAATGAGATTAAACAGAGATAGAAATCAGAAGAACCAAACTACTTGAGGTGAAACATACAATGAATAATTGAAAATGCAATAGAGAGCATTACCAGCAGAATGGATCAAGTAGAAGAAATAATCTGTGAATAGAAGAGAGGACCATTGAAATAATCCAATCAGAGGAGAACAATAAGAAAAGAATGAAGACAGCCTATGTGTCTTATTGGATACCATCAAAAGAAGCAACGTACGAATTATTGGAATCTCAGAAGGAGAGGAGAGTGAGAGTGGGACGAAAAGAACATTTAAAGAAATAATGGCTTAAGAATCTCCCAAATCGGGGGAGTGATTTTAACATCCAAGTTCGTGAAATTCATAGATCCCAAAACAAACTCAAAGAGATCTTCTCTAAGATCCATTATGACAAAACTATCAAAAATCAAAGACAAAGAATCCTAGGGGCCACAAGAAAAAAGAAGCTTGTAACTTATAAGGGAACTCCCATAAGGCTATTAGCAGATTTCTCAGCAGAAACCTTCCAGGCCAAAAGAGAGTGGAATATTCAAAATGCTGAAAGGCAAAAAGATCTGCCAACCAAGAATGCTCTGTCCAGCAAAGCCGTCCTTCACAAATTAAGGACATATAACGACTTTCCCAGGCAAACAAAAGCTGAAGGAGTTTATCACCAGTAGACCTACCTCACAGGAGATGCTGAAAGTTCTTCAAGCTGAAATGAAAGGATGACAATTAGTAACGTGAAAACGTGAAAACAATTGGTATGAATGGGTAACGAAGATGTGGCACATATATACAACAGAATATTATTCAGCCATGATAAAGAAAGTAATCCTGCCATTCGTGACAACATGAATGGACCTTGAGGGCATTGTGCTGGGTAAGTCAGACAGAGAAAGACAAATACTGTATGATCTCACTTATATGTGGAATTTTTAAAAACCTGATCATTTAAAAACAGAATGGTGGTTACCAGGGGCTAGGGGAAATGAGATACTCAAAGGGTACAAATTTCCACTATAAGATGAATGAGTTCTGAAGCCTTAATATACAGCATAGCAATTATAGTTAACAATACTCTATTATATCCTTGAAACTTGCTAAGAGAGTAGATCTTAAATGTTTTTACCCCTCCCAGTGGTAATTATTTGTGGTGATTATTGCTCCCGTGTTAATTTTGCAATATATATGTGTATCAAATCAACACATAACACCTTAAACTTAGAATTATATATCAAAAAGTTGACTGGTAGTGGACATCACAAAGAATTCTCCCATTATCTATCATAATGGCCAACCTACTTTAAGGCAGTTGAATGAGTAACATTAGGTCAAAATGAAACCATCTTGTGGGAGTCATCTCACTCTGGTTAACACTTTCGGTTTGATACTGAAATTCTTTTGAACAATCCACTTGTTTGAAATTGGTGTACTCTAGTTTTCTCCTTTTAGTACATACGTGGTTTTAAAAGGGAGAAAAATAATAACTGTTAAAAGGCCCCATTAGAGGTTTTTTCCTACATCACTGGTCTGCCTGTCAAATTATAGTAAAAATAAATATTGAAATTGAATACCTGCAATTCCAAATAAACTGACAAAGAAGGGAACCCTAAACATGGTACTAAAAAATTTTTAGCATTATCTTTCAAATAGATTAGGTTAACATGTTCTGATCATTTTAATTAGTAGAAAAACAAAATTAGAGTTTTATGTCCACAATACCTTTGAGATATTGAAAATAGTTAAAAATACTAAAGTATTTCCTATTTCCTTAGAGTCTTTTATTCACAAGTGCAAAGGCCTTAAAGCTAAGCAAAAATCAAGAATTATTTATCTTCCTTCTCAGTCCTTAAGCTTTAACAATAGAACTATAGGATTGGACAAAATAGCAACAAAAATAGAATATATGTATTGTTGTGGTTTTTTATACGTTAGCTTGAGGCAGCTAGCCTGAACACCAAACAATGTTTGGTGACATGTTTCAGCAAGTGGAAATAGTACTTTTAACTAATCATTTAAATATTTCATAATACCTTCAAGATTTTTTAGAATTTATGCTCCACAGAAATCAGAGTCCTTTTTCTGATTAGGAAAAATTGATGTCTTGCATTTTAAACAGACAGTAATGTTAAATTTAGAAGAGGTTTACATATTTATTTATAGGTGCCATTTATTTTTAAACCCGGAAAATTCTACTTGCTTTAACTAGAAAACCTTATTCTAAAATGGTGGCAGTAGGAAAATCCTCAGGGTTTTCCCCCCTTAGATTCAGTCATTCAGATGTCCCACCTTCTTTTGAGAAGGAGAAAGAGAAAGGCAGAAAAGTAAGTAGAAACTAAAGAGGTAAGAGTGATGACAACAGCAACATCATCTGTAAATCTAAAAGGGAGTCCTTTATTAAAAAGGATGACCTGCAGACATAGAAGTCAGGACTCCAAAACCAAGAGGTAGACCCCAAATGGTAAAACAGACCTGTCCTTCAGAGAGTGACTGGTAACTGAAGGAGACAAAAGTAAGAAAAGGGGGCAAGAGAAAAAACAACCTAAATAACAGTTTATAAAGGATGAGGAAGTCCAGAAAGAAGATAAGCAAAGAGAAGAGCCAGACAAAAAAAGTGGGAAGAAGTTGAATCAGAAAGGGAAAATTTCGCTAAAATGGGGGTTATATCAACCTCAGATTCTGAAGAGGAAAGGTGGAAGAAACTTTCAGACTACTCATAGAAGGAATATGCTGAAAGGCCAGTGTGAGAAAGAAGCAGCAGATATAAAATGCAAGCATGAGGAACAAATGGAAACTAAGTAGCAGAAGATGAAGGAAAGAAGCCAAGAATTAAGAAAGTGGAGAACTGAGAAATGTCAATGGATTCTTAACTTCAAAGGATACATACTGATATAAAAAAATCACTTAAAATTGATAATTTTGATGTGAACAGATGTATTCAGGCCTTGGATGAACTTGGCTTCTTTTCAGGCCACAATGCAACAAGCTCAGGAACAGATAATTAGAACAGTGAAAAAATATGGTGGTTCAAAGTGAGTTTGATTATCATGGAAAAGTCTTACAGATGTTTAAGTTTAAGAACATGTGTTTGGTTAGCCAAGAAGGTTCTGTAATCACACAAGGGCTGAATAAATCTCTTGCAGAACAAAGACAGCATGAAGAAGCAAATAAAAGCAAAGGTCAAAGGAAGAAAGGGCCAAACAAAAAGCTGCAAAAAGAACAAACAGGCTCAAAGACTCTAAATGGAGGATCTGATGTTCAAGACAGTAATCAACCACAACGTAATAGAAATAATACTAATGAAGAAAGTAAAGGCAGGGCCAGCAGGAAAAAAAAGAAAGAAAAAAAATCCAGTGAAGAGAGACTGAAATATCAAATATCTCTGAAAGATTCTATGCTAGATAACTAAGTTGACATACCTAGAATATAAAGAACATTTGAGAACTGTAATGGTTTTCATTTGAAATAGACTACTAAAAGTTTTGAATTTTATAATCATAGGCTTTGATGTTAAAACTTGTTTTGAGGGAGAAAATCCCTTTATCTTTGTTTAAAAGTAATTAAACATTGCTTAATTATACTTGTGCAGTATTAACAACTACATTATACATTAAATGTGAGGGAAAATCCATTTAGGAAACATTGAACTGCTTTTCTAGACATTGGTTGTAACATTTTCAATTAGTATGTGTATGTTAATGTGTAATTCATAATAGAAAAAGTTACATTTAAAAAACTGCTACTTATATAAACCTCTCCTCTTTTCCTAATTACAGTGGGTTTTGTGCATAGGTTTTATAAATCTTGGATTTACCAGACTCTTCACTGTTTGTAGGTTTTGTATAAGTTATGCATCTTTGTAGTAGGTAAAATGTTACTTCTATACAAGTACTCACCCTCTCCTTTCTAAAGTTAATCTCACAGTCTATATTGTGCTGCATCATCCTGCTGCTTTGTAACTCAATTATGTGTGGTCTGTATGCCTTTTTGTATAACAACTATCCAACTGACATTGAACTGACAATTCTACAAGATGTAAAACTCGTTAACTTTTGAAGGTAATTTATGATTTTGTGGCAGGGAATTCAGTGCAGTCACATGATTTTCCTGCAGAGAATGGGTATATATAGAAATGATCTGTCTTTAGGGTTCAGACATCTAAGATCCTTTACATCAGTGGTCTCCAACCTTTTTGACACCAGGGACTGGTGTTCCTATGAGAATCTAAAGCCTGATGAGCTAAGGTGGTGATGCTAGCACTGGGGAGCAACTGCAAATACAGGTGAAGCTTCGCTTGCTCACGTGATGCTCCCCTCCTACTGTGCATCCCATTTCTAACAGGCCATGGACCAGTACTGGTTGGAGGTTTGGGACCCCTGCTTTATAGACACGAGTAGCTGAAACTGAAGACTAAATAGTTAAAAGTTTATTTTTGAGACATTTCTGAAATTTTGAGTCAACACTTATTAAGGAAGCCACTAAGTAATATTTTTTAAATTGGACAACAATGATTCTTATGCAGTAAATAGGTCAGGAAACTGACCTATTTGAAAAATAGCTATATCAGAAGGGCATTTTTATTTCTATATTACATGCGTGACAGGATTACAAAAAGTGGAAACAGTATTCTGCCTTCCAATCTGAGAACTCCATGATCTAGATAAGACCTGGATAGCCACAGAGTAAATAAAAGTACATTTCAATGCAAAACTAAAAAAAAAAGTTTTATTTACACTTTAAACAAACTTATTTAACAAAAGAAATTGAGCAATTCTGGAACCCTTTGTTTTCTATCATTAAGTGTCCTTTGATAATGAATACAAAACAGAAAGAGAAGTAGATGTATTATAAATCTCTGGCATTTCAATTACCAAAATTTTTCTGATTTATCAAAATCTTATGCCATTTCTCTTGAAGTCATTATAAAGCATTTTTTAAAATTAAATTTATTGGGGTAACCTTGGTTAATACAATTAAATAATTTTCAAGTGTACATTATAATTTGACATCTGTATATTCTGTGTTTACTACCTATAGTCCAGTTTCTTTCAGCTACCATATATATATTTGATTCCCTTTACCCAAACCACCCTCCCCCTACCCCCTGTATTTGACCCCCTTTACACCATCTTCTTCCCTCTTCCTCCCCTACCCCATACACCCTGGTAACCACAAGTCTCTCGTCCATGTCCATGAGTTTCTGTTTGTTTGTCCTGTTCATTTGTTGCTTTTAGGTTTATTTCCCACATATATGTGACATTATGTGATTTTTGACTTTTTCTGTCTGACTTATTTTGCTTAGCATGATTATCTCAAGGTCCATCCATGTTGTCACAAATGGGAGTATTTCATCTCTTCTTATGGCTGAGTAATATTCAATTGTATATATATACCACAGCTTTTTTATCCAGTCATCATTTATAAGACATTTCAGTTGCTTCCATGACCTGGTCACCGTAAATAATGCTATGAACATCGCTGTGCAAATATATTTTTGGATATGGGTTTTCAAGTCTTTGGGGTAAATACCCAGTAGAGGGATTGCTGGATCATATGGTAGATCAATTCTTAGTTTTTTGAGGAATCTCCATACTGTTTTCCATAGTGGCTGTACCAATTTGCAGTTCCACCAGCAGTGTATGACGGTTCCTTTTTCTCTGCATCCCCTCCAACATTTGTTATTGATTGTCCTGTTGAATATAGTTATTCTAACAGGTGTGAGATGGTATCTCATTATAGCTTTGATTTGCATTTCCCTGATAGCTAGCCATGTTGGGTATTTAGGTGCCCTACTACGATAGTGTTTTGGTCTGTTTCTCCCTTTAGTTCTGTTTGTAATTGCTTTACATATTTCAGGGCTCCCTGATTGAGAGCATAGATATTAATAAGTGTTATGTCTTCTTGGTGCATGATTCCTTTTATCAATGTGAAGTGTTCCTTAGTATCTTTCTTTACCTTTTTTATTTTGATGTCTATTTCGTCCAATGTTAGTACCACTACTCCTGCCTTTCTCTGAAATTCATTTGTTTGAAATACCATTTTCCACCCTTTCACTTTGAGTCAATATTTGTCTTTGGAGGTGAGATGTGTCTCCTGGAGGAAGCATATGGTTGGGTTTTGTTTTTTGATCCATTCTGCGACTCTGTGCCTTTTTATTAGTGAGGTCTTCTTATGGCCATTTTATTTTGCGTTTTCTGGTATCTCGTTTCTATTGCTTCCTTGTCCTTGTGTTTCTGTTTTCTTTATTTTGATTGACTTTTGTTTGTTTTGCCTCTAGTTCTTGTTTTATGTTATATACTTCAGTTCTGAATCTTTGGCGTGTGGTTACCATTACGAATATGTAGAAGATAGATGTATATATACGGTCGTTCATTTTCTTCTGCACATGCCTTATCTCCATTCCCCTTTACGAATTTGGATCTTTGAATCCTCCCCTTTTCAGTCCTTGGTACCTCAATTTGTCCCTATGTTTGCTGAACATTCATCACTATCTTGCTGTAACAATTCTTTTCTTATTCTTTAAGCTTATAATGACCTGTTTTTAGTATGGGTTGCACTCCTCTGCTTCTATTTGCCTGATAGTCACCTTAGGCGTAATTATATATATATTTTTTGTCATTTTGTTTTAGGTGAGCTGACCCCTTTCAGTATTTCCTATAGTTCAGGCCTCATAGTGGAGAATTCCCTCAAGTTTTGCATGTTTGGAAAGGTCTTAATTTCTCCTTCATATCTAAAGGAGAGCTTAGCTGGATACATTATTCTAGGCTGGTAGTTCCTTTCACTTAATAGTGTAAATATTTGATTCCATTCCTTTCTGGCTCGTAAGGTTTGCACTGAGAAGTCCCATGATAATCTAATGGGTTTTCCTTTATAAGTTATCATCTCTTTTCCCTGGCTGCCCTGAGAATTCTATCTTTGTCACTGATTTTTGATAACTTCAGTACAATGTGTCACAGTGAAGGCCTTTTGGGGCTGAGATAATTGGGTGTTCTGTTGACTTCTTGAATTCCAAGTTCCAGCTCATTCCTTAGATTTGGGAAATTCTCCTCAACTGTTTGTCTGAAAATGCATTCTAGACCCCTGTTCCTTTTCCTCGCTTTCGAGAATTCCCGTTATTCTTATGTTTCTTGTCCTGATGGCATCAGCTAGTTATTGTATTTGTCTTTTATTATTTTTCATTTTTTGGTTTCTCTCCTGATTTATTTCTATATTTCTGTCTTCAATATCACTGATTCTTTCCTCCATTTGGTCGACTCTATTTTCCAAGCTTTCTTTTTCATTTTTCAACTATTGAAGTGTGTTTTTTTTTAATCTCCAGAAGATATATTCTGTTGTTTTTGAGGATTTCCATCTCCTTGCTAAAGAACTCATTCTGCTTATCTAGTTGTTTTTTCAATTCCTGAAATTGTCGGTATGAATCATGTCATAACTCATTGAGTTTTTTCAGAAGTACCATCCTGAATTCTCTGTCATTCAAATTATTTCTATGCCTTTAAGCTTATTTTCTGGAGATTTTTCTCTTTCTTTCTGAGATGCCTTGTCACCTCAGTTATTCATGGTGTTTAATGAACTATTTTTCCTCCTGGGTTTTAATGGAAGTGCATTCTGCCTTTCTTCCAGAAAGAAGATTTATTATATAAACGTCTCTCTTTAGCCTGCTGAAAAGAAAGCACTTTTTTTGGTTTCCATTGGGTGGTGTTTAAGTCTCTTGTATCCCTGCTTTATATAAAGCTTTAAAAATGACTTTTTATTTTCTAATAGATAGTTAATCACAGTTGCTACCCTCAATTTCAGTCTCTGTCAGTGTTTGCAACAGGTTCAGTAGGGTTTGCTCAGATTCCCCTGGGGCTCCACAGTGATCAATCTCGAAGGGTATGGGGGGAGGGGCCCTCTGAGTTGGGAGTTGGGGGCTGCGGCTCAGCTTCGGTTTTGCAAACACGGCCAGTAAAAATCAGCTGTTGTTTTCCTGCTGTCCCGCTTCTCTGCCTTCTCTCCTGATGACTGGACCCTGCCACCGGCCGCAGGAAGCTTTCCCAGTCCGGACTATTCACGAACTTGTTGCTTCTTCTCCCCTCCTCCTCTCCCTACTGGGATCTCCGACACTGTGAGAGGCAGCTTCTTCATTTCTCCTAGTCCATCACCCCACACCTGGGGATATGACCCATGGTAACTCTTATGTGCAGATCCCACACTCAGACGTGCTGATGTGCAGTTTGGGTGTTTTTTTTTTTTTAATTTTAGTTGTTCAGCTTATTGTTTTTTTGCGGTGAGAGTTCTGGGGATGTCTCACACTCTACCATGTTTCCAAAGATCTTCCTATAAAGCATATTTTTAAATCAAGATGGAATACTACTTACCAGCTGACAGACACCTTAGATACAGATGTTCTCCTGTTTATAGTTTTTAAGATAAAAATAGTTTGCCCCTTTGGATGACTACAGAACTCCAGTGAGGTCCCATTTCTAGATCATTTTCTCATGTTTCAGGCACTGAACTAAAAAGGAAAGGGGAGGGATATGTGCAGTTCTCCCTGCCCCCTCCCCCAGCATCAAAGTTCTTTCAGAGGGCCAGAGTTCTTGCCCTTTTCCTGGAGAGACCTTAAGGATTACCATTCTCTTTCTTTTACCTAAGTTACCTTCAAGTGGTGATACTGAGTGTTAGTTACTCCCATCCCAGAAAATATAAAATAAAAAATATCTAAATATTTTTTTATTTCTCTTTTGTTTGAGAACCTCACAGTATTCTAGATCTCATTCTTTTGAGGCTTGACTTTAGGTACCTCTCCTCCTTCTCTTCCTGAGAAAGGACACAACTGTTTTCTCCCAGGGAAGACAAGAGTCATGTTTCTGCATTCTTCTACTACCACATAGCACCCAAGGTTCTGCAAAGCCTCAGGCCTATAGGCCCCGCCCCCTTCAACACTGAAAAAGAAATTTCCTTTCCCAGAGAGTGTGTTCGTTTCATTCCTTATAGGGTAAAATTGATTCCATTCCAAAGTCTTTGTACTCAGGATCAGATAGCTTCCGTTCTACAAAGCTTTTTATCCCTCAGTTTCTTCCCAATCACAGGTTATTTCCTTTTTGCCCTCCCCTCAGGAGTCTTACCCTTACCTTTCTTCTGACCAGTAGTCATATTTTATCAAGGGTTGGACTGCTTACCCATCTTCCAAACTCCTCTCCACTTTTTTCATGGGATAATTTGTGCTCGAGATAGTGTTCTCTACTTGGACCATTTGCATCTTGCTTTCCCTAGGTTAACAGTTAGGAATCCAGAAGCTACAGCTATGAAGGGCAAAGTCAGGAATCCAGATCACATACCAAAAAGTCATAGCAGACTCTCAAGACCACCTTATATAATGAATGTTACATAGGACAATGTGAGATCTCTCAAAACACATGCCTCTGTCTGTTGAGACATATACACTGGCCACTTCCAGATTCAGTAACTTTTTTCATCTGAAAATATTTCTAGGACTAAGGGGAATCAGAAGTTTCCCCAAGTATTTTAAAGACCCTAACAAACAAAAGGTTCCTCATATATCATTGGATAATTTGGTGGTTATTGATAACTTAAGCAAACAAAGGGATATAGCCTCCTCTGGGTAGAGAGATGTCATCAGGTATAGGAACCAAGATAACACTCTTAAGCAAAAATAGTGGACTCCAAAGGTGGAAATCTGCAATACAAGTCTTTGTACCAGATGATGCAGATACAGCCTTCGAAAGTAGGTGTTGACCTGTTTCTGAAAAGAAACATAATTACTCTCCTTCTACTTAAGATGCATACCAGAAGTCTCTTTCCCTAGATGCTTTAGTGTCATGTGATTTCAGGCTTAGAAGTGTGCCTCTTTTTGTCCTTCCCTAAATCACATTATTCTATACAAAATTGAATAAAGAAATGAGGAAAAATCCCAAATTTGGGAATCACTTAAAATAATCTCAGAAAAGACAGGAATTTGCTTCCCTAGTTGTGGACCCAGAGGCCCGGGGACTCCAGGGACTGACCCTTTTCTTTGTTAATGACTACATTCTTTATCACTTCACTTGAGTTTTGGGGTCCTCTTCCTTACTGTCTAGCTCTTGACTTCATAGAGGTGATAAGTGAGACATTCTTTCCTAAATTTTGAAAAGTTCTCCTAATGTACTGCTCTTCAAAGTGGTCCATTGGTCAGCTACCAGTCTAAGAACTGTTTGTTTCTGGTCCACAAGATAAGGAGTATTAACCTGAATGTAAATCTACTGTCATTGAGTGCAATGTTTATAGTTCACATGACATTTTTTTGTTGATAAAGGAACTGATGAATTGATTTAGCATTCTGGTGCAGGTTCCTTATGTTGTCATGGTCCAGTACTTTGAATAGAAATCTATAACAGATCATTTTAGGCATACTTATCTTCAGAAATGAATTGTGTCATGCTCTGTCTTCAGTGTTTTTTATTACATAATTTCTTTGAACAAAAACAGTTCTAAAGTCTGGTGTGTCAAAGTGAATCTCATTTTCATTTCTCTCCTTCTCCTTAAGAGAAATCCATTGACCACTCCCTGTGTGTTTTTCCATTCTTAATAAAGTACTTCAAAATTACTCCATCTTCCCTCACCGCAGTTCAAATTCTCTGTTATAAGAGGGTGGTTGCTTACTTGATAACTTATGTTCTATCAGGCATCTTATCTGAAGATATTTGTCTTTAGACAAGAAAAATTGGTAAAATCCAAGCCCTGGTACATGACCTTTTTCCACTAGAATTCTGAGAAGTCTCCTCAATATGCAGTCTGGCTTTCTTAAACCTTCCCCAACCTCTAACTCAAGGAAGTTTACCAGATATTAAGTTGTGAGTAGGTCATTATTTCTCAGTATCACTGTTAGAGAGATTGTAGAACAGTAGATTACAACAGCTATTTGTTCCAGCCACTTTTCACTGACTAGCAGATTCTGTTATAAGGATCTTGAATTTTCCTTAACTCTGAAATTGCAGCCCACCGAGATAAGGATAAAGGTAGGCACAGCAAGAGTGCTTGGACATATTTCCCTTTCCAGAATCTGTAGGGTGACCATGTGGTCTTTACCTAGGTTTTTGCCTGACAGTAACAGTTTGATCCACAATTCTACAGAAGCTGTTCTCAGCTTGAGCTTACTTCCTACCTCCCAGGGGTCTGGCTACAGAGTCACTACACAAGTGGGCGGCAATTGTTTTATTCTATCTTGGGCAACCTAGCTTATTATTGGTAGCTTTGGTCATAATTCCTTGAACACTTGTTAAATGCTAGGTTCTCTTCTAAGCACTACATTTCATTTAAATCTCAATTATTATCTCCATTTTAAAGATGATGAAACTTTACAGTCCCAGAGAGAAAAACACACAATTAGTGATAGAGCTGGGTCTGTCTTAATGCTAAAAGTTCTGGTTCTTCTAGTGCCCTGTCCTGTTTCTGCAAGGATGCTTCATGTCTGCTATCTGTTTTTTAATTTTTTGTGGGTTTTTTTTGCCTGTCTTACAAGTCACAGGCTGTCTCCTTCAACAACCCACTCTTCCCCCAAAGTTCTTCAGGAACTAGAGATGGTTTACAAAAGCTAATTCTGCGGTTACCTAAAAACTACATGCCCCCCTTGTTTAAATGAGAGACGATAAATGTACACAGGATCAAAATGTTCATAACAAGTCTTGGATCATATTAGGGAAACATTTACTGTATTAGCCATTGAAAATGAAATATAGTCAGAGGGTGAAACTCATGAATAAGATGAGCTCACTTTTTAGGATAAAGACTGGTAGGATGTGTAGTAGATGGAAATAATTTGTAAAGTTCTTTTTTTTAGTATAAATTTCACTTATGAGTTTATTTTTAAGGGTAAACAATCCCTGTAAGGCTGTTATTTATAAAAAAAAAAAAAAACTTTTTAAAAATAAATTTACATCACTTTTTTATTCACACAGAATTATTCCCTAATGGATGTTCAGCCTTCAAGAAAATTACTCCCAATATAGATGAAGAAGGAGCAATGAAAGAAGATGCTGGAATGATGGATGTACATTATAGTGAAGTAAGATTCCAGGCCTCCATTGCCAGTTATATCAATTTAACTTCTTAAAATATATTTATATTAAAAAATATTACAGCTAACTTAATTTCAAAGATAACCTAAGGGTTGATGAACTATAAGCATTAAAACTGCCCAGGGCAAAGATGTTTGGAATGTGGAACCATGTCTCTGGAACTGTTCCTATTGTCTGGTTTTCAAAATGTAACATTTATCATCCTCCTCAAATTACCATCCCAGTAACCAGATCTGAGTCAACATACCCTGGAAAAAAATCTTCATAAAAAATATAGTTAACAAGGTAACAACTAAGCAGAGTATATATACAAGTATTTTTTAAATGGAAATTTTCTACTCTAAATTTCATATGGATAGCAAACAGCTTCAGTTGTCACTCAGTCAACAAATATTTACTGAGCACTGATTTGTGTGCACGGCTCTGGACTTGGTAATATAGGAGCTATCAAATAAATATATATGACTGACCTTTAACCTCCAATGTCCACCTGAAGAAATGGAAATAAGCAAGACAGTACCATTTCAGTAGTATAGACAGTATGTTCCATGCAAAGTCAAAGGTGACAGAGATGCATTTGAGTTGAGGTAAACAGAAGTGGTATGATTAGGTTTGAAGAATGAGGATACCCTGAAGACATTCTAACAGGAGAAGAATGGCAGAAACAAAAGTTAAGAAGTGGGAAAGCATAAGGCATATTTGGGACACAAGTGAGTGAATTCTTTTGACTAAACCAGTGTGTTCACATAGAAAAGAGTAGTAGTTGAGGTTTAATTTTGAAACTGACTATTTGGGCTTTATCTATTAGAATGTTGAATTGGTACCAAAGGTTTTTGCAGAGAATAATGACAAGATGAAAGCAAGGAAGAAGAAAGGTTAATTTGGTGGTAATGTGGGAGATAGATTGGAATTAGGTGGATAGAGGGTGGAGGCATAGGCTAGATAGAGAGGGGGCTGCCCTAAGAGACCAGACATGAGGCAGTTAGGTTCTAAACCCAGATGGTGACATTCAGGAAACACTGAAGAAAAGAGGAAGACTTGGTGGTGGGAGGGGAAGAGTCAAAAGTAACTCTGAGATTTTAGGTGTGGATATTACTGAAAAATGACAGGTGGATTATTTTAGAGGGAAGATGATGAATTCAGTTTTTGATGTATGTAGAATTTGTAGTAAAAGGTTATCAGAATGGAAATAACCATCAGGCCATAAGAAATTCAGAACTGAACCTAAGGAGAGAGATCAGGGTTGGAGGAGAGATCAGGGTTGGAGGTTCCACATCTGAAAGTCACATTTGTTTGTGGACTAGACCAAAGGAGAGTGAGGATGGGAGATAATACAGCACATGAAGACCAGAGAACCAGGGACTGAAGCATAGAGAAGTTCACAATTAAAGAATGAAAAGATGAAAAAAAGAAACATCAGAAGTAGAGAGATTTAAGGGGTTTTAGTCTCATAGAAATATATATTATTTTAAATTATACTAAAAAACACAAAAGGCAGGTTAAAGTGATACATAATAAATACTTGATGACTTGTTCTTTTAAAATAAAGCAAATCTCAAGTTCTGCTTCATTTAGCTAAAATAATATGCCTGGAAACTCGGTCTACTATTTCTGTATGGGTCTCTCTCTTCATCAGTAAAATAGACAGTAATATTATCCTGGTCACTTCATAATAAATGTAAAGGCTCTTTTTAAAGTTGTTAAGTGCTATATAAATGTTGGGCTTTATCATTGACCTATTTGACAGTGAGGTTTCCTTTTACCCCGAGAACCTAGAAAAGTAGATATTTAAAACATGTTTGCTGATTAATCATAACAGGGAATCAAAATACTTGAATTTTAATCCTACTTCATTGTTCATAAAGCCTTGGGTAAATTAATTCACTTTGTGGGTCTTAGACTTAGCTGAATTTCTATAGACCTCCAGTTTTATGGCTGGCAGCAGAAAGATTCAGGTGAGTTCATGGAACATAAATGGATCGGCATTACTGAAGTTACATCCTTTCCTTTCAAAAAGCAGCTTCAACTTATTCATAGAAATGGCCTTGAGCCTGACCCTTTTTGTACTCAAGGAGAGCAGTAATCTAATTAGTCAAGTACCATAATCAGTGTTCTATGTAAATACATTAATTAGAATTCTTTTGTGTTCTGCAGTAATATTTTATACATTTTATTTGGTGTGTACAGATAGTCATATTCTAAGAAGTGCCACGTTGTGTTTTAGTTTACATAATAAGGCTTCTTCCTTATGCCCTAGCCAATGGAAAAATACCGACCTTGATTTCCAAGGTTTATGGAAATGAACAATACAAATGGGTTGTTCGTTTAGTGCCTGTATTTAATTACATGAGTTAAAACAATAATAATGAAATTTGTTTTTAAAACTGCATTTTGACTTTTGATTTGCAAGACTGTTTTTTTCTTTTTTAAAATATTTCAATTACATTTGACATACAAAATATTAATTTCTAAAGATAAAATTAAAGATAATAAATGCACACATCTTAACTGAAACAGTTTGATGAATTTTGACAATTGTATACACCCATGTAACTTAACCATCCGAAATAAGAAATATATTCCCCAAGAAACTTTGCATGTACCTATTTCTAGTCAGTCTCCACACTCCCAACATCTGATTTCTATCATCATAGGTTAGTTTTGCCTGTATTTTGGCATCATAAAAATGGAATCATTCAGTATGTACCCTTTTATATCTGGCTTAAGTATGATTTTGAGATACATCCATGTTATTGAGTATATCAAAAATTTGTTCTTTTTCATTACTAAATAATATTCCATTGCATTGATATATGATTTTTAAATCCATTTTCCTGTTGACGGATTTTGAATTTTTTTTTCAGTTGGGGGCTGTTTAAATAAGGCTGCTTTAAACATTCTTATCTATGGCCTTTTGTGGATATATGGTTTTATTTTTCTTGGATAAATAACCTAGGAGTGCAATTGTGAGATTCTAGGGAAGTTATATATTTAACTTTATAAGAAATTGCCAGAGTTTTTCAAAGTGGTTGGACTGTTTTATACTCCTCCCAGCAGTGAATGAGAGTTTCAATTGCTCCCCATCCTCACCAACATCTGATGTTTCTAGACTTTTTAAATTTTTGCCATTCTATTAGGTGTGAATTGGTATCTCATTATGGTTTTTATTTGTATTTTAATAATGATAGTGAGTATTCATTTATATGCTCCTTTTCCTTTCATATATCTTCTTTTGTGAAATATTCTTTTGCCCCTTTTAAAAAATTGCATGTTCATTTTTTTTATTAATTTGTAGGAGGTCTTTCTACATTCTGGATATGTCTTTTGTCAGATATATGCTACAAATTTATTTACTAGTCTAATTTGTATATTCATTTTCTTAATTGAGTTCTTTATTGAGCAGAAAGATTTGGTTTTGATGAAATTCAATTTACCATTTAATAGTTTGTTCTTTTCGTGTCTGGTCCGAGAACTCTGCGTACTTCAGGATTGTGAAGATATTGTCTTATATTTTCTTCTAGAAACTTTGTTTCTGAGTTTTATGTTTAGGTCTATAATCTTTGTGAGCATAGAATGAAATAGAGGTCAAGATTGATTTGGTGAAAAATAAAACTTTCTTTTTGCCCCATTGAATTACTTTGGCACCTTGATCAAATTTCAATTCTTCATATATGTGTAGGCTATTTCTGGACTGTTCTGTACCACTTATCTATTTGTCCATCTTGACATCAATATCACACTGTCTTGATTACTGTAACTATAAGCCTTAAAGCCAGGTAGCATTACCATTCCAATTTTATTTTTTTCATGGTCATTTTGTCTACTCTTCATCCTTTGAATTTCCATATAAAATTTAGAGTCATCTTTCCAATTGCCTCAAAATAGCCTGCTGTAAGTTTTTCAGCAATTTTGCTAAATTTATATATCACTACATGGATAATGGAGAGCTTAACACTGTTGAATCTTTCAATCAATGAACATTTATTTAGGTCATCTTTAATTTCTCTTAGCAATATTTTGTGATATTTAAGATAGAAATCTTTTGCCGGATTTTTTGTTAGATAATGAATGTTTCAGTGCTACTGTAAATAGTATTGCTTGATTTATTTTTTTCAGTATGTTGTTGCTAGTATATAAAAATACAATTGATTTTGTATGTTAATCTTATAATCTGCAACCTTGCTAAACCTGCTTTTTAGTTTTAGTACATAATCATGTCATCTGCACAGAAGGACAGTTTTATGTTTGCCAATCTATATGTCTTTTCTCTCTTTTTCATGCCTTATTACATTGGATAGGACTTTCAGCATAATGTTAAATAGAACTGGTAAAAACAGACATTCTTAACTTTTTCTCAAACTTAGAGTAGGAATGTTTAGCCTGTAGGTTTTTAGTAGATGCCCTTTATCAGATTGAGGAAGGTCTCTTCTATTCCTTGTTTCCTGAGAATTCTTTTTCAATATCATGAAGGAATGTTGAGTTTTTTCAAATGCCCTTTCTGCATCTACAGGTGTAGATATCATTTTTCTCTTTCATTCTCTTTATGTAGTGTATTACATTGATTTTTTTTCCTAATTGTAAACCAACTTTACATTCCTGAAACAAAGCTCATTAGTTTGTAACCGATTTTTAATTCCTTGAAAGTTCTTCCTTCCCACTGTTGCTGGAAATGTTAATTTAGTTATTAAATGTTAATATAAGATCATTTATTCAAACAGTAACATTTAACAAACATCTAGTATGCACTGCCACTATACGAGTGACTGAAGAAAATATAAATAAGATATTGTTCCCAACTCTTAGAGTCACAGCCTATTTGGAAAGTCAGGTACATAATGGGCAAGTGTAGTGATAAATACACATTCAGTGAATTCTCAGAGTAAGGAAAAAGCGTGCCTAGTACCTTGCTACTCTGTGTTGATCAGGAGAAGGATCTTGGGAGAGATGATACCTAAGCTGTTTTAAGGGATTAACCAAATGAAAGAAATTAAAGGACAAGAGAGTACAGCATGAAAAAAGACACAAAGTTAAAACAACACCATGGTGCAGTCAAGGAAATCCTAGTAGTTCACAGTTGTTGGAGCATAAAGTACAAGGCTGGCTGTGATGATATTGTAGAAGAGATCATTGTAAGCCTTGTGTGCCAAATAAAAGAGCTTGCCATTTGTTCTATGAATGATGGGCAGCCATCATGAGATTTTAAGAAGGGGAGAGGGACATGGTCTGGTTTGCAATTTAATCAAAGCTCTATGGCAGATTTGTGGAAGATAGATTGGAAAGTGCCAAGGCTGGAGGCAGGAAGATCAATTAGAAAAGAGTAATCAGGTTTTGAACCTTAGCCATGAGAGTAGAGATGGAGAAGAAGAGCCAGATATGAGAAATTTTAGGAAGTAAAACTGGTAGAACTTGGTGATGAACTGATTAGAGGTTGAGCAGAGGAGAGTGTATTAGTTTCCTGTGGCTGCCTTAACAAAATTCATAAACTGAGTGGCTTAAAACAACAGAAATTTATTGTGTCACAGTTCTAGTGTCTAGAAGCCTGAAATCAAGATGTCATCAGGACCAAACTGAGTGGCTTAAAACAACAGAAATTTATTGTGTCACAGTTCTAGTGTCTAGAAGCCTGAAATCAAGATGTCATCAGGACCATGCTCCCTCTGAGACTGCATAGACTCCTTCTTTGCCTCTTTCTAGCTTCTGATGGTGGCTGTTGCTCTTTGGCATTCTTTGGCTTGTAGCTGCATTAATCCAATCTCTGCCTCTGTAGTCACATGGTATTCTCCCTGTATGACTCTGTCTTCTAAAGATATCAGTTGTATTGGATTAAGAGTCACCCTACTCCAGTCTGACTTCCTTAATTGCTTCTGCAGTGACCCCATTTCCAAATAAGGTCACATTCTGAGGTACTGAGGATTAGGAATTCAACTTTTTGAAGGACAGTTCAATCTATAACATAGGGTAAAGTCAAAACTGCTCTTAGTTTTCTAGCTAAGGGTTCATAGGTGTTGCCACGGGCTAGATAGGAAATATAAGTGAAAGAGCTAGTTTAGAAAGAAAATGAGTTCAAAATTGTCTAAAGGACATATAGAAAGAGCCATTTTAGTAACCAGTTCTATAGATCTGACATGCATTTCTTTTAGAAATAAACTTAAGACTTAATGGATAGCATCAATAATTGGCATCATCTTTTTATTGTTGAGAACATGAGATGATGGTTCACAAAACAATTTTGTTTTATAGCCGCTGTTAACATTATGACAAGGTCAGAGGTCTCTATCTTGAGCTATTATCCTATCATCCTCACTAATTTTAGAACCAACAGTCAAGAAAGAAGCACTTTACCAAAATCACATTATTTTAATTAAACACCTAATTACTAATGCAACAGCTTAAAAGTTGTCAAAAAATTTTAAGACTCTTATGTATATAAATTCAGTATAAAGGAACAGTAATGGACATTTATAATATATAGGCTTAGTGAAATTTACCATTAGATGTTCAGACATCCTCAGTTTGGAACAATTTATCCCCTTTTAAAAATAATCCTTCTCAATATATCACAATTTATAAGTATAGTTAACAGCTTCATTATATGAATAAGCAAAATAAATGGATGTACTATACTGTTGTCAACATTTCATATTTTTAAGAATAGTTTCAGCTTCAAATACTTAAAGTGTTTGGTTTGGAAACTATAGTTAAACAAGTATACTCCTGTGCATTTCATTAAATTCATTAGTACATTCTGTTTATTCTTTATTAACTTGAAAAGAGTCAAAATTTATTTGCCCAGAACTCTAAAACTATTTCTAATTCCTGTTTGCATTTTTATCTTAATGCAGGAAGTTTTGCTGGAGTTGCTAGAACAATGCGTGGATGGCTTATGGAAAGCAGAACGTTACGAAGTAATCTCTGATATTTCCAAGTTGATTATTCCAATTTATGAGAAACGTCGTGAGTTTGAGGTAGGTAATTTAAACATTTGCGTCATTGCTTATTTGTTGTTGAATTGTGAGAGTTCTTTATATTTTCTGGATACTAAACCTTTATCAGTCTGTGATTTAATATTTTATTTTGGTATTGGAAAAGATAGTAATATAGCTATGTTACTGTCACTCCACTATGTGACCTCTGAAGAATAGATGGTTAATTATATTATGACATTTGTACTTTATCATAGAATATAAATATTTAGTGTATCATTTTTATATATTTGTCCAGCTGGAAAGTTATAATCCATAAAAATGCTGTTCAATCCTTGGAATCCTACCTTGTATTTATGTAAATTTTCCAATTGAAACTAAGGGTAAAACATTCAAAATATAAATTTAAATTTAGATTATACCAGTGATTCTCAAACCAACGGTTTTCTCTAGCCATCTCCCCACTTCCCTTCAGGGAGTAAAACAAAAATATCAATGTTGTCTTCATTAAACCTTCATTTTAAAAAGCTATTGAATTTTCATGTTTCCCCAGAAGAGGCATGGACTTGATTCTATTCTTTGCAATTCGATGGGAGAGACTAAAAATATTAGCAGATAACAATGTGGGAGGTAATAAGGCACTAGTAATAGCCGTATAATGAGGAGTTTTTTCCAGTTTAGTTTGCCAGATAAAACTATTAATAAAGAGTAGTTAATAAAGATAATAGTATAACGAACAACTATTGTCACAAGCACTGAACAGGAATTTTTTATATTTGAATTTCTGAGTCCACATCATAATTTCTAACTGTACTGTGCTTGGAAGGGTTGATTTAGGATCTGAGTCATTTTTTGTTTAAAAAAAAAGCAAAGCAATTTATACTTAAATATGGCAGATAATTACAAAAATATAAAACATCAAACTCACTTTTTCTTCCTAAGTTCTGTCTTTCTTTTTTTGCCATACTTTTGGTGTACATGGGACATACCTGAATAATCATAGTGGAGTTCATTTGATTATATTAATAACCAAGGGTTAAGTAAATAGGTCATATAGGTGGCAAAGAGTAGCCTGTGAGACAAGACTGGGCATTACCCCTCCTAATAAAGCATTGCATCCTAAGATCCTTTGTAAAAGGTTTCAGAATACCCACTTTCTTAATCTTAGGTTAAAGATCAAGCTATTAGAAACCCAGAGAGCATTTTAGTACTCCATCAACTAACAGGGAAGAAAGGAAACTATATCTTCCCTACACATTAAAGGAAATGATATTTTCTGTAGGAGAACTACTCCTATTTCCTTGTTAGGAGTGTAAGGTTCTGTATAGATCCCCTAGCATTCCGCATGAGATGAAGTAATTGTTTCTAGGATGCCAATATATAATATTTCAGTTTATCTTTATGGGATGGGCTGAAAAGTGTCAGAAGTAGCCATTAAGGTAAGGAAAATTTCCCTCAGATTGAGCTCAATTGCAGAAAATAATATGAATAGAATATCAGAGAAAGAACTGCTTCTGTACTCCCTTTTTTTTTTTGTTGAGGACAAATTCATAACATACAATTAACCATTTTAAAGTGCACAATTTAGTAGCATTTAGTTCATTCATGATACTGTGCGCCCCACCACCTCTCGCTAATTTTTAAATGTTTTCATCAACCCATACCCGTTATCACTCTCCACTCTACCCACCATCCCCTGGTAACCATCAATCTGCTCTCCATCTTTATGAATTTGCCTATTCTGGATATGTTATAAAAAGGAATTAATAGAAGATGCAGCCTTTTGTGTCTGGCTTTTTTCACTTAGTATAATGTTTACAGGTTCATCCAACTTGTAGCATGTATCAGAAATTCATTCCTTTTTATGGCTGGATGATATTCCATTGTGTGGATATGCCACAATTTGTTTATCTTTTTATCTGTTGACAGACATTTGGATTGTTTTCACCTTTTTGCTATTAGGAATAGTCCTTTTGTAAGCATTTGTGTGTAAGTTTCTGTGTGGATATGTTTTCATTTCTCTTGGGTTTATACCTAGGAGTGGAATTGTTGGGCCATATGGTAATTTATGTTTAACTTTTTGAGTAACCACCAAACTGTTTTCCCTTTTACTTTCCCACCAGCATTGTACACATTCCACATCCTGACCAACATTTGTTTTTGATTTTTTATTAAAGCCATTCTAGTGGATATGCAGTGGTATCACATTGTGGTTTGATTTGTATTTTCTTGATGACTAATAATTTTGAACATCTTTTCATATACTAGTTGGCCATTTGTAGATCTTTGAAGAAATGTTTATCAAAGTCCTTTGCTCATATTTTTTTCATACACACACACACACATATTTAATTTAAGGTATAACTGCTGTTACCTGATATTAGTTTCAGGTGTACAATGTAATGATTCAATATTTGTATTGCAGATAATTGCCACAGTAAGTCCACATAACATCCATTATCATACATAGTTACGAATTTGTTTTTCTTAAGATAAGAACTTTCAAGATCCACTCTCCTAGCTACTTTTAAATGTGCAGTACAGTATTATTAACTATAGTCATCGTGCTGTACATTACATCTTTATGACTTACTCATGTTATAACTGGAAATTTGTAACTTTGGCCCTATTTACCCATTTTGCCCACCTCCAGCCTTAGGTGACCGTCAATCCATTCTCTTCATCCATAAGCTCAGGATTGTTGGTTTTGTTTTGTTTTGTTTTGTTTTAAGATTCCACATATAAGTGAGATCATATGCTCTTTTACCTTTCTCTGACTTATTTCACTTAGCATAATGCCCTCAAGGTCAACCCATGTTGTTGCAAGTGACAACATTTCATTCTTTTTTTATGGCTGAATAATATTCCATTGTATATAGGTACCACATCTTTATCCATTCATGCATTGCTAGACATTTAGGCTGTTTCCACATCTTGGATGTTATAAATAGTGCTGCAGTGAACATGGGGTACATTTTTTTTTTTCAAATTAGTGTTTTTGTATTCTTCGAGTAAATAGCCATAAGTGGGGTTGCTGGATCAGTTGGTAGTTCTCCTTTTAATATTTTGAGGAATCTCCATGCTATTTTCCATAGTGGCTGCACCAGTTTACATTCCCACTAACAGTACACAGGAGTTCCCTTTTCTCCAGATCCTTGCCACCATTATTTCTTGTCTTTTGATAGTAGCCATTCTAACAGGTATGAGGTGATACTTGATTGTGGTTTTGATTTGCATTTCCCTGATAGTTATTAGTGATATTGAGAATGTTTTCATGTACCTATTGATGTGAGCATTTTTAAATTTGGGTTTTTCTTTTTGTTGTTGAATTGTAAGAGTTCTTAATATTTTCTGGATATGAAACCTTTATGAAATCTATAATTTGCAAATATTTTCTCTCATTCTCTAGGTTGTCATTTCATATTCTTGATAATGTTCTTTACACAATGTGCCTCCCCATTTCTGGGTATGCAGAAGAATGTATTCTTTGAAAATATCTGTGAGGCTTATACTATTACTTATTTTTGTATCTGCATTTTATTTTCATCTCCAAAAGTTCTTACATGAATTTTTTATTCTCTCTCCACCTAAGGGCTCAAGGAAAGCATTTTGTTTCTGTTTCAGTTAAAATAACTCAGACATATAGAAAATAATAGTCAGTGATACAGTATTTTTAAAGTCTGTATTACCATTGAGATAATGAATAAAGCATGATACTTAGAAATTCAGTGGTATTTGGCCATTTTTAGCTCTACCCTTAGACCTAAAGTTGTTGAGGTCTGTTGTCTAATTGTGACAATAGGGGAGGGGAATGTGAATGACCCCACCAAAACCATTTGAAAAAGAAATATTGTTACTTTTTCCCCTGTGCATTTATCATAAAGACATTTAGTAACTAACCGATAGACAATGCTAATTTGTATGTTCTCATTTTTCAGAAACTTACCCAAGTTTATAGAACTCTTCATGGAGCTTACACAAAAATTCTGGAGGTTATGCACACAAAAAAAAGACTGTTAGGCACTTTCTTCAGAGTTGCTTTTTATGGCCAAGTAAGTATACTTTATTTAGTTCATAAAGTTCTTTTTCTTTTTAAACATTCACCTTTGAATTATTAGATTACTATAGCAGCAGTTACTGGTTCTAGGATTCTGTCTAGAGTGCCTATCACAACAGCAGGAAGCCTCTTTTGGTAAGTGTAAAGTCCACTGGTTCTCATCTGAATCCATTAGGGCAGAGTACAATGTAGAAGATAGGAATTTTTCCCTCACTTTCATTTTCTGTTAAGCTTCTACAAGTATATAGCATCTAGTAGTACAAGCTTTCAAATTAAAAAAAAAAACAGGTAAGTATACAGGGAATGAGAAAAATCTAGTGTGGAAATCTTCAGGCCAACAATATGTTCATATGACTGTGAGTTTGAAAATTCTTGTTTATCTGAAGTTAAAAGGGGTATATATGGATGTGGCTTTTAGTGCTATTATTTAAAATGTATTTCAAATGCATTATTACTGCTGCATAGTAGATTTTCTTTAAAAGCTGTTTGATCATACTATTTATAATTATTGCATGTTTAACTTTCAACAGTCTTTTTTTGAAGAAGAGGATGGAAAGGAGTATATCTACAAAGAGCCAAAGCTCACTGGCCTCTCAGAGATTTCCCTGAGACTCATTAAACTCTATGGGGAAAAATTTGGTACAGAGAATGTCAAAATAATTCAGGATTCAGACAAGGTAATTATACCCTGCATTGTGAAATCATTATTTGTTAATTCCAGGCATGATACATTGCTCCTGACTTTTTCCTTTTATTAGCTGGTGGAGGAGAAGCATGGAAATACAGAGCCTTTCCAGATAGTGAAAGAAATAATAGGGATTTTGGAGTCAGAGAATAGGATTCAAATCTCTATTCTCTGTCACTTGCTAGCAGTGTCACCATGGGCGGGGGGAGTTACTTAACTTCTCTGTGTCTTATTTCTTCTCATCGGTTAAATGGAGATAATAATAGTGCCTTCCTAATGGACTTGTTATATGGATTAGATGAGTTAATATACGGAAAGCAATTAGAGTTCCTGGTATGTAAAAGATATTCACTAATGATAATAGAAACTAGCATGCTTAATAAGGGTTATTATAAATGCTGTTGTTCATCATGATTCTCAGTTTCATACTTTATGATTAAAATCATCTTGAGACACCTGTTTTTCTAAGATACCCTTAGTTCAGTAGTTGCATTTGCCACGACGTGGAGAGATGCCTTGGGCCTTGCTCTCAAGGTTATCCATTCCAGCAAGAGAGGCCTTTTCTTGGGAAATACGTAGTTCCCTATAGACAGAATTTCAGGAAAGCAAAGTAAGAATGCCTGACTGTTCTTGGTCACCACAGGAGTGCCCAAGATGAGAGCTGATATTTAAGGTAGAAAGGATCTATATACAATTAGGATATGTAAGCCACAACAATATTTACTAAGTGACTCTGATGTGCATGGTGCTGTACAATGCACTTAACAGCTAGTAGGCAGCATTGCCAGAAAAGCCCATTCACTTTGTAGACTTCTCTACATCTTTTGGAGATGGTTTTATCTTGAACATATATACTGTAGACACTTAAAAATAGATTTGCTGGTAGATCCAGAATTCATTTATTTTTGGCAAAACCTCTCTACTTCTTTCCTTTTCAGTTTTACTATTTTGTGATATTTTACTAAATCAAGACAACAGAAGATTTTATCTCATTGTAGCAGATAGTCTAAGGCTGGTAGCCACTCTACTGATACTATAAATGGAAAGGTACTGGAAAGCCAGGCTTTGCTGAAGAACATATAGTTTTCTACTTTATTCTGCCTCTGGAAACCTGGCCAACATGTGCTGGTAACAAACTACCATCAGGCAGCTTCACTCCTGACATAATTTGTATGCACAATATTTTAGTCATTCCCCATAGGCAACAGACATAATAAGCAGTTGCTACTTTTAACATCCTTGTTTTATTCTTAATGTGTGAAAGTAAAATTAAAAACACTCTTCACCTTGCCAAATAACAAAATCTCCTTAAGGACACCAACAATGTAAAGAGCAATTTGGTAATATATTCCAATATTTTAAACTGTATGCGTTCTTGAACCAAATAGTTTCACATTTAAGACTTAATCTTGTAGCCGTACACACATAAAAGATGTATGTTTAAAGGTATTTATTGCTGCAGAGTTTATATAGCAAAAACCTGAAAGCAGTCTAGCTTTGCATGTGGCTAAAGAAATGGTGGTGTTACCCATATTATAATCGATATAGTAACCTAGATGTTAAAAAATTGAGGTAGGTTCATATCAATAATTATAAATCTACCAAGATATATTATTAAGGGAAAAAGATGAGTTCTGAGTAGTACGGGTAGGATGATCATGCTTGTGTAAAAACTGATACTCACATATTCACTTGTACATGCTTAGGAAATTTATGGAATAAGACATACAAAATTATTAACCATGGTTACCCAAGGAGAGGGACTAGAGTCTTACCTGGGAAGAAAGAAATCTCTTAACTTTTCATATATACCCTTGTATACTCTTTGAATGACTTACCATATACATATTTTACTTTTATAAAGTTAAAACCAAGCTTGACCTTTTTTTTTTTTTTTTAAATTTCCCTTGTATGTTTTCTTAGCCAGATAATTACCTCACCTATCTCCTGAGTGCTCGCTGGAGAAATCTAGCTTTTTAATAGGAGAGAAAAGAGGGTTAAGGTTTCTGGAGATAGACTTTTAGGCTTTTATGTATGAGCAAGTAGAATGAATTTGGAGAAGTTAGAAGATGCTAAGAAATTTTCTATCCCCTTTCTGTCCTCCTGTATATGAGGAGAAACAGAAAGGTTATAGGAACTGTCTTTTAAGAAGTTTTCATTGTTTTTGTTTGTTTCATTTTTTGTTTCCTAATCTAAACACAAAAATGCCTGACTGATAAATTGCAAGGATATTGACAAAGTTACCAATAACCAAGGCACAAGTCAACTTTTGTTCGCTTAAACACTGAAAGAGGGTCCTAGGCTTCATCAGGAGTTAATGGAGAGACTGTTGGAGGGGAGCGTGTTAGAGCCCACAGATTGAAACGCCAACAGGGACAGTTCTAGGGTTTGCCTTTGGCAGCATAGGTACTTAAGATGGAATTTAGTTTCTTCATATGAAATGATGTCCCCTTCCTCCATACAATAGGATTAATGCAGTCAAGAGAACCCACTCTTATTGTGTCACACACTGCTTGTGGATGTACAAATTAGCAAGCTTTTCTGTAGGGTAATTGGGTAATATATATCAAAACCCTTAGAACCATGTAAATATTTCAACTAAACAACTTGTTTCGTAATAATTTATCCTAAGGAATGAGTCAGGAGAAAAGATATCTACAGTATTAAATGCAGTGTTCATCACAGCATTATTTGCAAGAGCAAAATTTAGAAACCAACCCAAGAGTCAGGTAATGAGGTACTGGTCCAATAAGTCATGCTTATCCACATAGCCATTAGAAGTCATGTTGATGACTGCAATATAGAACTATAATAATTATGTTTTATTGTGGTAAAATACACTTAACATTAAATTTACTATGCTAGCCACTTTTGAGTGTACAGCTCAGTGATATTAACTTCATTCATATTGTTGTACAACCATCGCCACTGTCTATCTTCAGAACTCTTTTTATCTTGTAAAATTATTATTATTTTTTAAATTTATTATTATTTATGTCTATAGCACCTGGTCTTCCTAGGTGATCTCCCATCCAAGTACTAGCAGACTCAACCCTGCTTAGCTTCTGAGATCTGACATTGGGCTTGTTCAGGGTGGCATGGCCATAGACCATGGACTGTGGCTCCACTGGGGCGCAAACCCAGGACTTCCTGCATGTAAAGCAGACGTGCTAACTGCTACACTGTGGAACCATGTCCATATCTTGTAAAATTAAAGCTTTATACCCATTAAACAATTTATTTCACCCTCCCCTCAGCCCCTGGCAACCACTGTTCGACTTTGTCTCTATGATTTTGACTTCTCTAAATACCTTGTGTAAGTGGAATTGTATAGTATTTGTCTATTTGTGCAGGTTTATTTCACTTGGAATAATGTCTTCAAGGTTTATTCATGTTATAGCATATTGCAGATGATTCTTCCTTTTTAGGGCTGTCTAATATTCTGTTGTATGTTTATACCAGTGCAGAGCAGGGCAAATTTCCCCAAGTAATGGAGATACCAAGCCCTGTACCGAGAGAAGACAAGGGTCCTTTGGTGGAGAGTGTAGAAAGAATTCAACACACGTGCCAAAGTTAGAGTCAAAAGGAAAGTTGATTAGAAAAGGGATAACACTACACAGACAGAGTGTGGTCTCCTCTCAGAGACAGACAGTGAGAGGGACAGTGCAAGAGACAGAGAGATGAGGACAGTGAGAGAGACAGAGTAAAGGAACTGAGAAGGACCCTGAGTGTTAAGGGAATTCAATTTATATGTCATTCTTTAGTTCCCATTTCCTTTGATATGGACATACAGTGAGGAAGGGGAAGAGTATGTAGTCTGAAAAGGTAAGAATATGTAGAGTGGAAGTCCTGCTGGCAGTTCCTAGCCTTTAATCCATAGGTTTCCCATGGTTTTAGCCATAGGGAATGACACTTAGTTCTTGTTTCCCCTTCACAGGTGTGGAGAATGGGTTGTTAGCAGTCCCAGCAGAGATCTTCCTTTGTTCTGAAGGTGTCCTCCTGGCCTGGCTGCAGGGCTGATCAGCATATTGCAGTCTCTGAGTGTGACTTGATTAACATTTTAATTCTCTTGCCACCTCCCTGCATTATTAATACCACATTTTGCTTATTCATCCATTAGTGGACACTTGGGTTGCTTCCATGTTTTCACTATTCTGAATTGTGCTTTTCTAGGAACATGTGCACTGCTGCCTGATGTGGGGCTGAGGGGTTGAGTGTGGTGGGTGGCTGCCATTGTGCCAAGAGCTGAAACTTTCCAAAATTGAAATTAACTGCAATTTTCTGTCTAAGCTTTCCCTTGGAAATTGTAAGCCTTCAATAGACTCTACAGTTCCCAAATAGTTACATTAGACAGATTCTGCCAGTATAACTGTTGTCTAGATAGGAAGATAGATTTCTGGTGCTCTGCCATCTTCTTGGAATCCTCTCTGTAATAAATGTTTATTAAGGTGGAATTCAAATGTACAGTAAACCACTTTAATATACTTTTAAGGATTCCGATCATAAAACAATGTTCAATATTATCTCAGTTTTGTAAATACGTGTGCATAGAAAACATTGGAAGGAAATATAGGAAAATGTGACTAATGGTCACTGCTGAGTGGTAGGGTTACAGTTTTTATTTTCTTCCTACATTTCTGAAATCTTCAAATAGGTTTCTGTAATTTCTTTATAATCAGAAGGAAATCTAAAAAAAGAATGAAGACCTTCTCCATGGGGAGCATAATCATAATGGCAGTGTTCCTCAGTTGATCTCAAAGGAGTTAGTAACTTACCTGTATATAGTTCTTTTTCCCTTCTTTTGAATAACATACAAAATTTTCCTATTTTATAGGTAAATGCCAAAGAGCTTGATCCAAAATATGCTCATATCCAAGTCACTTATGTTAAGCCCTACTTCGATGACAAAGAACTCACAGAAAAAAAGACTGAGTTTGAAAGAAACCATAATATCAACAAATTTGTTTTTGAGGCTCCTTATACATTATCAGGCAAAAAGCAAGGCTGTATAGAAGAACAGTGCAAACGACGTACAATCTTGACTAGTAAGTAGGACTTTGCATGATAACTTCCTGTTTGACTTGGTCCTTTTTGGTAAACACAAGTAGCAGCTGGCCAGCCGGAAAATGTAACTGAAGTTTTAATCATTCATTGTTCTACTGTTCAGTCATTAGCTTGCACAAACTTGGCTATGTTATAAATCGTAGTTTTCCTATCTTAATTTGTGATTGCTCTTAGGTGTCTCATAAAGAGAATTTCTCCCTCAGCCCTGAAGTAAGAAGGTGCTATATGGTACCCTAAGCTATTGTCTAGAGAAAGCACGGGGGAGAATTAAGCAGAGGATTTTTTCGTTAATTTGGCTATTTGAACAAATGATTTTTTAAGATAGTAAATCAATCTTAACATTTTAATAGCTTCAAACTCGTTTCCATATGTGAAGAAGAGGATCCCTATAAACTATGAACAGCAGATTAATTTAAAGCCAATTGATGTTGCTACGGATGAAATAAAAGATAAAACTGCAGAGCTGCAAAAGCTTTGCTCTTCTGCTGATGTGGACATGATTCAGCTTCAACTTAAATTGCAGGGCTGTGTTTCAGTGCAGGTATGTTGGTTGCCAAACATGTATTAAATATTTCTTGATGTTCCACTTGCTTTCCTAAGGGCACAGAGCAAGCATTAATTATAATTGTGTGTTATACTCTTATTGAGTACAAAAACCTGTGCATTATTTTTTTATTAACTGTAAGAAATTATGTTCAATTCCTATAAATTTTGTGTTATGTCAAAGGACTGTACCATAAATCCTACTTACTGTAGCCAATCTCAATATTTACATATCAGAAATCATTAACTTGTTAGAATATCATCTTTACAGATTATTTGCTCTAGTTAATCATTTTTCAAATAAACTTGCAGTAAGAGTAGTAAATATGTTTCTCAGATGCAGATTTTTAATTTTTTTAAAGAGAAATGCAAAAAATTACTTTCCGATTGCATTCTGATAACTCATTTTTCTCCTTTTGTACTTCAGGTAAATGCTGGTCCATTAGCATATGCAAGGGCTTTCTTAAATGACAGTCAAGCCAGCAAGTATCCACCTAAGAAAGTCAGTGAGTTGAAAGACATGTTTAGGTAAGTAAGTGCCTTGCAGTTTTCAGATCAGACCTCTATTCTTTGACTACATTTTTATCTTAAAGTAAACCAAAATATTCACCAAATAATACCCTTCCAAAAAAGGACATTCTCTGTTCTCTGTTACAATATTTAAGTGACCTCGTAATGGTACCTTAATGAGGAAACCTGGGCTCCCTTTCTTGTTGCAGGACATTAACAATGTCCTAGTGATCCAAGAGATTAAATATATCAATTTACTTTATTGCTTTGGATGTTGTGACACAAACAGAAGCCTGATTCATTACATGATTTCCTCCTTTGCCCAAATGACTCATGTTACAACATTTCAGACCATTTAGGGTAGGAATAAAGGTGGAACTGGAAGGCTTGGGGAGGCTTGCTCCTGTCCTAGGTCCACTTCGATTCTGCCAGTCTAGGGCATGTAATGGCTTGTCTTACATAAGCATCCTGGTAACCTAAGGCATGTCTGAATGGTCTTCCATTTGAAAAAAAATCTGCATAATATAGAAACAGTTCACATTCAGAGTAAGGGAGACAGTTGAATAAAATTGACTAAAGAGAAAGATCTTAAGTTATCCACTCATTTGTTCCCAACTTATTCCATTTACTTTTCCTATGTGTTATTAGCTGTTCCAGATTGCAGAGTAACCAGTAGTCGTTCATTCACCAATATTTATTAGTGCCTAACATGTACAAAAAGATTCTACTAGTTGTTATGATGAGGATACAAGACAAATGAGCCATGAGATACTTTGTCTCCTAAGACCTATACTCTAATTATTTATGGACATTAAACATAAACACAGTAAATAATGGAAAAATACTTTTATGAGAAATCATTAACTCTCTGTCCCCACTCTTAACCAGCCCAGGGCAGATACTTCATACCCACAGCACCAGCACTGTACTGGGTACATAGCAAGCCCCAAATAAATTATTTTGAATGAATGACTCATCTACAGATGCAAATTAACATTAGCACAAATTTAGGTGATATAATATCAGGCAAATGACTGAGCATGTAGGCTTCCTAGAGGGTGTATGTTTTGAATCAGGTTTTGAGGGAGGTAAAAAACCTGAGAGGAAAGAAAGAAAAGAAAGGAAAAGGTATTTCAGACTTTAGGAAGTGACATTAGCAAAGGCACAGTGCAAAAATATAGAATTTTAATCTTCCTTCTAGGCAACCCACATGAATATCAAATTGCTTGTCAGTGAGACTCTCCAAGAGTAAATAACAAAACCTTTATCTTCGCTCTTCATCCACAGGAAATTCATACAGGCATGCAGCATTGCACTTGAACTAAATGAGCGGCTAATTAAAGAGGATCAAATTGAGTACCATGAAGGGCTAAAGTCAAATTTCAGAGAAATGGTGAAAGAATTGTCTGACATTATCCATGAGCAGGCAAGTATTAGGGCGGTTGAAAATGAAAACCCAATCTGGGGTTTTTAAAATTTCATTTAGCAAAATCTATTAGCTTGAAGTGCATTACCTTGCCTTAAAATTGCTCAGTCTGTATTTTAAAATTTGCTTATGTTATTATTAATCATTTAAATGACATAATGCAAATCAAATTTGAAGCAGTTATCTAGGGCAATTTCTAAAGCAATTATCAGTAACAAATCATACTGTTCTTTGTGACACAATGCCATTAGAAACAACTAGTTGCTCAGGTCTGAGTTGATCTGTGAACGTGGATGAGTCTCTCAAGAAGGGTCCTAAAGAAGTGAAATGACTAGCTCAATAGTCACATTCCTAAATGAATACCCCTGTTTTGGCTGTAAGAATCTAGATACTGTCATTTAAGAGAGATACCAAGTGATGTCTAAAATTTGGGAATTGTCTTACTACCCATATAGCCTGCAAAACTTCCCATTTTCATAAAAGATCTTACATTTTTATCTGGGACTGAGTATTAATAACAATTACAGCTAACTTAGTAAAGCACAACCTGGAAAATGTAAAAGTGAAGACCCATTCACCACTTATAGCCAAATTATATCATTATTAAGTAGTTAATACCTTTATATACCTACTTACCTTAAAACTAGAGGACTCCTGGATTATCCTGGTAAATGTCGTTCCTATATTGGTGATTCTAAAAATTTGTTTTTACAACCATTCTGTTCATGTATTGTCACTTAAGCATTTTAATACCTTAAACACATTTGTAAAAGTTGCAGTATGATGGTCTGGTCCCTCAGGAGAATCAGTGACTGAGCCTCTTAAGCTTATTATAAAGTCTCCTTCATTTCCTTAATCAGGGAAATATCCAATGATGTAAATATTTGCTTCAGAAACTTTTCAAACTCTACTCTGAATTTTTTAAAAATTAAAAGAAATAAGGATAACTACAACCTTTTAGAGAACACATTCTTAAAGCTAGTCCCAGAAGTGAGAGTCTCATCTGTCCTGCTCTCTGTATTTCAGTGATTGCTTGAAGGAACTCACTTATGTGAGACTGTTACACAAAGGGTATACTTACAAACAGGCTGACAGTGGTTAGCATCCAAAGAATGCAGTGGAATGATGGGGAAAAGAAGCAAAGGATTTTTCTAGGAAAACAAGAACTAGTTGACTTTAAATCAAGCTCTGCCTCTGTGAACTTATTTTGTCTGCTTTTTCTAAGAAACAGCTATGGGAAATTTAGTTACAGTTAGCCCAAGGAATTAGCCCAGGGCTGCATTAGGTGATAAGGCATCCAGTTTTCCAACCATTTTCATCTTCTCAGCATGGAGAATCTAGTCAGCCAAACTTTCATCGTCCCATCTGTTCGATGACCAGTTGCCCCAGCCTCCTACTTGCCCATTTTCTATGGCTATGAATCTTGTTGGCTTGAGGAGTCTTTACTTCTATTAACCCACTTAGGAGTGAGTGCAAACTGTCCCAAGGCATCTTTTTGCTGCTCAGTTTTCAGAAGTCCTTTTTTTATCTCCTTCTCAAAGCAGCCAAGTAATCAGAACTAAGAAGGTGTGGGGGGGGGGGAACTATTCCACTTTGCCAATTATCTATCTCAAGCTTAGCCCATGAGTACAGTGGGGATATACCTTTCTTGACCATCACTGTTATGAGATATACATTTAACAAATAGATGGCACAATTTGTTCCTAGAAGCTGTCAAGTTAATGGGTTTCTATTTTTCATAATTCTTAGGGAGGAAAAAACAGCAAAAGCTCCTCCTTCACAAAAGATATAAAATAATTACACATCGTTTTAAGCCAGTGTGTACTATATTATAATTATTTAATTTTTGTGCAGCTGCATGACCTAGCCTAGCTGCATGAACTCTAAATCATTCAAGTTGAAGACAAATTATTCAGTACGCTGTTATTACTGTGATCAAGATATTTAGAGCAGTCATATTTATAAAGTTCTTTTTTTTCCCTTGAAGCATAGATTTTACAAATCCGCTCACATATATCCCACCTTTGTCTCTCATTTAATTCCCATAAATCATGGCTATTTCATTTAGTTGTAGAGACCAATATTGCAGACCATTGTTAGTGTGTGTGTGTGTGTGTGTGTGTGTGTGTATCTCTCCAAGAAAAATCTTAGGTTCCATTGTTTATATTTATGCAAACTCTCCTGTATAATGAAAGCATCAATTTCAGATGTACTTTACTTTGGGCAAATGTTGACTTCATAGTGAACTTTTTTAAAATTAATTTATGGTGACATTGGTTAATGAAATCCAATAAGTTTCAACTGTATACCTTAACAGTAAGGCATATATACATACATAGTGAATTTTTATAATCAATATTTCTTTTTATATTCTCATATAAAAGAGAACCCTTTTGTAGTCATACACATTGTGACATATTATTTATCAAAGGAAAATATAATACAAAATAAAATAAACTATAACTGTGTACTGAAATATGAATTTTTCTGTTGAGCTTCAGAAATGATTACATAACAAAAATATATGGCCTGGGTATTTCTTTTCAGTGTAATCTGTTATAGTATACCAAAATATACAGTCCTTTTTAAAACTTATTCAAGCTTTTGACTTTTTAAAATGGATTTGTATTTTCTTAAAACAATTACAGATTTCTTGATTAGATAGGGTTGGTGATAGCCATTATAGTTTCTGTCTGGTATGTCTTATTTTCTTCACAATGAGTTACCCTATTCACTTGTCACATCTGACAGACATGGATAATCAATTAGTCATCTCTTAAACCTCTACTATGCTTTCAGATATGGGCATGAATGATGATTGTCAGAAGAGAAAATTTCTCTCATTATGGACTTTATATGTCATGATTTGTAGGAACATAAATGATATGATGCATTACTGCCACCATAGACAAATTTGCAGGCTTCATACTGAAGTTTCAGAGCTAACTTGAGAACCAAGTATTGAAAGCTTGAGACCTAAGTTGGGGCTATGTACTGAAGAGGTTGGATATGATGTGTATGGTATTTTTTTTCTGTCTAATCCAAACATACAGTCTCTTTTGATCACACAAAATGGGTAATTAAAAAAATATACTGATACAAATATATCTGTTTTATATACAGGATATAAAATGTATTTTTATGACCTTCATTTACATAAGAATTTTCTGTATGAATTAGCTTATGTAATTATAGTGCATCATTAGATATGTGGTCTTATGACTTTTCATTTACTATTATTTCTCAAGTCCCCGGAACATGAGTGTCTGCATGTTTGAAAAGCCCCAATGGTGATCCTGAGAACTGCTTTGTTAGAAGATGGTCCATAAACTTGTATCAAAGAGGCCACTGTTTAGAGCTCTTCTTATGACCATATGTTAAAAAATATTTTGAAGATTGTATTACCTCTCGTTTTTATTGAATTTTGCATTTTGCAATCTTTTATTTTTCTTAACGAATAACCAGATCCTTTCTGCTTTTTTGCTATGCCGCCTTTGTAATACAGCTTTGAAGACTTGAGTCGGTAATGTTATTCTTTCCTCTTTATGCTTTATGTCATTTTTAAATAGCTAAGTGTCAGTGATAAATTGAAATATGCCTATAATTTCATATACACATACTTTTTGGCAGTGGTTATTTTGCTTCGTGATAAACATGCAGATTTCTTTTGTTTTAGATATTGCAAGAAGACACAATGCATTCTACCTGGATGAGCAACACATTACATGTATTTTGTGCAATTAGTGGTACATCAAGTGACAGAGGCTATGGTTCCCCAAGATATGCTGCTGAAATATGAGGACGTGAAGATGTAAAGTGAATGAGATTGACCTTTCTTGGGAATATTTGGAGCTGTGCAAATGTTAAAATTTAAGGATTTGATAAACATGGAGTATTTCCTTCTGACACCAAAATGTTCATGCTTTCAAACAGGGTGCTTACTTGTTTGTAAATATTTAAGCAACTTGGAAGTGCCTGGAAAATTGCACCACTGTGTTTGGTTTGTACTTTTTTAGGTAAATCTATATACTTGGAATTAGAGCTCAAAAAGCACGAATTCTAATTGCTTAATTATTGCTTACAATAACAATGGTACTATGTAAAATTGTATAATGGAGCACAATAAAAGGTCAAACTTATTTATAATTAGAAGTGAAGGAAATAATACTTTGAACTTAGCATTTTTCTTGACAGAAAGCTTAATTCATTATCATACTAATCCTTGGAGGAAAAAAATGATCAAATTTCCATAAACATGGGCATTTCAGGTTGGGAAGATATTTTGAAATCTTGCCTAGTATTCAAATCTGGGCCAAAGGAAATAAAAGCATTATTTAAAAAGGAAAATTTCTAAAAGTATACATATAGAAATACCAAGCTTCCAGTTTTGATCTGATGATGCCAGGTAATTGAGTTGGTCTCCTCCAATGTACAAGACAAGGGATTGACATGTGGCATGAGTTTCCCTAGCAAGCAGCATTTGTGGCCAGAGCTTCATCATACGATTCTCCGTAAACAAAACATTTCTGAGGATTTGTAGCCATTATATACTATGCAGCTTGAAAGCTTTACCAGCAGAGCCTGAGGTAGGCATTTGTAGAGATTACAGTCTTCAGTTCAGTTTAACAAGCATTTTGACAGAACTTAATAGTTGCAGCATTTCTTGGATCAGTATACATAACCACCAGAGACTCTGCAACTGCTAGTCAGGGACTACATTTCTAACAATGAAGAAATCTCAGACTACCTTAATAATTCATGAGAAACCAAGATGTGAAGAACTATTTTAGCTTGAAGTACCTATATAAGTTTGGTTGCCTTTCATGTTAACTTTAAGTTTTAGACTTATTTCTCTTATGTAGGTTAGCCTATTTAAAAAAAAAAAACAGACACTGAAATATAAATGGATTTTATGGAGCCTTGGCTTTTTAGATACTTTGTGGTCAAGTAAATCTTAGAGATTATGCTCCTCGCTTGGTGATTTTTTTTCTTTACATGTCATTTTTAAGCTTTCAGGGGAGCATGAAACTATTGAAGGTTAATTTTATATTTTAATAGGGGATACAGAAATTTCGGAGGCAGTTTATAATTCCTTAATGTCTTAGAGTAAGCTTTAGAGTTAGTTTCACCTTTATAGTGAATATATTTGGTATGGATGTATAAAGGACTGTCACCTAGAGTGAGTGCAGTGCTGTCATCTGAAAATGAGGCATCTTGGGGAAAGTCCAGTGCTCTTTTGTCAGTAATTAGTCCCTATCACACCCCCAAACATGGTGTTGTGCACTGTGGGTAATTTTTAAGTATAATAAATGGCCCTTGCCTTCAAGAACTTGCAATCTACTTGGGGAGGCAAGATACACACAAAATGAAATGACATAAGAATTAACATTATAAGAGAAGAAAAGTTGTATATGAGCATTGCCAAATGAAGGACATTATCCATGACTCTTACCACATTCAAGGAATGAGAGGTCACTGTGAGTTTTAATGTTCAGGGATGGTTTCATGGACAAAAGTAAGCCTTGAACAGGCTTTCTAAATGAGAGGGTGGACTGGACAGGAGTAACATCATGAGCAAAGATGCAAAAAGAATTAGCAGAAGTTCAGAAGATAATGAGACCGATTTTGTTCAAGGGAGTGGTAGATGATAAATCTAGAAAGAAAGTGTGGACCTAGATCTTGGAAGGCCTTAAATGCCAGGCTAGTAGTGTTCAGACTTTACCCAGTAAACATGGGGGGAGCAAGTCAAAGTTTTTAAAGAGATTACTTGATCAGATGTTATTTTTAGAGATTTAATCCTTTATATTGCTGCCAGATGTATGTGAGGCAGAGAGAGATGAAAGTATGGACACCCATTAGACAGTTACTGCAGTACTTCAGTTATTAGTCCACAAACCCCTAGATATGAACAAGAAAGGACAAGAGATGTGTGATTTGAGCATTGAACTGGGAATAAAAGTATGGTTATCAAATGAAAACATAGGACTGAGAATTACCAATGCTAAACAAAATATAGCTTAATGAAAACAAAACAAATATTATGTGGAAAGACTGGACATGGCTTATTGATGATTAAGGAGAAAAGAGGAAAAGTTAAAAATTTGTATTCTATGGCCAATGAGTTCTCCAGGTCCTGGCACAATTTCACTGTATTTCTTTCGCCAACTTTCAGAGTAATGGCAGAAAGCTATGGATAACAAGGTGGGCTAGATTAGGAAAGACCAGTTAAATGTGTTTTGAAGCAATGTATATATTAGGTATTGTATAGTTTAATGATTTCATGAAGTGATTTGGCCTCTACAAATTTAACACCAGAGAATACATTTTTACTATACTGATTATTTCACAGTTCCCCTGGAGGCTATTGTTTTGATAGTCTTTGGACATATTGTAAAATGTGAATAACTCACTATTGGTAGTCTTAGTTTATCACTAGAGTGATAACCCATAGAGAAAACAATTCCATGCAGATGTTCCTGGTAACCAGTTGGACCAATGGCATCATGCCTATAGATGGGATTATTATTGTTACCATATTTATATGACTTGATTGCCTATGTAAACATCTCTTTAAAAATGAAATAGAAAGCAGCAGTGGTAGCAACAGCCTTGGAACCTTGACCATATCATAGAATGAGAGATGTCTCACTGTTTAATTTATTAATAAACTTAATAGGTCCTCATAATAAAAAAACAAGCTTTTTGTCATTAATACTAGTTTGCTCAGGTTCTTCATCTCAGATAAAACCAGTATTGGAATAATAGAAATTTCCAAACTTTCAGGCTTGTCATTCACAAAATTGTGGGCTATCTTCGGTCTCAGTCTTGTTCTAACAGCACACTACTTCAGCATCAAAACACAAAGGAATAAAATAGTACTTGGTTGCAGATGGGGTGTGGGTTTGTGTAACAAGGCTATTCCTCTATCCTGGGAGTTGGCTTATAAGAGTATTTCATTTATCTGATTCCAATTATGATAAATACTTTTTTTTTCCTAGTCCCTAACCACATAATGGTCACTCTCTAAGAAAAGTGTACATGTATTTATCCAACTGCTGATTGAAATTCTGACTAAATTCTTCAAAGATTTTGCCTCAGTGTATAGCATTTTAAAACTTTCTCCAACATGCTTTTTTCTCTTCTGTTTTCCATTTTTATTGAGATATAATTCACAAAGCATAAAATTCACCCATTTAAAAGGCACAATTCAGTGGTTTTTAGTATATTCATAGAGTTGTACAGCCATTACCATAATTGATTTTAGAACATTTTTATCACCCTCCACCAAAGTAACCCCACACAGAATACCAGTCATTTGACATTGCCCACCAACCATCCCCAGCCCCTGATAGCCATCAATCTGTCTTTCTGTATCTGTGGATTTGCCTATTCTACACATTTCATGTAAATGGAATCACAATTTATGGCCTTTTGTGACTGGCTTCTTTCATTTAGCATAATGTTTTCAAGGTTCATCTGTGTTGTAGCATGTATCTACTTCATTCTGTACAGGAATAATATTGCCTTGTATGAATATACTACATTTTATCCATTTTTCAGTTTGATGCACATTTGGGTTATTTCCACTTTCTGACTATCGATAATGTTGCTATGAACACTCGTGTACAAGTTTTTGTGTAGACGTGTTTTTAGTTCTTTTAGGCATATACCTAGGAGTAGAATTACTGGGTCATGTGGTAACTATGTTTAATTTGTCCTTTTGTATAACTGCCAGACTGTTTTCCACAGCAGCTGCACCACTTTACTTTCCCAGCAGTAGTATATAATGATTCCAATTTCTCATTCTCCATAACACTTGTTATTATCTGTCTCTTTAATTATTACAGGCCTAGTGGGTGTGAAGTAGTATCTCACTGTGGTTTTTATTTGCATCTCCCTGATGGCTAATGATGTTGAGCATTCTTTCATGTGCTTATTGGCCATTTTTATATCTTCTTTGAAGATATTCAGATTCTTTGCCCATTCTTTAAAAAACTTGGGTTGTCTTTTTCGTTGAGTTGCAAGAGTTCTTTATATGTCTTAGATGCAAGTCCCTTATCAGATATATGATTTCCATATATTTCTATTTTGATGAAGTCCAACTTATTTATGCTTTATTTTGTCACTTGTATTGTTTTGATGTTGTATCTAATAAGACACTGCCTAATACAAGGTCATGGAGATTTACACCTACATTTTATCAAGGTTTATAGTTTTTACTCAAGTCTTTGATTTATTTCAAGCTAATTTTTGTATAGTGTGAGATAAGAGTTCAAAAATCTTTCTTTTGCATGTGAATATCCAGTTGTCTTTGCACCAGTCGTTGAAAAGACTATCTTGTTCCATTGAATCGTCTTGGCACACTTACAAAAATCAATTAATCATGAGTGTATGGGTTTATTCTGGGCTCTCAGTCTATTCCATTGATCTATAGGTCTGTCCTTGTGCCAGTATCACATAGTCTTGCTTACTGTAGCTTTGTAGTAAGTTTTTAAATTAGAAAGTGTGAGTCCTCACTTTGTTCTTTTTCAAGATTGTTTTGAATATTCTGAGTTCCTTGCAGTTCCATGTCTGCAAGGAAAAAATGGCATCTGGGATTTTGGTAGGATTTGCTATGAGTAATTCAATTTGAGGAGTATTGCCGTTTAAAAAAAAAAATAAGTGTTCCAATCCACAAATGCAGGATTTAAAAAATTTATTTAGATTTTTAACTTTGTCCAACAATGTTTTGTAGTTTTCAGGGTATAGGTGTTACACTTCTTTGTTAAATGTATTCCTTAGTATTTTCTTTTTAATGCTATTGTAAATGGAGTTGTTTTTTTAATTTCATTTTCAGATTGTTTATTGTTAGTTCATAGAAATACAACTGGTTTTTGTATATTGACCTTGTATCCTGAAACGTTGCTGAATTCACTTATTAGCTTTAATATAGTTTTTTGTGGATTATTTAATTTTCCTATATAAGAATATATCATCTGAAAACACAGATAGTTTTACTTCATTTTCTTACTTAGAACCTGGCTGGAACTTCCAATAGAACATTGAGTAGCAGTGATGAGAGCAGACATCCTTGTCTTATTATTGATCTTTGGGAGAAAACTTTCAGTCTTTCACCTTTAAGTATGGCATTAGCTGTGGGGCTTTCATAGATGCTTTTTATCAGGTTGAGAAAGTGCCCACCAACATGATCTGCAACTGTTTTCTGATTCAGTTCTCCCAGTAACCATATGACTTCTATATGGCATATAGAGAAATAGATGACAAATGGTTAAGAAATGTATTCAAGATACACATCAAGTTAGGGATGAGACTAGGGTATCCTGACTCACATTCCACAGTGTTTTCAACTATTTTATACCATTTCCTATGGTCCCCTGCTGCAACTTTCTACAAACCCTTTTTTACTAAAAAGGTAAGCTCCATAAGCGTAGAGTTTGTGTCTGAATTTGCACTTCTTTTTCCCCAGAACCTAAAAGTGTCTGGCACCAAATAGGTGGTTGAGCAGTCTCAAGGAAGTAAAGCCAGTTTTGACAAACATGCTCTGGAGCCTTTATTATGTCTAAGGCAATATGGACAATATCCCAACCCTCAGATTGTGGTTGAGGAAGAAAAGACATAGTCATATAAAAAGATTATATGAAGAGGTCTAATAATTGGAAATCAGTGGTAGTGACAGGTGCTTGAGTAGGCAGAGCCTTTCTAGAGGTAGAATGAAAAAGTCTTCATGGAGGAGACAGGCATGAACAAAACTTTGGAGGATGGTTAGGAACTAGCATACACGTGTATTGAGGAAGTACCTTAAGGCAGAGTTTTTTAACGGGAAGTTAAAAAATTAACTTCTTCATTTTAATTGTTATATGAAATGACCATTAAAACCAACCATTATTACATGCAAATCAAAAATAATGAGTGCATATAAGATTGAGTAACATTATCTTGTTTTTCTCAGACTCTCTTATCCTTTGGTCTTAGACTCAAACTGAGTAAAGTAAAGCAGCCTTTTCTCTTTGTCCAGAACATTATGCTCAATTTGCTTCATTCCCCTGATAGAAAACTTTTTCAGCCAACCTCAATTTCTGATCTACAAATCTTGTTCTTTGTGAATTGTAGCATTTTTTAACAGCTGCTTCAGTAGGTCTCCTAGAGTTGAGTCTTAAAAGCTCTGGACTCCTCATCCTGCATGCTGGCAGCATGTTCCTTTGATAAGAAAACTAACGGAAGCTATCATGTGAGCAGGTCAGGGCCGGAATCTGGGAATTGTAGACCATTATTTCACATTTATTGATTACCCATTGTTAGCCAAGTATATGAATGATCAAGGCAGTATTCAGTGGGCAGATAACACAGGTGAACTATTATAATCTCATAGGTAATCCACGGATAGTCTTCCTGTCACTAACTAGACTGAGTCTTCCAAATGCTGCATCCTTGAAGAGAAACGTGTCTTTGTGGGACATAAATAATAGTGCCTAGCACTGATATATTTGGACATTTAATGTTGAAAAGCAAAAGCAGAGTCAATAATAGATATGTTCAATGCAAAGCTGACCAGAAACTATAGTGCTCGTGGAGTGAATTATTTCAGAATTGTTTTGTGGCATAGTCAAGATTTGAGAGGCCTCCAGAGCCACTGTAACAGTATAATAGTACTATGTTCTCCTTCATTCTAAACTAAAGCTAGACACATAAAAAAGGATGAGAGCAGAAAAGGGGCCAGTTGGCAAAATTATTTCAGAATAAATATAATGAAAATGAAAGCCTTCCAGAGGAAATTTTGTTGCACTTTGTTCCACCACAACCCCAAGTAGTCACAGGGTCAGCTGAATGTAATTCAGGTCACACGTAAGAAATTTTCATGAAAATAATTTTTTTTTTGGATATTTACAAAAAATTTTTGAAAATAAGGTAACCCACCACTTCCTTTGTTATAGAAACAAAACTCAAAAGTTTTACCCATGGAAACAATCTTCAGGAGGAAAAATTTCAGCTCTATCCCCATTTAACCATCGTGTAATTTTTCTCATTTTTCTGAATTGCCACCACCATGATGGCCCTTAGCAATGTTTCATGATACTTCTGCTTCGAGATGAGGCTCTTGGCAAGGGCCAGGGTAGTTGGGGGTCCCCATAGCTTACTCAGGGGCTTTTGCTGCCGCTAATGATGACTATCATTTTTAGAGTTTTGGCATTAACTTCTATGTAGCATCTAGTAGTTAAGTGCACAGACTGAAGCCCTGCTGGTTGGATGATAATCCCTACCCTGTCATTTACCAATCTTTGGGAACTTGGAAACATAACCTCTTTATTTTCTGATCTGGAAAATGGAGACATTAATTATGAAAATTATTGTGAAAATTCAATGAAATATGTAATGCGTAGGAAATGATGGCTGGCATATCTACATAATTGTTAACATCTATATACATGTTACTTCAAAGAACAGCAGAATTTTGTCAGCCGCCACACCTATATCTCTGGACTCATCCCTCCATTCCAGATGGAAGTGGAGAAGGAAAAATGGATGAGTCAAGGGCAGATCATCTTTACCATGTGATATTCCACACATCAACTCTGGCCTCACTAGATCTTGCCATATGATGGAGAACTTTGCCCCCATGAAGGGACAGTATTTCCTATATGGTATAGGCGCCAGCCAATATACACACAGATGCTAGCTGTTAAGAACCAATGCTGCCATACTTGTGCATCTTGGCTAAATATTAAACCTGCCTGTGTGTCTTCCTAGACAAGCCAATTGTTTATCTTCATAGGTTCCATAAACATCGGAGCATTGACAAGTGGTCCCTTATCCCCACCCCCAACTGTATAGTCTCTGTTTACTGTCACCTCCCCTGGCTTCCTTGCACTATCAGAATTACACAGAGTGGCTTTGGATTTGAGATTGAACTGGTGGGACTTTCCCCCTCAGTATTCCATTTGTAAAGGCTCTAATACACAGCTTGCTTCAAATGGACTTATACCTCTTATTTGGAATTCCATTGTCAGCACTCACTGATAATTATTTTACAGCTGTCTTAAAATAGATCAGAAAGCCTTTCAGAGTTCCCCTTCCATCTTCTGCCTATTTCTCTGTAGCTATAGAAACCTTTCAAGGGAAACTGCCCAACCAGTCTCGTTTACGGACATTTCATTCTCACTTTTGGTGATGGCACTTAGAGTTGAGGTCTACTGTCTCCTTATCTCCCAGTGCCCTCCCACACTCAGTTCTATCATCTCTCCAGCAGCACCTCCATACTCCTTGCTGTGCACTCTCCTCACACTAGCTTCCCAATGTCCACTGTCTGAATAAATCAATTTCCACAATCATGACCTATGACTCTAGCCCATCTCACACAAGGACCTTTCAGCAAGGCTGTGCAGCTGCGGCATCTCAGGGGAACATTTAGTCAGGATCTAACAAGCTTCCACTAGTAAATGTCTTGAAGTGGAATTAACTATAATTTCCCTCACTCCACCTAAAACTTGAAATTTTTCTCAGATGTGGATACTTCTCTGTCTTCAGTCTCCCTCCTTCAAATGGCCATCAGGTAAATCAGTCTCTGCCCCTGTTCTGCTGCTTCCATCTGCTTTCATCTCCTGCTTTGATGCTGATATGTCCCTACGAAGTCAGCTACCCCACCATCCCACAGCCTCTACTAGGATGTAGTATAGTGGGGGCAGGGTATTTTGCACTTCCCCTTTCCAGGAGGCCAATTGACTCTGAATTACCTAGACCCCAACCTTCACCACTGGCACCCAACTAGCTGACCTCACACGCTCACTTTGGTTACTCATTTGCTTTGGGGTCCCTTAGAACTTAGAGCCGTGCTTCTTAATTGGGAGTCATTTTGGCAATGACTGCAGATGTTTTTGGTTGTCACAACTGGGAATTGGGGAAACTACTGGCATTTAATGAGTAGGGACCAGGGATGCTCAGGCAGCCTCCCACAATAAAAATTTACCTGGCCCCTAATGTCAGTAGTACACAAGTTGAGACATGCTGTCTCAAAAGGTCTGCCTGCCTCACTGGACTCTTGGATGGCTACTCCACAAGATGATTTTTCCTCAAGGAACCTTTTACTGCTCAGTCCACCAATAGATCCACTGGGAGATCTCTCTTTCCTACTAATTAATGTTTTGCTCTCAATTACAACTATCTACCCCTTGCATGCTTGCATACCACAAGCAGTAGCTGTCTGCCTCACCTTCGTTTCTAACTCAGAATTTAGTCTACAGCTTGGCAATACTCAAGGACCTAAGGATGCTCAAGGTCTGCTTTGCGATCTCTGTAGCTATCTCTTCCACTTTCTGGTGAATTCTATCTCACTACTAACAACCTTCCAACTTGCTAACTAGACCAATTGCATTTTTTTTTGCTGCAACCACCTAATTCCTTTCATTAAACAAAATCCAAGATATCTAAGATTTGAACACTGAAGAAAAAGCAGTAGGTCGAGAAGACTATCTAGCGAAGGGCATAAAGTCCTGAATCAATGGAAATACATACATTGTTACAATTATACAGATGTGACTTCTCTTTTTTTTTTAAATTAAGTTTATTGGGATAACATTTGTCAATACAACTATATAGTTTTCAGGTGTACATTATAATTTGGCATCTATATATTCTATTGTGTGTTAACCACTCAAAGTCCAGTTTCCTTCAGCTACCATATATTTGATCCCCTTTACCACGTCTACCTCCCCCCACCTCTGGCATCCCCTACACTCTGGTAACCACTAGTCTATTGTCCATGCCCATGAATCTGTGTTTGTCCTGTTCATTTGTTACTTTTAGGTTTATATCCCACATATAAGTGATATCATGTGATTTTCAACTTTTTCAGTCTGGCTTATTTTGCTTAGCATGATTATCTCGAGGTCCATCCATGTTGTCGAAAATGGCAGTATTTCATCTCTTCTTATGGCCGAGTAATATTCTATTGTATATATGTACCACAGCTTCTTTATCCAATCATCTATCGAAGGACATTTCAGTTACTTCCATATTCTGGCCACTGTGAATAATGCTGCTATCTTTTTGGATATGAGTTTTCAAGTCTTTGGGGTAAATAGACAGTAGAGGAATTGCTGAATCATGGTATATCAATTCTTAGTTTTTTGAGGAAGCTCCATACTGTTTTCCATAGTGGCTGTACCAATTTGCAGTCCCACCAGTAGTGTATGAGGGTTCCTTTTTCTCCACATCCTCTCTAACATTTGTTATTACATGTTCTGTTGATTATAGCTATTCTAACAGGTGTGAGATGCTTTCTCATTGTGGTTTTGATTTCCATTTCCCTGATAGCTAACAATGTTGAACATCATTTCAAATATTTGTTGGCCATTTGTATGTCCTCTAGGGAGAAGTGTCTATTCAGGTCCTCTGCCAATTTTTTGATTGGATCGTTTGTTTCTTTTGTTGTTATTGAGTTGTATGGGTTCTTTGTATATTTTGGATATTAGGCCCTTATTGGAGGTGTTGATTGCAAGTATATTTTTCAATTTGGATGGTTCTCTTTACCTTGTTGATGGTTTCTTTTGCTGAGCAGAAGCTTTTCAGTTTGATGTAGTTCCATTCATTTATTTTAGCTTTTACTTCCTTTACTTTTGAGGTCAAATTCGTAGAATCCTCTTTATGTCCAAGGTCCTTGAGTTTGGTTCCTATATTTTCTTCTATGCATTTTAGTGTTTCAGGTCTTATATTCAGGTCCTTAATCCATTTTGAGTTAATTTTAGTATATGGTGATAGACAACAGTCTAGTTTCATTCTTTTGTAGGTGGCTTTCCAGTTTCCCCAGAACGTTTGTTGAAGAGGCTTTCCTTTCTCCACTGTATGTTTTTGGCTTTTTTTGGTCGAATATTATTTTCCCATATAAATATAGTTAACTTCTGGACTCTCGATTCTGTTCCACTGGTCTGTGTTTCTGTTTTGCTGCCAATAACATGCTGTTTTGATAACTGTCACTTTGTAGTATAATTTGAAGTTGGGCAGAGTGATGCCTCCAGCTTTGTTCTTTTTTCTAAGGATGGCTTTGGTAATTAGGAGTCTTTTGTACTTTCATGCAAATCTGATGATTCTTTTTCTATTTCCTTAGAAAATGCCGATGGGATTTTGATGGGGATTGCATTAAATCTTTATAATGCTTTAGGTAATGAGGTCATTTTAACTATGTTTATTCTTCCAATCCAAGAACATGGAATATCTTTCCATTTCTTTGTGTCTTCTTCGATTTCTTTTAATAAGTTTTTATAGTTTTCATTATATAGGTCTTGACATGTTTTGTTAAATTTATTCCAAGGTATTTTATTCTTTTTGGTGTAATTACAAAATGAATTATTTTTCTACTTCTTTTTCTGAGACTTCATTATTAGAGTATAGGAATGCTATGGATTTTTGAACATTGATTTTGTATCCAGAAACTTTACTCTATTTGCTTCTTGTTTCTAGTAGTGTTCTTGTGGAGCCTTTAGGGTTTTCTATATAGAGAATCATGTCATCCACAGTGACAGTTTAACTTCTTTGTTTCCTATTTGAATGCCTTTTATATCTTTCTCTTGTCTGATTGTACTCACTAGGACCTCCAATGTTATATTGGGTAACAGTGGTGTTAGTGGACAGCCTTGCCTTGTTCCTGATCTTAGAGGGAAGGTTTTTAGTTTTTCATCATTAAGTATAATTTTGGCTAAGGGTTTGTCATATATGGCCTTTATTATGTTAAAGTTCTTTCCTTCTATACTGATTTTGTTAAGTGTTTTGTTCATAAATGGATGTTGTATCTTGTTGAAGGCTTTTTCTGTATCCATTGATATGATTATATGATTCTTATTTTTTAATTTCTTTATGTGGTATATTACATCAATTGATTTGCGTGTGTTGAACCTTCCCTGTGCTCCTGGGATGAAGCCCACTTGATCATGTTATATAATGTTTATAATACGTTGCTATATTTGACTCGCTTGTATCTTATTTAGGATTTTTGCATCTGTGTTCATGAGAGTTATTGGTCTGTCATTCTTTGTTGTTGTTGTTGTTGTTGTTGTTGTTGTTGTTATCCTCACCAGGTTTTGGTATCAAAGTAATATTGGCCTCATAATATGATTTGGGAGTTTTGCCTCCTCTTTGATTTTTTGGAAGTGTTTGAGGATAATAGGTATTAAATCTTCTTTGAATGTTTGGTAGAATTCACTGGTGAAGCCATCTGGTCCTGGACTTTTACTTTTCGGTAGATTTTTGATGATTGTTTCAATTACCATACTGCTGATCAGTCTATTTAGATTTTCCAGTTCTTCTTGATTTTATGTAGGAAGGTTGTATTTTTCTAAGTACTGGTCTGTTTTTTCTAGGTTATTAAATTTGATGTTATATAATTTTTCATAGTATTCTTGCATAATCCTTTGTATTTTTGCAATGTCAGTCGTAATTTCCCTTCTTTCATCCCTGATTTTGTTTGTGTCCTTTCTGTTTTTTCTTTAGTGAGTCTAGCCAGGGGTTTTTCAATTTTATTAACCTTCTCAAAGAACCAGCTCTTTGTTCCATTTATTTTTGTTTGTTTGCTTTGAATTGCATTTATTTCTGCTCTAATTTTGATTATTTCTTTCCTTCTACTGAGTGAGGCCTCATTCGTTCTCCCTTTTCTAGTTTTTTAAAGATGAAGTGTTAGGTTGTTTATTTGGGCTCATTCGTGTTTTTGGAGATAGATCTGTAATGATATGAACTTTCCTCTTATGACCACTTTTTCCACGTCCCAAAAGTTTCAGTATGTTATCCTATCATTATCATTCGTTTCTATGTATCTCTTGATCTCCCTTTTTATTTCTTCTCTGGCCCAGTTATTCTTCAGTAGCATGTTGTTTAACCTCCATGGTTTGTGGTTCTTCCTGATTTCTATTTGTAGTTCTCTCTAGTTTCAAAGCATTATGATCAGAGAATATGGTTGGTATGATTTCAACCCTCTTATGTTTGTTGAGGCTATGGTCGATTCTTAAGAATGTTCTATGTGCACTAGAGAAGAAGATATAAGCAGCTGTTTTGGAATGGAAGGCTCTGTCAACGTCAATTATGTTCGGTTGGTCTAATATGTCATTTAAGGATGTTATTTCCTTATTGTTTTTCTGTTTGAACAATCTGTTCATATCTGACTGGGTTATTTAGGTCCATTACTATGATAGTGTTTTGGTCTGTTTCTCCCTTTAGTTCTGTTAGTAATTGCTTTACATTTTTCAGGGCTCCCTGATTGGGAGCATAGATATTAATAAGTGTTATGTCTTCTTGCTTTATGATTCCCTTTATCATTATGAAGTGTTCCTCAGTATCTTTACCTTTTTTATTTTGAAGTCTATTTCATCTGATATTAGAACCGCTACTCCCACATTTCTCTGAATGCCATTTGCTTGAAATATCATTTTTCACCCTTTCACTGTGAGTCTATATTTGTCTTTGGAGCTGAGATGTTCCTCCTGGAGGCAGCATGTGGTTGGGTTTTGTTTTTTGATCCATTCTGCAACTGCGCACCTTTTCATTGGTGAGTTCAGTTCATTTCCATTTAGGGTGATTACTGAAATATGAGGTCTTCTTATAGCCATTTTATCTTTTCCTTTCTGGTAGCTCAGTGTTTCCATTGCTTCCTTGTCCTTGTGTTTCTGTTTTCCTTATTTTGGTTGGCTTTTACAGGTTTTCCCTCTGGTTCTTCTTGTTTTATGTTATATACTTCAGTTCTAAATCTTCTTCTGTGTGTGGTTGCCATTACAAATGTGCCTTATCTCCCTTCCCCTTTGGGAATTTGGATCTTTGAATCCTCCCTTTTTCAGTCATTGTTAGCTCAATTTGTCCCTATGTATGCTGAACGTTCATTACTATCTTGCTATAGCAATTCTCTTGTTAGTATTTAAGCTTATACTGCCCTGTTCTTAGTAAGGGTTGTACTCCTCTGCTTCTATTTGCCTGATAGTCACTTTACTCCTAATTATGCATTTTTTTGTCATTTTGTTTTAGGTAAGCTGACCCCTTTCAGTATTTCCTGTAGTATAGGCCTTGTATTGGAGAATTCCCTCAATTTTTGTACGTCTGGAAAAGTTTTAATTTCTCCTCATATCTAAAGGAGAGCTTAGCTGGATACATTATTCTAGGCTGGTAGTTTGTTTCACTTAATAATTTAAATATTTGATTCCATTCCTTTCTGGCTTGTAACATCTGCGCTGAGAAGTCCAACAATAATCTAATGAGTTTTCTTTCCTTTATAAGTTACCATTTTCTTCTCCCTGGCTGCCCTGAGAATTCTGTCTTTGTCATTGATTTTTGATAACTTTAGTACAATGTGTCTTGGTGAAGGCCTTTTTGGGTTGAGATAATTGGATGTTCTGTTGACTTTTTGAATTTCAAGCTCCAACTCATTACTTAGATTGGGAAATTCTCGTCAACTATTTGTCTGAAAATGCTTTCTAGTCCCTGCTCTGTTTCCTCGCCTTCAATAATGCTCATCATTCTTATGTTTCCTCTCCTGATGGTATCAGCTAGTTCTTGAATTCTTTTTCGTTCTTCAGTTTCTCTTTTTTTCCTTCTGATTTATTTCTAGATTTCTGTCTTCGATATCACTGATCCTTTTCTCCATTTGGTCGACTCTATTTCCCAAGCTTGCTATTTCATTTTTTAACTCTTGCAATGTGTTTTTCATCTCCAGAGGTTCTCTTTGGTTCTTTTGAGGGTTTCAATCTCTTTACTCTGCTCATCTAGGTGTTTTTTCAATTCCTGAAATGTTGATAAGACTCATTTCGTAACTCATTGAGTTTTTTGAGAAGTACCATACTGAATTCTCTTTCATTTTAGTCACATAGTTTTTTGTCTGTAAGCTTATTTTCTGGAGATTTTGCTCTTTCTTTCTGAGATGCCTTATCACCTTGGTTGTTCATGGTGTTTATGAAATACTTCTCTGCCTGGGCATTAATGGAAGTGCATTCTGCTATTTTTCCAGGAAGACGACTTATTATATAAAGGTGTCTCTTTAGCCTGCTGCAAAGAAGGTGCTTTTCTTTTGGTTTCCTGTAGGTCGTGTCTAAGCCTCTTGGATCCCTGTTTTATATAACGCCTAAATAATGCCTTTTTTACTTCCTTTTAGATATTTAATCATGCTCGGTACCATCAGATTCAGTCTGTCAGCATCAGCGACAATCTTGTCAGCATTTGCTGAGATTCCCCCTGTGGCTCTTCCGTATTCAGTCTTGGAGGGTAGGAGGGAGCTGCCCTCTGGGTTGGGGGTTGGGGGCTCAGCTCAGCCTCGGTTTTGCAACTGCGGCTGGTAAAATTGAACTGTTGTTTTTCTGCCATCCTGCTTCTCTGTCTTCTGCCCTGATGACTAGGCCCTGCCACCAGTCGGCTGTGGGGAGATCACAGCTTTCCCAGGCAGGGATGTTCAGGGAACTCTCCACACCTTTTCCCCTCCCCCTCATCCTACAGGGAGCTCTGACTGCTGCGAGAGGCAGCTTCTTTCTTTTACTCAGTCTACCACCCGACACCCTGGGTTTTGACCTATGGTAGCTCTTATGCGCAGATCCCACACTCAGGCATACTGGTGTGCAATTTGGGTGTTTTTTGTTCCGTTTTAGATGTTCAGCTTATTGTTGTTTCAAGGGAAGATATCTGAGGATGTCTCAGTCCACCATGTTTCCCTATGACTTCTCTTTTAAATATCTGTAAATTCAGTGCTATCTCACTGAAAACCCCAAAAAGATTTTTTGACTTGAAAATGATTCTAAAGTTTATAAGAAAGCATAGAGATATAATAATAGATAATACTCAAAAAAGAATAAAAAACAAAAGCTTGCCACAGCAGATATTAAATGAATAATATAGCTAATAAGATAGGGCATTTACAGAAGTTCAAGTTTGGAGGACTGTCACTACCCAACTTCCAGGCTTACTATGAAACTACAATAATCAAGACAGTGTGGTATTGGTGAAAGAAGAGATAAATAGATAAATGGAACAGAATAGAGGACCCAGAAATAGACCCACATAAATATAATCAATTGATCTTTGACAAAGAGCAAAGACAATACAATGGAGCAAAGACAGTCTTTTCAACAAACATTGCTGGAACAACTGGACATTCATATGCAAAAATAAATAAATAAATCTACGCACAAACATTACACCCCTCACAAAAATTAATTCAAAATGTATCATCTAAATGTAAAATGCAAAACTATAAAACTCTTAGATGATAAAAGGAGAAACCTACATGATCTTGGGTATAGTGGTGCCTTTTTAGATACAAAACCAAAAACAGATCCATGAAGGAAATAATTAGTCGAACTTCATTAAAATTTAAAACTTCTCTGTGAAAGGAAATGTCAAGAGAATGAGATGATAAGCCACAAACTGGGAGAAAATATTTGCAAAAAAAAGGAAAAAGCATTTACAAAGATGTTCTACATCATATATTTTCAGGAAAACACAAAACAACAATGAGATACCACCACACACCTATTAGAAATGGCCAAAATCTGGAACACTGATACCACCAAATGCTGGTAAGGATGCCAAACAACAGAAACTCTTTCATTGCTGGTGGGAATATAAAATGGTACAGCCACTTTTGAAAATAGTTTGGCAGTTTCACAAACTAGGCATACTTTTACCATGTGATCCAGCAATTATGCTCCTTGGTATTTATCGAAAGGAGTTGAACACCTGTCCACATAGACATGTATGACCACTTTATTCATCATTGCCAAACCTTGGCAGCAATCAAGATGTCCTTCAGTAAGTGAATGGATGAACATTGGTACATACAGATGATGGAATATTATTCGGTGCTAAAAAGAAATGAGCTATTAAGCCATGAAAAGACATGGAAGAATCTTAGATGCATATTACTAAGTGAAAGAAGCCAATCTGAAAAGGTTATGTACTGTATGATTCCAATTATACAACATTCTGAAAAATGCAAAACTATGGAAACAGTAAAAAAACAATCCATGGTTTCCATTGAGGTGGGGAGGGATAACAAGGTGGAGCACAGAAGAGGGCAGTGAAAATACTCTGTATGATACCATAATGATGGATACACATCATTATAGATCTGTCCAAACCTATAGAATGTTTACTACCAAGAGTGAACCATAATATAAACTTTGGACTTTGGGAGATTATGATGTATCATATAGTTTCATCAATTTTAACAATTGTACCACTCTGGTGGGGGATGTTGACAATGTGGGAGTCTATGCATGTGGTGGGGGCAGAGCTATATGGAAACTCTCTGTACCTTCTCCCTCAATTTTGCTGTGAACCTTAAACTGCTCAAAAAAATTCATTTTTTTAAAACTGGGCATTTACTAACATAGAAATAGACAGGAGAACGTAACAGAATAGATACATGTGTACATAAAACTTGATATGACAAAGGTTACATTTCAAGAAAGAAATCAATAAATTATGTTAGGATTATTCAATAAACAGTATTGGAATAATTGGCCAAGTATTTACATAAATTTCAAATTGATAAGAGATTCTAATGTAAAATGCAAAGCCTTTAAAGAACCAGAATTGAATATGTATTACTAAGTGTACGATCTTGAGATTGGGAAGCTCTTTTTAAGGACGACTCAGAATCCAAAAGTCAAAAGTGAAAGGCAATTAATAAATCTGATCACATAAAACATTATAAGTAGTCAAAAGAAAATTGAGTAAAGTATTTGTAGCACATATGGTAGATTAAAGATAAATATCCTTAGTATAAAAAGAGCTTTTACAAACCAATAAGATGAATTTCCCAGTAGGAAAATGGGTAAAAGACATACATACAGAGGTGAAAGTGAAAATGCAAATGGTTGATAAACATGAACAAATGTTTAACTTTCTTATTCAAGAAATGTAAATTAAAACAATAACAGTCAAAAGAGGGGGAGATGTCTTTATCAAACTCTAAGAAGGAACAAAAGGTAAATAAACATCTGAGTTATCTAGCCTTAAAAAAGACTGACACAACTTCAGAGACGCCTGGGTTCCTTACTTTTTCTCCCTGCTTCTTACCCCAACAACCTACTTCTCACTCCAGGAGGTCCCTCTTAGACATTTTGACATCTTCCTAGTGAAGAGGTAGAGTCAGTGTCCCACTAGACATGCCAGTGAAGGCTCTCCCTCACATAGGACTTGTCCAGGTGAGGGCTCACCTTTGAGTCATATATAGATATTCCACTTTGCTCTGGTTGGCCCAAAGATAGAACCACATCTAAGTAAACAACCACCACAGCATTCATAAAACAAGATGCATTTTTAGGTGGTAATGTAAGCAAGGTAATTGCAGAACAATAAATAATGAGGAAAGAATGAAGGATGTGGAAAGGAATGATGATGTTAATAATAACTTATATAGTACTTAAATATGTGCTTGACATTGTTATAAGTGCTTTGCATATATTAATTCATTTAAACCTTACTACAACTTTTTGAGGTAATCTCTAATATTTTTCACCATTTTATGAATGGGGAAACTGAGGCACAGTGAAGCTAGAAGACTTGAGTACACATAATAAGTGGCAGAGCTGAAATTTCAACACAGAGTCTCTGGTGAAAAATTCATGCTCTTAGCTATTACACTGAGAAGAATCAAGGGGAAAAGGAGAGAGAGCCATGAAAATAAAGAGAGAAGAAGGAAAGAGGAAGGAAGGAAGGAAGGGAGGGAGGGAGGGAGGAAGGAAGGAAGGAAGGAAGGAAGGAAGGAAGGAAGGAAGGAAGGAAGGAAGGAAGGAAAAGGAGGAAAAACTCAGTTCACTGACACTGAAAGGCAGTTGCCAGATGGTACCTAGCCTCCTCTAGCCACACCCAGGCCCTTGCAATCCCCACTTCTGTCTCTGTTATCTTCCTAAGATCATTTGATTTATAAAAAGGGTTCAATCCAATGAAATAAATGATGTCCAGAGGAATCAATGTTATATTTGTATTGTGAAAAACAACTGTTTTCAGAATGAATCCATGCGGATTCAGAAATACAAAATGCTGCCCTTTGGTTTTGTTTTTCTCCTCTCTAAACACAACCTAGAGCAACAAAATCAACAGATCCACTTACGCCCTTTTCCCCGCCATTGAGCTATAATTTAAAAAGAAAAGGACTTACATCCTGGGAAGACTGGAGACTAAACTGAAGATGACTCCAGTTTCTCAAATAAATTCTTAGAAGTCCTCTCTCTAGTCTTCACCTACTTTGTGCCGCACCTTTAGGGTTCTGCAAGAAATTAACGCTTTATGTCTAAAGCAAACACTGAAATTGAAGAAAAAATTGGAGCTCCAAGCCCCCTACCAAAACAGTGGGAAGCGGCTGTGGAAATATAGAAATTCACTTCTGGTGAAAAAGAAGAATGCTGATATTCACCTACTTGTTCTCTAGCCCAGACTCTCTCCTGAGTGCTAAAGTCTTATACCCATTTGCTTGCTGGCCTTTTCCCCTTAGGGACCCACTGGTACCTCACAATTGCCATGCCCCCACTTCTTCCATAGGAACCTCCTCCACTTCCTGTGTTCTCCATCTCAGTGACGACACCACCTCTCATCCAGTTACCCAGGCCAGGAACCCACAGGTCATCTAGACTAGTGATCTTTTTCCATCAAGTGCCAAATATGAAATATTTGAAGCTTTGCATACAGCCATACAGTCTCTGTCACAACTACTCAACTCTGCCATTGCAAGGTGAAAGCAGCTGCAGACAATATGTAGCAAATGGATGTGTCTATGTTCCAGTAAAGCTTCAGTTATGTACACTGAAATTTCAATTTCATATAGTTTTCACATGTTATAAAATATTATTCTTTTGACTTTTTCCAAACTACTTAAAAATCGAAAATTTATTCTTAGTTCATGGACCCAATAGTGATAGGTGGGCCAGATTGGGCTGTTTGGTAATCTTCCTTTTCTTTCCTTCCCACATATAATCAGGCAGGTCCTACAGATCTCACCTCCTAAACAGTTCTTGAATTTCTTTCACCTCTTCATCTATACTTACACCATTGTAATGCAGGTACTTCTCCATATTGCTTTCTGAAATGGACAGTTAAGCAAAAGTGAAGACTACCAAGAAAGATCCTCTGCAACTAAGGTATGTGGAAGAACACATCCCTTTTGTGTTTAAGTTCCTCATAGTGCAAGGCATAAGTTATAGATAAATTTGCCTCTTCCATCACCTGGCACTGGAGAAACAATATGTTATTGTATGCTCCTGTTTTCTGTGGTGGCCTGGGAGGAGAATAAATGATGCTCTGTAATCTAACACCAGTGAAAGGGACTACAAAGCAGAGAATGTAAGAGACAACTTGAGTACATGCTGACTCTTTCCAACCTCAGGATGGCTGGACTAGGTCTGGCCCATTTTCTCCAAGGGTCTCCAGACTGGACATTCAGACCTTTTTTCACTTGGAGCCATACCATCTGCATGTGACTAGGCCCCAGCTAATCTGCCAAGGACATCTGAGGCATTTGCTCCTCAATTTCTAGTTCCTTGCCCTTCTACACTTTCAGTGTAGCATTGGACAGTGGCAGCATTCTTCTTTGGAAACATGGCTAGCAGCTAAACATCATGTGAGTTCACCCTACCTACATGATAACAGTTACCAAGTCTTTGTGGGAGCAAGAGACATTAGGTAAATCATTCTTTGATGACACCTCTCCTGTGTAAATAAAGGGGAAAGGTGATCCAGTTCTTATTTTATTCATTTTATGGAATTAAAAAACAATTTAGATTTTTGGTTGTTCTTTTTATGTTGTCTAATAAGTCAGTTTCTTAATAAAGCATCTTTTGGCTTATTTCGGATAGTATGATTGTAAGTATCTACATGTCTTTAAATTTAAAATGGCCTTTTTCCTCATAAAAGTGAGCTATGTCAGCAAGCTGCTCATTGGATAACACAAAAATCAATCTTACAATAAACACTTAGAAATGTTTTATAAAATATAACATCACAAATAGATATTTCATACCATCCCCCTCTCCTCAAACCTCCATTTTCCTTGCCACCATCTCACTGTCAGCAAACAATCTTTCTTTTGATTTCACTGAAAAAACAAGAGGAATCAGAAGAGAATGCCCTCTTCCTCCCAGTTGCAAAATCTACCAGCTTCCCTGCTGCCTTTCCTGGTGATCTCATCCAACCTACTGGCCGTGGCTATGCTGATGGCGTCCAAATTTGTATCTCCAATCAGATTTCTTTGAACTCAAAAATCCTATGCCCAAATGTATAATGGCCTCTCCCCTTGCATATCACAAATTTAACCTGGTCAAAGAGGACTCTTGATTTCCATCCCCCAAACTTTTTCTTTTCCCAGACCCTCTTTCTCTCATATCTTGCATCTAATCCTTCAGCAAATATATACCTTCAATATTACATCTAATCTTACCCTATCTCACCACCTCCATTACTACCACCCTAGTCCAAATAACTTGAGATGAAAACTGCCTGGCCAACCATACTTCTTTTCTAACTTATTTCCCTGCATCTACTCTTTACTACCTTAGAGTCTATTCTCAACTCAACAACAGAAGCAATCCTTTTTTAAAATATAAGGCAGTTCATCTTATGCCTCTGTTTTAACCTCCCGATGGCTTCTCTTCTCACTCCAATAAAAGCAAAAGCCTACAAAGCCCTGGCTGATCTAGTGCCTTTGTACCTCTGGAGCACTGTTGCCACCCCTCTCCACTTCCCCATTCTTCTCCAGTCACACAGACTTCTTTGCTGTTCCTTGAACACACTGTTTTTACTTGCACCTCTGTCTGGAATGCTCTTGCCCAAAATAACACCATAGCTTTTTTCCTCATTTCATTCAGGTTTCTATTCAAATGTCACCTTATCACAGAGGCCTTGCCTGAAATAATAACTGCTTACTCCACTCCCGGCACTCCCCATCCCCTTATAAGGTGCTTTATTTTCCTCCATACCAATTCACACCCTCTAACATTATAATATTGCATTTTCTGGTTCGTTTATGGTTTATCTCCCTCACTAGAACATAGGATTCATGAGGGCAGGACCTTTGTCTTCTTCACTGTTGTAACCCTAGCTCCAAAAACAGTTTCTGGCCTATAGTAGATGCTCAACAAATATATACTGAATGAATGGCTAAATGGCACAGTTGAGTGTGAAAAATATATATAAGGTGTCAGAAAGGATGAAAGAACTAAAAACTAGAGTGGTACACAGGTAACATGTGATCTAGTGACTTGAGATTTTGCCATTGTGGCCAAGACTACTTATCATCTCCCAATATCCATTCACAGTAACAGAACTCCTCATTTTTATTTGGACAAATGGCCACCCAGGATAAAGGCTACCATGACTGAGTTGTGACCAATGAGATAGAAAATCATATGTCATATGGAAGCTACTAAATATCTTCCCTAAAAGACAGCAATTATGTCCCTTCTTCTTGACTTCTTACTCTTTCCTGCTGGCTGGAATATAAAAGTGAAGGTAAGATTTGGAGCAGCCATCTTGGACCATGAGGTAATCTGAAAAACAGAGGCCACACAGAGTAGAACAAGATAGAAAGAGCCTGGGTGCCCAAGAACATGGTGGGGACAAATACTTCATACCAGCCCTTCTCTGGACTGTTATGTGAGACAAATTTTTCTCTTGTTTATGCCACTATTATTTTGGAGTTCTGTTGCTCTCAGCTGAACCTAATACTAATCAATACAATGCATATACAGAGGGGAGCCTAGGTCTGGGAACCAAGAACCTCATATAACTTCTAGACCCTCAATTAGCTATTCCCTCAGTGAAATGGCAAATTAGGATAAAGCCTGTGCACTGGCAGAGGAGACTAAATAAAAAATTGCTTAGTGTTCTGAGCAGAGAAATAGAGCTCCCGTGAGAATTCATAACCACTAATAGGAAAAAATTTTCTAAACAAGGTATAAAAAAGAATAGCCCAAAGGGGGAAATGATAAATCTGAATACATTAAAATAAAAAATATATAATTTTGAATGACAAAATACACCACAAATGAAGTTACAAACATTCCAGAGACTACATAAGCAACAAAGGGTTAGCATAAGAAAACATAGAGAACCCTATAAATCAGTAAGAAAAAGAAAAATAATCTAGTAAAAAAAACAGTGGGAAAAGGACATGAGGAGGTACTTCACAGAAGAGGAAACTTTAAAGATCAGCAAACCAAGAAAAAGCTACACAACATCCATATTGATTATATAAATGTTATTTAAAATAATAACACCTTCATTGAGAATCCACTATGTGCCAGGCAACATTCTGAATGTTTTACAGAAGAGATAAGTTCACAGCCATCAAATTGGCAAAACTTTAAAAACATAACAAATAACCAGTTTGGGCAAAAACGTGAAGCAATGGAAACTTGCAGGCACTGCTGATGAGAGTACAAGGATTTTACAGGGCAATTTGATAATACCTAGTAAAGGTGAAGATGCAAAAATCACTTCTGGATGGACACCTAGACAAATTTGCATGGGTGCCCAAGAATTTTTATAGCAGCCCTATATTTGTAATAGTGAAAAAAATGGAAACAATTCAAATGGTCCATCAGGAGAATGGTTAAGTGAACATAGACACTCTGGAATATTCTACAACAAGGAAAATGAACTAGAGTTACATGTGTCAACATTGAGTTTTATAGCCAAAATGCTGAGTGATTCACAGTGTAAATATATATATATATATATATATATATATATATATATATATATATATATGCCTTACTGTTAAAGTGTACAGCTGAAATATTGAATTTCATTAATCAATGTCACCATAAAAAATAAATTTTAAAAAAGTTTGAGTGAATAAGGAAAGTCTCAGAATGACATATGTACAGATTATCATTTGTATATAGTTTTAAAATATGTAAAACAACCCTATATTATTTATGAATACCCTCATTGTAGTAGTAGTATAAAGATGTTCATGATAATGAGACTTCTAAAGAGAAATGATGTAGGAGAGAGTCTGGGAAGAATGCATATGGGGTGCCAGCTCTGTCTATAATGTCTTAATTCTTAGAAAGAAAGGAAGCAGGCAAATATAGCATAGGGTTACAATTTAATAAAGCCAGTAATGGATATATATTTGTCCACCATGTTGGTTCCTATATATTTCTGTAGGCTTGAAATATTAAAAATAAAAATATCAAACATACAAAAGTAATCCAGTCATTTTGAGAAAAAAGTGAGAAAGAAGAAAAAAACACATAATCCCATCATCCAGAAAAGTTAACAGTTTAATCTAAATTTTTTTCATTGAATTCTAGTACTTATGAAACCCCTACTTTGTACCTAATCAGGATACTGGACATTCTAGATACCCCAAGGCAATAATACTATGACATTTCTGAATGACACCCTGCCATGTGCACTGCTGAAAAGGTCACAGCTCCATTAAGAAGTATCTTTAAATATGCTTCAACATTTCAATATTCAATATTCATCAATGAGATTGTCCATTATTTTCTGGACATAATAATTACTAATATTTTTATTGAGCATTTTCTGTGTGCCAAGACCTGTTCTAAGCACTTTACATGATTGAGCACATCTAATCCTCAGAAAACCCTCTGAAGTATTTTATGTTTGAGGTGTTATTATTATAATCACTCCCATTTTCAAAAGGAGGAAGATAAGGCACAGAGAAGTTAACTCACTTGCACAACGTCACACAGTTAGTGAGTGCTGGAGCCAGGATTCAAACCAGACAGTCTGGCTTCAGAGCCTTTGCTCTTAACCACTATGAAATCTTATTTTCTGTATCACTAATTTTACAATAATAATACTTTGGTTGGTTGTATGTGGCAAGTGGAATTATTAACGTGAGTTGATAATTGGCTTCCAATGTGGCATTGCCTTAATTAATCTCATTTTATGTGTGTATGGCTTATTTCCTTAACCAGAGTGCAAGTTTCTGAAAAGCAGACACCATATTTTGACAAGATTTTTTTTTGTAGATTGCTACATACCTTAAGTACTATTATTTGTCCACAAAAAGTTTTCTTTTTTAAAAAATTCATTTATTTAAAGTTATTAGTTTCAAGTATACAGAGCATTTGTTAGACATTTATATAGTTTATAAAATGACCCCCTAATTGCTCCTTCTGTCCTCTGGTTACCCACAGAAAGTTTTCAATATGTACTTACTGAATGATTGAAAGGAAATAGAAGAAAACTCACAAAGCTTTCCACACTGAGGCATAAAAGTTTAATTCCTCAGGTCAAGCAAGAAAGATATTCCTCAAGAGACTCTTCTCTTATTTTGGTTTTCATTAACCTTTTGGTTAACAACAGCTTTATTGAGATACAATCCACTCATTTAAAGTGAATTCAATGATTTTTAGTATATCCGTTGAGTTGTATGACTATCGCCACAATTAATTTAAAATATTTTCATCCCCCGCCCCTCCCCAAAACCCTGTATCCATTAGCACCATTAGCAGTCATTCTTCTTTACATCCCACGTCTCCTCTCAGCCCTAGGCAACCATTCGACTAGTTTCTGTCTCCATAGACTTGCCTCTTCTAAACATCTCATATAAATGGATCTTGTATGTGATCTCTTGTGACCAGCTTCTTTCACTGAGCATAATGTTTTTAAGGTGGTATATCGATACAATGAACTATTATTTGGCAATAAAAAAGAATGATTCATTAACTATTTTAAGCAACCAATTTACTTATGTATTGCAAGATTTCAGACACATTTATATTTTTAAAATATTTTACTTTTTTGTTGTGGTAAAATATACATAAATAAAATAAAAATTTCCATTTTAACCATTTTTAAGTGTAAAAATCAGTGGCATTAAGTACATTCACTTTGTTGTGCAACCATAACCACCATCTATCTCCAAAACTTTTTCATCATCCCAAACTGAAACTCTGTATGCATTAAACAATAACTTCCCATTTCCCACTCCCCTCCAGCCTCTGGCCACCACCATTGTACTTTCCATTTCTATGAATCTGACCATGCTATATACCTCATATAAGAGGAATAATACAGTATTTGTCTTTGTTACTTGTTTATTTCATTTAGCATGATATCATCAATGTTCATCACTGTTGTAGCATATGTCAGAATTTCCTCCTTTACTAAGACTGAATAATATTCCATTGTATGTATATACCACAATTTGCTCATCCATTCATTCATCAATGAACGCTTGTGTTGCTTCTGTGTTTTAGCTAATGTGAATAATGCTGCTATGAACATGGATGTACAAACATCTATTCAAGTCACTACTTTCAATTCTTTTGTATATACACCTAGAAGTAAAATTGCTGGATCATATGACAAGTTTGTGTTTAAATTTTTGAGGAGCTGCCAAACTCTTTTCTACAGCAGCTGCACCATTTTGTATCCATTTTGTATACCAGCAATGCACAAGTGTTCCAACTTCTTCACATCCTCACTGACACTTGTAATTTTCTGTGTTTTTAAAAAATAATGGCCACCCTAATGGGTGTGATTTATATTTCCTAATGATTATACCTTATTTTTAAATAAATCTTATTATCTGATAAATATATTCAGAGATTTAAAGAATATGTTTACAAAATCTATAATCCCCACATGTGTCTAGAAGTTATTTAATTTAGTTTGTTAAAGTCAAATATATTGTAACAGAGGACACTGCTTCAATATTTCAAGCATAAATATGGCAGGCACTGTGCTAGACATTTATCACAGGTTAGGTTCCTCAGGACGTAAACTCTGAGACAGAATTTAGAATGCAGTTATTAAGTAGTGTCCTTGGGCTGAATACCTGTGGAAGAGAGAGAAAGAAAGTAGAATGGGGTCCTCAATAATGTTTAAGAATTTAAAGGAGTCATGAGATAAAAAAAATTACGAGAGCCACTTCAAATCAAATGTTCAGCCCACTACTAAACTTGGAAGACCCTCTTTCCCAGTTCTCATTTCTCTCTCTCTCTCTCTCTCTCTCTCTCTCTCTCTCTCTCTCTCTCTCTCTCTCTCTCCCTCCCTCCTTTCCACCTCTCCCCCCGCTTTCTCTCTCCCTTTTCTCCTCTCCTCTTTCTCTCCTCCATTCATTCCTTTTCTCACTCTTTCCTAAAACTTTCTCCCTTCCTAGATGTGTTTCACTCTGCATCCCTGTCTGCAGCATATTTTTATCTCTCCTTCTACTCCATATTCTTTCTCTGGATTGCAATAAATTAAATTGCTCTTGTTTCCATTCTGGCAGTGGCATTCTCTGTGATGAAGACAGATACAATACATTATATATAGTTTGTTTTTTAGAATTTTTGAATCATGGAGAGGCATTTTGTTAATGTATAATGTTATCTACACTATAAGTTGAAATTGCACTTTTGTAATAAAGAGATTTTAAAATAACTTTAGCATCTTTTTAAAATTTACTGTAAAGAATAAAAGTATGTGCTTCATTGCCATCAAAAGATTAGACTCATATGCAAGTGAGGCTCATTCAAAATATGGAAGTTTAACACCTCTGTTTATTTCAACCCAAATGTGGAAACCACCAGAGAACAGAAAAACACCCAAAACTCCACCACATGACAATGTTCCTTCAGTGACACAATCTATCTTGAAAGAATGTCATGCTACAAAGAACATAAAAAAAGCAAAGCTCTGAAGTAACTGGAGTAAGGAATAGCCATGACAATCAAATACCAAATTAGAAGAGGGCTTCTTTTCTGGTCCAGGGTTTGTTTTTTTTTTGCTTTTTGGAAACATAATGTGTTGCTTTCTTGAAGCATCTCTCTCTCTCTCTCTCTCTCTCTCTCTCTCTCTCTCTCTCTCTCTCTCTCACACACACACACACACACACACACACACACACACAGCTTGCTAAATTTAGTTGTAGCTCTGTCACAACAATGATGACAAAATTTTCCTCTGACCACAATGTATTTGAGCACAAATGGTTCCTCTTTCCAGGCTCTGGTTTGTACATATTTCTAGTGAGGTAATATCCACTCTCATACAGCAAGATTCTTGAGAGTAGACAGTGAACATCTGCCTGTACTCTACAGGTGAAGGTGCTAAGGAATGAAACTATATCCTAGCTGGTGATTTCTCTGGCTTTATATCCAATTTCACCACAGCCAGCCTAGAGTGACACGCAGAGTTGGCTGTGTGTTGGGCAGCACTTTTGTCACCTTGTAGAATGGGAATCAGTGGACAAGGCACCACTGTCTCTCCTCCTGCCTCTGCTATGCCTTCAAGCCCCTCCACCATAATTCTCTTCCCCAAGAGGTTTCACCATGGCAGCTTGCATATGTAGCTGGCCTGAGGATGAAAGGGTAAGAGGAAACAGGAAATTGAATGGCAGTAAAGGAGAAATGAAAAAAAAGGACTGAGAACAAATGGGACAATGTCAGCAGAAAGTAGAACAGTAGAAGCGGAACCACAAGAGACAAGGGAACCCTAAAGATGAAAGCATGCTAGAACTTCTAATAATAGTTACCATTTATTAGTGCTTACTGTGTGCTAGGCACTGAATACATATTTTATATGAGTTTTTTCATCTCATTTAATCCTTACAACAATCCCTGTGCTAGACACTATTATGATGCCTATTTTACTAAAGATAAAAAAGCTCTTTTAATGAAAAAACTTCCCAAATCCTCACCACAACATTTAAAAGAGGTTAAGAGAGGAGAGGATAACAGAAATGAACAAACAAAAATGGGACAAATAGAAAGCACCAAATCATATGGTAGAAATAACTATAAATATATTAGAACTAAACTCTACAGTTAAAAGTCACTGATTGTTTATTGGATAGAAAAAGAAATTTGCATTATATGTTGTTTACAAGAGCACATCTAAAACATAATACTAGAAACAGGATAGTAAGGATATGGGAAAACATACCAATAATGTAATAATGACAAGAAAGTTCATTAAATTACAATCATAATATTAATTAAACTATAATGCCAAAAGAATTACTAGATTAATGAAAGTTACCTCATAATGATAAATTACTTGGTTTACTATGAAGCTATAACAATTCTAGATTTGCATGCATTTGATGAAATAGCGTCAAAAATCATCTATTGCTCATTGAACATGGGGGCAGCTGTCTGGATCTTTATTCACAAGTCACGCATACACTGAAGCAACCATGTCTAAGGGATCTGCAGTTGGCATTGATCTCGGCACCACCTACTCTTGTGTGGGTGTCTTCCAGCATAGAGATTAGGAAAACTGAACCACTCCAAGTTATGTGGCCTTTACTGATATGGAGCAATTGATAAGTGATGCTGCAAAGAATCAAGTGGCAATGAACCCCACCAACATGGCTTTTGATGCCAAATGCCTGATTGGACATAGATTTGATGATATTGTTGTCCAATCTGATATGAAGCATTGGCCCTTCATGGTGGTGAATAATGCTGATAAGCCCAAGGCCAAGTAGAATACAAGGGAGAGACAAAATTTTCTATCCAGAGAAGGTGTCATCTATGGTTTTGACAAAGATGAAGGAAATTGCAGAAACCTACCTGGGAAGACCATCACAAATGCTGTCATAACAGTACCTGCTTACTTCAATGACTCTCAGTGGCAGACTACCAAAGGTGCTGGAATTATTGCTGGTCTCAATGTACTTAGAATTATCAACTGCTGCTGCTATTGCTTACAACTTAGACAAAAAGGTTGAGGCTCAAAGAAATGTACTGATCTTTGACTTGGGAGGTGGTGCTTTTGATGTGTCAATTCTCACAGTTGAAGATGGAATCTTCAAAGTGAAATCTACAGCTGGGGACACTCACTTAGGTGAAGAAGACTTTGACAACTGAATGGTCAACCATTTTATTGCAGAGTCTAAGTTTAAGTGCAAGCATAAGAAGGACATCAGTGAGAATAAAAGGGCTGTTTGATGCCTCTGTACTGCTTGTGAACATGCTAAGTGTACTCTTTCTTCTAGCACCCAGGCCAGTATTGAGATTGATTTGCTCTATGAAGGAATTGACTTCTATACCTTTATCACCCATACTCAATTTGAAGAACTGAATTCTGACCTTTTCCATGGCATCCTGGACCCTGTAGAGAAAGCCCTGTAGGATGCGAAGCCTGACAAGTCCCAGATCCATGATATTGTCCTGGTGGGTGATTCTACCCATATCCCTAAGATTCAGAAACTTCTTTAATGGAAAAAAGTTGAATAAGAGCATCAACCCTGATGAGGCTGTTGCTTATGGTGCTGTCCAGGCAGCCATCCTATTTTGAGACAAATCTGAAAATGTTCAAGATTTGCTACTGTTAAATGTTACTCCTCTTCTCCTTGGCATGGAAACTGCTGGCAGAATCATGACTGTCCTCATTAAGCGCAATACTACCATTCCTACCAAGCAGACACTGACCTTCACTACCTACTCTGATATCCAGCCTGGTGTACTCATTCAGGTTTATGAAGGTGAGTGGGCCATGATCAAGGATAACAACCTGCTTGGCAAGTTTGAACTGATAGGCGTACCTCCTGCACCTCGTGGTGTTCCTTCGACTGAAATCACTTTTGATATTGATGCTAATGGCATCCTCAATGTTTCTGCTGTGAATAAGAGCACAGGAAAAGAGAACAAAATTACCATCACTAATGACAAAGTTTGTCTCAGCAAGGAAGATATTGAGCACATGGTCCAAGAAGCTGAGTACAAAGCTGAAGGTGAGAAGCAGCAGGATAAGGTGTCTTTGAAAACTCACATGAATCTTATGCATTCAACATGAAAGCAACTGTTGAGGATGAAAAACTTCAAGGCAAGATCAATGATGAGGACAAACAGAAGATTCTTGACCAGTGCAGTGAAATCATCAACTGGCTTGATAAGAACCAGACTACAGAGAAGGAAGAATTTGAACATCAGCAGAAGGAGCTGGAAAAAGTATACAACCCTATTATGACCAAGCTGTACCAGAGTGCAGGAGGCATGGCTGGAGAAATACCTGGGGGCTTCCCTGGTGGTAGGGCCCCTTGTTCTCTTGATGCCTCTTCTGGGCCCACCATCGAAGAGGTTGATTAAGCCAATCTTGAGCATAGATTTAGTTAGCATTGATTCACACAATATGGAAGGACCTGAATTTGTAGTAAAGTTCGTGGCAGTTTAAAAGTTGAGCTGCTATACAGTAAATAACTGGGCATTCTTGATACTTGAATATGAAATATGTGCACAGGGAAAGGAAATAACTATGCACTTTATACAATCTGTATTGTAAAGTGGAAAATGCAATATTTTAAATAAAACTATTTAAAATTGGCCCCAAAAAATCACCTATCATCTCTATCCATCTATCATCTATCTATCTATCTATCTATCTATCTATCTATCTATCTATTATCTATCTATCTATCTATCTATCTATCTATCATCTATCACCTATCATCATCTGTCTGTAAAGCAAAAATCAACAGAATTATAAGGAGAACTTAACCAATCATCATTATAGTATCATAGTGGGAGATTTTAACATGTCTTTCATTAACTGATAGGTCCAATAGACAAAAAAAAATCAGCAAGTATATTGATTTGACCAACACCACGATCCACAGACTTGATTTAATGGACACATGTAGAATATTGAACCCAACAATTGGAGAACATACATTTTCCTCAAATACTCATGGAAAGTTTACAAAAATAAGGTATACATTGTACCATAAAGCAGAGGTCATCAAATTCACAAGGAGTGGTACCATTCTGGAAACTGAAGCTGCAAAGAAGTTAAATGACTAGACTTTGCTTCTGTGGCTTAGAAGTGGCAAGGCTGGCCTCTGATTCTTGGCCCAGCACTCACACAGCCACAGCACAGCGCTAGAGATGCTGCCAATGAGGTCAGGATGCAGTTGTCTTGCTCTAAGTAGCAAAGAGCCAGAAAGAGTAATCCAGGTGAAGCATTGTGAAACAGATGAGGTAATTCAGAGACTAAGTTGGGGTGGGTTTTGCTGCTCCCCAAAACCCCAAGCCCAGTGTTTTCCCAGTGAAAAGTGAGGCCTCAACTCTTTGCTTGTATAGGGAACTGTCCAACAGGCAAAGTGACCTCTGGGGATGTGTAAATTAGAGCATTGATTCCTGGGGAGGAGTCACAGCTATGCAAAGAGCCCCTTCCTCCATAAGGGTTTGTGGATTGAGGGGACAACTCAATCCCCTCAGAGAGGAACTGGAAGTTTCTAATGTTCAAATGTAAATATTAATTATCCTAAATGTCTGAGACAAACAATGGAGACTTTTCAGGGCAACTGAGGTGCAGGTGACTAACATGCAAATGATGCATTTGAATCTTTAAACTTAGGAGTCTTAAGGCTGTGAAGACAGAGAGAGACAGACAGTCAGACAGACAGACTAGAGAGCTGAGTGGTGAGGCACCAACAAGGCTGTTAAAGGCTGCCTTTGACAGTGTGCAGCTGGGCAGGGGAAGAAGACAGAGCCGAAAAAGGGTTGTAGGTCCAGGGTAGAGAAGGTGTCATGAAAAGGTGTCAGGAGATCCTGGCTAAGATGCTGGGGTAGTGGCAGCAATGACAGCACCCCAACTAGAGGCCAAAGGAGGAGCCCTAAAGGCTGATGCACAGAGGTCCTTCCTCTTTCAGAGTCAAAGTGTCTGAAAGCAGAACAGGGCTACTTTCAGAGAGGAAGGTTTTTAGCCTGAAGGGAGTGAGGCCATGGAACTTTCAAAGAGAACAAGAGAGTGTAGGGGTGCCAGGCCACAGGGGCACACTCTTCCATAGAGCAGCACCTCAAGTCATTAGGCTCATGGAATAATCAGCCTAACAGCCCTTGGGGTCTGATGGTGATAGCAAACTGCTGTCCAGGAGGCTAACTAGGTCCCTGACTGCCAAAACCTGAAAGGGTCTTTCCCCAGCCTACTTGC
>CM053505.1:70816601-71122396 GCA_028627145.1 Eidolon dupreanum
CTCTCTCTCTCTCTCTCTCTCTCTCTCTCTCTCGCTCTCTGTCTGTCTCTCTCTCTGTCTCTCTCTGTCTCTCTCTCTCTCTCTCGGTTCTGGTTATGCTTCAAGATCTAGTTCAATTCCATCTCCTCCAAGAACCCCTTAAAAGCAATTTCAAGCACATGAGTCTCTTTCACTTTTCTCTGAAACCTGTACCACAAATGTACATTTTTACTATTTCTATTTGTTTTGCATTTTCTCTAATTGCTTTGTGCACTTTTCTAGAACTGAGATTGGAAGTGTCCCAAGGGCAACAACAAGAACTGCTGCTTTTTGTTTCTCAGTTTGTTGATATCCCTCATAGCACCAAGCAAAGTGTAATTTCTTTATTCATTAAAATATTTATTGAGTATGTATTATGTATTGGGGACACTTCTGAGTACCAGGGACACAGCTGGGAACAGATCAGAAAAAATTCCCTGCCCTTATGAAGCTTACATTCAAGTACAGAGAGATGGAATCACTCAGGAAGGGGGATAGTGAGTAAATGTGGATGGAGCTTGCAGTTTTTGGTATAGTGCCCAGGGTGGCCTCCATGAGAGATCTGAATGAAGGGAGGGAGTTGTACCTGTGGTTCTCTTGGAGGGAGGAACAGAAATAGGCAGAACAGAGGCCCTGAACCAGGAGTGCACCAGGTTGGTGTAAAGAATGGACAGAAAGTCAGTGTGACTGGAGAATAGAAAGCAGAGGAGATTGAGGACATGGAATGGGGTAGGGCCTTGGGGGCAGTTGGAGAGTTCTCAGCAGAGGAGTGTCTTTTTGAATTCAAGGTTCAATTTAATAACAACTATAAAGTTTGGAGACTTAGAGGTCAGATGGGCACATCCCAGCACCATGCTACTTCACCTCAGGCTAAACCCAAAGGGTCCTGTCACTGGCCTCTTGTGCAAACAGCACTCCCTTGAGTGAGCACCACTGAATTTGTAGAAGAAAAGCACTTACTGAAGAATAAGAACCTTCATTCAAGTCAATTAAACCTGCACATCGAGGGCATGGTATGTCACTGACCGTGTTATATTCATCTTTATCTTCTCTGTGGTGCCAGACAGTGTCTTCTCTTAAGCTGCCCTAAATAAACTTAGAATCTAAGTAAGAGCAGTGTGTTCACTGTACACACATGGCTTCAAGACAAGCCCCCTGGTTGTTGTCCCTTTCAATCAGATTACTGCCCCTTGGCTTCTCCTATGTGGAAATTCTGGAGTCACCCTGAACAGAGTCTCTGGCCTCAAGGAGCCTGAATCCAGTGGCAGAAATAAACATACACACAAACCTCTGTGTAATTTGTGATGGTGGAGGAATTTCTCAAGTGTTATGAATGCACATATAGGAGGGAGTAAAAAATTTTGCATTTGGGGGTTAAAGAAGCCAAAAATAATGTGACATTTGAAGAATGAAAAAACTGTCCAGGCAAAGAGAACAGCAAGAGTAAAGGTTTGGAGTGAGAAAATATCAGAGGTGACAAACAGGAGCCAGAAAAATAATAAGTGAGTGGAGTAGGTCTGGCCAGGGAGTACATGTCCTGTTGTTAAGGTGGTTGCACCTGCTTAGTGCCTGCTGACTGTTGGCACACTGGAACACAGGTCTAATGTTACCAGAACTTCTAATTTCTTAAGAGAAGCTGGAAATCTGGGTTGTTATGCAAAATCTCTGATTTTTTTTCGTTTTTGTCATCTAAATACAAATAAATTTAAACATGATGTGAGTCAAACAAAACTGTCTACAAGGGACATTCAGCCTAAAGATGCCAGTTTGCTAGGAGAGTGAGAGCTCCGAGTGACTTGGACAGCTTGGCTGGAGATGAAGCTGGGAAAAGTTAGGGGAATCTATCATGAAGAAGCAATCCTGCAGGCAAAGGAGTGGGACTTCTTTTTGTGGCATTTGAGGGGAAACAAGTGAAATGATCAGATTACACATTGGGAAGATCTGTCTCTTGGAGGGTAGATTTGAAGATTGTTTTGCTAGTATACGGAGAAAGGTGATAAGGACCTGAGTAGAACAGTGAAGGTGAGGAGGGTGGAGAATAAATCTTATGACATAAGTGACTGCATGGCTAGCTGGTGGAGAAACTACGAGCACTAGATACGTGAAAAGGAGATGTCAAGAATAAGTACTTTTAGCATTAACCTCTCAAGAATTTTTAGTGGGTATGAGGACAGTGGGTGTGGGTAGGGGCGAAGTACAAAAGATAACAAAGAGTATATTACCTCAGGGTTTCTCAACTTTGGCACTATTGTCATTTTGAGTTGAATAAGTCTTTGTTGTGGGGGACTGTCCTGTGTATAGTAGGATGTTTAGCAGCCTCCTTGGCCTCTATGTACTAGATGCCAGTAGCACACCCATCGCCCCAAGTCATGACCACCAAAAATATCTCCAGACATTGCCCATTGCCCCCTGAGGAGGAAAAATCACCCCTGTTTGGGAACCATTGCTCTAGTGTCAGAAGGAGGGAAATTCCCTATTTGCTACTTCCTTTTTTCTTTGCAGTGGTGGTGAGGATCTGTTTAAGTTTTGCTTAGTAAAAGGTAGAAGACACTTTGTGAGATTTTTGCCTAAAGAGACAAAAATCTTAGTTAAGCCCTTGGTTTATGCTGGTGTCTGTGTCCTTTATGAACTCAGGAGGATGTTTCTGTTTAGAAGACCTGATTCTGGAAAGAGGAACATTATCCTCTCTTCCCAGATATTTTCTGGTTTTTGCCCTTTTCTAACTTTACTTACAGAAAAGGAGAAAGCCTTAGTGAGTAGGGGAAAGATCAAAAAAGCCACCTGGAGTGGCTGAGATAGACAGGCCACCCCAGAACTCCAGCCACCTCAGGACAAACCACAAAGAAAGGGTATTGGCAGTCTCACACTCATAGAGTCATAGGGCTCCATGAATTAAGGGTTAAAGCTAAACTCGATGTTAACTCATCACGACTTTGATTATACAAAGGCAAAACGAAAGCTCTGTTTATTGCAGTTCCTGGAAAGCCTTCCATTTATTTTCATTTTCCTGCAGACAAGAACAGTGGCCTAATTTCATCCAAGATGTTCTTTGAATAAACATACACAGAAATTACAAACAAAAGTTGAAGAAATAGCATTCCAAACCCTCACTACCCCCTTCAAAATTTTTTTTACATGTTGCTTTATGTTTAGGGTCAAGAGGAAGTACAATTGACTACAACAGTCTTACAGACAACAGGCCAGAACTATTGCGGCCACATCACTGTCCTTTGTCTTTTTGTTCACAATGTTCAAATTCTCAGAGTCTTTTCTAGAGGCTAATGACAAGCTGTGACCCTATTTTCCTAATCATTTGCCGCCATTACTGTTCTTTCATTAAGCACTCTCTCAGTCTATTCAGGCAATGTCCCCAAAAGCACTCAGCCAGTCCTCAGGGGCTCCTGTTCCAACTGGAGACTTCTTAAAGGCAGGTGACATAATCATTTTGGAAACATTATTATAAACTTATTGTATAATGTTTATGACAAATGTCAATAAGTGCACGTATGTGGTAATGTGGGAGGGGCATTCAGTTAGAGAGTGGTTGGTCTATTTGCAAGGAGATTTAGAAATCACAGTATAAGAAATAACTGGGAAATAATTTCTCAGTTATACAGGCTTTGATAGTTTACAAAGTGTTTTCATAAACATTATTTTGTTCAATAATATGTGCAGGCAAGGATTTATTCTGAACCTTGAACTGCAAGACTCAATATGTCAAGATTCAGCACAGGCAGGCCGGCCTCCTGGAAGCCTCCCTTGCCTTTTCCCTCCCATAAGGTAAGGTGTCCCTTCTTTGTGTCCCACACAGTTCCTTGTTCTTGCCTTTATTATAGCCCCTTGCACTAGTTGTGCCTTTTAAGGACTGTCTACCACAGTTACTGGAAGGACAATAAATATTTATTAAATTTGAGGGACTTAATTACAAGAGGAAGGCCTTAGTTCTGAATAGGTTAAACATCCTTACGCATTTGGGGTAAGGTCTAGACTAGATGTATTATCAGTATTTTTATAGTTATAGTCTTTGCAACAGATTCTTCCAAAATATACCTCAGCTAATGGGCTTTATCATCCATCCAGACATGACTCTTTTTGGGGTTTGTGACAGACTAATGTCCCCCACTATACACACATGATGTCCATGCACTAATACCAGACAACTGTGAATATGTTACCTTGCATGGCAAAAGGGACTTTGCAGATATGATTAAATCAAGGATTTTGAGATGGAGAGATTATCATAGACTATCTGGTAGGTCCAATCCAATCATAAAGGTTTTTATAAATAAAAAAAGGGAGGCAGGAGGGTTAGAGTCAGAGAAGGAGATGTGACAAGGGAAGTATAGGTCTGAGTGCTACAGCAACAAGCCAAGGAATGTGAGACAATCTCTATAAGCTAGAAAAGGCAAAGAAACAAATTCTCCCTTAGAACCTCCAGAAGGAAGGCAGGTCTGCCCACACCTGAATTTTAGCCTTCTGACTTCTGGCCTCCAGAAGTCTAATATAATAAAATTCTGTGAAGTCACTAAATTCATGGTAATTCGTTACAGCAGCAATAAGAAACTAATAAGTGTTCTCGTTTTACCTCCATCCCCAGCCTAAATGACCAATGTGTATCCTTCTGATACATTTTCCATCCTTTCAATGTATACTCACGAAAAAGAAATATGTGGAAAGTTAGTTGTGTGCTTTTAAAAATACAAGTACATAGTAAGGCATTGTCCCTCATATATAGAGTTGTGCCCCTCCCCCCTGTACATTATGTATTATTCAAATAGATCTCTTATCTTTTTCACAAAGCCACTCCTGCGAAGTCCCCTCCATAGTCTTCCAAATCCACCCTGTGAGGTCCGTCTGGGATTGCTAAACCTGGAGTCACGGTTTAGGCAACAAGGACTCAGAGGTCAATGATTGGAAATTATGTCTCCAGACTCCCAGGCCAAGGCTCTTTCCCGTAGATGTCCCTGCTCCGGTGCCCAGTAGGGCACACAGCCCTTGGCACCTCCGAGGTCTGCAAGTTGGTACCCGGCAACAACTGGGGCCGGGGCGGGGACCCGCAGGCGCTTGCTGGGCAGCGACGTGGCCGAGGAAGTTCTGTTTAGCCAGTGAAGAGATTCGGGAGGAGCCAGGGGCGGCAGGGCCAGGTGTCGGACGGGGAGCCCGGGAGCCCCGGCACCACGCCCCCGCCCGCGCTCGCCCACTCGGGTTACCTGCGGACAGTGGGCGGGGCGGCCCTTCCCGTCTATGCCGGCCCCCAGTCTCCAGGGCGCCGGAGCCGGGAAGTGGGAGCAGGAGCGAAGGAGGCGGAGACTGGCGAGGCTGCCGCCGCCCGCCGAGCTCCGAGGCAAAAAGGGGCTGCATGGAGCTGCCGGGGCGGCTCTTCGGACTGTGGGCGCTGCTGTTTTGCGCCACCAGTGGAGGAGACGCGGCGCCCACGGGTGAGTGTAGACCCTCGGCCCAGGGGCGGCAGCCGAGGGGTGGCGGGGGTTCGGCCGAGAGACGAGTAAGGGTTGCGCGGGGCCGAGGGCCGCAGCAGAGGTGGGTGTAGGGAGCTGTTTTCTCGACGCCCAGCGCTCGGCGACGGCAGCCTCTGGAGCCCAGTTCAAGGTGGGGGACCCAGGGGCGGCGGGGCTTTCCTGGATCCTGGGTGGTGGTGGCGGTGGCGGCGGTGGCGGCAGCGGCGGCGGCGGCGCCGCGGGAGGACGACTAGCCGCGTACTTCCCTTGCGCGGAAGGGAAGATTCAAGGAACCTGGAGCTGGGGCGTGGGACCGAAACATGCCCACAGAGTCGGGGGTGGGTGCTGGTTGGGACCCGAAATGTGGCCAGTGAGTCCAGGAGGAGATGAGGGGCTAGGGGCCAGTGGGAGCAGCGACCGAGATCCAATCAAGCCTGGCCCAGTGAAGGAATGGGAGTGAAGGGAACCTTTAAAGAGCCTGTTCCTCATAGAATAAGGACGTGATGATCACGGCCTCCTCTGGTGTCTAAGAAATCCGTTGGGAAACCCAGAGCAGCACCCAGAATGATGCCTCCCCCCCCCTTTATTTTGGAATAATTTTCAATTTACAGAAACCTTGCAAAGAAAGTACAGAGAGATCGCATATACCCCTCACCGTGTGCGTCAACTTTTATTTAGCCAGTCAGTTACTGTGAAAAGTTGGGCTAATGACTTCCTCACCGACAGTTCCTGGCATGAATGGCCTTCTGGACATTTTAGGCGATGATAGGAGCTCCAAATTTGATAGGTTTTGTCACATTGACACAAACACCCACAATTTGATCATAGCATTTCACCAGCGTGTTGTGCTTTGAAACCCAAGTTGAAATGCTGCTTAGGAAACCTTGATGTCCACTAATGATTCAGTCAACAAAAGATATGCAGAGTCTGCTCTGTGTCAGTCAGTGTTCTAGGGGCTGAGGATGCAGCAGTGAGCAAAACCGATAAACTCCCTGCCCTGTGGAGTTTACTTGCTATTGGCAGAGTCAGAGAGGGGTAAAAACAGTAAAATATAAGATGTGTCAGATGGCCCTACGTATGTACTGTGGAGAAAAACAAAGTCAGGAAGGGGTTTGCCATTGCAAAAAGGGTGGAGTGGGAAGACCTCACTGAAAAGTTGGCATTTGAGCTGAGACCTGAAGGAGGTTTGAAGTTTGTCAGTCAATAATTATTCAAGCGACTGCTTTATTTAGTACTGAGCAAGGCTCTGTAGGTTTGCTTAGAACCTGAACATGTACAGCATCATCTTTGTCTCCAAGATGCCTTTAGTTTAGTGGGGGAGATACAATTCCCATAATAATTTGGAGAAACTGTTGTCCAGAGAAGGGATAGGACTTGTCTAGGGTCACCTATCTCATTAGTCTCCTGATCATCACAGTGCTGCTCCAGCCAGCATCCTCCCTCCTAGAGACTCCCACACACCTGAAACAACAGCTGGCCTTCTAGACAATACTTGCAACCCCTAACTTACTCAGTTTTGTCACAGAGATTCATTGATAACTTGGTTACTTAGAATATGGAAACCTTTTCCTATTAGAAATATTGATAGAATTGCATTGAGGCATGGGGAAAAAAACGGTCAAGGGATTCGAGTTTTAGTGGTCTGACAGCTGTGAGACTCTGGGTTAATCATTTTCCCTTCCTTGTGCAGCAGTTTTCTCATCTGTGAAAGGAGGAGGTTGAACTCTGTAAATTCTAAGGGCTCTTCTAGCTTTAATCTGAGAATTTATAAAAATGATTAGGTTACCAGCTTAGTTTAGTCTGGTTAGGTTGGTAATCCACATTTTGGTATGTCTTAGTAACACCAAGTAGCATTTATGTAGTGTTTACTCTATGCTAGGCAGTGTTCTAGGTTTTTCCCTTGTACTCTAGTCTTTACATAAAACCTATCCTGTAGGTGCTGTTATTAGTCCCGTTTTGTGTATGAGGAAGCTGAGGCACAGTGAGGCTAAGAGCCTTGCTTGATGTCTTTAGCTAGTAGACTAGAGGAGCCAGGCTTCTAACTTGGGCAGCCTGATTCCATAAACCAGGCCCTTTACCACTGTATTCAGTGCCTCTCTGGTTAGAAGTGAGGAAAGTCCTTGATTGGGAGAAGAGCTGGGAGCTTCTCAGAGTAGCAGGGCAGGACTGGTTGAGACTCATGAAAGTATGTACAGGCCATTTGTTAAGAAGCGAATGATCATAGCTTGGAGACTCACTTTATAATTTCCAGACTGTGTGGTCCAAACAATAAGTACCATAGGCATTCAGGAGAGGGGAAACAAAGGGCTGGTATTTCCGTGGAAGAGGTAAAACTTGAGCTAGACTTTTAGGATAGGTGGAATTTGAATAGGTGGAAGAGAAGTTATTCTCATTGCTGGGGCGGGGGTGGTGGTGGAGGAAGCAGGAGCAGAGACCTTGAAGTGAGAGGGTTAGAATGTTCTTTTGTGGTCAACAGAGAATGTAGCTTGGCAGGAGGGTGCATCCGCAAAGTCAGTCCAAGCAGAAGAGCTTCCTTTGCTCTTGTAGGTTTTGAGTAGGGGGCAGCATGAGGGAAATGACACTGGAGAAGAAGCAAGCAGGGAGATTTGATTGGGTGGGGGGAATCGCTGGAGTGTGAAGCTACGCCTGAATCTAGGTGTGAAGGTGTCCTCTGGAAAGATGTGCTGTGAATCTTTCCTGTCTTGGACAATAAATTACTGGTATCTGCTTAACAGGGCCAAGCAGAGCACATTAGTGTGACTGATGACAGCTGCAAGAAAAAATGCACAGAAGTTGATGACTGAGTAGATGTGAGAGAGGGAGATGGCTTACTTATATGTGATTCTTGTGATTTCTTTAACTTTTCCCAAAACATGCATGCAAAACTATTAGCTAAGCAACATGCCTTATTATTTGAATGAAGCTTGATCATGCTAATTTCTAATTAGAATAGGATATTGTGCTAGATGACCGTATGGACTCACTTGAGGTTTGAAGTTCAGTCAGGGGAGCTATTTGAGTCCCTCTCTCCTTCCCACTTCACTTTCTGAAGTCAGTGATCAACCTCTAAGGAATAGGTGAAATCAGATGCCTAAGGAAAGCTTACCAGGCAGAAGAGATACATATTCTGTCTCAAAGACCGTGGGCACATATCACTTCTAGAGAAAAGCAAAGCAATTTTTTAGAACTGATTTGTCTCTTAAAAAAAAGAAAGCAGCTAGCTAACATTTATCTTGCATTTGCTCTGTGTCAGGCACTGTACTGAGCATTTTATCTGTATTAACTCACGTAATATTCATAATAATTGTTAGGTTATTATGATCACCCTCATGTTATAGATGAGATCACTGAGGCATATAGAAGTTAAGTAACTTGCCAGCTAGTAAGTAGCAGAGCTGGTATGTGAACTCAGGCAGTTTGGCTCCAGAGTCCATGTTCTTGGCCACTGCACTATACTGGGGGCAGCTGTTAGAGACCTTTACAAAAAGTACAGTCTTCACTTATTTATGTAGATGTCTGGATGTATTATACACACATACACATGTATTCATATATATTTAAACATTTGGAGATTGTCTTTAAAATTTCAGTGTGTGTGTGTGTGTGTGTGTGTGTGTGTGTGTGTGTGTGTGTGTTAAAGTATAGGAAATACAAAAACCTCAAGAGGAATAGAAGGAATCATGGGGTGGGGGGAAGGTTGGCAGATAGCCGCAAGGAACCTAAAATGCAAAAACAATTAGAAGATCTGACTAAAGGATGCTTCAAAACAGATGGAGAAAAAAAATTAAACCTATTTGCAAGATTGGAAATAGATCAGGCTATTGTTCTATTAAAATACTGAGGTTAAAAAATAGATTTAGAAAAGTCTTAAATTACCTTGAAAATTGAGATCCAATTTACATGAACCATAAATTGGTAACATTTTTATTAGCACAGCTTCAAGTTCTGTGTGGGAGTGGGAGGTAGGTAGCTGCATTGCAGTTCTGGAACCGGCAGAATAAAATAGATAATCCTAAATCTCCAGTAGGAGCAGGTTTTTATTAGAGGCTCTATACCTGACAAATGATTTGTCTTCAAAAACATCATTGATGTGTTAGAAAGGCCAAAACAGAATAGCTGTACACTCCTGTAATCACTTAAAATTCTAACGCAAGCGCTGTTGCCTGAGCCATTGGTGCTCCCTGGCACTAGCTGGGTTTGAATGCAGTTTTCCTTATTTCCACCAGGACTTGGCCTGCTGTGGGCTGTTCCTCCTCACACCTGGGCCTCTGGTCTATCTTACAGAAAAGCTAATGGTAGTAGAGTCAGGACAGAGGGAATTAATATTGAGAGTCAAGGACTTTTGCAGGCTTCTATGTACAAAACTGACTGTTGGGGGAAATCCCAACTACATAGTGCCTGTGGAGTTGATAATTTTGTGATACATGGAATTTTTTTGTTCAGTTAAAGAGAAAGGTAATGGTGTAAGTATTTCAGATTATGTAAGAAGCCCAGTGCACTCCAAAGTGTTGTCATAGAGTATAAAATATAACTCTATTGACTGATAATATAACTGTAGTCCTCAAATAATTAATAATGATTAAGTTTGCCATGTTAGACAATTTGAGGTGGGGTGGGGTTAAAATTGGTTTAATAAACTTTATTTTGGAATAATTTTCTATTTACAGAAAAGTTGCAAAGATAGGACAGAGCATTTTATATACTCCTCACATAGTGTCTGGGGGATGGTTTTGGTAGTCCCGGTCTCAGGAGAAGTTTTCAGAAAAGTTTGAAATGTTTTCTCTCCCCTGCCCCAGCGTATTTCCCTGTATTTGGCAGAAGTGGTAGAACTCCTTTCCCTGATCTTAGAGCTGGGTCCAAAATAATAGTAAATATTTGGTGGAGACAGTGGGGGGGGTTTCTCCAAATGAGACATTTTTAAGATACTGGTTCACAGTTTCTCTTCTTTTCCTCTTTCTTCAGATTAGTCAAAGCTACAATTCCAGTTTAGTGTCAGACCTCAGGGGAGCAGCAAGGGCTGTTATCTCTTTCTCAGTACTTTTTAAGAAAAGTTATAAAAACGATTACTAGATCATGTTAGCAAGCATGATTAGCAGTGAGCTGCTTTAGCTCACTGGCAGAACTACTGAGATGGGATTATCAGTATTGATGGAGAAATGGGTCCCAAGTGTAGGGGCCCCCAAATTCCTGCAGCAAGAAAACTTAGCAATGTAAGAATACACTCTTCACTGTGTTCACAGTATACCCAGTAGTTAAGAATGTGGCCTTGGAGCCGTACTTTCTGGGTTTGCATCCCAGCTCGGCCATTTACTACCCTTGGGTAGTTGTGAGGATTCGGTGGATGAATACGTGGAGTGTAAATAAATGTTTGATATTTTTACTCATTGTTCTTATTTTTGGCCTCTAGGATTTAGAGGAATGAATTAAATGAACCACTAAAAGCACTGGCTGATGATAAACTTATTTCTTGTGCTTTGAACAGAAACTCAGCCACCAGTGACGAATTTGAGTGTTTCTGTTGAAAACCTCTGCACAGTAATATGGACATGGAATCCTCCTGAGAGAGCCAGCCCGAATTGTAGTCTATGGTATTTCAGTCATTTTGGCAATAAGCAGGATAAGGTAAGTTTTCTAGAACATATGGCATTGATGAGGTAAAGGGAACACTGAATTGAAGCCAAGAATAAGCCAAATTCTAATCTTACTTCAAAGTAGAAATTTTGTTTGGGGCTGTGTCCAAATTTTAACTAGGAAAATTACAGAAACAACTGTTGACAAAATTGTACATTTGAAAATAATTGCTAATTATGTGATAATCAAATGCAATTGAGATTCTCTGATAGGAAATACTAGATATCTTTATTTATTAGCCACTTGACAAATAATTATGTTAAATTGTTTCCTGTATTCCTGTCTGTCGCCTTGTATCTATGTAACACTTTCAATTTCTCAGGGAATGTTCACATTCACCATCTTGCTAATCACATGCACAGATAGGCAAGAAGTATGTGATACAAAGCAAATGGCCATATGGAAGGTGAAATAAAATAAGATGTTGGTGGTGTTGACTAGGTTTCCTGATGCCTGAGGAAAAATGAGAGGAACTTTCAGCCTTTCCAGTGAGATGTAGTCGACTGATTTAAGTGAGTTTTTGTAACAAGATTGGATAATTTTGGGCTCTTTATGGTAATCTTATTCAATGAAATTTTCTCTTGGGCTTTATTGGTTTGTAGCCTCTTCTAACTGACAGGTTCTTCAAAGTATGTGATCATCTGTTCAGATCTGTCTCATATCTTTATACCTTCTTTCAGTAGGGGTGTGTGTGGGGAGGGGAGGAGGATGTTTGGGGTTGACTTTTTCCAGGATTTTGAGGGGGCCAAATGAGAAATTGTTATTAGCAGTGAATGTGAATCACTACGTTCAAGTAGCTAAGTGGCAGGAAGAGTCTAAGGAGAACTAGATTCTAGCTGGCGTGCCACTCAGCTAGCTCAGTGGCCTGGAGTAAATTACTTAGATTGAAAAGGCCTCTCTGAGCCTCAGTTTCCTTGTGTGTAAAGTGTGGCTTTACTCCCCTGGCTTGCTGGGACACATAAAAATAAGGTATGTGAAGATTTAATAAAGTAAGGATGGAACAAGCTCTTTCACTGGAGGGAAATTGCTAATCTGCCTTCTTGGCCCTTTTCCTGCTAAGGTGTTAATTAAGGTTTAGGTGTTAATTGATAAAGAATTAAGTCAAAAGTACGTACATTGTAAAAGAGGTCCTCTAAATGGGGAAGCCTGTGTAATACTTCTCCCAGTGAAACTAGTAGTCAAGTTCCCCTTTTCACAATGTTGGCTTCCTCTTGTTCCTAAGGAGGGGCTTTAAGCATTTGGAGTGTTAGTAACAACTTTTGGTAATTCAGTCTTGAGAAATTCCAGGAAAGACCCTTAAGGCTCCCTAAGTATCTAATTGAAACCCTGAGGGGAGGTCACCTTTTTTTCTAACAGGTCAACCATACTTAAGGATCAGTCAGGTAGACTTGATATTTTAGTTTAGAAACAGGGTTAATGCCTCAGTATACTTACAGAAATTTAGACTTAAAAGTAACTTTAGGAGGTAGTGAAATCAGAATTGGATTTGAAATTTTGTCTTGTCCCCTTTCAAGCTGTGTGATCTTAGACAAGTCACTTAACCTCTCTGAGCCTCCATTTCCTTGTTTGTAAAAGGCTGGCAGGGATTAGCTAATAACAGTAAAGATGACCCTTGAACAACATGAGTTTGAACTGCACAGGCTCACTTATACGTGAATTTTTTCAATAACTATGGTTGGCTCTTGGCATGTGCCGGTTTAGTATCTGCAGATTCAACCAATTGCTGATGAAAAACGGTATTTTCTCATTCCCAACAGTGGTTTCCCAACTGTGGATCGAAAATACTGTTTTTGACCCATGGTTGGTTGAATATGCATATTCAAAGGGTCAACTGTAGGTCAAAAGTTATATGAGGATTTTCGACTAAGCAGGGCATCATAGTACCCCCAACCCTTATGTTGTTCAAGGGTCACCTGTACCTACTTTACATGAAAAGGATGTGTATTAAAAGGAGACGATATTTGTAATACACATGATATGGAGTTAGTATCCAATAATTGTTAGCTCTTAGTATTATTACTATTGTTAGTTGAACCAGAAGTGATTGTAAATTTTTAAAAAATTTTATTTATTTAAATTAGTTTCAAGTATACAGTACATTGTTTAGACATCTATATAGTTCATAAAACAACCCCTCCATTGCTTCCTCCCTCCCCATGCTTTCCACTTAGCCAACATATTAATGCTAACCGCATTCCCTCTGCCGTGCTCCCCATCCCTGTGATCAACTATCCACTACTAATTTGTACTTCTTTAACCCTTCACTCCATCCTCCTGGCCCCCAACTTCCCTCCTCTCTGTCTGTCACCAAATTGTCCACTATATTTCTGACTCTGTTTTTGATTAGTTTGTTCTTTTTGTTCCTTAGATTCCGCTTATAAGTGAAATCATATGGTATTTATCTTTCTCTGTTTGACTTATTTATTTCACTCAGCATAATAACCTCTAGGTCCATCTATATCATTGCAAATGGTAGGATTTCATTTTTCTAATAGCTGAGTAATATTCCCTTGTATATATGAACCATAATTTCTTTATCCAATCATCTGTTGATGGGTATTTAGGTTGCTTCCATATCTTGGCTATTGTAAATTGTGCCACCATGAATATTGGAGTGCATAGATCTTTACAAATGCGATTGTCACTTTTATAGGTTATACTTATGGTGCAACCTAATATTGTCATTTAATCTTGTTTCCTCCATTTTGCCTCTGAAGAGACCATAAAGGGTGACTTTTGCTTAAAGCCACTTATTCCTGCCATTTGGCAGCATTGACGGCTATCAATACTACATTTGTGATAAATAAGAATTATTCCTTTCAATCAGTGCTGGGAGATTTCCTGTCTGGACCTTTTGAAGTTTACAATCTTGAGGCTGAGAATGAACGGCGAAAGTGATTTTCCTTTCCTTTTTCTGTCCTTTGGACACAGCATTAACATCATCAGACAAAACTGGGATGCATGTATCCTTTGAAGCATATTGAAGAAGTAGCATTATGATAGTTTGTATGTGTTAAGGGGCTTATGTGAACATCTAATGTTCTCAGGTTGCTAAATGAGATAAAGCCTTGAGGTCATTTTCAATTTTGAGTTTCGAGGACCATTAAAACGAGTCAAGGATTCATAGATGATTTTTTAAAAATAAAAAATTACCTTAATTTGCTGTCTACCATTACTGTTTTAGTAATCTGTAATAGTTTCCCAACCTAAATAGAAGAAGAATCTGGCATTAGATTTTTAGATATGTTTCATCACCAAGATATAGGCAAGTCTCACCAAGTGAATAAATTAAAAGGTTGTTGTTCTGTCTAGACATCCAAAGAGGTAGAGCTGAAGCTGGCACCCTGTTCCTTCTGAGAAAGGAATCTGCAACTGGGAAAGGTTCAATTCAGTCAAATGAACATTGTTCCTGAGGGGGAGGGATCAGTTCAGACTCTGGCCTTGGTTTTTGATAAATTTTCAAAGGAGGCCAGATTCCCTGAGGGGTGGAGCATAATGTCATCAGTTAGCTACCAGTGGAATGAGTCATCAGAGCCGAAAGTTACATGGGAGCCATTATATATATACCTCATCAAGATCTGCTGGGAGGGCTTTAGCTCCTTGTCTGACAGAGGGAGGTGTGCTTGACTTGGCAGTCATTGACAATTAGGATTTCTACTTTATTCGTGCCAATTTAATATTAGTTACCTTGAGCTTTGAAAGAGATGATTCTGTATTTTCCCCTATTGTCTCTTTTCTAAGTCATTTTATTATTCTAAGGCCCAAAACATAAGGTTCAAATTTAGGTACAAAATTTTTTTTTCAATTAAAATAATTTCATTATAATCAAAATATGTGTGTAATAAAACTTCTCAGCCCTCTCACTGGAACAATATCTAATAAGAGAACTGAGATTTTTTTTAATGGTGATTCTAACTTATAGCATTTGACCATACATTTTCCCCCCTGGTGTCCTCAAAGGGCAAATACAACTTCCAAAGAAGAATTATCCAGGGTCCTTGGGTCAAGGTGCCTCCTTCTGGGGTACACAACAAGTCTGGGAATTCCATCCTTTCATTGAATGTTATTTTGTCATAATGTTGATGAGATGCCATAGGAACTAAATTTTTGTTTATATCAATTAGCCTTTGATAAAATTGGTTTTATTATATTTCATTTCACTTAAAGTCACAGAACCTAATGATGATGTTAAGTGAGGACTTACTGTGTAGGACTTGTACTTAATAAAATTGTGAGGTTGGTGAAATTTGTATTCGGAGCTCTCCTGCCACCATTACCATGATCCTGGGGCTGGTCTTCAGCTTCATAGGCTGAGAAATCTCATTTCTTCAGCACATATTCATCTTTCAAGGGCCACTTTCTTACTTTGCCATGAAAACTATAAAAATGAAATATCCTAGAAAGCCTTCTGTCAGCCTAACTGGTGCGTTCTATCCCTGTAAACAGCAACTGTATGGGAAGCCAAATGATAAGTAGGTTTCTTGGCAAGGAATCAGGAATTAGTTGTGAAAATGTACTTGGCTAAGAATAGCTAGAGGCCTCAGTGAGGGTACACATAGCTTTGTTGGTGGGACAGAAATAATCAATGTCCATGGAGCAAATCACTCTCTTTTGTGTCTCATCCAGAATTTTGCTGACAGACTTTTTTTCCTTTTCTTCCAGGGCTTACCAACTAAATTCCTTTTCAGACTACTGTCATGCTCAAGCCTAAGAGCTGTTCAGCCTCTGTAAAGTGATTTTTTTTCATGTCTTTGCTATGTTTCATGAATTCTTAACTTGCTAGCTACCTCACAGAGGGCATCTTTATGTCCTGGTTTTGGGAGTATCTCACAGTTGCCTTCATGTTCAGCTGGCAACATGCATGTAAAATGGCAGAGCAGCCCCTTAGGGTGGTAAATAGAGGTAACTGACAAATTTTCCTCTTTATGACCATCAGCACATATATAAAAGGAAATACTGTGTCCAGCTTAAGTCAGAAACTATTACAAAACAGGAAACTCCTTGGAGCTCTGATTAAAAGCAGTTCCATTCCTAATTATTTCAACTCTATCACCTTGGGAAATGTTTATTTCCTGAAGAGCCCTTTAATCTCATTATTCTAAATCATAATGACCAGATTTTTGATTTATGTCTGTATGCTGTCTATAAGTTGGCTTTCTGTGGTTCCACAGAGCTTACCTACTTTTCAGAATAAGAGTGTGGTATACTCAGTGCATATAGCAACCCTTAAAATTTACATGTGTATGTGAGATAGTCAAAATGGTCAAACAGTAGAGGAAGATGTTTAATTAAAAGTCTTTCTTTGACCCTCAGGTCCCCCTTCTTTACTTCCTCTCCTCAGAGGTGGCTAGGATCACTGGATTCTTAAAGCAGTCCCATTTACCTTGGTCTTGATGGCATACGGTGTCTGCTTGGAATTGAATTGTGATAATCTTATTGTGTTTCCTCTAGAATTGCTTTTAGACAGTTGAAGACTTTAGTGTGGTAGGTTTATAGGTAAATGTCATGATGTTTCTATGTCTAAAATGTCAGAAGTTATCTTTATACCAAGGTTTCTCAATGGTGGCCCCACCAACATTTGACGCAGAATAATTCTTGCTGGGGGAAGGGAAGGGTGTCCTGTGCATTGTAGCATGTTTGGCAGTATTCTTGATCTTTACCCACTAAATGCCAGTAACAGCCGTCTTCAAGTTATGACAACCAAAAGTGTTCTTAGACATTACTAAATGTCTCTCAGGGAGGGATGGGGAGCAAAATCACCCCAAGTTGACATGATTCATCTATACCATTGAATAACTTTCTATTTTTTGCACATATGGACATGCTGATGTTTTATTATACAAGTGTATTTCTGTGTGTTTGCTATAGCAATGCTTATTTTTATTTCTTAACCTTAGAAAATCGCTCCAGAAACTCATCGTTCAAAAGAAGTGCCTTTAAATGAGAGGATTTGTTTGCAAGTGGGGTCCCAGTGTAGCACCAATGAAAGTGACAATCCTAGCACTTTGGTGGAAAAGTGCATCTCGCCCCCCAAAGGTACATTTGAAAGCAATTTCTCTTGGTATTTAGAGAATAAATCTAAATTGGTATTTAGCAATTATCCATATGCTTATGTTCAGTGTTCATTAATTCATTCAGTTTCAAACATTTGCTGAGTCTAATAAGTTCCAGGCACTTTACTAGGCGCTGGCAATGCAGTGATCTATATGAGGACATCCCTGCCTTCAAGGTGCTCACAGATACCTTGAATAACAATGCCTAATAGTTATATAGCACTTATTAATTTGGAAAATGACACATACATACATACATACACACTTTCCCTAAATCAAGCCTCACAAACTTAATGAACAAGGTGTGTATTATTATTACCCTGATTCATTTTGTAAGGAAGAAGGGAACAGAGTGAGTTGCTGTAAGTACTCAGGATCCAGGTCCAGTGCCACAGGAAACCCCAAGACATGTACTGTCTTACTCATATAGAGAGCTTAGTTTGTTATACAGGATACCTTTGGGGAAAGATATTTAAAAAGGAAAATGGGCATGCTGGCCTGATTCCAATTCAAGACTAGCCCTAGGAAAGACTGTCAGGTAGTCAGGTTGATCATTGTCTCCCAACTGCATTCCCCCCCATCACTCAGGGTCCTTTTGGTTTTTATGTTACATGTAGGGAGTAGTGTATACTGATTAAAAGCAGGACTACCAGAGTCCAGATGTTCAAGGTTAAATCTCAGCTCTGCCAGCTGCTAGTTGTGTGACCTAGGCAGATCACTTAGCTCCTTCTCCCTTCAGTTTCCTCATCTGTAAAGTGGGGATGATGATTGTACCTGCCTCCTAGGATTGTTGAAAGGTTTACTTAAGTCAGTATATATGAGGTGCTTAGAATAGTGCCTGGCAAAGAGTAAATTCTCTGTACTTACTATCTATTAAAATTATCTTGCCTTTTGGTTTTTCAGGGCCCCATCTCCAACCTCCAAATCTTAGCACTACATGGCTTGTTCTCTAGACCATTCTGTCTACCTGTCTTGCACTGATCAAAAGCATGTGAAGTAATATTTGTAAAATTATAAAATTCATACTGCTAGGAGGCTGGGAGCATGGTTTAAAACAGCTTACCTCCTTTATTCTCATTTCTTTGGGAATTTCATGAATAATCTGAAAAAAAAACTAAATTGTATTATGACAGTAAAATGGTTGATGATGACTCAATACAGTTCCACTTCAAGGGTCCTGAGGGAGAATAGGTTTGCGTTTTAAACAGAGACATTTAATTTAGAGACACATTGCCTTAACTCACAATGCTGTATAGAGGTGGAGACTTTAGGTCATGAAGATCTTAGGGCTCTTAAGGTCATAACACACAATAGGCATCTACTAAGAGTTATGTTATGCTTATGGTTTCCTCAAATTGCTTCAGGAAGAATGTTTTTTAATTTTTAACACAAGATGTGTCAGTATTGATCAAAAAACAGGAAGGTAAATTATAATTCAATAAGCTTGTTTTTTTTTTAATATAGGTAGGTATAGGGATTGTTTATATTTTCACATTCATTTTGGAATCCTGTAGTCGTTCCTGTTATTGAAATATTCTTTGACCTTTAAAGCCTCTTTCCAGTTAGGGATATAAGAATTAGAAGTCCCCATCCATGATGATAAAGATGTTTTCTTAGTATCAGGAAGCGAGAGAGAAAGTTGTAAACATTTTAGATTTGGGTAAAGTATCATGAAATACTCTCCTCATCCCCATGCCCAGAGTGACTGGTTAGTTTGCCTTACAAGGAAAGAAGGGTCCTGAACTCTTGGCTGGCATTCTAGGTGATCCCGAGTCAGCTGTGACTGAGCTACAATGTGTTTGGCACAACCTGAGCTACATGAAGTGTACTTGGCTCCCTGGAAGGAAAACAAGTCCTGACACTAACTATACCCTCTACTACTGGTAAGTATGGACATGAGACTTACAGGGGAAAGACTTATTGTGATGGTGTTGGGAGCCTTTGGATATGACCTAGTTAAAAAAAAAAAAACAGCCTATTTTTGGCACACCCAAGAAGATGGGCAGTTTGCTTCAGTGGAAAATGCATCTGCTTTGGGGGACTACTTTTAAAAAAATTACAAATAATTATAGATGCACAAGACGTTGCAAAAAAATGTATAGGGAGATCCCATATACCCTTCACCCAGCTTCTTCTAATGATAATATCTTGTATAACTAGAGTATGATATCAAAATCAGAAAATTGGTGTTCGTACAATCTACCAACCTTATTCAACTTTTCCCAGTGTTACATGCACTCATGTGTGTATGTGTATATGTGTGTAGTCCTATGCAGTTTTATCACATGTGTAGATATAAAATAGTTCCATTACCACAGGGATTCTTCGAGTTGCCCTTTTATAACCATCCCCATTTCCCCTCTATACCCCCTCCTCCTCTGTATCTTTCTCCTCCTCCTCTTCCCCAAGTCTCTAACCTTTATAATTTTGTTATCTTAAGAATGTTGCTGGAATGGAATTATATAGCACATTTTTTAACTCTACATAATACCCTTAAGATTTATCCAAGTTGTTGTATGTATCAATAATTCATTCCTTTTTATGGATGAGTAGTATCCCATGAGATGGATGTACCAGTTTGTTTGGCCTTTCATTCATTGAAGGATACCTTGGTTATTTTAATTTTTTTTGTTATTATTAATGAAACTGCTATAAATACCTGTGTTGAGGTTTTTATGCAAACATAACTTTTCATTTCTCTGGAATAATGCCCAAGAGTACAATTTCTGGGTCATATGGTAATGGCATATTTAGTTTTATAACAAACTGTCAAACTGTTGTCTAGAGTGGCTATACTAATTTACTTTCCCACCAGCTCTCTGAAAGTCATGGGTGTCTGCCTTAAAAAAGGAAAATTATGCCATGCCGAGGGTTGAAAAGTAATTTAGCTCCTCATAAAATAACTTCTATTTGATATCTGTGACTATTGCTACAAAATTTACTAAATTTTAAAACTAATCTTTAATCATTTCCTTTCCTTTAGAGCCTAGAATTATTGTCAACAGAACAAGGAAGAAAAGACCAAGTTAATCAATTCAATTCAATAAAACTTTAATTAGCACACATTGTGGATAAAGCACTGAATAAGCAGCTGAAATAAGAAACATGTCTCTATGTTCCTAAAGCTTAAAATGTAGAAGGGGAGACACAGCCCAACACAATTACCTATATAAAAAGAAGAGTGTATGATGAAGGCTGTTGCAGAAGTATAGACAAACTCGTGAGAAGCTAGTTTTGAGCTTGGGGTAGTGTGGCAGGGGGAGGCTGTGAGGCTTTGATGAAGGGGTGGATAGCTCAGATGGGGGTTTTCTCAGAGCCTGGCATTTAGGAATATTGTGAGAAATGGGGATATTTTGTCAGGCTAGGAAAGTGGAATGTCTGGTGTTAGCAATCTGTTCTCCACATGGCCTTGTTCCCCTTTCTCTTGTTCACTCAAAACACTTCTGAGAGAATGGAGTGTGGAGGACCATGTACAGGACTTCTGAAGCTATAAGGTAAACATGGCCTTTCATCCTGGAGTGTCCATTTTGCCTGATGACTTGATGAAAACTACTTTTGGTATATTAAAACACTCATGGCTAGGTCATAGAATAGAATGCAAAAGTCACATGAATATCTGAATGAAAACCTCCAAAGTTACCTGGGGGTTTGCATTCACTTGTTTCACAGGATACTCTTGGCAAAGTTGAAAAGCCCTGCAAGGTGAATCCAGACAGCACCGAGATTGTGTGGTTGAGTGTGGAATGGTTTTTCTTACATAAATCATTCTCCTTTGAGGTTTTGTAATGTCACTTGCACACCTGTGGTACCTGTTGTTTTGCCTTTCCTTAAAACCTTCTTCAGTGGCTTCCTGGTGGCTTTGGGATAAAGTCCATACCTTCAGCATAACAGGCAAAGCCCTTTATGGCCTGGCTCCTGTCAGTCTCTCTAGCTTAGTTAGTCTCATCTCCCTCCATGCATGCCCCCACCATTTTTGTACCCTACCATCCAGCCCACACTGCTTTCAGTTCCTCAAACTGACTTTTCAAACCCTCAAACAGAATAATGGGATTCAAACAGAACAGTGGAACCATTCTATGTTTCCTTGCAGCCCATGCCTTGCTTTGTCACCTGGATGCCTCTTATTTGTCCTTCTTAAATTAGCTTAGACATCACTTCCTCTCCAGAAAGCCTTCCTTGACCTCTCGGGTCTAGATGTAGGCCCCATCATTGTTGTGTCCCGTGGTACCTTGCACTTTCCTGTGTCAGTACTAAGCACATTGTATTGTCATTTCCTGTTTACTTACTGGTATCCCTCCCCAGACTGCAGTCTCCCTTGAGAGCAGGGTCTGTGTCTTGTTTTCCTCAGTGCCTGACACATGGTAGGTGCTCCATAAATAAGTTTCGAATGGTAGGATCCAAAGCTAGAGAATATTTGGAACTTGGATGAGGACTTAGAAGGGATAATCAATTCAGAGCATTATAGTTCAGGAATAAAAAGAGAAGAGAATTGAGTTGCTCTGACTTCCCAAATAATTGCTAGTGAAGGGGCCAGAGAACTACGCCTTAAAAAGAGTAGCCTGACTCTGATGATGTTGCAGTGAAGTCTACAGAGAGCTGTTACTACAAGCTTTTAAGAGGTTCTTAAAGTTGTAGCATCCTTGTGTTTATTATGCTGTTAAACCCTCTTGCTTTCCCTGGAGTCATTTATGGTAAAATCACAGGGAAAGACTTTAAAGAGTCTGTATCTATAGAGTGGACAGGGAGAGGAAGGAAAGAAGTCTTAAAACTGTGTCTTATTCCATGGCAGACTGCTCAGGAAAGTAACCCAGATATAGGAATCCTGGTGACACTAGAGGTAGATGTTGGCCTGGCCCTTGGAATTCTTATAATGCAAAAATAGGAAAGTGCCTTGGGACATATACTAGCACAAACCAAGTCTTAGAACAAATTGCAAAAGGTTCGGCCCTCCCCCATCTGTAAATAAATTACAAAAATCTGGACTGACCAATTTGAAGTAGCATTTTTCTTCCTCTGACTTGAAGTATTCCTCCTCCTCTAAGCTGATGCTGTGTCTTGCCAAAGCTGACAGCAAGATGGTGCTTGGGCTGGCTGGCTTTCAGCCCTCAGTTGATGCCTTTGTACAGAGCACAATCTACTATCATTGGAGGTTCTGCAAGAGGCCATTCTAAGAAAGTGGTGGGTGGTTCACTAGCATACAAGGGGACAATGATCAGGGATAGTACTTCTTGTCATACACATTACCAGAGTTGGTCATCAGTGTGAACTCTCGTGTAGCGTCGACCTGTGCTGTCCAATATAGGAGTCTCGAGCCACATGTGACTATTTATATTTTAATTTAAATCAATTAATATTAAAGCAAATTAAAACTTAAGTTGCTCAGTCTTACTAGCCAATTTCACACATGACTGGTGGCTCCTGTATTAGACAGCATGGGTATCAAACATTTCCATAATCCCAGAAAATTTTGTTGGACAGTGCTGATATAGATTCTGTATCTTCTACTCTCACCATCCTATAGCTTACTCTTTTCTGGAGCCACACTGCCTAGGTTCAAATCCTGGCTAAAGTGTGATTTAGGACAAGTACCTTCTTTCCGAGACTCATTTTTTATAATCTGTAAAATAGGGGTAGTAATAATAGTACTATTTCTTAAGGTTGTGAGGGCTGCTATTGTATAAAAGTGTTTAGAATCATGCCTAACCATTAATGTGTAGAGTAAGCATTCAGTACATAATAGTTATATTGTTTTTTATTATTCATTCCCACTCCCTTGCAGATGTAGCCACTATACATTTTAAGCCTCTTCCCCTACCTCACAGGATTAGCACATAGCCCATACTTCCTCCTCCTCTGCTGTCCCCTAGAGAGATTCTTTCCAATCAAAACCACAAAAGAAAAGGAGACACATGGTTCATTCATTACCAGACACTTGAAATTGATTTACGTACCAGTTTAAATTATGTCAAACTGCCAGATTGTTCTCCTAATCCCCAATCAAAAAACGTAGTCTCATTTTGATGTTCCAGGGCAGTGACTAGTGGCACTATAGCGATAATCTGGCATTGAAGGAGCCTGATCCTAATAGCTACAGACTAGTCATGCCAATGAATTTGAGGTACTTTCTTACCACATTAATCATCTTCAGAGTTTGGGAAATAGTCTTTCCTTTGCCCATTTCCTCCTTATGTCTGCATTGTGAGTCTGGAGAATTTCAGCGTGTGAATTTTAACAGGAAGCACATGAATGCTATCTATCTTAGGTTATCCAAACTTTCACAAGTCCCAAAATATCATCTATTCAAAACCAATATTTTCCCTTTTCTTATTTGTTCTAAATTACAGCAAAAAAAAATTTAAGTTTATATCTGGGGTCCATGAGAATATGTAAAATACTCAGGGTCCAAAAATGAAAAAGGGGTTTCAAAGATTGCTCATTAGAAGATTTCCTTTCATTATTTGAAACAAAAATTTTCTACATTGTTTTGTTATATAACAAAAATGTCATAAGTGTCTTCAGTTTCTGTTTCTGGCTGTCGATAGAAAACATTCCAGGCCTGTCTGATCTAAAAACTAGCCAAAGCAGTAACTTATTTTTTAAAAGATTGTTTTCATTCATGAACCAATGGGGCCTACAACTAGGAGAAAAATCTTATGTACTATTTCTTAATAGACAAAAGCATTTTCTACATTGAAATATTTCTTTGCACAGCCTTTGAAGGATTAAATATATTAGATCTGAATGTTTCTTTTCTTAAGGCTTTTTTGGGGAGCAGTTCTATGTTTACAACAAAGTTGAGAGGAAGATACAGAGATTTCCCATATAGCCCTGTCCCAACACATGTATAGCCTCCCCCATTAACAGCATCCCCCAGCAGAGTTTTACATACCAAGGGTGAACCTACATCGAAACATCATTATCACCCAAAGTCCATAGTTTACCTTAGGGTTCACTTTTGCTGTTGTACAATATATAGGTTTGGACACATGTAAATCGACACATATCCACAATTATTATCATGCAGTATCACTGCTTTAAAAATCTTTTGTTCTCTGCCTGTTCATTCCATTCAACCCTAACCCCTGACAACCACTGATCTTCGTCTCCATAGTTTTGCCTTTTCCAGATTGTCATATAGTTGGAATAATACAGTATGTGGCCTTTTCAGATAGTTTTCTTTCACTTAGTAATATGCACCTGAGTTTCTTCCATGTATTTTCATGGCTTGATAGCTCATTTCTTCTGAGGGCTAAATAATGTCCCATTGTCTGGATGTACCACAATTTATTTTCCATTCACCCACTGAAGAATATCTTGGTTGCTTCCAGGCTCTGGCAATGACAAATAAAGTGGCTATAAACATTTGTATGAAGGTTTTTGTGGACAAAAGTTTTCAACTCCTTTAGGTAAATATCAAGGAATGTGATCGCTAGATTGTATGGTGAGAGTATAGTCAGTTTTGTAAGAAACTGCCAAAATGTCTTCCAAAGTGACTGTACCATTTTTGCATTTGCACCAGCAATGAATGAGAGTTCCTGTTGTTCCATATCTTTACCAGCGTTTGGTGGTGTCAGCATCTGGATTTAGGCCATCTCATAGGTGTATAGTGGTATATATTGTTGATTTAATTTACATTTTCCTTATGACATGATGTGAGCATCTTTTTATATGCTTATTTGCCATCTGTATATCTTCTTTGGTGAGGTGTCTGTGAAGGTCTTTGACCCATTTCTTTAGCTGAGTTGTTATTGTTGAGTTTTAAGAGTTCTTTTGTATATTTTGGATAATAGTCGTTTATCAGATGTGTCTTTAGCAAATATTGTTTGGCAGTTTGTGGCTTGTTTTCTTACTCTCTTGATATTGTCTTTTGCAGAGCAGAAGTTTCTAATTTTAATGAAGTCTAGCTTATTATTTATTTTATAGATCAAACCTTTGGTGTCATATCTAAAAATTCATTATTATACCCAAGTTCATATAGGTTTTCTCCTATATTATATCCTAGGAGTTTTATAGTTTCACATCCTGCATTTAAGTCTGTGATCCATTTTGAGTTTATTTTTGTGAATGATATAAGGTATTATATTATATTTATTTTTTTACATGTGACTCTCCAGCTGTTCCAGCACGATTTGTTGAAAAGACTGTCTTTGCTCCCTTGTATTGCCCTTGCTCCTTTGTCAAAGACCAGTTGACTGTATTTGTGGGAGTAGATCTGAGTTTTATAAAGCCTGATTTGCAGCAGAATCTCCTGGAGAATTACTGTCAAAATGCTAATTCCTAAATCCTGGGCAAAGCCTTCTAAGTAGGATCTTCTGGGAGAGGGTTTGAGGAATCTGCATTTTAAATGACTACAGATGATTCTGAGGTAACAGATCAAGGGTTTGGGACTCTTTACTCTTAGTTCATTGTTTAAACTGTTTCCCTTTTCTGGAGAACTTCTGCACAGCTCCCATTGCGGCTGATGATGTAAGGCTTGACTCTGTGTCTTCTGCCGGTTACTATAAAAGAGTCCTTTAATAGTCTAGATGAAAAAGTGTAATGAACACATTCTGTCTGCCTGCACTGTGCCAGGTGCTGATGATCACTGGGGAAAGGTATATGTAGAGGTTTTCAAAACGGAAATAAGATACCAGCAGTACTGGTTATGGAAGGCATTTAAAACCACATTTAGAAGTAAGACACTTAGTGTGTTCTGGAACCTTGATCTGGCAGTGATTGGAGGGAACTAATAATGAAGGTCCAAGAGGTCAGTCTGGAGAAAACATGAAGCCTGAAGTGATTAGGACATGAAACACAGTGAGGGCAATGGAAATTTCACAGGAGAGAATCCAAGAAGCTTTGTAAAGGAAGAAATAACAAAATTTGGTGATAGACTATAGGGAATGGAAAAAGGGAAAAGGCAATTTCAAAGGCTCTAATCAAGGAGCCCAGAGAAAATGAACTCTGACTGATGGAAATTGACAAGATTAGTAGAAAAGGCAGTTTGTCATGGGAGAGGGGGCATGTGTTTTGGACATTGAATTTGAGGCAAGATTGGAACACTCAGATGGAGCAGTTGGAAATCTGAGACTGGATCCAAGGTGAGAGGTCAGGACTAGGAATCCTCAGCGTAGAAATTCTAGTCAAGAGATGGAAGTGATAAGCTGTGGGTGAACAGATGAGGGAGTAAGAAATAGAAATGTGCAGAGAGCTGAAGACTGGATGGGAACCCTCTGAGAAGAGGAGAAGGGAGAGGAACAAGACAAAACAAGGAAGGAGCAGACAGAGGAACCAGAAGAGAACCATGGAATTTAGCAGATGGGATATTTTAAAGAAGCATAAAACTTCTCATCCTGGCCTCATAACATTTCATATACAAAAGAGGAAAAAGAGTCAGGACCCCTATAGTTTCCATAGCTATTGAAAGTACCAATGTTTATAGAAAAGGAATATTTATTTCTTTCTAGAGTATGAAATAGAGCCACATAAAATAGAGTTTTAGAAAAAGCTATCTTGACATGTTGCAAACATTGCTTTTCATGGACATCTTCAGTATTTAAAAACAAAACAAAACAATAAAAATACTTCTGCCTTTGTTTCTTGAATATCTTGTTTAAAATAATGCAGAAGATTGTCTCATTTTATCTTGTAGGCATAGCAGCCTGGGAAAAATTCTTCGATGTGAAAATATCTATAAAGAAGGTCAACACATTGGTTGTTCCTTTGCTCTGAATAAAGCAAAGGATTCCAGTTTTGACCAACACAGTGTGCAAGTAATGGTCAAGGATGATGTAGGAAAAATTAGACCATCCTTCAATATAGTGCCTTTAACTTCTCATGGTAAGTTTTAGAAATCCTCTATGCCAGTGTGGATGAAGTGTTAGGTCTTTCAAGCAATCAATACAAATAATAAAAAAAAAATGATGATTTTGGTTTTAAGGTCTTTCCAGACCAAAAAAAAAAAACTGTTTCTATACCTTTCTTTGATCTTTTTTAAAGAACCAAGCTTGGAAATTCTAATATTGAGCTCATGTGCCACATGTTTTCTCTTTGTTTATTCATGAATATACTGAAACTGAGAGCAAGCAATTATAGAACCAAGATTGGAACTCAGGGTCTCTGACTCTTAAGATCTACTCTCTTATAATACATCATCTGCAGGATGATGCTATAGAATAAATATAATCGAATATAGTCCCTGAATAATCTACCTCTTGGTTAAAAGAAAAAAAGCTTAAATTGGAGGTGGAGTGATTGGATTGATATTCAAATTATCTAACATTCTGGGTGGCCCAGGCACTGATCAATGAGAAAGGCCAGTGTAGCCAAGTATCAGCTATTAGAAAGAGCCCTCTACTTGAAAACAAACGATCTTAGCTTCTTCACTTTGGACAAGGCATATACTCTTAAGTGTTTTTTACTTATCTGTAAAATGGGGTACATAGTCCCTCTTTACCTCAAGGGATTGTACAGTTGACCCTTGAACAACACAGGTTTGAATACTATACTGAAAGTGAAAAACTGTGAATGTATTTTTTCTTCCATGTGATTTTTTAAATAACATTTTATTTTCTCTAGCTTACTTTATTATGAGTACGGTATATAATACATATAACAGAAAATATGCATTAATTGACTGTTTATGTTATTGGGAAGGCTTCTGGTCAACAGTAAGCTGTTAGTAGTTAAGTTTTGGGGGAGTCAAAAGTTATATGTGGATTTGTGACTGAGTAGGGAGTTGGCTCCCCTAACCCAAATGTTGTTCGAGGGTCAACTGTAGTAAGGTACAAATGATGTCAGGTGTATAAAAGTGTTTTGTAAATCTCCAAAGCAGACTACTATAAGTATCATGTTTGTTTATCTATTGTAATACCCCAACAGGGAGCTCAGGTTCTGGCTACATGGTATACAGAAAATGTATAGGCAAATAATCATGAATTGACAAAGGATCCCAAGTCTGTGAGCAAAGCACTATTTACTGCCCCTTTAGATAGTCATGGAAGTAAATTCTAATAGTGGACAAAGGCAGCCTAGTTTGTAGGCCAGGAGAGTGAGGTTGTAGTAATTTGCCAAGTGAGATAATCTGAAGCAAAGCCCTCCTCTCCCTTGCTTGACAAGTTGTCCTGGAGAGACCTTTTAAAGCTCATTTTGCTACTTTTCTTCCCAGAGATGAGTGGTGACATAAAGGGAGATCTTTCTCAGCTAGATGACATCTTCAAGTTGTTTTCTGTTAATTATCCATTTTCTTCTCTTGACATGGTCGTAAACATAGTTGACTTCCAAAAAAACTAAATTTATTAAGCTATTTTTTACTTTATTTTAAATTATGGTTATAATTACATAACATTAAACTTAACATCTTAACCATTTTTAAGTGTACTATTCAGTAGTATTAAGAATATTCACATTGTTGTGCAGCTCTCTAGATCATTTTTCATCTTGTAAAAGTGAAACTTGGTGTCCAAAAACACTAGTCTCCCCTCACACTTCCCCTAGCTCTTGATAACCACCTTCTTACTTTCTGTTTCTATGATTTTGACTACTTTAGATACCTCATATGAGTGGAATCATATAATACTTGTCTTTTTTTGCAATGGGCTTATTTCACTTAGCATAATGTCCTTGAGGTTCATCTATGTTGTAGCATGTGACAGAGACTAGGCTAATGTTTTAATTGTGATCTTTTATTGGCACAAATGAGTGACAGCAGAGAAAACCCCTTGTACCTGGTGCCTCTTGTTACCCATCAGGTGGAGGCACATCTGGACCCAAGCACTTCTTTTCTTTATTCTCTATGTTGCAGCTGTGGATGTCCTGATTGTACCCTAATCATGTTCTAACCACAAGCAGGTCAGAGTTCCTGTCACCTGCCAGAAACCCAAAGATGTTCCTTAGATCCATTTTTTCTAGCAGTTTAAAATAAGCTTCCTACATTAATCATGGTTAATCAGAAATCTAGAACTATATATCTGATCATGTAAGTCCGTTAAAAGTATCAGTCCTATTTTGATTTAACTTTTTGACCTTCTTTATCTCTACCCAAATACATATCTCATCAAAATAAACTCTGGAAGCTAATTTATATTCATCTGTTTCTATCTTTCAGTGCAACCTGATCCTCCACATATTAAAACTCTCTTTTTTCAACATGGTGACTTGTACGTGCTAGGGAAGAATCCACAGAATTTTTATAGCAGATGCTTGTCTTATCAAATAGAAGTCAATAACAGCCAAACTGAGACTTGTGATATTTTATCCGTAAGTTTTTTTTGATCATTTTTATTTGAATATTTTTCTTTCACTTGAATTTCTTACAGTGTAATAAATTATCAATGAAATGATACTTTGGATTTGGCACATGATGATGATGAAACTTCTTGTCTGAAATAGGGTGGTGGAAAGTTTGAGGTTTTGTGATAGTACTGACTGCAAGATTCAAACTATACGTTAATTCATTTGCTCAACAAATTTTTATTGTGTGTCTACCATATGTCAGGCATGTGACACCTGACAAAATTTTTTTCTATGAAACTTACCTACTAGAAAAGTATGTAAATGAGCAAGCTAATTTCAGAGAATGGATACTGTGAAGATAATTAAACAGGGTAATGTAGTAGGGTGATGGGAAGGCTTAAGAGAATACTGGGTAGAGTAGTCATCCTAAGTGATGACATTTGAGATGAGACCAGAGTGATGAGCAGAAGCTAGCCATGTGAAGATCAGGGGTTGGATGAGACAGCAAGTACAAAGACTGAGGCAGGAATGAACATGGTATGTGTGAGAAACAGGAAACCGGTGTAGCCTAAATATATTAGGAAAAGATGTCTAAGCATGAGACTAGGGTCAGATCAGGTAGATATTTGGAGGCACTGATATGGCCATTCAGTTTTCTTGGAGTTTGTGGCAACTAAAGTAGTCAATTTTGAGTAGTCAGTATCGGTTAGATTATATACAGTTCTGCTATTTGGAATCTAATACAAAACATGAGGCATAACAGAATGTGACATAACCTCAGGGCATCAGTTTCATTGTTACACTTTAGAGGTTACAAATTGGACCTCAAACATTTTTGTATGGACCATGAAGTGGGGTTTTGTTTGTTTATTAAATTTCAGTTTTTGCCCAGATTTAAAACTGTGGTACCTGAGGAGTGTAGTTTCCATAAGGTGGCATCTCAACACCACAGGAATTATGCCATTCACTTGTGTGCCACCTGCCTGGGCCTTGTATGCACTTGAGTTTTAGAGGTTAGAAATCAAGTGTTTTATATCGGCTTTTAAAGAAGCCTAGCATCTCACAGGTAGGCAAATTCCTTGGCTCGGTTGTCTTAGCTCATCGTGAGAGTTTCACAGTACAGATGGTCCCCAACTTACCATGTTTCAACTTACGATTTTACAACTTTATGATGTTGCGAAAGTGATAAGCATTCAGTAAAAGCCATACTTTAAATTTTGAATTTTGATCTTTTCCTGGGCTAGCACTATGTAGTATGATACTCTCTCATGTGTAATTAATTTTAGTTAAATGCTTCAAACATTCTTCAGGCCCAGTGTGCTTTTAGCTGTGTGCATTAATAGTGAAGACCCATACAACCATTCTGTTTTTCACTTTCAGTACAGTATTCAATGAATTACATGAGATATTCAATATCTTAATCTAAAATAGGCCTTGCATTAGATTTGCCCAACTATAGACTAATGTTAGTGTTCTGAGCATGTTAAGGTAGGCTAGGCTAAGCTGTGATGTTTGGTAGTTTAGGTGTATTAAATGAATTTTCAATTTATGATATTTTCAATTTACAAAGGGTTTATTGGTACGCACTCCCATCATAAGTTGAGGAACATCTGTACTTACTAAAATAAGCCAGTGTTGACAGGATGTAACTCAAGAAGGAGTGACCAGGTCCACAGCTGAGCAGAGCTCTTCTGGGCATTTGCACATGAATCTGTTTCTGAAATAGAATAACCATGATGTGGACCAGAAACTGATATCCCCATATAGTATTGCAAAGGGAAAAAGCAAAGGGCTTCCAAATGAGGAAGGGGTGCAGCTTGGACTTCCAACTAAGTGAGCTATCAGAAAGCTGAAATATACTTGACTACTCCAGCCTTTACTGTTCTTTCCTGTCAAATCCTGAGACACTTGCTTCTTGTATTACTCATTTGGCACTGAATTATGTCCTGCTAGTTACCCTGACCATATGTGTAGGCCTTTTCTCTCCACTAAAAATACAAGCTCCTGTAGGGAGGAGTTAGGTGGTATTTACTTTGTGCTGTTCCTGCTATTAATAGCAGCTAACATGTATTAAACAACTACTATGTAGGTATTTTAATAAGCATTTTATCTGAATTGTCTCATTTAGTCTTCATAACCTCAAAGATCTAGATCCTGTTGTTTTGTCCCCCTTTTACAGGTGAGAAAACTCAGTCTCAGAGGTTACTTCTGAGATCACATTTCTAGAAAGCGATAGAGTCAAAATTCTGGCAAAAGTCTAACTCTAGTGCTTTTGTTCTTAACCACCGAGGACCACCTCAGTACTTCCTCTTAATAATAGCCATCATTTATTGTTTATGATATGCTACAAATATATTCTTTTGTATACTTCTTATAAAGTAGCTCATAGTAATTCATGAAAAAGTTTACGTTTTATTGAGAAACTAAGACTCAGAGAGATTAAGTAACCTACTATAGGCCACACAGCTAATAAGTATGACTTCAAAGGTTAGTTTCCATGTATTAAACTTTTATCAAGAATATCTGATATAACACCCTTTGCTTAGTCATCACTTAATAAATTTTTGTTGAATTGAGTTACCATTTTTACAAACTTCTGAACCAAGGAGAACACACATACTATAGAATTTATCCACCTAAGTCAGAACTATAGTCTATGTGGAATTAACTTTGTTTATATACTTGAGTTTAATGTTCTCTCTCCTAGCAGATGGTTACCAGATGCTTCCTTCCCTAGAATGTCATCAGCTTTATGTGTGCTCACTGATCTTGAGCTCTGCTGGTTAGACCCTTATTTTGTCTTTTTGCCAAACTTTTTGAAGAATTATTTTGCCTGGTATTCTAGTTAAGAGGGGGAAATAGGCTGGAACATGAACTGGTACCATCACATGGAGGCTGTGGTCAGAGGTCGCTCATAACAGAATCATAGAGTAAAGAATTACTTGTCTTTGACCAACCCCATTCCTGCAAATGGTCTACTTGGTGCTCTGTGCTCTTGTTTTCCTTTTTTCACAGAGGTATCTGATCCTCTGATAAATAAACCAAGAGGATTTACATTTAAACAAATGCCCAGAGCCTTCAACTGACACAATGGTTTGATGACTTTGGAATATCAAAAAAAAAAATTATATATAGGAGATGGTCCAGGGGAGGGGGGACATTAGCCTACAACCCAATCGCTCAAGTACTAGTTGACACTTGTGATTTTTCAGCAGGCCTCTGATTCCAAATGGGCAGCAGTGGGGTACAGTAGCCCCTGAGTGGTTTTTCTCTGCTCCTGTATGAAGTATTGATAGGATGGCCCTTCACCATGCAATTGGCATTTCAGCTCTTCACATATGCTTGTAGAAACCATTTAGTGAATGACATTGAATGCCAAAATTCAGTTATGTGTTCTGGTCTATGACCCATGTTTAAACATCTCTTTGATAGAAGCTGACTGTTTTTTCCAGCTTTGTTGAGGTATCATTGACAAGTTAAAATTGTATATATTTAGTTTATACAATGTGATTATTTTCAAGGTATATAACTTGTTGAGTTAATATACATATACATTGTGAAATGATAACCACAATCAAGTTATTTAACACATTCATCACCTCACACAGTAACCTTTTCTTTCTTTCTTTTTTCTTTTTTTGGTATTTCAAGTAAATAATATAGTATTATTAACTACAATCACCATACTGGATATTAGTTCCCCAGAACTTATATGTGTAAGTTTGTACCCTTTGACCAACATCTTCCCATTTTCCCTATCCTCAGACTCTGGCAACCACCTTTCTACTCTCTGCCTCTATGAATTTGACTTTTTAAAATTCCACATATAAGTGAGATCATCAGTATTTGTCTTTCTCTGACTTATTTCACCTAGCATAATGCCCTCAAGTTTCATCCATATCATCGCACATGGCAGAATTTCCTTCTTTCTCATGGCTGAATAATATTCCATGGTATATATGTGCCACCTCTTCTTTGTCCATTTGTCTATTGATGAATACTCAGGTTGATTCCATATCTTGGCTATCATGAATAATACTGCAGTGAATATGGAGATGCAGATATCTCATTGAGATCCTGATTTCATTTCCTTTAGATATATACCCAAAAGTAGGATTGCTGTATAATATGGTTGTTCTATTTTAACTTTTTTGACGAACCTTTATACTGTTTTCCATAATGGCTGCATCAATTTACTTTCCCACCAACAGTGTACAAGGGTTCCCTTTTCTCCATACCTTCTCCAGCATTTGTTATCTCTTATCTTTTTGATGATAGCCATTGGAACAGGTATGAGATATCTTATTGTGGTTTTGATTTGCATTTCCCTGATGATTAGTGACGTTGAACATCTTTTCATATGTCTCTTGGCCAGAAGTAGACTAGGTAACAGATTTCCATGTGTTGATTTTTTTACTCAGTTTTGAAATATTTTCATTTTAGGAACTGATTATCTCTTTATATCAGACAGCAAATGATTTAAATTGTGTGGAGGAGAATTTTGCATTATACTTCCTTTTATGTAATCCAGTCATTTTTTATATATTCTCTACAAGGAAGACTGGTCTCTCTATTTCTTTTCTTTTTTTTTTTAACTTTCAATTAATGCACTATAGAAAAATTACACAAGTCATCACATAGAGTTCAACACTTTTTCACAAGTGAGTTTCACAAATTATTTTTTCACTTATATAACCAGCACCCCAGAAACACCATTATGACTTTGGTCACTACCCTCCCAAAGAGCAACTGTTATCTTGACTTCTAATCCCATAGATTAATTTTGTTGCCTCTTTTTAAACTTCATTTAATTGAATTATAGAGAATTTACTTTTTCGTATACCTGTGTTCTTTCATTCACTGTTATGTTTATGAAATTGACTGATATTGTTGCCTGTGGTTGTAGATAGTTCATTCTCATTGCATTCATTCCATCATGCCAATATACCACATTTGATTTATCCATTCTCCCATTAATGGACATTTGGATAGTTGCCATTTTAGAGTTTTATGAATAGAGTTTTTATGAACATTTGTATACTTACCTCTTGTTGCACATGTACATACATTTAGGTTAAGCACATATGGGTCACAGGGTTACATCTGATTCTCTATAGTGGATAATACCACTTTTCTCAAGTAGTTGGGCTAATTTACACCATTAAGAAGAGAAGTTGAGAGTGCTAGATCCTTCACACCCTCACCAACACTTGATGTTATCTGGTAGATGTGTGTATTGTAATATTGTGGATTTAATTTGCATTTCCCTGATGATTAATGAGGTTGAACACTTTTTCATGTTTATTGGCAATATGAATATCAACTTGTGAAATGCCTATACAAGTCTTTTGCCTGGTTTTTAAATTAGGTTTTCTGTCTTTTCTTTATTAATTTGTAGGATATATGTATATATATGTGTATTATGTATAAATATAAATATATGTTATATAACATATGTATGCAAGTTCTTTGTTAGAAATTGCAAATGTCTTCTCTCACTATATGCCTTACCTTTTAACTTCCTTAATAGGATATATTTTGTTATACTGAAGTTTTTAATTTTAATACAGGTGACTTTATAAAAATTTTTCTTTTATGGTTATTATTGTTTGGTCCTATTTAAGAAATATTTTTCCACTTCAAGGTCATGAAGATGTTCTGAATTTTCATCTAAAAGCTCTCTGTCTTTATGTATTTATTTGTTCATTTATTTTAACTTTCACATTTTGATCCTCAGTCCATCTGAAATTAACTTTGTAAATAGTGTGAGGTAGGGGTCAAGATTCTTTTTCCCATATGGATATATAATTGACTCAGAACCATTTATTTAAAAACCAACCTTTTTTCACTGCACCTGGTTCTCTTTTAATGGGATAAAAAGAAACCTTGTTAGAAATGATTGAACAATGTAAAATATTTTTAAATTTGAATTTATTCTTTTTTTATATTTTCAAGGTTGAAGAACCTAAATGTGATAATTTAGAATTTGAGGGAACCCTGGAGGTCAGTAAATTTTATTTTAGCTATTTGGGCTTAAACTCATAAGAATAATTGGAGGTGGGGCAGGGCAAGCATAGCCTAAATTTGAACTGCTTTGAGAAAAACAAACTACTTTGTTTTGTGTGTTATTGCCAATTTTTTTTTCAGGAGTTAAAGTCAGATAATTTGGATTACAATCCAAGTCTTAATCATATACAGAATTTGGCAGATTATTATATTGAAGATTCAGAAGCAAGGAGAAAAAACTGATAATATTCCTTGTGTGTTTTTATTTTATATCTAAGGGTACAATTTGTTTCTGTGTCCCTGGTGTTCTTCCTGATACTTTGAACACAGTCAGAATAAGAGTCAAAACAAATAAATTATGCTATGAGGATGATAAACTCTGGAGTAATTGGAGTCCAGCGATGAGTATAGGTAAGAGAAGAAGATTTTATTACAATTTAATTCATTGATACATGGAAACTAAGCTGAAGCAGAAAGTAGGATGGGGAGAAAGGACTGTTGTGCATTCTTAATATTAATCAGAGAGTATTACAGTTGAATTATTTTCTATTTAATTACTGTCATATCATCCAGCATTAATTTGCAATATACAGCTCTAAAAATTCACAACCCAAATGCTGTTTTCCCCTCTTCTGCCCTGTCTCCATCTTTTTCAACAAACTGAAGAAAAATATAGAAGACAGGCATAATTAAATCTGCAGATTATACAAGGCTTAGAAGCCCAGCCTCTATGCTGATGACAGAATTAAGAGTAGAACAATGACCCTTGATGGCATTTAATAGACATAAACCTGTATCTAGGTTTGAAAATAATCAGTTTCATTTATACATCGAGAGGCTGAATAAGCCATGTGCCAGGCTCAAGTATAGGACTGAAAAGACCTGTGCTTTATGAATGTGTGTGTTGTGGGTTGGGGTATAGGATTTTATTTGACTGCAAACTCAAAGTCACTCAACACTGGACCCTTAAGCATCCCCAAGACATATGTAGTCATAGACAGCAGTGATAGTACAGCACCAAGAACAAGGGAATGCTGCAGGTTGGGGCACAGTGTTCTGGTCACATCAGAAGTGTGCTGTATTCATTCTGAGCACCACATTGTATGTGCTGCATCAGCAAACTGGAATATATCCTTGAAAGGGTAATCAGGATATTGAATAATCTCAAAATTTGGGGAGTAACAGTTGATGAAGTAAGCTTGAGGAGTCATGATTGCTGAATTCTAACATTTGAGGTATTATCAGGTAGAAGAGGGAATAGGCTACCTTTTTTTGTTGCTGCATGGAGCAAAATAGGACCAACTTAAGAACTTTCTAACAGCTGTCTAATGATCAGAGAGACAGGTCGTTAAGATAGTCAGTTCCCTATTAATTGTGAGACTGAGCAATCTATGTGTTGAGTATGGTTTTATTAGTTATCTATGGTTGTATAACAAATTACCCCCAAATTTAGTGGCTTAAAAAATACATATTTACCATCTCACAATTCCTGTGGCTCATGAATCTGGGCATGGCTTAGCTAGGCAGGTACTTCTGGCTCAAGTTCTCTCATGAGGTTATAGTCAAACTGTCAGCTGGTACTACTGTCTCATCTGAAGGCTTGACTGGGGCTGGAGAATCAACTTCCAAGCTCAAGCTCACTACTAATGAGGTCATTGGAAAGCCTCAGTTCCTCTCTGGCTGCTGGATGGAGGCTATAGCAGGTTGAATCATATTCCCTCAAAAGATATGTTCAAGTCCTAACTCCTGGTACTCGTGCATGTGATCTTATTTGGAAATAGAGGTTTTGCAGATGTAATCAATTGAAATGAGGTCATACTGGTTTAGTGTAGACCCTAAATCCAATAACTCGTATTCTTACAACAAGAGAAGATATACAGAAACAGACACACAGACACACAGGGAAGACCATGTGAAGATGGAGGCAGAGACCGAAGTGATACAGTTGCAAGCCAAGGAACAGCAAAGATTCCTGGGAACCACCAGAAGCTAGGAGGAGGCAAGGAGGGATTCTTCTCTAGTACTTTCAGAGGGAGCATGGCTCTGTTGATACCTTGATTTTAAACTTTTAGCCTCCAGAAGTATGAGAGAATATATTTCTGTTGTTTTAAGCCAGCCAGTGTGTAGTGATTTGTTACAGTAGTTCTAGAAAATTAATACAGAAGCCTCCCTCAGTTCCTTGCCACTTGGACCTCCCCACAGGGCTACCTCATGACATGGCATCAGCCGGCTTCCTCAAGTGAGTGATCCAAGCAAGAAAGCATGTATGAGAGAATACCCAACATGAAAACCACAGTCTTTTATAAACCTGATTTTGGAAATGATATCACTGTTGCTATTCAGTTCTTTACAAATGAGTCAATTAGTCCAGTCCACCCTCAAGGGGAGAGGATTACACAAGCTTGTGAATATCAGGAGGCAGGGATCATTTGGGGCCATTTTAGAGGCTGCCTAACACAATGATGCTAGGCTCTGATGATGTTTCCTAGATGTTCATGCCCTGGTGGAAAAGATAAGCAAATAAAGAAACCTATGACATTCTATGTATTAGGTGTAGCAAGGCAGTTAGTGAAATGTTTTAGAATTAGACAGTGCTAGATTTGAGGCCTGACTCCATCATTTAATAAGCCCTTTTGGACAAGCCAGTGAACCACTCTGAGCCTTATCTTTCTCATCTGTATAAATGAAAGATAATATTATCTATCTCTATAGCATAGATAAAAACATGTAAAAGCACATAGTATGGTATCAGGCATATAGTAGGTGCTCAGTTAAGAATAGTAGTAGTGGTAGTTGTTAGGATTATTTTAGGTATTCTAATCGTATTAAGTAACCAATAGGAAATGATAGTCACTGTTAATGAGATGACGTCTTTAACAGATATAACATCTTTGTTAATAGTGTCTAAAACCAGTTAAGATATCCTGGTTTCAGATAATCCTTAAGATGTTTATCCACTCATGGAATATTAGGCACCAGAGCAGGGCTGTTTTGTTTGTTTGTTTGTTTGTTTTTTTACTATTAAGATAACAGAAGATAGGATAATTGAGGAGTTTTGGAAAATAGGTTGGGGTAGAGGGAAGAAACATCTGTGACTTCACTAGTCTAATAGAGCTACTGCTTGGTTTATTTCTAAAAGTTTTGTTTCTCATATCTTTCTGTTTGCTTTCCATTTTCTAGGTAAGAAGGCTAATCCCACATTCTACATAATCATGTTACTCATCATTCCAGTAATCGTTGCAGGTGCAATCATAGCCCTTCTGCTTTATCTAAAAAGGTAAGGTAGCTATCCAGGCACGCTTGACAGTTTCTGTTAGTCTGTTTACTGTGGTTATTACTCTTTGTACAGGTGTTTTATGTTTGCCCAGTGCATTAGAAGCATTTGGGCTATAACTGACTTTTGGTGGTATATTATGGCAAAGAAGTATTATTGTGTCCATTTTCTGGTGCGGAAATTGTTGGATGTGTTTCCCAGAACTCTGCTCAGGTGCTGCTCTCTTTGCATGTGCCTAATTTATCAGCAGTTGGTAGCTGTTGGAGACCATTCTTAGAAATGGATACCATTAATAATTAAATGACTCATATGGTATGAATGCAAAGTAGGCTGTTACTTAATGCTGTAGGAAAGAGAACTTCACCAGGTTGTCTGTGATATACGTTACTCATTCCTTGAAAATGCTTTACTTTATCTCACCATAGAGACTGGTCTTCTGCTATTATTTGCTCTTTCAATAAATACCTATAGTTGGAATAAGGTTATTAGCTGGGCCCAGAACCAATATTTTATCATATGTTAATAGTTGTTCAACATACATTTGAGTGCTAGTCACTGTCCTAATTGCTGGCGTTACAGAAGTGAATAGGACATAGTCCCTATCTACGTTCTAGTGTAAGGGATTATCTATATATCTATGTCTATATTTATATGTCTATTTACCTATAAAACAAACAGTAAATACTACGACTTCACATAGTGTGTAGTAAAGCTTCGAGGGTTGGTGGGAAGAAAAGCTAGGAAGTGATATGAGACTCATGCTATGTAGGATGGCCAGGGAAGACCTCTCTGAGAAAATGACATGTAATGAGAGACTTTAAAGGAGTAAGATATTCAGAGAAAGAATGTTCCAGGCCAAGGGAACAGTTATCTCAAAGGCTCCAAAGCTAGAATTATCTTCCTGTGTCTTGGAGCAGAGTGTGCAAGAGAGAGTGACAGGAGATGAGGCTGGAGAGGATCCCAGAGTCAGATCATGTAGGCCATTGTGAGGAATTGAGATTTTATTGTAAGCATGATGGGGAGACATTGAAGAGTTCTAAGCAGGGGAAGGATGTGGTCTGATTTACTGTCATGGAAGATCACTGTAGTTGTTGAGTGAAGAATGGGCAAGAATGGAAGCAGGTAGTTTAGGAGGCATTGCAGTGTTGGCAGGGGTGGGGAAGATAAGGGTAGCCCAGGTTATATGGTTGGCAATGGACATGTTAAGAAATGGTCTGATGTGAGATATATTTTGAAGGTAGAATTGATAACACTAGCTGATGGCTGCTTCTCTGTGGAGGTGTGGGGGAAAATGGTTATTCAAGGATAACTCTTAGATTTTTGGCTTCAGCAACTGAGTGAATGCTGGAGCCATTTACTGAGGTGGAGAAGACTGTGAGGACAGCTAGCTTCAGTTTTGAACATAAGTTTGAGACACCTATTAGATATCCAAGTAGAGCCGTTAAATAGGTAGTTATACACATTAATCTGGGGATTTATTTAAGGGAGAGGTCTGGGCAGAAGATAGAATGTTGGAAGTTCTTGGCATTTTAATGCTTTTAGAACCCTAAGACTGGAAGAGAGCGCTCATAAAGTACATGAGATAAAAAGGACAAAAAGTTGAACCCTGGGGCACATCAACATTTAGAGACTTAGGAGATGAGGTAAGTCCACTAAAGTGTTTTATAAGATGCAAATATTGAGAAATAAGAAAAAGAAAAAGAAAGAAAAATAAAATAGGAATGTACCCTGTTCTCAGAAGATTATTTTCAAAATTATAAACTCCAAGCTCCCATCTGGCCTATGATAACTAAAACATTATTGTTATTTAAATGATAGGGTATCACACACAATCATAACTATATGAGATGATGAATATGTTAATTAGCTTGATTGTGATTATTTCACAATGTATACATATATCAAAACATCATGTTGTACACCTCAAATATATACAATTTTTGTCAAGTATATCTCAAAACATTTTAAATGATAAGATATAAGTAGTCTGTTTATCCTAAGAGCTCCTTTGCTCTACCCATCTTGATGCTCTTTGGACATCGATTTCTCAGATTGCTTTAGAAATTTCTTCACAACTGCTCTATCCTTAAAGATGACTTGTGTGCCATGTCTTTTGTCCAAACCTTCTTGTAATATGGCTATATTTAAGTGAGATGCTCCTATTGGGTAGAATATTTGACCAAAAATGTCTCTGTTTTCTTAAAGGCTCAAGATCATTATATTCCCTCCAATTCCTGATCCTGGAAAGATTTTTAAAGAAATGTTTGGAGACCAGAATGATGATACCCTGGTAAGCACTGACTCCATGAGATTAAAAAAAATTTTTTTGAGGCTATGGGATTTAAAACAATTTTTGGTAAAATATGCATAACATAAAGTTTATCATTTTGACCATTTTAAGTGTTCAGTTCAATGGTGTTACTCATCACTACTTCTAGAACTTTTCATCATCCCAAACAGAAACTGTGCCCAATAACTCGCCATTATCCCCAGCCCCTGGTAATCTCTATTCTACTTTCTTTGTCTCTGAATCTGCCTATTCTAGGTACCTCATTATAAGCAGAATTCTGCAATATTGTGCCCCTTTGTGTCTGGCTTCTTTCACTTAGCATAATGTTTTCAAGGTTCATCCATGTTGTAGCATGTGTCAAAATTTCATTTAAAAATTGGTTCTTTGAAACTACATTTTATCTAAAGATTAAAGAAAAGCTCATTGACCAAGTATAGCATTTAAGAAGTCCCCAGAACACTGTGCATCTCATATCACTGGGCTTCATTCTCTCTGTGGGGTAAAGAACATATTTGATCTAAACATGAAGGGGACAGAGCCTCTGTTATGAAACTAGCCTAATAGACAGGGCTTCTGACTCTTGGATAATTTTTACAACTTAATTTTGGGAAATATAAAGATAGTCTAAACTATTGAAATAGATTTTGTTCATGCTATTGCCTGGAAAGCTGACCTCCGAATTCATAGAAGCAAAGCAAACCCATTACATTTATTTTGCTGCAGACTCTCATCCTAGAATTTGTGGCTGGGAAACCTAAGACTTTATGGGAACAAAGGAGTTTGAAGTTTCTCTGATAAATACATTCACCTAAATAGAATGATAAAGACATTAAATGAAATAAATATCAATATTATTATACATATCTTAAATGAGTACTAATAGGCATAGGGCAGTTAATTTAGGGAAGTAGTTCAGCATAGTAGATAATAGCCTGGGCTCTGGAGTCGTATTATCTGGATTCAAATCTCTGCTGTGTCATTTACCATCTGTTTGACCTTAGGTAACTTCCTCAACCTCTTTGTGCCTCAGTTTCCCCATTTGTAAACTGCAGGTAGTGATAACACCTGTCTCATAATATTGTTATGTGGATTATTTTCATTTAATACATAAAAACTACTTAGTGTGCCTGGCACATTATATAGGTACTTAGTAAGTTAGTGATTAGTATTACTATTGATCATATTTTCCATTCATCTTTAGGCTCCAAACAATTCTTGTAATAATGAGTGGTCCACAGTGGCAGTGATGATATGGCTATAGAAGGAAGGTAGAAAAGCTAACATACTAGCCAAGGACAATTAATCTGGATCACTTTTTCACCAAGTCATGGTTAGAGACAGTGGGTGTCTCTGTCAGATGATGGGGAATAGGATACAACTAGGAAGAAGTCAGCTACCTGAGAAGGAGGTAGTACACTATAGCTTTAGTTGAATCACAATCAACTGGAATGCTTGTAAAAATATAGAATCCTGGGCCTTAGCTCCAGAAATTCTGATTCAGCAGGTCTGGCCTGGGGCCCAGGAGTCTGCGTATTTAACAAGAGCCCACAGACGGTTCCTATCCTGGCAACATAGTCTGTGGACCAGACTTTTTCAAAATCATCGTTATGTATAAATGTCTTATGGTTAACCCTATCTCTTTCTTCATTTTACCAGCTACTATGATAAATCCTGGAGGTTGAGAATTGTGAAAGTACTCAAACAACAACGCTAAAGAGCAATTGAAAGTCTGCTCTGTGCCAGGCAGTGTACGAAGTGCTTTGCTTATATTCCCTTATCAAATCTTTATAACCACTATGTGGTATAGGTGCTGTTAGTACCATTTTACAGATGAGGAAATGGAGCCTCCCTGAGGTTAAGTAGCTTTATTGAGGTCACAGAGCTACTAGGAGGGTTTTGACCCAGCACTGTCTGATCCCAGAATTCCCTCTTTCCACTATGCTGCATTGCCTCTTATAAGGTATAATGCTTGTTCACAAGAACCTCACTCTCTTCAAAGAGTTCTGTGTGATAGAAGTAGAAGGTTGGGGTGTGGGTGTTCTGAGAAAAAGATGTGAGGTCACATTATGGCTGGCCTTATATGAGAAAGTATTAGGGATATCATTCTGACAACAGTCCAAAGGGAACGGATTAGAGAAGGGAAGCACTGGCATGATAGCAAACTGGGAACCTGGTCCTGCATTTGTTCCATAGATGTTTTGTTTGGACAATGTGGTTTATTTAAAATTTTTTATTTCGAATCATAAGCAGGGCACAAACACTTCATTTCATCTTGGGTCTTAACATTCCCAATTCCCACTGTGATTTCACATGTTGACCTAACATGCCAAACTCTCGAAAAGCATTTGAGTTTGCTACCCCTGTTAGCAGAATGAAGACTAGACAAAGTATTATGGTACAAATGCCTAATATCTGTGAAAACATGTTTGGACTCACTAATATACACAAGATATGCCACCCAAAGCATTGATGAGATATAAATTCCTAGCCTAATAGATTTCTAAAAAGTGATAGTATCCAGCATTAATAAGTGGGTGAGGAACTGGCACTTTTCATGCACTGCTGGTGTGTGGGGGTGTAAAATGGTATATAATTCTGGCTTCTGGCTGGAGAGCAACTTGATAAAATGTAACAAGAATCTTTGATCTTATAATTATTCTTTTAGGAATCTATTTTAAAGAAATAATTCAGTAATGGCACAAGGATGGTCAATGCAGCATTTATTCCTAACATGAAAAATTAGAAATCAGTGAAACATCAACAGTCAAAAATTAGTTTAAAAAAGGTTTTCAAAGCATTTAATGTCATAGTAAAATATTCATGATATGAAAGTAAGAAACATATCATAAATGTATAGTATATGACAATCCTAATTTTGTAAAAAAAATGAATGAATATATACATAGAACAATGAGTGGCAGTAAATGGGTCAAAATGATCATCTCTGGGTAGACGGATTATGGATAATTGATATTCTTTCTCTACCTTTCTGCAATTTCCAAATTGCCTAAAATGAGCATGTATTACTTTTAGGATAAAAAGAAAGTCAATACAAGTTATTAAGGGGAAAGAGAACATTGTCGTCATCTAGGTCTGAGAGATAACTGGGACTTGAACTTGGGTGGTAGGAGAGGAAATTGATACAAGAGACATTATTAAAGGAAATTCATTATTAGACTTGGTGACCCTGTGTGGGTAATGAAAGGTGGAGAAAGTAAAAAAATAATTTCAAGGTTTTCAAGCCTGGGTAATAGAGTGAATGATGGTAACATTGGCAGCAAAATCAGATCAATTATTTTTCTCAGAGATGAGAAAATTGCTTTTTTTTTTTCAATTTACTGTCTAGAGGATAATACATTGTCCTAGTGAGTCAGATAATTCTATAATTTAGTGAGGCATATATACTGACAAAATGCACTACTAAAAGTATACAATGTTTTTTGTTTGTGATGGTTACAGACCATTAAATAAAATCAGTGTTTCAAACTAAAAGTATAATAAAAATGCCAGACAGGGGAAAGGGTAATAGAACAAATTTTCATGTTTCCTTTTTAACCAAATGAACAATTCTCTTTCTCTACATGGCAGTAATCCTCCCAAATTGAACTGTGTATGCAGCAGAAAAACTAATCTTTTACTTCTAGAATCGAATTATAGAATGACCATGGCCTTAGAGGTCATCTAATGAGGTGGAGGTTTACATGGTTAATTATATTTCTTTAATTTTATAAATTTTCAGAACTCTAGATTCTAGTCATACTCACTTGAAAGATAGAGACATTGGGGGCCACAGAGAAATTTCTGAAGGGCTAGTACATAGATAATTGCAGAACCTGAACTAGAAGCCATTATAGCCCAAGTTACTGACTCACAGGCCAAAGAAATAATCCTTGCCCATTCTAAACACTTTCTTTCACATTACACCACCAGTAGTGGTCCTTAAAAAACCTCATTTAGGTGTGGCCACACAAAAAAATCTGTATAGTTTTCCTTAAGGTTTCTAGTGTTTTGACAATGTTTTGTTCATTGCTGTAGTAACATTTTGGCCAACAGCATTTCTTTCTGTTACTTTGCTGTTTGCCTTTTCTCTGTGACTAATTGGGCTACTGGCCACAGTATGTGTAGGGGGTGCACACAGGGAATTGCTCCTCCTTTACATCTGTATTTCTTTTTCATCCATAAAAAATTATCTATTCTTCCCTTGCTTCTTGGAAACCAATTATATTTTCAGTACTGTGCCAGTTTTGCATTCCTGATTGGAAAGCAACTGTTTAACTAGGAGTTGACTTCCAAATACTGCTGAATTTTTTTTTTACTAAAATATATCTATTTAAAAACTAAGAATGCTTTCCTATATGGTGAAAATAGCATATCACAGTTGAAAAATTATTCATTTCTTAATATCATCTAATACTCAGTTCAGATTTAAAATTTTTCTAACTGCCCCAGTTATCAAGAAACAGATAATATCCGGTTGTTCCACTTTTAGTAAGACTAAGATTGACCACTATATTTAAGGTGATAACAGTATATTCCCTCCTGCCATCTATATTTATTTCCCCACTTGTCACCTTCAGATAATCTATGTGAGATTATGTTAGCACACCATCAACTCTTCAGCTAATGCTTTTTATGCCAGTTGGTATCCTTGCTCAGATCACTGATTTCATTAAAGGATGTGAAATGATGATTTTTCTTATCTATTATTTAATCTGCATTTATAAGCTGGCTTTTTTTGATACAGTACTTCTTCCAGCCAAAGACTAGGTTCTTTGAAACTAAATGAAAACAGACTCACAGATACAGAGGACAATCTGGTCACTGCCAGAGGAAAGGGGGTTGGGAGGCTATAAGAAAAAGGTGAAGAGATGAAGAAGTACGAATTAGTAGTTACAAAACAGTCACGGGGATGCAGAGAACAGCATAGGGAATATAGTCAATAGAATAGTAATGGCTGTGTCTAGAGCCAGATGGGTGATAGAGTAATCTATCAGATGGGGGGAATACTACATAAACTATATAAATGTCTAACCAATGTACTGTATACCTGAAACTAATAAAAAAAATTAAAAAAAAACTAAGTTCGTTGGTTGTTCTGAAATTCAGTTTCTGCTAGGAAGGCAGGATACATGTTTAATTCTTTCCCCTTAACTATCAATTTTTAAAGTGAGGGGTTGGATTATTAGCCACCTCAAATGGTACCACGTTAGTCCCTGCCACGCCATATTCAAACAGTTCTTTTGAAGCTGCAATGATTTTAAGGCACAGGGATCTACAATTCATATTGTACAGCTTTCTGTTGTGAATGTTGATCCGAAGAAGATAAGTATGTAATTGATTGACTTGTATACAAAAGGCTAATGTTTTGTGTGATGTTTAGGTGCATGGAACTCATTTCACTTCGATGGGATATTCACTGTGGGAAATAACCAAATCTTGAAAGTACTCTTAAATTGAGACTTGATGTTCCATTATACCTGAAATTTGTTTATTTCTTTAAAATATAAAAGCCTGTATAGCACACTATTTTTCTAGGATTAGATGGCTAACAAATAAAAGTCAGTTGTGTTAGCCTCCTGAACACTGAGTTTTTTCATCTATGATGTTTTTCATCTTTGGCCATTATTCTGTTGTTGATTATCTTGTTTAAAAAATTGGCAGTGTAAGAGTTGAATTATGAACTGGTAATTTTGTGGATTTATTTTTTTCTACAAGTAATTTTAAAATTAGCCTAACTTATAATTTACAAAATTGAAGAATAGGTTAGAGCCTTTCCATTTGATCCTTTTACCTTACATGGCCATAGTCATAGAAGCAGTGCTTGGGAAAAGGCCATGATGCTGATGATGGGTAAAAATGAGAGTAATCCAAGTTTCAGAAATGAAAAAAGGCAATTGAAAAATTGAATGTATTCTTAGAAGCCATTTTTGCTATAGTGTTCACCTCATTAAAACAGATTGCTTTTTCCCTGTCCAACACAGAAACCAATGAAAGTGTCTCAGGGTACATTTTTTAAAATTAAAGTGTTTTAAAAGCAATATATGTTTGTTGTAGAGAAATTAGAAATAAAGATAATCAAAAGAGAAAAAAATCAATCTTAATCCTATCACCCAGAAATAACCATATTTAATGTTATGTGAACAACATAGAGAAATGGAAATATTTTTATTGGTAAATGGAATAATAACAATAACAACAGTAATAATAGTTCATACTGACTGAACTTTTACTATTATCAGACACTTTTCTAAGCACTTCTCTCATTGATTTGTCCCCATCCTGCAAGAGGTATTATCTTCATTATACAGATGAAGAAAATGAGGCACCAGAGGGATTATGTGTAACTTGCTCAAGATTGTACTGCTGGTACATAGCAGAGTTAGAATCCAAACTTAACGAACAAGTATCAGAATTGGGATCTGAAGCCAGGCATCCTGATTTGCCACTCCACACTTTTAAGCAATCATAGCACATAATATGTTTTAAATAATATTCTTATATTTTATTTTATTTGAATTTAACAGATAGGAAAGAAATAGATGAAGCTAAAGGAATTTCTGAACTTCTGACAAATTATAAAACAATGTTTAATGATTATGCAAAAGAGCAATTTTTCTATTTATTCTCCATTTTCTCCCCTTTTTTAAAGTTGTCCAGTTCATTGTTGGTGCATAAGGCTATTGTATACTATATTGGCTCCTTTATAGCCCTCATTTAGTCTTAATTCTGTGTGGATATTTATTTGATGCTCACTACTGGTCTTTATGTCTCTCCAGTCATTTGGTTGTTTGAAGCTCTAAAAGTTTTCTCAAGAAGGATTCATGGGATCAACATTTCCTAAATTATTTATACGTTGATGGAGTTTGCTATGTTAATAATTGAAAATCATTTTAGCCAGATGTGAAATCCAAAGCTCACACATTCTTGTGTTGGGTATCTTAAATATGTCATCCATTTTCTTCTGGCATAAAATGTTGTTGAAGTCTGCTGACAAAATAACTTTTGTTCTGCATTAAAACATTTGGTGTTTTTTGCCTGGTTGTCAAAATATTTTTTTTTGTCAAAGTCCAGTAATTTTATTAGAATTTATCTTGCTATAGTTAGTCATTCTGGGTTGATTTCCCAAGGTATATGGTATGTATGCCTTTTCAGTATGTAATTTCAGATCTTTTTTTTTTAATTTCTGTAAAAATTTCTTCACTGATAGACTTTAGTTATTCTCTTCCCTTTTCTTTTTTTTAAACTGTTTATCTATCAAGAGAAACTATTCCTTAGTCCAAATATTCATGTTTCATAGTTCAAGAACACAGGTCAGTAACAAACTTCCATGGAAGTCAACTCAAAGAAATTCTTTGCATTCCAAAATCACTTTGTCTCTGAAAGATACTTCCTCATCTCCTCAAAATCTTTCATGGAATCATAATTTCTGTAGAAATCTGCATATGCCTTCTTTCTTGGTTCAGCCACAGCAAACTTATAGAAAGCTGCAACCCCCAGGGTTACAATGACTTCTCCAACAATATGAAATTGCAGACACTTGGCCAGAAGTGTCTGAGGTTTCTTCAAAACACTGGAAAGCCTGGTAGTTATATTTTCCCTTAATACTAATGTCCTTCCTGATGGAGAAATGTACCTGTTCCCATATTTTCTTGCCTGTTTTCAGTATTTGTCAAATCCTCTTGAATAATTTTAAATAATCTTCATCCACCTTTATTTCTTTTTTACTAAAAAAGTCATCCCTTTATCTTCTATTTCTCTTAAGGTATTATCTATTGTATTTATTTGCTCCTGTGTTCCATTTAGCTTTGTCTTCATTTCTGCAATGATTATTTTCTTTTACTGGTAATTCTTTCCTGAGTTTTATCATGTCATTTCTGAGTTATTCTTATTCTGAATTTTCATATTTTTCCATATCATATACATTTTATATCATGTAACTTTTTTCTTAATATATTTTATAAAGTTTTGTAATACTAAATTTTAATTTTTATTATTTTTGGTGAACATATCTTTTTGGCATGTTTTAATTCTGTAAGGATATTCCGTTGCTTCTTTCTACATGAAATTAGTTTCCCTGAAGGTTTAGACTTCCTTTAGGGTAGTTTTTTTTTTTTCCTAACTTCTTGGCTGTAGAGTTCCATCTTCTGTTGTTTTTGAGAATTGTTCAAAATTACAGTTAATTCCTTTCTGCCTCCTCTACTTTTATCTGGATTTTCTATTTTGTTTCTTTTGTCCCTTTCCTGGCCAATGTGGAGTCTATTTCAATCAGTTTCTCCTCAGAGTGGGACTTCACTCTGGAAGGAATCTTTGGATGGTTTTGAGAATTCATGGGGCCCAGGTGATCCCAGCTATACCATAGACTCCTTAAGGGCACTCAGTCACTCTTTGAAGGTGCAAACCCCTGCTAGTCTCAGTTGTTCATAAATGAGCTTGCTGAGGTTTGAATGAGTTATTTTACAGTCCTCACATCTATTAGATGCCATGCCAGTTCTCACTGCAGACTCTTCCATAGCTGATACCATTTCACTCTTGTAGCTATCTCTAATTTGTCCCCATCCACTCATATTTCAGGGTTAATGAAATAATCATTTTCATTTTGTTTTGTTGTAGATCGTGTCCATGGAGTTTGTTTTTGCTTTTCTACTTATCTTTTCTACTTGTGATTTTTATGGTTGCATTTGGGGAGATTAAAAAACTGTGCTGCCAAACAGAATCTTCCTCCCAGGAGTTCTCAGTAAATAACAGACCTCAGTCTAAATCCTGCTTGCTGCTTATTTGTTTAGAGCCTGCAAGCTAAGAATGGTGTTCATATTTTTAAATAGTTGAAAAAATATAAAGAATACTATGTTATAGCATATGAAAATTATATGAAATTCAAATTTCAGTGTCCATAAATAAAATTTTGTTAGAACACAGCCACACTTATTCATTTATATATTATCTGTGGCTGCTTTCATGTTACAACAGCAGAGTTATTGGGACATATATTATATGGCCCTCAAAGCTGAAAATATTTATTATCTGGCCATTTACAGAAAAAGTTGGCTGACCCTGGTCATATAATATACTTTTCAATGGCTAAATAGTATTCCATTGTGTGTATATATCATAGTGTTCTTAACCAAGTCCCTATTATTGCATGTTTAGATAAATTCTAAATTTCATTATTATAGTCATTTCATAGCTAATATTAGCATATATATTTTATTACTTTCTTGGGATAAATTGTTACAAATAAGATTTCTGGATCAAAAGAGATTATATGCATTTTAAACACTTTTATTGATACTGACAAATCATCATCCATAAAGTATATGCAGGTTAAATACCTATTCTATTAAGGATGCTAGTTAAATAAGTTATAGTACATTCATGTAATGAAATTTTATGCAGTGGATAAAGAAAATGAAGTAGATCTATGTTACTGGTGTATAAAAATATATAATGTATGCTGTTAAACACTCTAGTTACATAGGTAGGGTCTGATTCCTTCATATTAAGAAAATGGGAGCACTAGAATACACATACTTAAACTTTTCACAAGAAGAATAGATTACAACTAGATGCTACCAATTTATATACCTACCAGCAGTATGTCTGAATTGTTACTTTGGCATGCTTTTGCCTGACTGTATCTCATTTTTAAAATTCTCACCAATTTGATAGATGAGGAAAGGACATGTTTTATTTTTACATATCAACTTTTATATTGTTTCATATGTTCATTGGCTTGAATTGATTCTGTGCAATTTGTGTTCATTGTCAATTTTTTTTCCTGCAATAGTCATCTCTTTCTTAGTGATTTGTAAAGCTCTTTTTATATATCAGATATTAATCCTTTGGCTTGTCATCTGTGTTTGCTTTCGTATTGTATTTAAGGTGATTAATGATGCACAAAAAGTTTTTTCTTTTTTATGCAGTCAAATATTTTTTTTTTATTTTTTATGAGTAGAAAGCCCTTTCCTACTTCAGACTTATATAATTGTTGCCCAATATATTTTTCTAGTACTTATTTGATTTTGTTTTTTCAATTTCGATCTTTAATAGGGAATTTATCCATGTAGGCTGTGAGATAGGGTTTAACTTTGTTTTTCAAATGCTTAGCCAGTTGTCTTGTGACATGTATTGCATAAGCCATTATTTCAAGATTATACAATTTTTTCAGATTGTTTTTAAGTGTATAGTTAGAAGAGTTTTGGAAAATGTATGTAATTTTATAGCCACCACTCTAATCAAGATATAGAACATTTCAATTAACTCCTTTGTGCTCCTTTACAGTCAGTCCCCCACCCCCTGACCCTATACTCTTGCAATCACTGATCTGTTTTCTGTCCATAAAGTTTTGCCTTTTCCAGAATGTTATGTAAATGGAATCATACAGTACATAGAGTTTTTGAGTCTTCCTTTTTTATTGGAATAATGCATTTGAGAGACATCCATGTTGTTGCATGTATAAATAGTTCATTTCTTTTATTACCGAGCAATATTTCATGATAGGGCTGTATCCTGACTTATTCAAGGACATCAGGATTATCTCCAGTTCTTGGCTTTTATCAATAAAGCTGCTAAAACATTCATGCAGAGAAGTACAGCATAGGGAATGTAGTCAATAATACTGTAATAACTATGTATAGTGCTAGGTGGGCACTAGACTAACAGGGAGATCACTTTGTAAATTATAGAAATGTCTAACTGCTATGCTGTATACCTGAGACAAATATAAAATAATACTGAATGTCAATTCTAATTTAAAAAGTATAAATATTAAAAAAATTCATGTAGAGGTCTTTATGTGGACATATTTCTCTTGGGTAAATACATGGGAATGGGATTTCTGGGTCATGCAGTAGGTATATGTTTTGTTTTATAAGAAACCATGAGACAGTTTTCCATAGTGGCTGTACTATTTTACATTTTCATCAACAACATATGAGAGATCCAGTTACCCTGGATCCTTGTCAGCACTTGGAATTGTCAGTATTTATTATTTTAGCATTCTATTAGGAGTATCAGGGTTAAGTAATTTAGAGTAATTTGGATGTTTTAAGCAGTGTTTCCCAACTCATCCTTCCATAGGCTTTCAAAGCCTGGATGCTCCTGATTTGCTCAGCCCATCTCCAGATGCTCAACCTGAGGCAGCTGAGTAGCCATTGTTGCTCTTGTTTCTGTTTTCCTTCTTTCCATTTCCTTTCCTAGGCTTATAGAACCACAAACCATCAGCTGAAAAGGAGCTTAGAATAATCTAGTGCAGGTGTTGGCAAAGTTTTTCTGTAAAGGGCCAGATACTTCTGTATCCATGGGGGATTGGTTCCAGTGACCTCCACGGATATCAAAATCCAGGAATGCTCAAGTCCCTTATATAAAATGGGATAAAACAATGCATACAGTTGGCCCTCTGCATCCGTGGAGTCCCAATCTCAGATCAAAAATCCTGTTTTTGATCTGTGTTTGATTGAATCCATGGATGTGAAACCCGCACATACAGAGGGCCAACTATAAATATTTTTGGCTTAGGAAGCCACTGGGTCTTTGTCACAACTCAACTCTGCTGTTGTAGTATGAAAGCAGCCATAGACAATACAGAAACAAGTGGGTGTGGCTGTGTTCCAATGAAACTTTATTTACAAAAATAAGTGGCCTCCTGGATTTGGCCCTTAGACCATAGTTTGCCAACCCCTGGTTTTGTCTAATAACTTCATTTTACAGATGAGGGGACTGAGCTCAGGTTTTACCCTTTTACTTTTTTATAAGTAAAGAAAGCAAGGACCAGAATATTGGCTTTCACCAGAAGAGGTACACTTAAATTGAATTCAAGATGAACTTAACTTATGCATAATTCTCTGTTGTAGTAAATGGTGTTACATGAAGCTGTTAATACAGGGTCCTTCAAAAGTTTTAGCTGCACTAGGCTTTTGGAACATTTCATATTGTCATTTACCTAGATGCTGGTTGACTTTTTGAACCTATTATATCTCTGGAGCAATCGTCAAATTTGAGTAGTAAGAAAATAAAGGTAAAAACAGTCAAAGTAAGAAAAGTATGCCACCTTTTATTCTTCAAAAGGCTTTTCAATTTTGGAGATGTCCCAATGTGTTTATCTCTTAAGATAGCCATTAAATGTCACATAACAGTCCCATGCTTTTTTCTTCTTTAAAGTTAATTCCTGATTGTTTTATATCATTAAGTATTCAAATGTATGAGAATTCTTATTTCAAAAAAAGAAAAAAAATAATAGGAAACATACACTTATGGTTCAATGCATGCAAACCTAAAAATAAGCATTGGCTGTGATAACTCAGGGAAAGAACATTATTTAGAAAAGTAATTGTATATTTGTATTTTTTTTTCTTCTAGCACTGGAAGAAATATGACATCTATGAGAAGCAAACCAAAGAAGAAACTGACTCTGTAGTACTGATAGAAAACCTGAAGAGAGCCTCTCAGTAATGGGGATAATTTATTTGAACCTTCAATGTGACCTTGTGAAGATTCATCCCATTCTCCATTTGTTAACTGCGAACTTATTAAATGGAAACTGAAACTACTGGACCATTTAAAAACAGGCAGCTCATAAGAATCACAGGTCTTTATGTGAGTCATGCACCAAAAAAACAAAAATAATGGGCACTTTGGAGAAGAGAGTGGAGTCATTCTCACTGAATTATAAAAGCAGATATCTTTTATGAAGGCTTCAAACTAGGAGACAAAACAAAAGGTGATGATCACAGTAGAGTTAATCTTAAGAGCTGTGACAACTTCCTGAGCGATCTGTGTCTGCTTTGTATTTTTTGTGTCATATAATACCAACAAATTTTATTTCTGGGGGAACTCATTTTGGGTATAAATGCTAATGCCAAACTTGAGTCACAGAGAACATCTAGCAAACAAAATTGACCAAATCTGTTGTTTGGGGTCTCACTAATGTTTGTGGCTGTTAAAACTTAAGAGTCCGAATCATCATCTCTTCAGCAGCATTTTTCTCTGCTTTGAAAGGCCCAGACATCAGCGTTGGCCATGATGATAATAACTACAGAAAAAGCAGAGGCAGCTTCTTTTTGACAAGACCTTTCAAAGCCATTACAGGCTTTTTTTTTTTTGGTCTTCTCTTTTTTTTTTTTAATTAAAAATTATTGAGATGACACTGATCAATAAAATCCAATAAGTTTCAAGTGTACAATTCAACAGTATGCCATATATATATATATATATTTCAATGTGTGTTCACCACCCAGAGTTAGATTTCCAGGCCTTTGAAGGCAGCAAAGACAGAATGACTTATTGGGTATTAGACTTTGAACCATGTAGTCTCTAATGATACATTGTTTTTTCTTTACCTCTGTTACTCAAATCAAGTATTTACTATGTATTCAGATTGTACTAGGCACCCACCCAGGTGTGAGGCACCGACTCCCTCAAATGATTGACAATTCTGATTGGGACTCCTCAGTTTATTTTTTCTCCACAAGTCATTCTTCAGACCTTTCTACTCCCCAAATACCCCCATTAATATCCCATTTTACATTCTCCCTCACTGTAGTCTTTCACCTTTCATTATATATTAGAATATAAATCTGCTCAGAATATCTAGGGGAGCAGAGAGTGAGTTGCAGCTCAGGTAAAGTGTGAGTAGACTAAGAAACAATGACGAATTCTTGAGTATTTTGTAACTTTTTTTGTGAGTTTGCTTTTATTTGAAGATTTTCAGCACTTACTATTTCTCTACATATTTTCTAAACAGAAAGGAGTTATTATCTTCACTTAGAACTTTGCTATTTGCTTGACAAAAAAGAATAATTATATCTTTTCCTCTTTCTCCCTACTGCCGCAAATAGTTATCAGTAGGTTTTGTGTCTTATATTGATAGTCAGTATCCAGGGCTCCAATGTTTGTATGTGTTTTTTGCATATGTTTGGGTTCTGTTCTCACCCATCCTCACAACATATGTATTTCCCCTACTCCTACATCCTCCAAATTTAAAGAAGTATGAAAATAAGATCCACCACTCCACCCCCATGATTCTCTCCTTACAGACATAGACTTGGATTACTGGTAGGAACTTGAGAAATTGTATCACCAGTTCTCCAAACATTTACACATTTGTATTAATAAGATGATACTCCTTGCAATTCCTGTGCTTGGGGAAGGGAGATCCCTGCTCTTTGCAGGTTTGGGAAAAAGTGGCAACCTGCTTGCACTGCAGGGGAGCACTGTGCCCAAACTTTTATAAGGAAATTGGGGTTCACAGCAAGGGTAGATAGATATCGAGGTGCTGCCTCCCTGCACTTTTATTTTTGAGGTAAGATTGAACTTGGGAGACAGGTATAGTGGATGTTCCACTTTGTTCTATTCTCTGAAAAGAACATTTAATTTTCATTTGTAGGAATGAGATTACTTCCTAGCCAGGTGTTTTATAATTCTGGGAAGCAAAATTCCTGAATGCCTCACCCAAGGCCATTTTTCCTGTTAACCCTATTTAGATGGCAATGAGTGTGTATGTGTGTGTGAGGGAGGATGATTTGATATTCTCATTACCCAAGGAACTAGTGATGCTGACAGTCACGCAGACTGGGAGTGGGGAAATTGTATTTGTTTCCATCCTCCTCTTTTAGCAGTAAAATAGTTAAGGGAAAGGGGGGCAGTAAGTTATGGGAGTAGCTATGGCTGTTTTATAATTGCTGAAAAGTGATCCACAGGTCTTGGGAACTCTCTCAGTCTTTAATACATCAGTGGGATTCTCATCACCTGTAGGACACTAGTAGGTCCGTTTACTATTTTATGTCTAATCTATATAGACTTTTTTCTCCATATACCTAAATGACCCCGCTGTAAGAATGCTCATTCTTATTCTTTCATTCATATTGTTTTCTTCATCTGGGCACTAAAGGGATATGTGAAACAATGTTAAGAACATTTTTGGTAATACCTTCAATTAGGGCTCATTTTGTTTAACTTCTTATAGGAAAGTTGAATAAAATAAATATTGTCTTTTTGTATGTCACCCAAATGTTTTTCTTTGGTTTTATTTTGGGGAAACTTGTTGTGAGGAGTGGGTGGCAGAAAAAAATTGGAGTTAAAAGAATAAATGTGAAAAATTCCAAGACAGCTATTTTATCTTACAGCCATTTATCATAAGCTACTCTGCTGTTTTCAGTTTGGCTGTGTTTTCTCATATGGGCATGCACTTAGTTTAATATTAGTACGGCCTTTGCAAGCACTACCCAAAGGGACATGAGTATATGATAAATTATAATTTTGATAATTAAGGAAAATGGAGAACTGGTCCTTTCTAATATTAAGCTTAGAATAGAGTATAATATACTTAAGGAATCTGTCATGGTATACACAAAATGGTACCCCTACTTACACATTAATTATATTTGTGACTAATGTGATTTGTGACTAAGAAAATCAGTTCTCAATAGCTGTCCTTCCAAGAGACAGTGATATAGTTTCATATTTTCTATAATGACAGCAAAGTGGTTTGAATGTCAGAGGTTTTTTTCTTATTCATGTTAAATTCTAGGACTGGGTCTTTAGCAAGACCACATTTGATAATTACTCTGAGTCTTCACAGCATCCAAACCCTTGGGGTAGTGGATGCTGGTCTTAGGTTACTTCTGTTAACTATCTAGGATTATCCAAGAAGATTCTGGAAATCTACCTCCAGGTAAGTATAGTTTTATTTTTAATAAGAAAACTTTTGGTCAACACACTGATTATTATGGCAGAAAACAGTTAACAGGACTCTTGAGGTCGTATATCTGAGATCTATAGAAAACAAATTCCTGTAGCCACAAACATACTCACCTTATCTCAGGGGGAAAAGAGCTAGAATGATCTAAGCACATTGATTTCCAGAGTCTCTTTTCTTTTAAACCCTAATGATTAGATTAAGCATTTTTTTTTTTGTAAATACTGTGGCTAAATCTTGGCATGCTTTTACGTTAAGCAAGGGAAGTTTACTGACATGTGGATGTGCTAGCTATTTTTGATATCAATCCCCAAGATGATTTCTGCTTGACGGTTCTTTGGCCTTTAACTCTCTTTCTTAATGGCCACACTTTTAGTTTACCGTTAGCAACAAGGAAATATTTCACTGCTAGTTTTCAACATTTATTAGGTAGACCATTACATAAAACGAGAAAATTAATAGTTACTGAATGGCTACTCTGTGCCAAGTTACATGTATTATTTCACTAAATTCTCATGTGAGTCCCATGAGATAGGTTGCATTATTATCTTAATTTTATAGGGGAAGACACAGACAAAATGATTGATTTATCTATGCAAGATCACATAGCTAGTAAATAGCTGAGACAGAATTGGAAAGCAAATCAGCCTGACTTAAGAGCTTATGTAATATAGCCAGTGATGTATTTATTTGTCCTAAGGAGGCAACTACCTAAAGTAGAAACATTTCACGGTATCACCAAATTGCTGATTTACTTTTAACTAGAAGACTGAGAATTTAAATCATTTAATTGCAAAGTAAAATTTTACAGTGTTTTAATATTCATATATGCATTTATTCATCCATGCGCTGGGCAATGTGCTAGGTACTAAGAATTTAGAAATGAATAAGATTCAGCTTAGTTATCAGGCAGTTAGTCTGAGGGAGGCTATTTGGTCAGGGGAAAGAAACGTAGGTTAGAATTAATGAGTTCCAAGGGACTTTGGGCAGGTATGTCTCCCTGTCTGTATCTGCTTTGCCATCTCTAAAATGAAGATGTTAGACTTAGCGATTTCTCATCCTGCCCAAGGCTCGTAACAGTGGCCATAAGTTATGGAGCTCATTTGGAAGTGAGGACCATGGGCAGATCCCTTTTCCCTGGGTATCAACGTTCTCATCTGTAAAATGAGGAGATTAGACTAGATTAGCTCTATTCTGACTTCCAACAAAAACTAAGATGACTTCTGTTTTACATATCGAGAAAATATGTTTACAGTCATCTCTTACTCTTGCTACAGGAAATAGTTAGCTATTAGCAGTAACTGCCAAAAATAACCAGACTAGGTCCTTTAATAAAAGAAATTGATACATTGGATGACCTTGTGGTCCATTCAAATTAGAGTTTCCACAAGGGCCCAGCAAAGGTTGTACTTAACAAATGTTTCTTAACAAGTTTTGCAGATCTTAGGTCATTTTGCCTAGAAACATAAAAATGGATTTTGTATAATATAGATCGCTTGTATAATGACTACATTTGATACATTACCTAAAATGGTGTCCATTTGATTTCAATACTTGAAAATTTGATTATTGAATTTAACCTTTTGGTTTTTGGTTGATCAAAAAAACATGTACATAATTTAAAAAGTAAAAGAGTACCACAAAACTTGTAAAAACAAACAAAACAAAAAACCAAAAAAAACAGCAGTGCCCTGCCACATCCCTCTTTGCCCTGATTCCTGCTCCCAGAAAAGAAGCCCGAACTCTAATTCCTGGAACCTGTGAAAATGTTATTTTACATGGAAAAAGGGACTTTTAACATGTGGTTAAGATTACAGACCCTTAAATGGGGAGATAATCCTGGATTATCTGGACTGGCCCCATCTAATCATTTGAGCTCATAAAAGCAGAGAAATTTCTCTAACTGGAGGCAGGAGAGGAGGAGAGATCCAAAGTACAGAAAGGCGTCAAAGTGCTGTTGCTTGCTTGAGGATAAAGGAGGCCATCCATGTAGGAAGTGTTAGAAAGAACGGGATCCTACCAACAACCAGAAGGAGCCTGGAAGCAAAATTGGTCCCAGTGCCTTCAGATAGAATCCCAAGTTTGCCAACCCCATGATTTCAGAATCCGAGCAGAAAATTCAGTCATGCTGTGCTGGACTTTTTCTTTTTTTTTATTTGAATTTTTATTGGCCAGTTTGGGAAGACAGAATCTATTTTTAAAAATACCTATAGAAGTATAATATGTGCACACACTAACAGTCTTCAACAATATCTTAACATTTTTTTGATCTTAGTATACATTTAAGATCTTAGCAAATAAGCAAAATTTTGTATGGTTTTACTAAGAAAAAGAAGTAGTATTTGATGTCACCACATCCTTGGTAGGTAAGAAATACGAAGGAGTGAGAAATGAATAATCTATTTGAAAAAAGCACTTTTATTAGTGGGAAAAGAAATATAATTTGGATAGTGCTGGACTTCTACAGAAAACCAGTGAGATAATAAATTTGTGTTGTTTTAAACTACTTTTAATGTGTTTAGCTGTTATTTTAGTGTATAGCTCTTCTCAATAACATCCTAATACTTAATGATATTTTTTTATTTTTATTTACATTTAGAAATAATATATTTATAAATTTCTGTCATAGAAGATGAGGAAGTAGCTTTCTTATCCAACATACACACATATGTCACATACACTCGCAATTTTCTTCCACAAATACAAAAAAATTTTGGTTAAAATATTCAACATTTGCATTATACCAGGGGTCTCCAACCCACAGGCTGCAGACAGGTACTGATCTGTGGCCTGCTAGGAACTGGGCCACACAGCAGGGGGTGAGTGGGAGGTAAGCAAGCAAAGCTTCATCTGTATTTGCAGCTGCTCCCTAGCAATAGCATCACTGCCTCAGCTCCATCTCAGATCATCAGGCATTAGACTCTCATTGGAGCACTGGTCCCTGGTGCCAAAACGGTAGTGGACTGCTGCATTATACCATGTAATTATTGCTCACAGTTGATCTATGTAGAGTACAAATAATTATATTTCTTTTATTTTGTTTTTCCCAAATTGTCCCTTTTTTGGTTTGACTGTTTTTTCTGTGTACTTGTCATGAGTTTAGCCCCAAACTTTCTGACACAACCATAAAACTCCACTCAGTATGGTCAGATATGTTAGGTAATCTATGAGTTCCATTTCATTATCTTGGAGACAACGCACATGGAGTTTGCTGCCCTCCTGATCCATTCTGGAATGGTTGCCCTCTAAATCTGCCACCTAGCTGTCATCCTGGGAATTCCCCTTGATACTCTTCTGTGTAGATTCTCTTTGCTAAATTTCAGGTTGTCCTCTTTCTTGCTTTAATGACCTAGTTTTGCTGGACCACACCCTACACTTAACTTTTTTAAAAAAGATTGAGTGGGAGATAATTTTAATAAAACCCTCTGTGTCTGAATATATCTTCATAATGATTAAAATTTTCATTAGGTGAAGAATTCATAATTAGAAACAATTTCCTTTAAGAATTTTGAAGACATTATTCCAATATATTCTTGTTTCTAGTGTTGCTTTTGAGAATTCTGATTTCCTATTGATTCCTAATTTTCTGTATGTAACTTTTTCTTTATCTGCAAACTTTAAAGGTTTTCTTTTGGCCTCTAGTATTTTAAAATTTAACAATGATTTTCCTTCTTGTGCATTTTGTTTCATTGACTGGCTGAGCTTTTGTGAGCCCTTTCAGTCTAAAACTCGTCCTTCATTTTTGAGACATTACCTTATATTATTTCTTATGCAATATTTTTCTTTCTATTTTCTCTAATTCTAGAACTCTCAAACTCCTAGTTGGATATTTGATATCCTGGACTGATTCTCTGATTTTAATCTCTTTCTCTCATGTTCCATTTAATTGTCTTTGGGTTCTACTTTTGGGGAGGGTTTCTTAACTTAATCTGAACCTCAGTTCTCATCTGTAAATGGTGATAAAAGGACCTACCTCTTATGGTTATTGCATGGTATCAGTGAAATAAACCATGTAAAGTGAACTTCAATAAATGGTAGCTGTGATTGCACATGCTGTTATACTGGCACCAATTTCTTCTTTCTTCTTATGTGAAAATGACGATCTTGGTGGCAGCAATAAAGTTAGCTTTTACAATATTCTCTTATACCATCCATTAACCATTGTACTGAATTTATAATGGAATGACATTTTCTAACTGCACTGTTTTAGTATAAGTCTAGTTAGCAATATTAGAATGTTAGGATTTGAATCTCAACTCTTATTATGATTCTAAAGATGCTTAAAATCAAAAATCAAAAGTAGTTTATTATTTTTTCTATTTAAAAAAAAATTTTAAGTTGTCAGGAAACAAGCAAATAAACAAACATAGATCTACTCTCTCCCCTCACCCCTGGAGTAGATTAAAAACTGGAAAAATAATGCTCCCTGACAGTAAAATAAGGAGTTTGGATCCCAACTTAACCATTTTCTCAGGATGGGAGTTCAGTGCAAACCATTAACACATGAATATTAATGTACATTCTGCCATGCATCCCCAAATAAGGTTGGCCGGTACCTGGGGCCACTGAAGAGGCTAACAGACACTTGATAAACCTCAGCCCCCAAAGGAGGCCTGGATTAGCTGTGTGCTTCACAGCTGAGAGCTGCTCTGCCTACAAGTAAGGATCCATGGAGACCAGAACTAGAATTACAGAGGAAGAAGTTCTTAAGTCAGAAACAATCTAACTTTGTTTTTGCTATTTATTTGTTCATTTTTTTTCCAACCAGGAGTGGTATTAAAACTATATAACATGGGCACCCACCAATCAGATCTGATACCAGCTGTAATTTCTTGATAGGGTCATACTAGTATGTATTAATCCTAGATTCAACAGGTGTTTCTTAAGTGCCTACCATATGCCCGCCCTATACAATGCTGGGCTAGTCAATTTCTTGCTCTTAGTTTCAGTTTTCTCACCAATAAAAAAAAAGTCTACAGGAGCCTCATTCAGGTCTTATATTCACAATCAATAAAATGATAACTTTTGATTATTTAAAAATAATAATAGAAGAAGGTATATAAAAACAGCTGCTGACCCAAAACTTGTAGATTTGAAAATATTGACAAAAACAGAAAATAATTTATGAGTTATTGTTTGACTTGAAAATTTGACTAAGAATGAATTCTAAATGTTTTATCTCCACAATGTTTTCAAAGTCACTAGGATAGCACTAGATAATGGGTGAGTTTGTTTTACACCTTTGCCATTCAAACTTCCTCCTACCAGTCCCCACCAACATGCATACTCAAGATATCCTCCCCTTCTTGGTCTCTTACTTTCTTTTAGCATTCTCTCTCAAGCTTCTACAACCTCCAAATGCTCTCTTTCAGTGGCTGGCAGTGGCTTGTCTACTCTAGCAAGAGTCCATGATCCAGGACTTTCTGAACTTATTCTCTTCTCAGATTTTCCCAGCCTCATTTCCTATTCCTTTTGGCCTCTGCCTCTTTATAAGACATTTGATCAGTTCACCATTGGTAATGTGGTTGAGGAAGGCTAAGATGTTTGTGGATTATTATTCCTGGATAAGATTCACATTACAAGGAGACACCCCCAAGCCATGCTACCACTTCAATTGTAGGTTTTGAAATCATTATATTATGGAAAAGTTTAAACATAAAAGTAGAGAGACTATTACAATGAATGACCAACCATATACCCATCATCTATCTTCAAAAGTTATCATTGTAGTCAATCTTGTTTCATTTATACTTCTACTCATTCCTTACCCTCAAAACAATGAATGATTTTGAAGCAAATCCCAGAGATTATATCATTTCATCTGTAAATACTTCAGTATGCATCTAAAAATTAAGGACATTGAAGAATTGGATTAAACACGGCAGAGTGAGAGACATCCCAAGATCTCTCACCTTGAAACAACAATAAGCTGAACATCTAAAACTCAACAAAAAACACCCAAACTGCACATCAACATATCTGAGCGTGGGATCTGCACACAAGACCTACCAAGGTCAGAACCCCGGGTTTTAAGCAGCGGACTGGGAGAAATAAAGGAGATGCCTCTTGCAGCCCCCAGAGCTCCCTGTAGGGGGAGGGGAAGAAGAGAAGGTGCACTGAGTTCCCTGAACAGCACTGCCTGAGAGTGCTGTGAGTTCCACACAACCAGTGGCAGGGCCCAGTCATCAGAGCAAAAAGCAGAGAAACGAGATGGGAAGGCAGAGAAACAACAGTTGATTTTTAGGTTGCAAAATTGAGTCTGAGCCGCATCTCCCAACCCTCATCCCCCAACCCAGAGGGCCCGCCCATACACTCCGAGACTGATCACCGCAGAGCCCTAGGGGAATCTGAGAAAACGCTACCTAAACTGTAGCTAACACTGACAGGAACTGAGACTGAGACTCACTAGCATGATTAAACATCTATAAGGGAAAAAAAACACATTATTAAGACTATGAAAAACAGAGATCCAAGAGGCTTAGACACCATCTACTGTAAACCAAAAGAAAAACACCCTCTTTACAACAGGCTAGGGACCATTATATAATAAATCCTCTTTCTGGAAAAAAAAAAAAGCAAAACACACTTTCATTAATTCCCAAGCAGAGAAATAGTCCATTAAACACCATGAACAACCAAGGTGACAAGGCATCTCAGAAAGAAAGAGAAAATCTCCAGAAAATAAGCTTACAGACATAGAAATATGCAACTTGAATGACAGAGAATTCAGGATGGTACTTTTGGGAAAAAAAAAAAGAACTCGAGGAGATTTGAAATGAATCATATCAACAATTTCAGAAATTGTAAAAACAACTAGATGAGCAGAATGAGTTTTTTAGCAAGGATAGTGAAACCCTCAAAAAGGACCGAATAGACCTTCTGGAGATAAAGAACACACTGCTAGAGTAGAAAAATGAAATAACAAGTTTGGAAATTAGAGTTGACAAAATGGAGGACAGGATGAGTGATATCGAAGACAGAAATCTAGAAATAAGTCAGAAGGAAGAAGAGAGAAACCGAAGAATGAAAAATAATGAAAAAGAATTCAAGAACTAGCTGATACCATCAGGAGAGGAAACATAAGAATAATTGGAGTTCTCGAAGAGGAGGACAAGGAGCAGGAATTAGAAAGCATTTTCAGACAAATAGTTGAGGAGATTTTCCTAAATCTAAGGAATGAGCTGGAATTTTGAATTCAAGAAGTCAACAGAACACCCAATTATCTCAACCCTAAAAAGACTTTCACCAAGACATATTGTATTAAAGTTATCAAAAATCAATGACAATGGCAGGATTCTCGGGGCCACCAGGGAAAAGAAGATGGTAACCTATAAAGGAAAACCCATTAGATTATCGTTGGACTTCTCAGCACAAACCTTATAAACCAGAAAGGTGTGGAATAAAATATTCAAACTATTAAATGAAAAGAACTACAAGCCAAGAATAATGTATCCAGCTAAGCTCTCCTTTAGATATGAAGGTGAAATAAACACCTTTTCAAACATACAAAAATTAAGGGAATTCTCCACTATGAGGCTTGCACTACAAGAAATACTGAAAGGGAGCAGCTCACCTGAAATAAAATGACAAAACACACACACACACACACACACACACACACACACACACACACATAATTAGGAGTAAAGTGACTATCAGGAAAAGAGAAGCAGAGGAGTGCAACTCTTACTAAGAACAGGGCATTATAAGCTTAAATAATAAGAGAATTGCTATAGCAAGATTGTAATGAACGTTCAGCATACATGGGACAAAATGAGGTAACAATGATTGAAAAGGGGAGAATTCAAAGATCGAAATTCATAAAGGGGAAAGGAGATAAGGCACATGTAGAAGAAAATGGATGACTATATATATCTATATCTATCTATCTATCTATCTATCTATCTATCTATCTATATATACACACACACATATATATATATCTTTTTCATATTCACAAGGTAACCACACACCAAAGATTCAGAATCAAAGCATATAACCTTAAACAAGAAGAACCAGAGGGAAAGCCCACAAAAGCCAACGAAAATAAAGAAAGTAGAAACACAAGGACAAGGAAGCAATGGAAACATCAAGCTACCAGAAAGCAAAGAAGGCCTCATATTTCAGTAATCACCCTAAATATAAGTGGACTGAACTCACCAATAAAAAGGCAGAGTTGCAGATTGGATCAAAAAACAAAACACAACCATATGCTGCCTCCAGGAGACACATCTCAGTTCCAAAGAAAAATATAGCCTCGAAAGGAAAGGGTGGAAAATGATGTTTCAAGCAAATGGGATTCAGAGAAAAGAGGGAGTTGTGGTGCTAATATTGGACAGAATAGACTCCAAAATCAAAAAAGTAAAGAAAGATAGGGAGGGACATTTCATAATGATAAAGGGAGTCATGCACCAAGAAGACATAATTCTTATTAATATCTCTGCTCCCAATCAGGGAGTCCTGAAATATATAAAGCAATTACTAACAGAACTAAAGGGATAAACAGACCAAAACACTATTGTAATAGGAGACCTAAATACCCCACTGTCAGATATAGACAAATTATCCAAACAGAAAATCAATAAGGAAATAACATCCTTAAATGACACATTAGACGAACTGGACATAATGGACATTTACAAAGCCTTTTATCCCAAAACAGCTGTTTATATATTCTTTTATGGTGCACATCGAAAATTCTCAAGAATTAACCACATACTGGGACACAGAGATAGCCTCAACAAATATAAGAGGGTTGAAATATTACCAGCCATACTCTCTGATCATAATGCTATGAAACTAGAGATCGACTGTAAAAAGAAAGTGGAAAGAACCACAAATACATGGAGATTAGACAACATACTACTGAAGAAAACTGGGTCAGAGAATAAATAAAAAAGAGAGATCAAGAGATTCTTAGAAATGAATGATAATGATAGGACAACATATCAAAACTTTTGAGACATGGCAAAAGCAGTCATAAGAGGAAAGTTCATATCATTACAGGTCTGTCTCCAAAAACAAGAATGAACTCAAAAAAACAACCTAATGCTTCATCTTAAAAAAGTAGAAAAGGAAGAACAAATGAAGCCTAAAGTCAACAAAAAGAAACAAATACTCAAAATTAGAGCAAAAATAAATGAAATTGAAAACAAACAAACAAAAAAATGGGAAAAATAAATGCAGCAAAGAGCTGGTCCTTTGAAAAGTCTAATAAAATTGACAAAACCCTGGCTAGACTTGCCAAAGGAAAAGGAGAAAGGACTCAAAAAAAAAATCAGGAATAAAAGAGGAGAATTTATGACAGACACCACAGAAATATGAAGGATCATACAAGAATATTATGAAAAAGTACATAATACCAAATTTAATAACCTAGAAGAAATGGACCATTACTTAGAAAAATATAACCTTCCTACACTAAATCAAGAAGAACAGGAAAATCTAAATAGACCCATCAGCGTATGGAAATGGAAACAATCATCAAAAACCTACCAAAAAGTAAAAGTCCAGGACCAGATGGCTTCACCAGTGAATTCTACCAAACATTCAAAGAAGATTTAATACCTATTCTCATCAAATTCTTCCAAACATTCAAAGAGGAGGAATACTTCCCAATTCAATTTTGAGGTTAATATCACCCTGATACCAAAACCTTGTAAAGATAATGCAAAAAAAGAAAACTGCAGATCAATATCTATCATGAACTCAGATGCAAAAATTCTAAATAAAATACTAGTGAATTGAATACAGCAACATATTAAAAAGATTATACACTACGATCAGGTGGGCTTCATCCCAGGGGCCCAGGGATGGTTCGACATATGGAAATAGATTAATGTAATACACCACATAAACAAACTAAAGATAAGAATCATATGATCATATCAATAGATGTAGAAAAAGCCTTGACAAGATATAGCACCTATTTATGATCAAAACATTTAACAAAATCAGTATAGAAGGAACATACCTTAATATAATAAAGGCTATATGCTACAAGCCCTCAGCCAACATTATACTTAATGATGAAAAACTAAAAACTGTCCCTCTAAGATCGAGAACAAGGCAAGTCTGCCTACTATCGCCATGGTTATTCAATATAACATTGGAGGTTCTAGCAAGTGCAATCAGGCAAGAGAAGAATATAAAAGGCATCCAAATAGGAAACAAAGAAGTCAAATTGTCACTATTAGCAGATGACATGATTCTCTATATAGAAAACCCTAAAGACTCCACAAGAACACTACTAGAAACAATAAGCAAATACAATAAAATCTCTGGATACAAAATCAGTGTTGAAATATTCATAGCATTCCTAGACTCTAATAATGAAGTGTCAGAAAAGAAGTTGATAAAATAAGTTCTTTTGCAATTGAACCAAAAAGAATAAAATACCTAGGAATAAATTTAATGAAACATGTCAAGACCTATATAATGAAAACTATAAAAACTTATTAAAAGAAATTGAAGAAGATACAAAGAAATGGAAAGATATTCCATGTTCTTGGATTGGAAGATTCGACATAGTTAAAATGACCTCATTACCTAAAGCATTATACATATTTAATGCAGTCCTCATCAAAATCCCATCAGCATTTTTTAGAGAAATAGAACAAAAAATCTTCAGATTTGCATAGAAGCACAAAAGGCCCCTAATTGCCAAAGTCATCCTTAGAAAAAAGAACAAGGCTGGAGGCATCACTCTGCCCAACTTCAAATTATACTACAAAGCTACAGTAATCAAAACGGGATGGTATTGGCAGAAAAACAGACACAACGACCAGTGGAACAGAATCGATAGTCCGGAAGTAAACCCACATTCATATGAGCAATTATTGACAAAAAAGCCAAAAACATAGTGGAGAAAAGAAAGCTTTTTCAATAAACGATACTGGAAAAACTGAAAAGCCGCCTGCAAAAGAATGAAACTAGACTGTTATCAATCACTACATACCAAAATTAACTCAAAATGGATTAAGGACCTGAATATAAGACCTGAAACAATAAAATGCATAGAAGAAAACATAGGAACTAAACTCAAGGACTTTAGACTTAAAGAGGATTTTATGAATTTGACCTCAAAGGCAGGGGAAGTAAAAGCTAAAATAAATGAATGGGACTTCATCAAACTGAAAAGCTTCTGCTCAGCAAAAGAAACCATCAACAAGGTAAAGAGAAAACCACCCAAATGAGAAAATATATTTGCAATCAATGCCTCCAACAAGGGCCTAATATCCAAAATATACAAAGAACTTACATGACTCAACAACAGCAAAAAAACAAACAATCCAATCAAAAAATGGGCAGAGGACCTGAACAGACACTTCTCCCTAGAGGACATGCAAATGGCCAACAAATATTTGAAAAGATGCTCAACATCGCTAGCTATTAGGGAAATGCGTATCAAAACCACAATGAGATATCATCTCACACCTGTTAGAATAGTTATAATCAACAGGACAAGTAATAACAAATGTTGGAGAGGATGCGTAGAAAAACAAGCCCTCATACACTGCTGGTGGGACTGCAAATTGGTACAGCCACTATGGAAAACACTATGGAGGTTTCTCAAAAAACTAAGAATTGGTTTATCATATGATTCAGCAATCCCTCTACTGGGTATTTACCCCAAAGACTTGAAAACTCATATTCAAAAAGATATTTGCACACTGATTTTCACAGCAGCATTATTCACAGTGGCCAGGACATGGAAGCAACTGAAGTGTCCTAAGATAGATGATTGGCTAAAGAAGCTGTGGTGCATATATACAATGGGATATTACTCAGCCATAAGAAGAGATGAAATACTGCCATTTGCAACAACATGGATGAACCTTGAGATTATCATACTAAGCGAAATCAGCTAGACAGAAATGGTTGAAAATCACATGATATCACTTATATGTAGGACATAAACTTAAAAGCAACAAATGATCAGGACAACGAGAGACTCATGGACATGGACAATGGACTAATGGTTACCAGAAGGGAGGAGGGAGTGAGGAGGGAGAATAAGAAAAAAATAAATAAATAAAAAGTTTAAAAAAGTTACAAAAATAAAAATTAAGGACATTTTTATTAAAAAAATCTACAATAATATTATCACACTTTAGAAATCAAGAATACTTACTATTATCAAATATCTAGTGTTCATGTATCCCCAATTATGTTATAAAATTTTTTTCCTATAATTTGTTTGAATCAAGATCTAACAACACTCATGGTGGATTTTTTTAATACTAATGCTTTGTGGTAAGTAAGGATTTGGGAACAATTCTTTGGCCCTCAAAGCCATACTATGTTGACATCTAGTAATGAATACAACCCCATCACCACAGAGTAGCTTTTTCACCCTTCCAGATTGCTATGGCTAAATATTAGTTTAGTATTTCATTGGACTCCAGAAATTGTTTATAATAACAGTAAGATGTCTGTGAAACAAGTGAAAACTCAAATTTGGCCTTGAAATTTGAAAATTCCTACCCAAACAACTCATAGTTTTCCTTGGAAAAATAAATCCCTGCACGCACACACACAAACACACACAACCAAATGTTAACTTTTAATATGTCAAGGAATGTTTTTGCAAATAGCAGTACAAAGCATATTTGTGCTGCATAATTTTTTCCCTCAGAATAAGGACAAACATAAATATGTTGGAAATGTGATATTGAGCAAGCACCTCAGAATGGATTAATTAAGACCAAAGTGGTACAATTCCTTTATTTATTTATTTTTAATGCACTGAAAATTTAAAAGCAGGGTAGAAAAATAGGCTTATGAGTCTAAATGTTAGACTGAGAATAATTATGTGTGGTTAAGTATGTTCTCCTTAAACTTGCTGAGTGTACACTTAGTCATGTAGCTTTTGGTAAGTTGCTGTCTTGAACACCATTGGGAAATAATGATATACACAATGTGAGTATCACCAGCAGGATATAGTAGATATATTGGAGTCTGAGAACAGCATTCCTGCTGACATGGTATGCTCTACTTTACATTACTTTTTAATTTATTCATTCAAGAAGCCTTTAAATGACTATAGATTATATGTAAAATCCTGTGATGAATTTAAAGAATAGGACATGTCTTTTGTCTTATTGTTTTTTATAATCCAGGGCATGGATGGAAAATTTGTTTCATCTTGTGAACCAGGTCTACCTGGAATAATGTTTCGAGAAGAATTCTGAGGTTGAGTTTGGGATCAGTAGGAAAATAGCTAAGATCTATTACTGATGCCTCTCATTGGGTGCTGGTAGGAGTTGACTTGAATCATTTGTGCCACATAATTGACATCTTGAGCTAAGGGATGGAGGGAGATATTCATGTATATAAATAATGAATAATCTTCAAGGCAGAATGTTAAAAATTAGAACTGTAAAAGGAGGTCCAAATAAAGTGCTGCAGACAGGCAGTGAAGAGAATGAGTAAAGCCAGAAATATTTTTTGAACAAGGTGCTAGTTGATCTGCACCTCGAAATGTGAATAAACAACAGGGGCATTCTTGTCCTTGGAAGAGTTTGAGTAAAAGCACAGATGGTGGTGGCAGGTTGGATTGTGGGAAGAAGATGATGGAGATAAACAGTTGAGTTAGGAGCTTAGTTGGGTGGTGTTAGGATCTCCTATACTGGAGGAATTGGGGAGAAAGGTGCAGAAAGGTACACCATGACCTGATGAATGGATGGGAGATGTTCAAGATAATATAGAGAAGTGAAGGCTTCAGTGGGGGTGGGGATGGGTAGATGAGAAATATGAATTCCATTTTGGACATGTTGACCACAGATTGTTGGAGGGAACCATTGGGTCATGATTTCCAACAAGGTTGGAAGGCACTCAAAGGTGGCAATGAGAGAACTTCAAAATTTAAGGTCTTGAAAGCCAGTTGCCAGGAAAAGACCAATGGGGTCACTTCCAGAAGACACATTAAAAGGCTTCGGTACAGGATGAAGAAACCCCAAGTCTAAGCCTGCTATGGAACAGTCATAGGATGGCAAACGAGATGTTGTCAAGGCAGAGCACTTATTATGAACTTGAGTAACAAGAGTAATGCACTGCTGCCACCTGGGGGCTACATACAAAAATTGTAATGGTAGCATTGTGAAATCCACTTAGTGAGAGGGGACATTATTTTGGAACTAGCAAGACCCCTTCTCTCAAAAGCCTTTTATAGGTCTTTCTTGAACTTATTTTTAGCCTAGCTCTATTTCTCTGTCCCCAGTGAAGAAAATCATAGGAGCATGTGTTCTGTAGTATCTTTTCTATCAAAAAGGGTTTAACCCTTTACAGCAGACTACTTCTGGTCAGTTATGGCATCCTAGCCCTGAACTGAGATCTTTCATGCTGCTGCTGCTGTCCTGTAGCTACTGAGCAAGGTTCTGACCTAGACCAAACTCCTTGCTGGACCCACAAAATCCCTCATTTTTACTGAGTTGCTCACTGGCTGGCTCTGACTTTTGATACTAGAATATCCTACTTTTTGCCTCCAGGGACACTACTTACTCATTGATGTTTTCTTTGCCAGCCTCCTTTTCTGAAATGGAACCGGATCTTCATCTTTTCGTTCAGTCTTTCAACAAACATTTATTAAGTAGCTACATGTACACTAGATACTGAAGATATATTGGGAAACCAAAACAGATGGGGCCCCTCAAAAAATTGTATTACATTCTAACTGTAAAGACAGAAAACCAATTGTTTGAAGTGTCGTAGATAATTGCTATGAAGGAAAGGTTATGATGCAGTGAGAGCAGGTTAACAGGGGAATCTGACCTAGTCTTGAAGGGTAGCAAAAATTTTTTTGAGGATGTGACATTTAAGCTGACATTTAAAGGATTAGTAGGAATTAGCTAGGAGTTAACTGTTCTGGAAAAATATGAAACCCATAAGGCCAAGAAAAGAAGGAGCCATCCTCCTGGTTCCTCTGTCTTCTAGGATGATAGTGCAATAGAGAGATTCGACAGCTTTACACACAGTACATAGGAGAACCTTTATACTGAGCACATCAATTAAAGTGAAAAGAATGCATCTTAAATAAAAATAATATTTACAACAAAAACAATAAAAAATCAGGAAACACAGAAACAGAGAACAGAAAAAAACCTCCAAATTAGACTGTCCCTTTTGAAAAAGAATAGATACAAGTAGATAAAGAAATATTAATTTTCTCGAAGCCTTGAAATACTATGTTTTAGTTCTTTCTTTCATTTTTAGTTTTCTTTCTAAGAATTGAACCATTTTTTTATCTCCATATACATTCACTTGAACTGGAACATAATGTCTTAAATATTCTAACATATTCAACTTGAACCAAATCAAGATATCAAAATCTACCCAAACATCAGATTCCTCATTGGTAAAATAGAAGTAATAATAATAGCTACATCTTGAGGTTTTTGAAGACATAATGAGTTAACATTTTCCTTTTCATTTTTTATTAAATTTATTGGGGTGACATAAATTAATAAAATTACATACATTTCAAGTGTACAATTCAATAATACATCATCTGAATATTGCACTGTGTGTTCACCATTCAAAGTCAGACCTCCTTCTATCACCATATATTTGACCTCCTTTACCCTTATCTACCTCCTCCTTCCCCACTCTCACTTTGGTAATCACTAAACTATTATCTGTGTTAAGAGTTTTTGTTTGTTTATCTTATTCATTTGTTGCTTTCAGTTTTATAGCCCACATATGAGTGAAATCATGTGGCTCTCAACTTTTTCTGTCTGAATTCTTTCACTTAGCATGATTATCTCAAGATCCATCCATGTCGTCACAAATAACAGTATTACATCTTTTTGTATGGCTGAGTAATATTCCATTGTATATATGTACCACATCTTTATCCAATCATCTATTGAAGGGTACTTCGGTTGTTTCATGTCTTGGCCATCGTGAATAATGCTGCAATGAACATTAGAATGTATGTATGTATGTATGTGTGTGTGTGTGTGTGTGTGTGTGTGTGTGTATATATATATATATATATATATATATATATGTTGGAGCCAGCCGACAGTTAAATCAGGGCCTCCTGTAACGAAGGACGGGAAAAGAAAAGAAGAAGGGAAACACACAGATGGGGTCGAGAGGGACGGGCTCAGCAACTCAACCCTGAGTTTATTTTTTCACATGCTTATATACACTGTTATAACAGGAACAAGGATGTTTGTTAGCTACAAATGTATACACCAAGTCAGCACATCCTGTAACCTCCCCCTCAGCCGGGGGCCGTGTTCTCAAGATTTAGCTTGTTCTACCAAAACAAGTTCCTTCTTAAAGAACAACAACAGCTGGCTTGGGCCAAATGGCCTATATATATATATATATATATATATATATATATATATATATATATATCTTTATAGATAAATGTTTTCAAATTTTGGGTGTAGATACCCATAAGAGGGATTGCTGGGTCGTATGGTAATTGTTTTCTTAATTTTTTTAGGAATCGCCATACTGTTTTCCATAGTGGCTGTACCAATTTACATTCCCACGAGCAGTGTATGAAGCTGCCTTCTTCTTCACAATCTCTCCAACACTTATTACTTGTCTTGTTGATAGTAGCCATTCTAACAGGGGTGAGGTGGCATCTCATTGTGGTTTCATTTGCATTTCCTTAATAGCTAGTGAAGTTGAGCATCTTTTCATATATCTGTTGGCTGTTTGTATGTCTTCTTAGGAGAAGTGTCTCTTCAGGTCCTCTGACAATTATTTAATTGAATTGTTTGGGTTCTTCATATATTTTGGATATTAGCCCATTATCAGAGGGAGTTAACATTGTTAAAGCACTTAAACCAGTGCCTGGCATATAACAAGCACATAATACGTGTTAGTATTATTATTTCAGGGCTGACCCGTTTATAGAACATGTCAGGGGAAGTACTTTCAAGCTGATGGAACATTGAGGTTACTTCAACATCATGCTATGAAGAAGGCTGGCTGCTCCAGATACACAAAGGGCCAACCCTGACACTAGAAATGTTAAGTGAAAAAAAGAATCAAGCCCAATATATTGCAGGTAAGTCACCTAGTTTGCAGAAGTACACACAGAGAGAAGCTTATTCTGTAGCTCATGTTCATAAGGGATCTCTTCTTCCCTCATTCCTAATAGGTAATCTAGTCTCTCCCTAAATACATCCAGCAACAAAGACTTTCCTATTTTTGGAGAAAGATCATTTCATTCATTGCTAGACAATTCTAATTTTTTAGATTATGTAGCCCAAAATAATATTCTTCATATGGCCACCTATTAATCTTCTTTCTGCCCTGGGTAGCCAAATAGAACAAAAAACTATTTCCTCACAAATGGCAAAATTGGAATAAGGGCTTAGACTGCAATAGTGTATCACTGTTAAACTCCTTGAATTTGATAACTGTACTGTGGTTATCCATGAAAATGTCCTTGTCTTTGGAAATTATGCTCTGAAATATTAAGAGCAGTGACATGATGTATAAAACATACCTGCAAATAGTTCAGGAAAAAAGAATATTAATATTTAAGTGGTGAGAGTGAAAGTGATAAAACAAATGCCAAAATATTTAAAATTTGTGGGATCTGGATAGGTGGTATATGAGAATTCTTTGCAACTATTCTGTAACTTTGAAATTATTTCAAAATAAGAAGTTAATAAAAAGTCTTCCCTCTTCTATATGACAGCTCTTCAAAGGCTTAAGGACAATTGCCACATATATTTGATTCCATTTTTCTCTCTCACTCACTTGTCCACTCATTCACTCATTCCTCAACAAAGATTAATAAACCATCTGCTTTGTGCCAGGCCCACAGCTGGGCACTGTGGATACAGAAGAGAAAATAGTCAATTCCATCTGCTATCATGGAACTTGGGGGCATTTAAGGAAGACCAAATGTCATCAAATCATTCCATGAATAGTTCTATTCTTTCTGTGATAGAATTATGATCAAAGAATGGGGGTGGGTGGTATGAGAAAGCCTACCATAAGGTTCTAAACCTAGCAAATAGCCCAAGCATCTAAGGTTGTAGGGTGCAAAGGGCAGTGAGCCAGAGAGATTAGCACTCCTTTATGAAAAATTTGTTGGCTGAGGGGATGGATTTGTGGGCCCAGGTGAGCAGCTTCAGACAAGCATTTGACAAGTTGTTTCACTTGCTCCCTTTAATGTCACAGAGCATTGAAAGAAATTACCTGGATTTTAATGGCAGCTGCTGTGTCCCAGTAATGTAATTGTGAAAGAAATAGAATAGCCTCAGTGCCATGGTGCAGGTTGGAATCAGTCAACAGTAGAAGTCCTTACTCAACCTCTCAGAACATTGAAGACTACCTCAGGAACAAGACTGCAGCTTTATTCGCATCAATCACAGCCGTATCTGATGGCACAGGGCACAGCTATGGCAGTCAGGCCCCTTGTTACACAATTTTGAGCTTGGGTTTGAGTTGGGCCTAGAAGAATCCTGGGGACAGCAACTCTAACAGGAACCATGCCAGTTTTTGCAAGAGGATTTGCCTTAAAGCCTAGATAAGAAAACTTAAGCTTCAGAGCTATCAACATGTATTTTTTTCCACACAGAAAATAGCCATTAAATATGGGGGTGAATTTGAAGATCAAGCTGAGGATGTGCATGTGAAGCCTAGGGCTGAGAACATGGTAAGCCCTCAACGAATGACAGCTATCCTTCTTTTCATGATAGGCGTCAACTGAGTCAGGTAAAGGAAAACGTGATAGCATGGGGACGCTGGATATTTAATACCTCCAGAGCACCTCTCTGTCAAGGGACATAGAACAGGGTCAGAGTGGAAATGTACAAGAACCTACTTTTGCCTGTCTCATAGTTTTGTTTATCACGAACACCTAATATTCTAAAGAGCTCAAAATCTAGTACATATTTTATTTATTCATTCAATTAATGAATTGAGTACTTGCTATACTCCAGGCACTGGCCCAGGTGTCAGGGATATACACGTAAAGGAAACAAGTAAACACATGACCTCATGTTTCTATATACCTTGAGAGTTTTCACAGTGCTGGCATATCCATGACTTCATTTAATCCTCATAACAATTAGATGAAATAGATACTATTCTTATTATCTCCATTTTATAGATGAGGAAACTAACATACTCAAAGATTACTTGTTCTGAGAGTGGCAGAGCTGACATTTGAGCCTAGGCCTCCAGGCTGTGTTTTAGTGCTCCCTTCATTGCGTGGATTCAGCATGATCTACTTCTCTCTAACCTCCCTTTGCCAGTTTGGCACTCAGGGTTTTCTAGCCTGCCTTCTGCCTCTGCACTCCACCCTCCTTCCTCTCTTGTCCTAGATCTGGTCTACACTGCAACAGTCTAGTCAATCAGGCAGCAGTGATTTTCTAAGAGCTCAGTACTGTGACTTCATAGTAAATAGGTCCTAAAGGGCTACTTGGGCCTGGGTTACCTCAGTCACTCCAGACGAGCAAGGAAGGGCTGATCAACATTTTCTGAGGTTTTGCAGCTGTGCAGATGTGGTTGGACATTTATCTGGTACTCTCTATGGTAGTGGACTGGGTGAGTGCTTTCCTGTGTTCAGAGACCTGGGGCAGAGCAAGAAGAACTGGTGAAATAAGTTTTGGATGTCACGCCCCTCATCAGAAGTTTGACACTGGGCTCCCTAAGATCTGATGACCTGTGTTCTCCTGTCGGTAATAAACTCACCCTGGAAATCCTACCACTGTATTCCTGAGCTTTGGCCAGACTGCTAGATTGCTGCAATTTAAGTAACTTCTAGGAACACCTATTTACAGAGCACAAGAACATTTAGGTCTACTCTGAAATGGTATACTTCCATTGTGTGAACTTTCCCAGGACACAAAGCACACAGGCTTTTGGATATGCTTTCTGCATATTAAGACATGTAAATAGCTTAATAAAGCAGCGTTTGTTTTGAAAATTGCTTGAATCTCCTAGGATTAATAGTTATGTTCAACATATTTGGTGTTAAATGGACCTCTTTTCAAAAAATGACCCGATCTCTTCCAAGCTGTGCAGCCTTAGTCTTCTCACTTAGCCTCTCTGAGTGTCAGTTTCTATTAAATGTAGCAACCCACAGGATAAGCTTGAGGATTAAGGGAGCTGGTGTATGTAAAGCACCTGACATAATACCAAGCACATTGGAATATTCCATAAATATACCTTTCAACTTCCTTTGAGCTAACTGAGGAGCCAGAACAAGTCTAAAATTGCAGAAAGTAAAAGCTGTAGGTGTTTTAAAATGCAATTTAAATATTTTCATGTATCTACAAGTGGAAAATAGGACAATAACAGACATATAAGAGGAACTCAGATTTAATTTAATGTACCTTATAAAGAGCTGTAGGAAGAAATAATAACATATGGTAGTTATTGAACATTTATATGTCAAAGTCAAAAACCATTCTCAAGACTTTACAAGGATTGTCTCCTTTAATTTTCATAATAACATTTGAGCTAGAAGCAATTACAAACTCCACTGATATTTACAAATGTGGAAACTGAGGCACAGGATGATTAAGAGTCTAAAAACTAAGTGGCAGGTGCAGAATTGCAGAATTTGAACCTAGTTGGTTGTGCTGCAGAGCCTATGTACTTCATCACTGTTACCCCATCTTTCATGTTTTGCTAAACATGAAAGTACTTCTTGTAGAAAAGTTAGATCTTATTTCCTCCTCTACTTATTCCTTCTCCACTCCTACTCCCTCTTTTAATCTCATGGACACTAAATGTAGCAACCCTTTTCTTTAAATATCAGGAAGAAATAGCCTGGCTTAATCCAACATTTTAATAATTCATATGAATGAGTTTAATTTTATTATTTTATTGAAAATAGAACATATGTACAGAAATATACATAAAGCATGTATGTACATTTTAACAAATAGTTAGGAAAAAAACACCTATGTAACCACCAATGGAGATCAGAAATAAACACTGGGACACCACAAAAACCCTATGTAGGTCTCTTTTCAATCAAAACTCCTCCTTCATGCCCAGGGTAACCACTATCTTGACTTTTATGGTAATAGTTCCTTGCTTTTAGTTTTATCATCTCTGTATGCATATTTGAACAATGTAATTTAGTCTCACCTATGTTTGAGCTTTATATAAATGGATCCATATCATAGGTATTCTTTTTAAAGAATATCTTTATTGTGATATAGTGCACATCCGTAAAATTCATCCTTTTAAGGTGTACAATTTGGAGGTTTTAGAAATATATTCTGAGTTCTACTATCATCATTACAATCAATTTTAGAATATTTTCGTCACCTCAAAAAGAAACCTTGCACCCACTAGTAGTCATCCCCTTTTCCTGAGCCCCTGGCAACCATTAATCTACTTTCTGTCTCTATGGATTTGACTATTCTAAACATTTCATATAAACAGAAGCATTCAATATGTGGTCTTTCATGACTGGCTTATTTCATGTAGCATGTTTCCAAGATTCATCCATGTCGTTGGACAAATCAGGTTCATTCCTTTTATCCATCCATCCGTTGATGGACATCTGGGTTGTTTTCACTTTTTGTTGCTATGAACATTTGCATACAAGTTTTTTTTTTGTATAGATGTATGTTTTCATTTCTCTTGTGTATTCACCTAGGAGTGAAATTGTTGTATGATATGGTAATTCTGTATTTAATCTTTTGAGTAAATTCAAGACCGTTTTCCAAAGTAGCTGTATTATTTTATATTTTCACCAGCAATATTTGAGGATTCCAATTTCTCCATATCCTTGTCAACACGTTTTATTGTTTGTTTTTATTATAGATATCTTAGTAGGTATAAAGTAGTATCTCCTACAAGCAATTATACAATGAAGAAATGAACACATTCCTAGAAACATACAATCTCCCAAGACTGAGTCAAGAAGAAATAGAAAATCTGAACTGACCAATTACCACCAATTAAATAGAATCAGTCATCAAAAACCTCCCAAAAAAACAAAAGTTCTGAACCAGATGGCTTCATAGGCAAATTTTACCAAACATTCAAAGAATTATCACCTATTCTTTTCAAACTACTCCAAAAAATTCAAGAAGAGGGAAGGCTCCCTAACTCCTTTTATGAGGATGCCATTACCTTGATTCCAAAACCAGACAAAGAAATTGCAAAAAAAAAAAAAAAAAAAAAAAAAAAAGAAAACTATAGGCCAATATCTCTTATGAACATTGATGCAAAATTCCTCAACAAAATATTAGCAAACCAAATTCAGCAATGCATTGTAGTATTGTTGGCAGGATTGCATATTGGTACAGCCACTATGGAAAACAGTCTGGAGGTTTCTCAGAAAATTAAAAATGGATATATCTTTCAACCCAACAATTGCACTTCTGGGTATTTATCCAAAGAAAACCAAAATAATAATTCGTAAAGATCTATGCACTCCAATATTCATGGCAGCACAATTTACAATAGCCAAGATATGGAAGCAACCTAAATGACCAGCAACAGATGACTGGATAAAGAAATTATGATTCATATATACAAAGGAATATTACTCAGCCATTAGAAAAATGAAATCCTACCATTGGCAACAACATAGATGGACCTAGAGGTTATTATGCTGAGTGAAATAAATAAGTCAGACAGAGAAAGATAAATACCATTTGATTTCATTTATATGCAGAATCTAAGGAACAAAAAGAACAAACTAATTGAAAACAGACTCACAAATATAGTGGACAATTTGGTGACGGACAGAAGGGAAGAGGTTTGAGGGGCTGGGAGAATGGGTTGAAGGGTTGAAAAGTACAAATTAGTAGTTGATAGTTGGTCATGGGGATGGGGAGCATGGCAGAGGGTTGCAGTTAACATTAATATGATGACTAGGTGGAGGGCCAGGGGAGGGTGGAAGAAATTGGGGGGATCATTTCATGAACTATATAGATGTCTAAACAATGTACTGTATACTTGAAACTAATTTAAATAAATAATTTTTTTAAAGAAGACTGGCAAACAGTAAGTACTGATAAGAGTTTGCTATTGTAATATGAGATCATTAAATATTTTTATTGTTTAAACCACCAAAACTAAATAAATAAAAAAATAAAGTAGTATCTCATTGCCATTTTAATTTGCATTTCTTGATGGTTAATGATGTTGACCATCTTTTCTTGTGTTTATTGTCCATTTGTATATCTTCCCTAGAGAAATGTCTATTCAGATCCTTTGCCCATTCCTAAATTGGGTTATTTGTCTTTTTATTATTGAGTTATAACATACTTTACATATTCTATATACAATCTCATCAGATTTATGATTGCACATATTTCATTCTGTGGATTGTATTTTTCTTTGTAGTGTTCTTTAATGCACAAAAGTTTTAAACTTTGATGAAGTCTAATTTATCTGTTTGTTGTTGTTGTTGTTGTTGTTGCTTGTACTTTAGTGTCATTGAAGGCTTTGCCTAACTCAAGGTCGCAAATATTTACTTCTATGATTTCTTCTAACAATTTTATAATCTTAGCTCTTATATTTAAGTCTATGAATGATTTTGTGTTAATTTTTGTGCATGGTATGAGGTAGGGGGTCCAAAGTGATTATTTTGTATGTGGATATATAGTAGTCCCTGCACCATTTGTTAAATAGACTATTCCTTTTCCCCATTGAATGGTCTTGTCATCTTTGTCAGAAATCAATGATCATAATGTGTGGGTTTATTTCTGGACTCTTAATTCTATTCTATTCTGATCTTTATATCTATTCTCATGCAAGTACCACACAGTCTTGATTCTGTAGCCTTTTATAAGTTTTGAAATTAGAAGATGTGAATCTTCAAACTTTTTTCTTCTTTTTCAAGATTGTTTTGGCTATTCTGGGTCCCCTGCATTTCTACATGAATTTTATCTGAGCTTTTCAATTTTTACCAAGAAGCTAACTGGATTATGATAGGGATTACAGTGAAGTCATAAGATCAATCTACAGATCACCATTTTAGCAATATTAAGTCTTCCAAACAAGAAAGATGAAACATCTTTCCATTTATTTAGATCTTTAATTTCTTTCAACAATGTTTTGTGATTTTTAGTACAGGAGTCTTGCACTTCTTTTTAAAAACTTACTCAAATATTCTACTTTGTGATGCTTTTGTAAATTGAATTTTTGTAATTTCAGTTTTGGATTATTCATTGCTAGTGTATACAGATACAATTGGAATTGTATATATCAATCTTATAAATATGCTGAACTAATTTATTCATTCTAGTTTTTTTTTTAGTGATTTCCTTAGGATTTTCTATATACAAAATTATGTCATCTACAAATAGAGATAATTTTACATTTTCCTTTCCAATCTGGATGTTGTTTATTTGTTTTTCTTCTCTAGTTTTCCTGGCTGGAGTCCCAATTATAATGTTGAGTAGAAAAGTCAAGAAAGATCATTCTTTTTTGTTGTTAATTTTTATATTTTTATTTTTTTCAATTATAGTTGACATACAGTATTATATTAATTTCAAGTGTATAACACACTGATCAGACATTTATAAAACTTAGGAAGTGATCATCCTGATAAATTCAGTAACCATTTGATGCCATACATAGTTATGAAAATATTATTGACTATATTCCCTATGCTATAATTTACATCCCCACGACTCTTTTATAACTACCAATTTGTGCTTCTTAATCCCTTTCTCTTTGTCACTCAACTCTCAACCCCCTTCCATCTGGCAACCATCAAAGTGTTCTCTGTATCTAGTAGTTTGTTCCTGTTTTGTTTATTTTGTTCTTTAGATTTCACATATAAGTGAAATTATATGGCTTCTTATTTTTGTCTGACTTACTCCACTCAGTACAATACCCTCTAGGTCCATCATGAAATATCTTTTTCCATCCCTTTACTTTCTGTCTGTGTGTGCTTTTAAATCTGAAATGAGTCTCTTGTAGGCAGCATATGTAAGGGTCTCATTTTCTTATCCATTCAGCCACCCCATCTTTTGACTGGAGCATTTAATTCTTTTTCATTTGAAGAACTAGTTGGTAGATATGTAGTTGTTGCCATTTTATTATTCATATTTTTGATACATACATTTTCTTCTTCTTAAAGAAGTCCCTCATATATTTCCTATAATATTGGTTTGTTGGTGATGAACTCCTTTAGCTTTTTCTTGTCTGGGAAGCTTTTTATCTGTCCTTTGATTCTAACTGATAGCTTTGCTGGGTAGAGTAATCTTGGTTGTAGGTCCTGGGTTTTCATCACTTTGAATATTTCCTGACAATCTCTTCTGGCCTGCAAAGTTTATGTTGAGAAAGCAGCTGATAGGAGCTCCCTTGTAGGTAACTAATTGCTTTTCTCTTGCTGCTTTTAAATTCTCTCTTTGAATTTAACCTTTGATATTTTAATTATGTGTCTTGGTGTGGACCTCTTTGGGTTCATCGTGTTTGGGACTCTCTGAACTTCCTGGGTTTGTATGTCTGTTTCCTTCACCAGGTGAGGGAAGTTTTCCATCATTATTTCTTCAAATAGGTTTTTATTTCCTTTCTCTCTCTCTCTCTCTCTCTCTCTCTCTCTCTCTCTCTCTCTCTCTCTCTCTCTCTCCTCCTTCTGGTATCCCTATGATGCGAATCTTGTTATGCTTGCCATTGTCCCAGAGACCCCTAAACTATCCTCATTTTTTCGGATTCGTTTTTCTTGTTGCTGTTCTGATTGGGTGTTTTTTGTAAGCTTATCTTCTAAATTGCCAATTAGATCCTCTGCTTCATCTAATTTACTGTCGATTCCCTGTGGTGTATTCTTCATTTTGCTTATTGTGTTCTTCATTTACAAATGGTTCCCTCTTATGTTTTCTCTCTCCATTTTTATGCTTTTCATCTTTGATAAAGTTTTCACTTAGTTCATCTATTCTTCCTCTAAGTTCATTGAGCATCCTTATAAACAGTGTTTTGAACTCTGCATTTGGTAGATTGCTTGTCTCCATTTTGCTGAGTTCCTTTACTGGAGCTTTGTTCTGTTCTTTCATGTGGGACATGTTTCTTCGTCTTCCCATTTTGGCTGCCTACTTCTATTTGTTTCTACATATTAGGTAAGGCTGCTATGTCTCCCAGTCTTAGTAGAGTGGCTTTATGTAATAGATGTCCTGTGGGGTCCAGTGGTGCAACCTTCCCTGGTCACCTAAACAGGGTGCTCCAGATGTTTTCCTTATATAGGTTGTGTGTGCTCTCCTATCGTAGTTGAGCCTTGGTTGCTATTTGCATGTCAGTGGGAGGGATTAACCCTTGGACTGATTGGTTGTGAGGACTGGCCAGTGAGGGGCTGACTCAACTGAACCAGATTCATTTTCACAGGGCTCTAGTGTATGCTTAGTCTGCTCTTTGGGCATGTCATCCTTGGATGCAGTCCCAGGTGTTGCTCCCGTTTGGTCTAAAGCTAGCCTCCTGGGAGAGGTGCCACTGCAGGCCAAGTTCAGCTGCAGCCTGTGCCCTGCCTTGGACCATCTGGCAAGAGTCACCAAACAATCTGCAAATGGCTGCCACTCACACTAGGCTTAGAGGTGTTTCAAGAGGCCAAGTCACAAATCAAGGCCTGCTGCCTAGTGCCAGGCTTGGGCTGCTCAGCAAGAGGTACGGTGCACACGGAGTCTAGACGATTGGGTGTTGAGAAACTTTAGGAGATTTTAGGAAAGTCTGCAGCATGAGCCAAGGCAGTCATTTGTATGGAAAAGCCACCAGAAGCATCTTGTGAAGGCCTACAAATTGGGTGGGGCATGTCTCAGGGGATCATCAAGGTGGGGTGACCAGTGTTAGCCATGTTGATGGAGACTCAGATATGGCGGCACCCTTTGTACGCATGTTGGGCAGGGGGAGGGCTCAACAAAGAAACCATGGATTCTGCCAGCACTTCTATCTGGAAGAAAGCTGCCCCTACAGCCCTCACCTTGAAGCCAGAATACTCAGTTCCTCCCCATGTGTCCTTGGTGCCTTTCAAGCTGCTGCCCAAGCACTGGAGCTCAGAATGAATGAGTTTGTCAGCAAGTAAGTCTGCATGTAGGCCCCTTAAGAGAAACACCTATAACTCCATCCACATTTGTCTCACTCAGCCACAACCTCTATTGGTTTTCACAGCCAGAAATTGTGGGAACTTCTCTTTCCATCACTGGAGCCCTGGGCTGGGGAGCCTGGTGTGGGACTGGGGCCCCTTGCTTCTCCAAGGGAATGCCCACAGCTGAGATATCCCTACCAAGTTTTAACCATCACATGCAGGTGTAGGACCAGTCTGTTTTGCATTTTCACCCTTCCTACCAGTCTTGAGGTGACCTCTTCTCTATGCCCTTAGTTGAAGGACTTCTGTTCAGCTAGACTTCAGATGACTCTCAATGATGGCCGTTTTGTAGTTTAGTTGCAATTTTGATGTGATTGTGAGAGGAGTCAAGCACAGTATTTATGTACTCTGCTACTTCACCTGTTCTCAGCTACACATATTTATTAATTCCACTATCATTTTTTTTTGACCCATCAATTGTTTCACGGAGTGTGTCTTGGTTTTGAAACATACAGAAATTTTGTAGTTATTTTTAGTTATTGATTTGTAACTTGTTTGCATTATGATCAGATTTCAATTTTTAAAAATGTGTCTTGACTTGCCTTTAGCCTAGTACATGGTCAAATTTTATAAACATTCTGTATGCATGTTATATAGTTGTTGGTTGCAGTGTTCTATACATTTGCTATTAGCTCAAGTTATTAATTATATTGTTCAAAAATTCTGTATCCTTAGAAACATTTTTTTGTCTCCTTGATCAACTGCTAAGAAAGGCATGGTAAGATCTCCCACTCTGATTATATATTTGTCTATTTCTTCTTTTGGTAAATTAATTTTCCTTTAATGTTATAAGTACAGAGACATTACTGCTGAATTGAACCTTTTATCATTATGAAATAACCATCTATATTTCTAATAACGCCCTTTGATTTTAAGTGTATTTTGTCTGCTATGAATATAGCTATACAAGTTTTCTGTCACTTATATATTATGTTTTATCTCTCTCCATCTTTATACTGTCAAGTTATTAGTATCATTGCTTTTAAGATTTGTCTCTTAAAAAGCATAGGAGGGTATTTCTTAATTTCATTTGACATTATTTTAAAATTTGAGTGTTTAACTCATAAACATTTAATAAAATTATTGATATATTTGGGTTTCAAGCTATCATTTTATTTTGTGCTTGTATTGGTCCCACCTATGTTCCTTTCGCTTCTTCTTTTTTGACTTTTTTTTTAACCCATTTCCCATTTGCCCCGAGAATACTCACTGGCAGTGCTTGCAGCTGCAGCATTTACCCTGAGATAACTCACAGATTACAGTCCTAACCTTACCCCCAAAGTTTGCCACGAAATATCTCTCTTTTATTATTTTCACATTGCTCTTCTACATGGATAGCCTTTGGAAACAAATGACATCACTTGATTTAGAGCATTATATTTTTAGTAGTGGTATTTCCATTTACACAATATAGTAATTCTCAATTGCCGAAGCTGTCAAATCCTAGAAACTGTAGCATTCCTACATGATGTTAACATCATTCTCAAACAGTTGGTAGCCGAAGATTCATTTGATGAATCCAATTTATGTATACATTTCTGTTATGTTAGGATTAGAAACATGTTCTGTTTAGAAATAACTCCAAGGACAGTTTTTACATTTTATTTTCATATTGAAAAACTAGTCAGATTTGCTTCAGCCTCAAAGAGCATGTTTATGTAAAATTAAATTAACACTTGCAGTGAGCTGTAGCTTCTTTTTCCTAAACAGGAAATGGGTTAATTGAAAATTTTAAAAAAATATTTAATTATTTTCCTTCTCTACTAGCTTGGAAGTTTACTTCTATTGCTCTTAATAGCTACATTCTATTAATTCATGCATATGGATTTACCTTATCAAAATATAAATTTCATAAATACCTAAATCAATTCCAATATGATACAAGGCCCTTAGAAAAGTTTAACTCCTTTTATGCCCTTCCTGATGTCTTTTCTTATTGTACAGTACTTGAAGTTTATTTTTAAAAAAAACAGAGTAGATGTTTTTATGGTTCTTTCTTCCATCAAATTTCACTTACATTGCTCATGTACTACCTTTCTTGCTCTTCATTCTTTCTGACATTTTGTTCTTCTAAGATCATTTCCTCCTGAAGTACATCCTTTAGAATTTCCATTAGTTCTGTCTGCTGGTGACAAGCTCTCTTAGTATTTGTTTGTCTAAAAATATCTTTATTTTAACCTCTTGTTGAATATTTTCATGAAAGATGCCACCCTTTGGGTCCCAGCTTAGTGTGAGTAGGGTCATCCATAAGCATCCCCATCTGGGCTTTGACTTCCAAAGAGCCAAAGCCCTAGGATGAAGTGCCTGCATGCCCTCAGCTCCTCCAGTGGGAGAACAATGTCTATCTTAACAGGGTTGCTGGAAATACTTAAATGAGATAACCAATAGAAAATTCTTGGCACAGAGGAGGAAGGCAGCCAAAGCTAGCTCTTTTTCTTTCAACTGAAAGCTTTAGTTTTTAGCCTCCAGGTTTTTAAAGTTTATGCTTTTATAATTGGAGAATAAAATATAGCCTTCTTAGAGATACCAAAGCCTGAATCTTTGTAATCAGAAGTGTTCACAAAAACCCCAAAACATGAGGCCAGAGATAAGGGATGCTCAATATCCACCTGATGCCAGCCTAGCAAATACTCCTCCCAGCCCTGCATGAAAAGACTTTCTTTGTTCTAATGACCCAATCCAGCCACCTGATATACAATCCATTTCCTCTTGACATTTTTGTCAGAACTCTAATGTCTAGTCTTTGTCTTCTTCGATGCCATCAGGTCCAACTGCAGATCACTTGATTTGATGGTGAAGCCATATAAATTCAGAACAAGAGTCTGCTTAGAAGCCAGGGTCAGATGTCATAGTACTGGGGAGCCAAAGGAAGAGTCTGGAGGTAACCCATAAGCTACTGGCAGCATTGCCCCCAACTCTGCAAGGTGACCAGCCTGCCTTCTCTCTACTTCTACCACCCTCCACCCTCCACCATCACCACCTCTTCAGTCTTCCATCCACAATCTTGAAATGGAAGGTGCTTCATCTCCAAGTTTGGATTATCTACTCTAAAGATATCTAAGTATTGGGGTTAGAAATAAGAAATCAGAAAGGAGTAGGCAAAGTACCTTGGCAGGCTAAAGATGAACCCAATGACAGCTGAAGGGCATTAGATTTTTCACTTGCTTCCAAGCATCAGCAATCAGGAATAAGCAATAACAACTCTGCACTTGGACAGTACACTTGTGCAGTGCATGACAGTACCCTCTAACCTCTAAAAGCCCCACAGGAACCTCCTAGCCAACTCCATACAAGGGAAAGAAAACATGCTTTCCCAGAACCAGAAGGAAGTGTTATGATTTGGACTGTGTTCCTCTAAAGTTTATCTGTGGAAGCCCTAACTCTCAGTGCCTCAGAATGTGAATATATTTGGGGGCAGAGTCTTTAAAGAGGTGACTAAGTGAAAGTGAGGCCATTACGGTGGGTCCTAATACAATCTGACTGGGATTCGTATAAGAAGAGGAAATTTGGACATCAGGAGTGGGCACACAGAGGGATGACCCTGTGAAGAGGCAGTAAGAGTGTGGCCATCTGCAAGCCAAGGAGAGAAGCCTCAGAAGAAATCAAATCTGTGGGAACCTTGAATTGGACTTCTAGCCTCCAGAACTCTGAGCAAATGAATTCCTGTTGTTTAAGTTTCCAAGTCTGTGGTACTTTGTCATGTCAGCCTGAGCTGACATGGAACCACTGACTTCATGGCCTATTCCATTCAGACAGCTCTGCATGCTATTTTCATGGACATACTTCTTCTCTGGGGCCAGTGAAACCAAGTCCAACACAGGTGATATGCCTTCAAGAGCTTACAGAAAAACCACCTATTAACCTATCCTTGAGTCAGAAAATGGAGAGCTATGTCACAGCAGAGAGCTGTGGTTCAGTGCTCTAGTCAAACTGTGTCTCCTTCCTCAAGTACAAATTGAAGGAGGAAGGTATTAATGAAGAAAGATTATAGGGGGTGGTTTTTAACTATTACTGGGCCACCAACCCATTTAAAAATCCACAAAGCTATGGATTCAGAAAAATAGAGTCTATATTGGTTTTCTATGGCTGCAGTAATAAATTGCCACAAACATGGTGGCTGAAAACAAGATAAATTTATTTTCTCATAAGTTTTGGAGGCCAGATGTTCAGGATCGGTTTCTCTGGGCTGAATTCAAGGTGTGGACAGGGTTGTACTCTGTTCCTTGCAGTTTCTGGTAGCTGTCAGCATTCCTTTGCATGTGGCTGCATCATTCCAATCTTTGCCTTTTCTGTACAGCACTTCTCTTTTTTCTGTGTGTATCAGAACACTTATAAGGACACTTATGACTGGATTTAAGGCCCACTCAGATAAACCAGGATAATCTCCCCAGTCAAGATCCTTAATTTAATCACATCTGCAAAGACAGGTTCCAGAGATTAGGACTTGATATATTTGGGTGGCCATTATTCAACCTCTAACAGAATCCAAACTTTTTTCATACAATTTCAGGAAGATCATAGACCTAGGTAAGAACATCTGCTCTGGAGATGCTTTTCATCAAAGATATGTGGTGAATAGATACACTGGAAGCAGGTCCATTTGCTCATTCATCATCTTCTCTACACCTCAGAATCAACCACAGTGCTGGTTAAAAATCCAAATTCCAAACTCCAAAATCACATCTCCAGCCCTATTCCTAAATCAGAATCTCCCAGAGTCCAAACCCAGGATTCTGCATTTCTAAGAAGCTCCCCCAATTAATTCTGATGCGGCCAGCCTTGCACCCATACTTTAATGAGTAATGGGTTAACAGTCTGGATGCCTAAGTCCTCTCACTGTTAAATGGACATACTGCCACTTTCTTCACAGTAAAAGATATGTCTGTGCAAGCTTATTTGCACAAAGAAAGAGATAATATTCTTTTTTTTTCTCCCTTATCTTTATACAAAGGTGAAGTACTTTTATTGTTTATTTGCTTTCTATCTCACCTTACGCTTAACGCATCTGGCCTCGAGGCACAGTCTTGATACAAGGAAGAAAGGGAAAAGGGAAGAGCCGCAAACTCTTGCAGTTGGTGCAACCGAGATGCACTTGACGCCCCGCGGATCTGAGCCTCCTCCACTCATTCCATCGCCCCCACCTTGGGGGTAATCTGCATGGAATCTGAGGCCTAGCGGAGAGCCCGCCCACCCGCCTCGCTGATTGGCTGAGCTGGCTAGTGCGTCAAGCTCTTTTGTCTTGGAGGATCAAAGCAACCGCGGCTGCCTTGGGAACCGTGCTGCCTAGACACCGTTCTCCCTCGCTGGGCAGACTTGCTGAGCAGCTCAGTCCGGCAGCCCCCAGTTGCTTAGCGGCCAGGGAGGCTCCTGTCCTTTTCTCTTGCAGGGCTGAGGAGACCGAAGGAGGCATCCACAGCTGTCACACCGAAAGGTCTGCAACGCACCGGCTGAGCACAGGTAAAGAAAGGGGGTGCGATTGCCCAGCTCGGAGAGAGGAGGGGAAGCTGCACCAGTACTCGGCGGCTTCCTGTTTGGAAAATTGAGAACTGTGAGGCAGGGCAAGGAGTGCTCCCAAGGCCCGGCTACGCTGAGGGAGGAGGTGGGGTGCCACTGGATGCTGCCCAATGGGTAGGATTTGCCTGGATTGAAAAGGGGGCGTTTTCAGGGGGCGGGGTGAAGGAGAGAATCGCAGGCTGTCTGCCTTGAACTCCCTTTGCATCTCCTCGTCTCTTACTGGGGAGGAATATGTGGGTGTGCGCGTCCAACTCCTATTCCCTTTCTCAGTGGCAGGCCATCAAAACGGAATGTGAACTTGAATTCTGTGTGGCTGATTGCAGAGCTGGTAGGCTGACGGTTTCCCGGAGGAAATGTAATGGGGCGAGGGTCGCTTTAGCTTGTATTCAGAAGGTGGGAGAGGGAATTTTCCTCTTGCCTACAGCGCAAGCAGCGAGGGGTGGGGGTGGGGGTAGGGGTGGGGAGGGAGGTAGCGGGATGAGGCTGCTTCTGACCTTTCGTTTCCCTGCCCTACCCTCCGCGGCAGCTCAGTCTTGATGCCCTGAGGTCCCAGATCGCTGACCCCCGGTGGACAGAGATCAACTGTACTCCAGAGACAGTTTTCTCACGGAGGCCACCAGTTGCAGAGGCTGGAAGTAAAATAAAGGCACGCGTTTGTTCCAGAGCTCATGTAAGAATCTGAGAGATAAGTGGGTGGACACTTTGACAAGAGGGCGTGGTTGAGGCCTGAGGCCATGTGGTTAATGAGATCGCACTTATTCCCACAAATATGTGACCACTGTGCTCTATTTTGAGAGCCCAACATCAACTTTATACACTATTATACTTAGAAGCAACAGTTGCCATCCCTTTTGAAGGACTGGTGGGAGGGGATGGATGTGGCTGTCAAAAGCTCCCTGCTAACACGGAGGCACCGGCTGGCTCCATGAGGTGGTAATTGCTAGTCTCCTGGAGGATATTTTTAGGGCAGTGGGCAGATATAAAATGTACTGAAGGATATTGAGGAAGGGAGAGAAAACAACTGCAGCCTCATTACCCACCCTCCTTAAAAAAAAAAACCCTTCTGTTATTTTTTTTTCTTTTTTACAGTTGCTACTGAGATAGGAGGAAGGCAGAGAGCACTCCTGCACGCCTGCAGATTAGGCTTTTCCAAAAAGCCTGACCATCTTGTTATATTAAGATACCCGATCATCATAGGTCATGGCTAGCATTATTGCACGCGTGGGTAACAGCCGGAGGCAGAACACACCCTTGCCGCCATGGGCCCATTCTATGCTGAGGTCCCTGGGGAGGATTCTTGGTCCTTTGATAGCCAACATGGCAGAGAGAAACATGAAGTTGTTCTCCGGGAGGATGGTGCCCGCCCAAGGGGAAGAAACCTTTAAAAACTGGCTGATTCAAGTCAATGGGATCTTGCCAGATTGGAATATGTCAGAGGAGGAAAAGCTTAAGCGCTTGCTGAAAACCCTTAGGGGCCCCGCCCGGGAGGTCATGCGTTTGCTCCAGGCAGCCAACCCCAACCTAAGCGTGGCAGATTTCTTGCACGCAATGAAATTGGTTTTTGGGGAGTCTGAAAGCAGTGTGACTGCTCATGGTAAATTTTTTAACACCCTGCAGGCACAAGGAGAGAAAGCCTCCCTTTACGTGATCCGTTTAGAGGTGCAGCTCCAGAATGCTGTTCAGGCAGGGATCATAGCTGAGAAAGATGCAAATCAGACTCGCCTGCACCAGCTCCTTTTAGGGGCTGAGCTGAATGGAGGCCTGCGCTACAGGCTGAAGCATCTTCTCAGGATGTATGCAAATGAACAGGAGCGTCTTCCCAATTTCCTGGAGTTAATCAGAATGATAAGGGAGGAAGAGGATTGGGATGACACTTTTATTAAATGGAAGCGGGCCAAAAGATCTGAGTCAATGGTGGAGAGGGCCACCAGCCCAGTGGCATTTCAGGGCTCCCTACCCATAGTGATCAGCAGTGCTGATTGCAACGTGATAGAGATAGATGATACTCTCAATGACTCAGATGAGGATGTGATTCTAGTGGAGGCTCAGGACCCTCCACTTTCATTCTCGGATTCTCCTACCCCCAGACGCAGGGCCAGACCTCGGGATCCAGTACTAGTCACTGATGCCCCCCACAGTTCCCAGGCTCAACCTCCTTCTACCAGTGGGGGTTCTGGCTATAAGAATGATGGTCCTGGGGATATACGTAGAGCCAGGAAGCGAAAATACACAATCCGCTGTTCACATTGTGGTGAGGTGGGCCACTCAAAGGAAACCTGCGACGATGAAAGCAACAAGACCCAGGTGTTTGAAAATCTGATCGTCACCCTGCAGGAGCTGACACATACTGAGGAAGAGGGGTCAAGAGAGGCCTTTGATGAACCCAATGACAGCGAGGTGCTAGCCCCCAGCCTTAAATAAACCTTAAGCTATATTCAGAGTCCAGTGACGGGAAACCTGGATGGGGCGGGGTGCTTCTAATTGCATGACTTAATCCACAAAGCGGCTTTCTTTCAGGGTGGAGGAAAAAGGGTCTTGGATACCAGCACAGTGGAGGGAGATGGCCTGACCTCTGTCCCTGCTCCCCCACCCCCACCCCTTCTGCCTAAGGATCTATTTTCTGTGCGTGCCCATTTCCTTGTAAACTTTATTCTCTTTGTGAAAGTGGTATATTTCATTGTTAAATCTTCAAACAATAAAGTACAAAAAAGTAAAGTACAAGTTACCCCAAACTCTCTACCCTTATATAGCCATTACCAACCCTTTGGTGAATGTCCTTCTAGATATTTCCCTATACCTATATACCTAGATAGATATATGTATAAAGAAAAGCGATCAAATATAAGTGCTGTTCTATAGTCTGTATTTTTTCACTAAACAACATATGTTGTAGGCTTCTTTCTATGTCAATAAATATATAACAGCATCTATTTTAATGTCTTTGTGGTATTTTAAGAAGTAAATGAAAAGGTAATAAGAGAAATATAGTAAAAAGTTATAAAGAGGTGAGGTTGTATCCCAGGGTGGGGTTTTTAACAACCTCATTTGGCAGATGAGGAAAAGGAAAGAATGAGCTGAAATATTCCCCAAAGGTAAATGGACAGAGCCCCTTACTACAACTGACCTGTCCCTTATGTCATAGAGCCAAACTATGGCACCTACTAGTTGACAATGCCCCAATGCTTTTTCTTCTCTAATGTATCTAGAGGAGTCTGATGTCTGAGGAGTCTGGTGCTAAGGTTACAGCTCAAAATGGGGGATTCCAGGGGCTCTATTCCTGGTCTATTTGGAGAGGGGTAGCTCTCTCTCTTCTGGGTGGATTTCTTAGATTGTTGCCATTGCTGCTTCTAGACGACATCATGGTCACAACCAGGAATCTCTCCTGTGGGTTGAAACTGCCCTCTCTTTCCCCACTCCTCAGTTAAGGAAAGGAGAGTCTCAGCTGATGGTTCCAGAGCCTGACCCCATAAGCCCTGAAGCTACATGCTGGAGGCCACAGGCAGCCCAGGACTCCAAGTCAACCCCACCCCAACCTGAGAATTGAGAATAGCTGGGGAGGGATGAAAAGCAGCCTAGTGGCCAGGACACATGAAGGAACATAAGGATTAGAAATCCAGGGAGCCCTATACATCATTTTTCAGAGTGGAGGGCATTTATGGGAGAGGGAGGAAGAGAAGGACCTTCTTAGGAACCTGCCTTGTCCTCTCTCCTGAACTCATATTGGAGGGTGACAAAAAAGAGGACATGTGTGACCTCAGAACCTGTGGGTTCCTATGTCTCTTGTAGGTCCATAAGTCCCTATCTCTGTGAGGACAAGGCTGGGGGGCATGAGAATGATTGCATTTAAGCCAGGGAGTGGGGAGTGAATTGAATATGCAGACTGGAGGACTTGAAGGAGTGTGTCATACAGGAAATTGCTGCTTCACAGAGCTGGGAGGACAGAGTGTGCAGCAGTGGGAGATGGTGCATCAGGGGAGAAGCACAGAATTGCGTGGGTAAGGGGAAAGCAAGTGAGGTCATGATAACCTGGTAGACTCACATGAAGTTTGACAGAGACAGGAAGACTGGTAGCAAATGCAGATCCCAGGGGTTCATGTAGAACTCTGGACTGTGTCATATCAGGAATGGCACAGATTGAGGGGCCCAGAAAGAGGTATTGGAGTTCTAATGCTAGCAGTTGATGTGCTACTCATAGGGACAAAGAGCCCTGAGGGAGGGGGAGAAGCCAGGTATTGTAAGAAGCTGGTGCAGCCTTCCCTTGGCTGCCATATCTAGAACTTGCCTTGAAGTGCTTCTGTTTCCAGAAAGAGCCTCTCAGCTCCTCCCTGGCTTCTTGCTTCTGCTCCATCTATGATCCCACAATCTGAACTTACAACTCCTCCTCCCCACAAGCCACACTCATCTCTTGGTGGAAGGGGAATGGAGGTTCCACTTCCTATGCTCTATCACCCCTCTCCGCCCCCGCATTCTTCAGCCTCCTTAACCCTCATGGACAGAAGGAGACTCGAGGGCCTCTTTGCCTCAGACCCTTTAGCTGAGAACTTCCCAGGAGCAAAGACTCGAGGCCACTCCTTGCATCTATCCAGGGCACCAAAGGGGATCCCTTCCGGACCCCCAGAGAAGAGGTGGCTCCACTCAGGCCCCCAAAGCCACAGACCCCCTCCCCCAACACTTTCCAGCTCGCATGGGTTTTAACCCTAAGTCTTCTCTGCCCTACCCTAAACCTACTGTTATAAGGTATCTATCTCCCTCATCTAGTCCAGGTTAGAATATCAATCTACTTCCTGGCTTATCTTTTCTTAATTTTACTCTATAAACATTTGTTCAATATTTGCCCAAAGACACAGTTTATGCTGTTAAAATTTCTTTCTGGCACTAGGTAGAATAGAAAAATGAAATTAAAAATAAAGAACTTCTGTCCATACCACTACCCTCCTTTTTGCTTGTGTTAGCTTGGGGCTCCAGTTTAGACCACTGCTTTGAAAACTTGTTCTGTGATTCATCCTGTTTCCTTTCTCTCCCACTCTCCTCTCTGTTGTGTGAATTTGAGATTGTCTAAATTTTTATTTCACCAACCTGATGTACGCTGACATTTTTTAAAAATTTGTGTGGCACTGGCTTTTCTTTTACTCAAGAATTATTTCTCCCTAATTAGAAGACATGGAACCAATACCAGGGCATTCATATCAGACTAATGGGGTTAGCCTAAAAATGGCTTCATTTCAAATTATGGGTTTATTTTCTTCCTTTCTGCTTTCATTCTCATTGGTCACTAAGAGATGAAAATCACTCTTTTGTCAGAAGGAACTGGTCTCTGAGTGCCCTTTTGCATTCTATTTCCTTCCTTCCTGGCATTCTTTCCACTTGGTTTCCATGACACCCTTCTCTCACGTTCCCTACTCCCTGACATTTTTGGTACCCACTTCTCAGTCTCCTTTGCTGAATCTTCTTCCTATTCCAGATCCTTCCATAATAGTCATAAAAATAGATATCATTACAACCGTGATTTATTAAGAGCTTACTGTGTGCCAGGCACCCTGTAGCAAATTATTTAAATGTGTTAGCTCCTTTTATCCTCCTATCAGCCCTATAAGATAGGTATTACTATTAGTACATATTTCAGATGAGTAAACAGGCTGGTAAGTAAAGAAACTTGCCTAGGGTCATGCAGCTAGTTAGTGGAGGAGCCAGAGGTCAGACTCCTGGGTAGAAGTTGAAACTTCTTACATGTCTTAGCTCTCATATGTTCATTTACAGCACCCTACTGTTACTGAACTCAAGGGGTTCACTGCTTTGGGTGTTCTAGTCAAGATCAAGACATGGTTGTCCTTAGGTAGTTTTATTTAGTTGCAGCAAGTAAAGGAGTCAGGGTATTCACATCCAAAACTGTCTCCCTAAGGTGGGGCTTAGCCATTGCTTATATACACGATTTGGTTAATTACATGTTGATTTCATCTTGGCAGTCGGCTGAACTTATATGGATTTTGATAATTATATGTTGATTCCTTCTTTGTAATGGGCTACACCTATCAGGTTGGGTTCTGGTCAACCTCATCAGACGATAGCTCCACATGCAAAATACTGTGCTATATTTTAACATTTAGCAAGAATAGCATTTAATAAGAACTGCTCAGATCTTGAGACCCTTGTCCTTTCTAACAACTGCCCCGAGACTTTTAACTCCTTAATTCTTTTTTGTAAATTTTATATTATTATTTTTAATTATATTTTATTATTAATTTCAAGTATACAGTACATTAGTTAGACATTTATATAGTTTGCAAAGCAATCCCCCTAATTGCTCTTTCTCTCCTCTGGCTCAACACCTAGCCATTACATTAATGCTAACTGCATTCACTATGCCTTTCTCCCCATGCTCGTGACCATCTATCAACTACTAAATTGTACTTCTTTAACCCTTCACCCCATTCTCTCAGACCCCTAACACTCCTCCCCTCTGGCCATCACCAGACAGTTCTCTATAGTTGTGAGTCTTTTTTAAATTAGTTTGTTCTTTTTGTTCCTTAGATTCCGCATATAAGTGAAATCATATGGTATTTATCATCCTCTGTCTGACTTATTTCACTCAGCAGCATAATCTCTAGGTCCATCCATGTCGTAGCAAATGGTAGGATTTCATTTTTTTAATAGCTGAGTAATATTCCCTTGTAAATATGAACCGTAACATCTTTATCCAATTGTCTGTTGATGGGCACTTATGTTGCTTCCATTTCTTGTCTATTGCAAATAGTGCTGCCATGGATGTTAGGGTGCATAGACCTTTATGAATTATTGTTTTGGTTTTCTTTGGATAAATACCCAGAAGTGCAATTGCTGGGTCAAAAGGTATATCCGTTTTTTGTTTTTGCTTTTGTTTTTTTTGAGAAACCTCCAGACTGTTTTTCACATTGGCTGTAGTAATTTGCATTCCCACCAAAAATGTATGAGAGTTCCTTTTTCCCCACATCCTCACCAACACTTGTTCTTTGATTTATTGATGATAGCCATTCTGACAGGTGTGAGGTGATATCTCATTGTGGTTTTAATTTGCATTTCTCTGATGATTAGTGACCTTGAGCATCTTTTCATATGTCTATTGGACATCTGTATTCCTCTTTGGAGAAGTATCTGTTCAGGTCTTCTGCCCATTTTTAAACTGGATTATTTTTTCGTTCTTGTTGTTGAGTTGTATGAATTCTTTTTATATTTTAGATATTAACCTCTTATCAGATGTATCAAAACCAATATCTTCTCCCATTCTGTCAGATGTCTTTTTGTTTTGTTGATGGTTTCCTTTGCTGTACAAAAACTTTTTAGTATGATGTAGTCCCATTTGTTTATTTTTCCTTTTGTTTCCCTTGTCCAAGGAGATATATCTGAAAAGAAATTACTGTTAGCAATATCAGAGAGTTTACTGCCTATGTTTTCTTTTAGAAGTTTTATGATTTCAGGTTTTACATTTAAGTCTTTAATCCATTTTGAGTCTATTCTTGTATACAGTTTCTTTTATTTTGCATGTATCTGTCCCATTTTCCCAGTACCATTTATTAAAGACACTGTCTTTATCCCATTGTATATTCTTGTCTCCTTTGTCATATGTTAAGTGAGTGTATCAGTGTAGATTTATTTCTGGGCTCTCTATTCTGTTCCATTGATCAATGTATCTGTTTTTATGCCAGTACCATACTGTTTTGATTACTGTAGCCTTGTAGTAAGTTTGATATCAGGTAGTGTGATACTTCCAACTTTGTTCTTCTTTCTCAAGATCACTATGGGTATTTGGAGTCTTTTATGGTCCCATATAAATTTTAGGATTATTTATTTTAGCTCTCTGAAAAATGCCATTGGTATTTTGATAGTAATTGCAGTGAATCTATAGATTGCTTTGGGTAGTATGACCATTTTAATGATGTTGATTCTTCCTACCCATGAGCACGGTATATGCTTCCACTTATTTATACCTTCTTCAATTTCTTCTTTTCAATGACATAATTTTCTGAGGAAAGGTCTTTTACCTCCTTGGTTAATTTGATTCTCAGGTATTTTATTGTTTTGATGCAATTGTAAATGGAATTGTTTTCTTAATTTCCCTTTCTGAAAATTCATCATTGGTGTATAAAAATGCCCTGACTTGTGAATATTAATTTTGTATCCTACTACTTTACTGAATTCATTAATCGGTTCTTTGGTGGAATCTTTAGGGTTCTCTATATGTTGTATCATGTTATCACAAATAATGAGCGTTTTACTTCTTCCTTTCTAATTCAAATACCTTTTATTTCTCTTTCTTGTCTTATTGCTGTGGCTAAGACTTGTAATATAATGTTGAAGAGGAGTGGTGAAAGTGGGCATCCTTGTCTTGCTCCTGATCTTAAGGAAAACACTTTTAGTCTTTCCCCATTGGATATGATGTTAGCTGTAGGTTTGTCATATATGGTCTTTATTATATTGAGGTATGTTCCCTCTATTCCTACTTTGCTGAGAGTTTCATGATAAATAGATGCTGGATTTTGTGGAATACTTTTTCTGCATCTATTGATATGATTATATGGTTTTTATCTTTTGATTTGTTAATGTGGTCTATCACATTAATTGATTTGTGGATATTGTACCAAACTTACATCCCAGGAATAAATCCAACTTGATTATGGTGTATGATATTTTTAATGTACTGCTGAACTCAGATTACTAGTATTTTGTTGAGAATCTTTGTATCAATGTTCATAAGAGTTATTGGCCTGTAGTTTTCTTTTTTTGTAATGTATTTGTCTGATTTTGGAATCAAAGTAATGGTGGCCTCATAAAAGAAGCTAGGGAGCTTTCCCTTTTCTTAAAATTTTTTCTTCTTCTTCTTCTTCTTTTTTATTTTATTATGGTGACATTGTTTAATGATATCCAGTAAGTTTCAGGTGTACAATTCAACAGTAAGTCATACATACATATTGCATTGTGTTTTCACCTCCCATAGTTAGATTTCTTTCAGTAGCCACATATTTGACCCCTTTTACCCTATCTATCTTCCCCTTCTCTATTTACTCTCTGGTAACCACTATCTATTGTCCACGTCCATAAGTCTCTGTTTGTTTGTCCTATTCATTTGTTGTATTTAGGTTTATATCCCACATATAAGGGACAGCATGTGATTTTCAGCTTTTTCTGTCTGGCTTATTTTGCTCAGGATGATTATCTCGAGGTCCATCCATGTTGTTGCAAATGGCAGTATTTCATCTCTTCTTATGGCTGAGTAATATTCCATTGTATATATGTATCACAGCTTCTTTAGCCAATCATTGATTGTAGGACACTTCAGTTGCTTCTATGTCCTGGCCACCATGAATAATGCTGCTATGAACATCAGTGTGCAAATATCTTTATGGATATGAGTTTTCAAGTCTTTGGGGTAAATACAGAGAAGAGGGTTTGCTGGATCATATGGCAGATGAATTCTTAGTTTTTTTGAGGAACTCCATACTTTTTTCCATAGTGGCTGTACCAATTTGCAGTCCCACCAGCAGTGTATGACTGTTCCTTTTTCTCTGCATCCTCTCCAACATTTGTTATTACTTGTCCTGTTGAAAACGGCTATTCTTACAGGTGTGAGATGGTATCCGATTGTAGTTTTGATTTGTATTTCCCTGATAGCTAGCGATGTTGAACATTTTTACATATGTTTGTTGGCCATTTGTATGTCTTCTTGGGAGAAGTGTCTGTTCAGGTCCCGTGCCCATTTTATTGTTGTTGTTGTTGTTGTTGTTGTTGTTGTTGTTGTTGCTATTGAGTCATATGCGTTATCTATATAATTTGGACTTTTGTTTTTTGGGAGGTTTTTGATTACTGATTCAATTTCATTGGTCGTAATCTGTTGGTTCAGATTTTTTGTTTCTTTTTGACTCAGTCTTGGGAGATTGTAATTTTCTAGGAGTGTATCCATTTCTTTCAGATTGTCCAATTCTTTGGTGTCTAATTGCTCATACTATTTTCTTATGATCTTTTGTATTTCTGTGGGGTCCGTAGTCATTTCTCCTCTTCCGTTTCTGATTTTATTTGAGTTCTCTCTCTTTTTTCCTTGATGAGTCTAGTTAAGAGTTTGTCAATTTTGCTTATCTTTTCAAAGAACTAGCTCTTGGTTTCACTAATCTTTTGTATTGTTTTTCTAGACTCTATTTCATTTATTTCTGCTCAGATCTTAATTATTTCCTTCCTTCTATTCACCTTGGGCTTTGTTTGCTGTTCTTTTTCTAATTCTTTTAAGTAAGGTTAGATTGTTTATGTGAGCCTTTTCTTGTTTCTTGAGGTAAGGTTGTATTGCTATGAACTTCCCTCTTAAGACTGCTTTTGCTGTGCCCTATAGATTTTAATTTGTTGTGTTTTCATTTCATTTATCTCTAGGTATTTTTTGATTTCTTCCTTGATCTCATTGATAACCCATTCATTATTTAGTAGCATGTTATTTAGCCTCCATGTGTTTGTGCGTGTGTTCAGTTTTTTTTCTTGTAGTTGATTTCTAGTTTCATACCATTGTGATTGGAGAAGACGGTTGATATGATTTCAATCTTCTTAAATTTATCAAGACTTGTTTTGTGTCCTAACATGTGTACTATCCTGGAAAATGTTTCATGTGCACTTGAGAAGAATGTGTATTTTGCTGCTTTGGGGCAAAATGAACTCTTTAATTCTTGAGGAAATGGGGACGAGGGTCATATTTTTGTAACTGCTTCTTGCTGAACATAGATGGAGTATATCTTTGAGTTAGAAGAGTGAAATTCTCTGGCCACCTGATGTATGAAAATCTTGGGGTCCCCTAGGTTCTGGTACTCCTGAGAACAAGAGTGCATAAAGAGACATAATATAAAATAAATATGAAAATTAGCTAGTAGACTGGGCTAATTCCTTTATCTAGCTCCCTGTTTAAACTTCAAAATCATCATGTGCCAGGAAGGAAAAAAAATGGCGTAGATGATAGAAGTTCTGTTCATCCCTCTGGCAACCAAGTCAAAGTTGTGACAGAAAAAAAGAGCAAGCAGCAAGGAAAAATCTCCTGGGTTCTAGATGAACAAGCCATACAACTAGGAGAAATGCAAGAAATCACACTACAACAGCAGAAGTTATGACAGGGTGAGGATGCAGAGCTGCCCAGTCTCTAGTGGCTGAGTGAGACACTGGCTACAGCAATGGCAGAAGCTTCTTAAAGGGGTTGCATCTGTGAGTGGATTTTTGTGGTGATGGACTTGCTCACTCTGAGCACCAGTATCTATTTGGCTGCATACAGGGGGCACCAGGGACTTACAGGGAGGCATTCTCAAAGTGAGAGCCACGGCGAGACTCGCTCTGTACAGAAGTGCTGGCAGTATCCATTGTTCCCCGTTGAGCCCTCCCTGCCTCCCAGTGTGGGGACACAGTGCTACCAGAGCTGTGACATCATCAGACTGGATAAAAGAGGTCGCTCTGCCCAGAGGATTCCCTGAAACCCCACCTTCCCCACTCATAGCCCCACTCAAGTCACATCCAGGTATATCCTCAGCTAGTCAGGTGCTCCTTGCTGAGCAGTGCCTAGACTCACACTGGAGGCAGCTGGCCTCAGTTTCTGGTGTGGCCTTTTGAGGTAACTATAAGCACAGCATCTGTGGATTGCTTGCTGAATTTTAACAGGTGGCCCCAGAGGGGTAGAGGCTGGGGCTAGGTTTCGTCTGCAGCTGAACCCCTCTCAGGACTGTGCCACTGGACACCTACTTCACAAATCCACACTAATAAGATTGGGAGACTTAGGAGCTTTCCTCAGTACATAGAAACAGACATGGAAAGGCAGCCAAAATGGGAAGGCAAAGAAGCAGAAACCATATAAGAGAACAGAACAGAGATCCAGAAATAATGGAGTCAAACAATCTCACAGATGCAGAATTCAAAACATTCATTATAAAGATGCTTAATGAACTTTTGGTTAAGTCCAGTGAGAACTTCAACAAAGAGATAAAAAAAAACATAAAAATGGAAGTAGAAATTATAAAAGGGAACTAGTCCGAATTGAAGAACACATTATCTGAAATGAGAAGTATATTAAATGGAATAAACAAAGGAATAAACAGAGTGAATAAAGAAAAGGATCAAATAATCTATCTAGAGGACAGGACAGCCAATCAGGACACTCAATCAGAATGGCAAGAGATAAGATGCTAAGACTATAAAAATAATTTAAGGAGCATATGGGACACTATTAAGAGTCCAAACATCTGTCTGATCAGTGTACCTGAAAAAAAATCAAGATGTTGAAAAGCTGTTTGAAGAAATAATGATGAAAAACTTCCCTAACCTGGTGAAGGAAATGAACATAGAACCTAAGGAAGCTCAGAGAATCCCAAAAACCAGGGATCCAAAGAAGCCCGCACCAAGACACATCATAATTAAAATGCCAAAGGTTACATACGAAGAAAGAATATTAAAAGCAGCAAGAGAAAAACAGATAGTTACCTAAAAGGGAATACCCATAAGACTGGCAGCTGATTTTTCAGAAGAAACTATGTAGGACAGAAGGGCTTGACACAAAATATTTGACATGATAAAGACCCAGGATCTACAACCAAGAATACTTTATCCAGCAAAGCTATCATTTAGAGTTGAAGGACAGATAAAGAGCTTCCTAGACAAAAATAAGCTAAAGGAATTTATCATCACCAAGCCACTATTACAGGAAATGTTGGAGGGACTTCTTTAAGAAGAAAAAACATCTATCAAAAACATGAATAAAGAATGGTAATAACTACATTCCTATCAATAAGTACCTCAAATGGAAAAGAATAAAGTGCTCCAACTAAAAGATAGAGTGGATGAATGGATAGGAAAACAAGACCCCTACATTTTGCCTACAAGAGACTCACTTCAGATTAAAAGACACAAAGAGATTAAAAGGAAGGGAATGGAAAAAGATATTGCTTTGATGGACCCAGAAGGCATTTAAGTCAGAAAGAGGAAGGTAAACACTATGATTTCACTTATATGTGAAATCTAAGGAATAAAAAGAACAAACTAATCAAAAACAGACTCACAAACGTAGTGGACAATTTGGTGACAGACAGAGGGGAGGGGCGTTGGGGGGCCTGGGATAATGGGGTGAATGGTTAAAGAAGTACAAATTAGTAGCTGATGGATGGTCACGGGGATGGGGAGCACAACATAGTGAATGCAGTTAACATTAATATGTTGGCTAGGTGGAGGGTCAGGGAAGGGTGGGAACAATTGTTGGGATCGTTTTATTAACTATATAGGTGTCTAACTAATGTGCTGTATATTTGAAACTAATTAAAATAAATAAATTTAAAAAATCATCATGTGCTATTTCACAGTTGAGGATGGGGGAGAATTTCTTAAATAGCTCAGCTGGGACACTCACTAACTAAGGTTTGGCTCAATCCACATGCTTGTGCTCTGCTCTCAGCCATTGTACTCTATATTTGGCAGTGGTCACTGTGATCTCTTCCTGCTCTTCTGAACCTCTTCATAATACATGGCTCTTATTTCTCTTTGGAGAGCCAGGGAAAATCACAACAATGAATAGCAAGGTAAGTAGAGTGCTCCGGGATCTAATGAGCAAGATGGACCATATTGCAGCATCCCTAGGACAAAGAATTCTAAGCCTCTCAGAATTGCTTGAAGGGGGTGGGGGAAGAGGAGGTGCTGTCATATTTGAAGTTTCTTCTCATATCATCCAGGATACCAAGCCGTGATTTTTATTCAGGAATCACATATTGGGCTGCTGATATGTACAAAGTTTTGACAAGGGTATAAAAATCAAGGAGACCAAGACCCCACCACTCATAAACTCACACTCTGGTGTGGAGAGAGACAAATAGGAGCACTACTCTAACAGGAGACATGTGCCATACAAATAAACGCAAATGAAGAGACACTGGTTTTCCTCCTCCTACAATAGGACTTTATCTACCATTTACCATTACGGACCATTCTCCGGTTTCTTTTCTATTCCCTTCTGATGATGATTTTCTCAAAACCATCTTTGTACATATATGCTCTTTCATATGCCTGTGGAAAACACTGATGTCACTTAAAATGTTTGTTTATTATTGTTATTACTACCACCATTATATTACTGTTAAGTGAATGGACAGGGAAGCAGTAAATTACTTTTTAAGTCCACTCTAATATCTTCCTAACATTTCCAGTCAACTGTAGACCATTTCAAAATGAATATTTCCTTCAGACTAAAAGTAATTCATTTCTCTGTGTCATTTCCACCTTCTTTCCACACCATGTGGCAAGAAAGCCCAACCTTTTGGCTTTTATCTCCCAAAATACATACATATGCTTGATTCTACCTGCTTCATTTTGCAAGTCCAGTAAAGCTGGCACAAACTACATTTTTTAAATCATAACAGACTTTTTTTTTGTCTTTTTCTGGCACTAATCCAACCAGGTAATCTTCAAGAATCAAACTTATACTAAGTGAACTTGTGCTACAAGGGGAAAAAGGCTAAACAGAGCCAGAACCACAGAAATTTCTTTTTTAAATATAAACCTCTTTTAAATTATAGTTGACATACAATATTATATTAGTGTCAGGTGTACCTCAAAGTTATTTGATATTTAGATACCTCACAAAGAGAACACCATAAGTCTAGTAACCATCTGTCACTGTACAAAGTTATTGCGATATTATTGATTGTATTTCCTATCAGAACCAGAAATTTCCCTCAGAAATTTCTGAGTCATTCTTTTGGATTGCAGATTTGGGGCTAAAAACAAAGCACGGGTGGCTTGGGTCCTACCTATTGTCATCTTTCTATCTTTCCGACCATGTATAAACACTCCACAGCAGTTTGGAAAACACACTTGATCACCTAGTTTTGTCTTTCTCATCACAATCTTTAAACAGAAGTTCCTCAACCTGTTGCCCAACAGAATTTTCTGGACAGCATTGTCTAAAAAGTTATCCAGTTTATTCTCATGTGTGACCAAGAGTGGTAACCACTGCTTTCAACCTTATGCATACTTGTCTAACAAGAGTACTCATTACCCCAAGTTTGAGGCAAAACTTATCTCTGAAGGAGTATATCTTTGGATTATGGATTCTTTGCTTTCTATGTCAATTTTTATTTAGTTTTCAATACTCCTAGGATGTTTGGCTTCTGTTACTACACCTTTGGTAAAGTTTCTGAAATTACACCTGCTAATAAACTATAAGTTTGACATTGATGTGGCACGTAGAAATTCATATTTTCCCCTTATCCTTCAGAAGAAGGGAAGCAGTGGGACTCTTCTATAGGAATAAATTAATAGTAACTATTTTTCCTAAGAACTATGGATGTTCTGGGAAGGTCATGTATTCAAGCAGCCTATAAAACGTGTAATTCTTCCCATATAACCCTGAGCATATATCTTTATACCATTAGCCATAGACTGGATCCTGAGTCTCACAGCAAAACCTTTGCCACTCAGTCTTGCTTGTCTTCTAGGTAAGAGATCTTCTCACCTATCTCAGATCATGACCACTAGGAACCATGAGTTCACTTGCTTGTTCTTCTCAGTGGAGGTGGTGTGGCCTATCTGATGGAAACCTTGTTGTTTAGGGAACTTCAAGGAACCATGCTTTCTTGGGTACCATTCACATCTCCCATCATGAGTTCAACCCAGGCTGCAGGTACTCCAGGATATCTACTCCTTGGATGGAAGCAGGGTGAGGGTTTTGGGGATGAAGCTTGTGTGTGATTAGATGTGAAAGTAATAAATGTGATTTTAAATGATCTCATGGGAAATGCTGAAACCTGAGAAAGCAAAGAAGCTGCACTTAATAAATAATGACTCCAGAATCCACAATAGACTCTAAGCCTAGAAAAAAGATAGGACAGGCACTTGACCCATTTGTGATATTTCTTAATTTATATAAGCACTTAATTTTTTTAATTTTTAAATTAAGTTTATTGGGGTAACATTGGTTAATACAATTAAATAATTTTCAGGTGTACATTATAATTTGACCTCTGTATATTCTATTGTGTGTATACTAACCAAAGTCCAGTTTCCTTCAGCTACCATATATTTGATTCACTTTGCAGACTTCACCCTCATCATACCCACCTATATTTGACCTCCCTTAACTCCGTCCACCTCCCCACTGCTCTCCCACTCCATACCCTCTGGTAACCACTAGTCTATAGTCCATGTCCATGAGTCTCTGTTTGTCCTGTTCATTTGTCGCTTTTAGGTTTATATCCCACATATAACTGATATCATGTGATTTTCAACTTTTTTTGTCAGGCTTACCTCACTTAACATGATTATCTCGAGGTCCGTCCATGTTGTTGCAAATGGCAGTATTTCCTCTCTTCTTATGGCTGAGTAATATTTCGTTGTATATATGTACCACAACTTCTTTAGACAATCATCTATCGTAGGACACTTTGGTTGCTTCCATGTCCTGGCCACTGTGAATAATGCTGCTATAAACATCAGTGTTCAAATATCTTTCAGATATGGGTTTTCAAATGTCTGGGGTAAATACCCAGTAGAGGGTTTGCTAGATCATATGGTAGATAAATTCTTAGTTTTCTGAGGAATCTCCATACTGTTTTTCATAGTGGCTGTACCAGTTTGCAGTCCCACCAGCAGTGAATGAAGGTTCCTTTTTATCCACATCCTCTCCAACATTTGTTACCAGTTGTCCTGTTGAAAACAGTTATTCTAACAGGTGTGAGATGGTATCTCATTGTCGTTTTGATTTGCATTTTCCTGATAGCTAGCGATGTTGAGCATGTTTTCAAATATTTGTTGGCCATTTTTATGTCCTCTAAAAAGAAGTGTCTGTTCAGGTCCTCTGCCCATTTGTTAATCGGATCATTTGTTATTGTTGTTGTTGTTATTGAGTCGTATGAGTCCTTTGTATATTTTGGATATTAGGCCCTTATAGGAGGCATTGCTTGCAAATATATTTTCCCATTTGGATGGTTCTCTCTTTAGCTTTTTGATGATTTCTTTTGCTGAACAGAAGCTTTTTAGTTTGATGTAGTCCTATTTATTTATTTTAGCTTATACTTCCCTTACCTTTGAGGTCAAATTCACAAAATCCTCTTTAAGTCCAAGGTCTTTGAGTTTAGTTCCTATGTTTTCTTCTATGCATTTTATTGTTTCAGATCTTATATTCAGGTCCTTAATTCATTTTGAGTTAATTTTGGTGTGTGGTGATAGACAACAGTCTAGTTTCATTCTTTTGTAGATGGCTTTCCAGTTTTCCTAGCACCATTTATTGAAGAGGGTTTCCTTTCTCCACTGTATGTTTTTGGCTTCTTTGTCAAAAATTATTTGCCTGTATAAATATGGGTTTACTTCTGGACTTTCATTTCTGTTCCACAGGTCTGTGTGTCTGTTTTGCTGCCAATACTATGCCATTTTAATTACTGTCGCTTTGTAGTATAATTTGAAGTCAGGCAGAGTGATGCCTCCAGACTTGTTCTTTTTTCTCAGGATGGCTTTGGCAAATCGGGGGGTTTTGTGCTTCCATACAAATCTGTTGATTTTTGTTTTATTTTCTTAAAAAATGCCAATGAGATTTTGATAGGGATTGCAGTAAATCTGTATAATACTTTAGGTAATATGGTCATTTTAACTATGTTCATTCTCCCAATCCAGGAGCAGGGAATACCTTTCCATTTCTTGTACTTTCTTTAATTTATTTTAATTTGCTCTTATACTTTTCATTATATAGATCTTTCGCTTATTTTGTTAAATTTATTCCTAGGTATTTTATTCTTTTTGTTGCAGTTGCAAAAGGAATTATTTTTTCTACTACTTTTTCTGGTTCTTCATTATTAGAGTATAGGAACGCTATGGATTTTTGAACTTTGATTTTGTATACAGAGACTTTACTGTATTTGCTTATTGTTTCTAGTAGTGTTCTTGTGGAGTCCTTAGGGTTTTCTAAAGAGAGAATCATGTCATCTTCAAATAGTGACAGTTTGACTTCATCATTTCCTATTTCGATGCCTTTTATGTCTTTCTTTTGCCTGATTGCACTCACTAGGACCTCCAATGTTATATTGAATAACAGCGGTGATAATGGACAGCCTTGTTTTGTTCCTGATCTTAGACGGAAGGTTTTTAGTTTTTCATCATTAAGTATAATGTTGGCTGAGGGTTTGTTATAGATGGCTTTTATTATGTTAAGGTACTTTCCTTCTATACAGATTTTGTTCAGTGTTTTGATCATAAATGAATGCTGTATCTTGGTGAAGGCTTTTTCTGCATCTGTTGATATGATTCTTGATTTTTATTGGTTTAGGTGGTGTATCATATTAATTGATTTGCATAAGTTTAACCATCCCTGTGCCTCTGGGATGAAGCCCACTTGATTATGGTGTATAATATTTTTAATATGTTGCTGTATTCAGTTCACCAGTATCTGATTTAGGATTTTTGCATCTGTGTTCATGAAAGATATTGGTCCGTAGTTTTCTTTTTTTGTGTGTGTTATTTTTACCAAGTTTTGGTATCAGGGTGATATTGGCCTCATAAAATTTGTTGGGAAGTATTGCCTCCTTTACAATTTTTTGGAAGAGTTTGAGGAGAATAGGTATTAAATCTTCTTTGAATGTTTGGTAGAATTCACTGATGAAGCCATCTGGTCCTGTACCTTTACTTTTTGGTAGGTTTTTCATGATTGTTTCAATTTCTATACTGCTGATCGGTCTATTTAGATTTTCCAGTTCTTCTTGATTCAGTGTAGTAATGTTGTATTTTTCTAAGTACTGGTCTATTTCTTCTAGGTTATTAAATTTGGTGTTATGTACTTTTTCATAGTATTCTTGTATGATCCTTTGTATTTCTGCGATGTCAGTTGTAATTTCCCCTCTTTCATCCCTGATTTCATTTATTTGTATTCTTTCTTCTTTTTCTTTAGTAGGTCTAGCCAGAGGGTTCTCAATTTTATTAACCTTCTCAAAGAACCAGCTCTTTATTGCATTTCTTTTTTCTATCTTTTTTTTTCAATTTCATTTATTTCTTCTCTAATTTTGATTATTTCTTTCCTTTTGCTGACTTTAGGCTTTATTTGTTCTTCCTTTTCTACTTTTTTAAGATGAAGCATTAGGTTGTTTATTTGGGCTCATTCTTGTTTTTGGAGACAGGCCTGTAATGATATGAATTTTCTCTTATGATCGCTTTTGCCATGTCCCAAAAGTTTCGATATGTTGTACTGTCATTATCATTCGGGTGTATATATCTCTTGATCTCTCTTTTTATTTCTTCTCTGACACAGTTATTCTTCAGTAGCATGTTGTTTAATCTCCATGTATTTGTGGTTCTTCCTGATTTCTTTCTGCAGTTGGTCTCTAATTTCAAAGCATTATGATCACAGAATATGTTTGGTAATAGTTCAACCCTCTTATATTTGTTGAGGTTATCTCTGAGTCCCAGTATGTGGTCAATTCTTGAGAATGTTCCATGTGCGCTAGAGAAGAATGTATAAGCGGTTGCTTTGGGATAAAAGGCTCTGTAAATGTCAATTAAGTCCAGTTGGTCTAATGTATCATTTAAGGAAGTTATTTCCTTATTAATTTTCTGTTTGTATGATCTGCCTATATCCGACAGTGGGCTAATTAGGTCTCCTACTATGAGAGTGTTTTGGTCTGTTTCTCCCTTTAGTTCTGTTAGTAATTGGTTTACATTTATCGGGGCTCCCTGATTGGGAGCATAGATATTAATAAGTGTTATGTCTTCTTGGTGCCTGATTCCCTTTATCATTATGAAGTGTGGCTCAGTATCTTTCTTTACCTTTTTTTATTTTGAAATCTCATTTGTCTTGTATTAGTACTGCTCCTCCCGCTTTTCTCTGAATGCTGTTTGCATGAAATATCATATTCCACCCTTTCATTTTGAGTCTATGTTTGTCTTTGGAGCTGAGATGTGTCTCCTGGAGGCAGCATATGGTTGGGTTTTGTTTTTTGATTCATTGTTCAACTCTGTGCCTTTTAATAGGTGAGTTCAGTCCATTCACATTTAGGGTGATCATTAAAATATGAGGTCTTCTTATAGCCAGCCATTTTATCTTTTGCTTTCTGGTAGCTTGGTGTTTCCATTGCTTCCTCGTCCTTGTGCTTCTGTTTTTTTTTTTGTTTTTTGGGTTTTTTTTTTGGTTGGCTTTTGGGGATTTTCCCTCAGTCTTCTTGTTTTATGTTATATTCAATGGTTCTGAATATTTGGCATGTGGTTACCATTATGAATATGTAAAAGATATATATATATATATATATATATATATATATATATATATATATATATATATATATGCCATCATCCCTTTTCTTCTGCACATGCCTACTCTCCATTCTCCTTTGTGAATTTGCATCTTTGAAACTCCTTTTCAGTCATTGTTATCTCAATTTGTCCCTATGTATGCTGAACGTTCATTACTATCTTGCTATAGCAATTCTCTTATTATTATTTAAGCTTATAATGCCCTGTTCTTAGTAAGGGTTGCACTCCTCTGCTTCTATTTGCCCGATATTCACTTTACTTCTAATTATGCATTTTTTTTTGTCATTCTGTTTTAGGTGAGCTGACCCCTTTTAGTATTTCCTATATTGCAGGCCTCGTAGTGGAGAATTCTCTCAATTTTTGTATGTCTGGAAAAGCCTTAATTTTTCCTTCATATCTGAAGAAGAGTTTAGCTGGATATGTTACTCTAGGCTGTTAGTTTCTTTCACTTAATAGTTTAAATATTTGATTCCATTCTTTTCTGGCTTGTAAGGTCTGTGCTGAGAAGTCTAAGGATAATCTAATGGATTTTCCTTTATAACTTACCGTTTTCTTCTCCCTGGCTGCCCTGAGAATTCTGTCTTTATCGTTGATTTTTGATAACTTTAATACAATGTGTCTGGTGAAGGCCTTTTTGGGTTGAGATAATTGGGTGTTCTGTTAAATTCTTGAATTCCAAGCTCCAGCTCATTTCTTAGAGTTTGGAAATTCTCATTCACTATTTGCCTGAAAATGCTTTCTAGTCCATGTTCCTTTTCCTCGCCTTAGATAATGTCCATTATTCTTATGTTTCCTCTCCTGATGGTATGAGCTAGTTCTTATTTCTTTCATTAGTTTTCATTCTTTGGTTTCTCTCTTCTTCCTTCTGATTTATTTCTAGATTTCAGTCTTTGATATCACTGATCCTTTCCTCCATTTGGTCAACTCTGTTTCCCAAGTTTGCTATTTCATTTTTCAACCCTTACAATGTGTTCTTCAACTCCAGAAGTTCTATTTGGTTCTTTTTGAGGGTTTCAATGTCCCTGCTCTGTTCATCTATTTATTTTTCAATTCCTGAAATTGTTGATATGACTCATTTCAGAACTCACTGAGTTTTTTCAGAAGTACCATCTTGAAATCTCTGTCATTTAAATTGCATATTTCTTTATCCGTAATTTTATTTTCTAGAGATTTTTCTCTTTCTGAGTTGCCTTGTCACCTTGGTGTTCATGGTTTTTAATGGACTATTTCTCCACCTGTGCATTAATGGAAGCGTATTCTGCTTTTTTTATTTCCAGAAAGAAGATTTATTATATAAAGGTCTCTTTTTAGCCTGCTGCAAAAAAGGGCGCTTTTCTTTTGGTTTCTAGTAGGTGGCGTGTAAGTCTCTTGGATCCCTGCTTTATGCAAAGCTTTAAAAATTCCTTTTTATTTTCTGATAGATATTTAATCATGCTCGCTACCCTCAGTTTCAGTCCTTTTCAGTGTTTGCAACAGTTACAGTAGCATTTGCTCAGTTTCCCCTGGGGCTCCATGGTGTTTAATCTCGGAGGGTATGGGGGGATGTGCCCTCTGGGTTGGATTGGGGGCTGGGGCTCAGCCTTGGTTTTGCAACTTCAGCTGGTAAAAATCAGCTATTGTTTTTCTGCTGTACCTCTTTTCTGCCTTCTGCCCTGATGATTGGTTCCTGCCTCTGGCTGGCCACAGGGAGCTCACAGTTTTCCCAAGCAGGGCTGTTCAAGGAACTCATCACTCCTTCTCCCCTCCCCCTCCTCCTACAGGGAGCTCCGGCAGCTGCGAGAGGCGGGTTCTTTATTTCTCCCAGTTCACCGCCTGACTCCTGATGTTCTGACCTGTGGTAGCTCTTATGCGCAGATCCCATGCTCAGACGTGCTGGTGTGCAGTTTGGGTGTTGTTTTTTTTGTTGAGGTTTTAGATGTTCAGCTTATTGTTGTTTCAAGGGGAGAGATCTGGGGATGTCTGTCACTCTGCCACATTTCCAAAGATCCCATGCTAATTTTTTTAAGTCAAATAAACAAAGCTTTTTTTATCCAATTCTGGAGAAGGCATCCCAAAAGGCTGCATTCGGAGATCTAATTTGCATTTCTCATAACCAGAACATTTACATATACGACAACAAGGCAAATACAAATGTACACATGAAGATCAAAATCCAACTCCTGGAAGACAGAAACTAAAGGGTGGTGGACATTATGATCCCATAGACTCTAGCCCACTGAAAACACTTTCAGTGACTTAGGGTTCCTTGACAACCAGACAACCCGGAGGATTCCTTGATAACCAGACCATCCGGCCAGAGATTGTCACGTGAGGATGTGTGGGATTGCCCCATAGGCATCCCTCAACCCTCTAGAGTTAGACCTAGGTTGGGCCCTGAATCCAACATCCTGGAGGAAACAGTTCCTTCCCAACCAACCTGAAACCAAGCACACACAAGTAATGAAACGATCCTTCCAACAACCTTATACCAAAATGGGAATAGAAACAGTAATTAAAGTAACCTCAGGGGTTCACCTATCCACATCCTTTCTGAAGCACTGAATTAAACAGGTTCAGGTGGACACTTTGCTTCACTGTTGAGGTGGGTCAGGCAGCTGTTCTGGTGGTCAGCACCAAACAGCTGTCTCCTAAAAAAAGATCCCTTGTTCACTGGAGATGCAGGCAAGTAAGCTCCGAATGAGATGCCACTGCCAATTACTTTGCCAATCGTTTACACCAGACCAATGGAGAGTCCTTTTAGGAGAGTCCCATCTGAGTCGTCAAATTTGTTATGGAATTCAAGGGGTTTGCCACTTGGGTTGCTCTAATCAAGAAGGGAGGCTTAGCCATTGCTTATATACACTATTTGGTTAATTGCATGTTGATTTCTTCTTTGCAGTGGGCTAAACTTATCTGGTTGGGTTCTGGTTAAGCTCATCAGGTTACAACTGTATCTGCAAAATACTGTGCTACATTTGATATTTAACAAGAATAACATTTAGTAAGAACTGTCCAGACCTTAAGATCCTTGTCCTATCTAACACCATGACGTAGGTGTTATTATGTGATGTATGAGAAAATTGAGGTGTATAAATTCACACCTGTCTTTCATAGGTATGCCCTGTGTATGAATGATTAGCACAGGGCTGGTCCATTGTAGGCTCTCAAGAAATGGTGGCAAGTATTACTCTGCTAGAATGCATTACTATGCTACAGAAGGATGGAGAAAAATTAAATGTTGTCCATGCCATGTAGACAGAGTTTATTTAGTGTTAATTTAATGATGTGATGGTATGGCTCCAGGAGCTACACTAAGACTGGCCCTTGACAGGCACTGGAGTACATTCAGAAATGCCTGAGAGTTTAACAGTGATGACAATGATGGGATGATAAGGGAACCCTCATTGAATGCTGAGGTGGATTTTGCCTAGTTTTGTGTGTCCCCAGAAACTGTCTCCTTCCTCCACTTATCAGAGGCACCCCTCACCCTTTCAGATAGCTCAAGACTAGCCAAGTTGTCCTCGACCCAGTCACTTCCCTGAATGACATATTGGAGCTAAGTGCAAGGGGGAGCTGATCTCAGAGGGACACAGAGGCTCCCCAGTGTGTGGTGGGAAGGAGAAATGACTGAGGTCTGAGGAATCCTTTACAATCCAGGTAACTTTGAAATCCTGTCACTAATGGGGATATCAGGGGTGGGATAAAAGGGGGGCAGAGAGAGAGTGGGGCTGGGCCTCACACATCCTAAAGGGATGTGTGGATCCCCAGCTGCAGCATCTCATCTCAGACCAGAACTCACAACATATTATAGCCTCTCACAACTGCTACCATAGGTATGTACCATTTCACCATCCCCATTTTACAGACCAGGACACTGAAGCACACAAGGTCATAGTAACTTGCCTAAGATAGGACAAATAATAAGGGTTGGAGCTGGAATTGAAAATCAGATCTGCTCTTCCTCAGGGCCAGAAGTCTACTGTTGTGCTGTAAAGTCCTCCCTAATTTAATCGCTACAAAGTACCTGCTCCTTCTATTAGCTGCATGCTGGGTACAGATTTTTGAATTGTCATACTCACACCTAAAGTCTGCACATTAAGATGGCCTTGGTCTCATTTCTTTTATTGAACGAGAGAAAAAAATATTAACTTAGGAAACTTCTTTCTCAGAGCCTGAAACCACATTCTCCTCATATTTATTCTTATATCCAATTGCTGGGATAAGATTCTAAAAGTAACAAACTGTTGGTAGAGATGTGGGGGCAAAGAGTCTCTCTCCCACACTGTTGGTAGAGCTGAGAATTGACACATTCTTTCTGAAAGGCCAACTAGGAAATGTAACAAAGGCAGACACTTTAGTCTTCTTAGTTCACTGGTGGACCCCTAGCTTCCAGAACACTGCCTACAACATAAGCTGGCTCTCAGTTAATGTTTGTGGCTGGAATGAATGAAGTGCCTGGCCTCAGTGAATGGCAGCCTTTATTATTGCTGCTCCCCAGCACAGGTGCTGCTGGAGAGGAGCTAGTCAATGAGATAACAGTTCACACTGCTAAAGTGACATCCATCTAGTTGATGAGATCAGAAACCCGTGAGACATTCTTCTCACTCTCCGAAGCTGCCACTTTTTATTTAGACCATTCACTCCTATCATGGCAGAAAGTGAGAGATGGGTTTCTTTGTAGCTTCACCCATGTCATGTCATCAAAACTTAGGTTTAGGTGTTTCAAACTCTCAGTCACTCCATGTGCATTTGCAAATATTAAAATCAACTGCCCCTGTGGCTATATTGAGACACAGGTTATGCTTCCATCACAGTAAGTTTATTGCAGTGGTGACAATGAGACCTATAACATTTCTTTTGCTAAAAATTAAATAAAATAAAGTAAATTAAATATAACTGCCCTGTGAAATATAAATGTTTTAGGTACAGTTTGATATTTTCCTTCTATTAAAGAATAATTGAGAGTAATAATACAGTATATTATTTTCAATTGCTATGTGTCGAACACATCAACAATATAGTAATAATTATTAACTTCATTTTAGAGAACACAAGTAAGTCTTAGTAAGATATAGAAACAGGACTAAGGTTATACAGCCAATAAACAGATGGTAAGTCTGGCACCAAAGTCTGTGAACTTTCCATTATATATTTCAAGTAAAAGTACTGACATTACTGAGAAAAAGTGTATTGCATTGGAAGATCAGTTATAGGGGCAGAAGTAATTGGCAGAGATAAATATTTGATAGTTTCCTGTTTGTCAAATACAAGTTAAAGTTATTTGAAAATTTGTGAGTAAAATACTTAAATTTTACTAGATGTTGATTTTAATATCCTGGATGGACCAAGATATAATTTAGTTTAGGAAAACATAATTGAAAATAGAATCTCTTTAGTGTCATTGCTACTTGAAACTCAAAGAATGACATGTAAACTTTTTCCTTTTTGGTCTGCCAGAATATTTTATAAAACTATTTTATTTATTAAGTAATTTTAGAGTTGTTATAAAAGTAGAATATTTAAAATGTCGCCAAACTATATAAAATCTTTTACATGGTTAATATTTAAATAGCCATAAAAGTATACAGAAAGAAAATTTAAACTACAGGTAACAATGAACATGTTGGCATATTTCTTTTAAATCTTTTTTATAATTCTGTATGAGTGTAGATATATGCATAAATTACTTTATTGAGGTTACACTTTCTATAGAGTTTTACCTATGACGTGGTTATAAAATGTTTTGTTCTTTTTCTATTAATAAATGTAATAATTTCAAGAGCAGAAAATAAAGATTGGCAAAAAGAGGAGTAAAGGGAGAATAAAGCCTGAGCAAATATAAAAACATACTCCCAAAAAAACTACAAGAAATAAACACTGTGTTGTTACTGGCTGACAAATACCAATTATTAATGGTAGTATGTATGATTATTTTCATAGAAAAAAGGCAAAAGAATTGGTGGAAACATCTGAAAATAAAATGAAGGACATTAATATAAAATCTGAAAGACCTAGGAAAAGAAAATGATAAAACTCTTTTGAGTGCAATATTAGAAGATTTGAATGAAAGGAGAGAATTCAAGCTTAGAGGATGGTGAGCATGGTAGCTGATGGAGAGAGGAAGACATCACCATAAAATCACCTAAGCCCCAGTCACATCACAGGCTGACCGCACAATTACAATGCAGAGACCCTTTGCTCCACTACACTTGCCATTATACACAGTAGCTCATTGGGAAGAAAACAAGTATGATGATAGCCAGGGGTGAGACAGGGGACATTTTGAACACAAAGGACCCTATAATCCAGGGGGTCAGAAATGGCTTCTAATAGGGGGTGATGTGTAGGCCATAGGACTAGTATCCATGGCTACTGAAAGCTCAAAGAAAAGGATCAGAGCTCCAACCAGTGTGAAATCTATGTATGTCACCATTGCTGTCAGAGAGCCCCAAGCAGGAGATTCAAGAGGCCTCAGAAGAGCACACTGTTTCCAAGTAGAAGGTCTTGAGCTGTGGTGGTGAGGTCTCAGACTTCCCTGGATCTCTGTGGAGCCTTCAAAACTGTCAAATGCTGGTTCCCCAAATGTTACCAACACACTTGTTGATATGACAAAGCTGAATTTATTGTTTACCTCAGTAAGGGAGAATCCCATCTCTCAGAGTTGTGGTGGTGTTTCAGGGAGGAAAGGAAAGGTTAGAATTTACTGAGAAATAGAAGTTTGGTTTAAGGCAGAGGCTCTTTCAACCCCGTGACTTGATTAGGATTGGGTAAGGATCATGATAACAACTATAACGCAGGAGTCCCAGACCTGGAACTTGCACCTGAGTTTGGATATTCTGGAAAAACCACCAGTAGGACCAGAGTGGTGAGAAATGTTGTTTGTTACTCACGAGGCAGTGGTAGACGTAGGAGCTGCAGGAAGAAAAACTGCTGCTGATCAACAGCAAGCAGAGCTTTTTATGCCCACAAGCGGGGGGGGGGGCGGATTATCTTATTGGAGGAGCAACCTCCTTCTCAGATGGATAGGAGCAAGATGTGTTGCTTGGTTACAGGAGCAGATAATGTCCACAGGAGCAGCAGACAACATCCTGAGGAGTAGGCACTGCTCAAAGTTCTTTGTGTGCTACCTTCCTTGGCTGCTGGCTGGGCAGCTGTCAGTCTTCTGAGTATGTGGAAGGGCTATGTTCTGAGTTAGCCCTATACCAACAGTCTAAGATTTGTGAAAGCAACAAAGGCAGGATTTTAAGGAGAGGGATACAAAAAATTTTAGGGCACAAACTGTTGATGCTTTCCATTTCTTGAAGAGCTGATAGGTCTTTGGAGAAGTTCCTGTAATGAAGAAAGTATTTGCCTGGACAGGGGAATCTTGGAAAATACCAATGGTGACAGTGGACTAGGAAAGTCACATTTATGTATGGGATGGTTTTGTTTCTGTGTCCCGGCTGAGTATGTAGATAAACTGTTTTGATCCTTATATATAGCATTTTAATGAATAATAACCTTAGGTATGTGTCTATTTTGTGGTGTCAAAGTCCTTTAGTTTTCCTGAATCTCAAGGAAAGATGACAGCTACTCTTAGGTGTGTGTTAAGCCCTGAGAAACAAACTAAATCTCTTTCAGCAGTTCGCTAAAACCTTTAGGTGGATATTTTATTTAATCCTCACAAACACAATGCAAAATAGGCACTATTATTTGTCCCTATTTTATAGAGAAGGAAACTGAGGCTCTGGCAGGTAATAATTAGCTCACATTCATGTGGCTACAAATACAATTATTTCCAGAAAGATCAAGAAAAACTACCCTCAAGAAAACTACCTTATTCTGTTCCATTGTGCAGAAGGGAGCTGGGTTCCAAGTTCAAGGTAATGATTTGGCGATTCTGTTCAAAGGGTGGAAGACTAAGGCCTTCACCTACTCCAGTCTGGGTCTGGGTTGGCTCCCGTCGGCTTCGCGAGGACGCGCGGTCTCTGCCCCACAGCCATTTTCGGTACAGAGTTCTCGGCCTGGGCCAGTGCTACTATGCAGATCAGAAGCCACTGGCTCACCAGTCTGCGCAAGCTCCGCTAGGCTGGTGTCCGCGGCGCCTGCTTTGCCCTTTTCAGGTTACCAGGGGGCCCTACGACACAATCGTCAGTGCGGGGATGTAGAAGGTGGAAGGGCGACGGCAGCCACGTGACCAGGGAGCCGCGCGCAGGCTAGTTGGGGACAGCCATCTGGAGGCCAGGACGGCTGCGAGCTCGCTCAGACTGCTCCCCTAACTCTACCACCTTCTCCTTTCGCTCTGCGTGGACCACACGGTGAGGCTGCAGCGGTGAACGCGACTGAAATTCTGACACACGTATCTGTAACGCCCTGGCGACTCTGACAAGCAGCCGCGTGAGTTTCCCGAACACCAGAAGGCCCTGGGAGGAGACACTTCACCCTGATTTGTGGCAGTTCTTGCTCTTCCCACAAGGCAAAGGAGGGACTTGGTCCCAGCGTTCCCCCTAGCTCAGAGCGGTGCTGTTATATCACGGTTACACCTCCCCACCGCCCTTGGAAAGGTGTGCTTTCCGCTGGAGTACCCCCCACGGGAGCGGACTTAGGGGGTGGAGTTCGTATCTTTTGACCTCTGGCAGGACTTCTTGGCACTGAAAAAGTTGTCCCCCCGCCGCCTCCCCCCGAAAAACCTAACATTTTCACAGGTATGCCATAATAGAAGAGTTCACCTGATTATGAATAGGGCTTGAGAGCTTCAGGAAGTGAATTTGTTACCTGACTAATTTATTGCTTAGAGTAGGGGCCTTAAACATATTTACATGTTAACTGGCAGAGAGACCACGGATTATCCAGATGATACACTGGGATCACCCAACCAAAAGCACATGGAATCCTCAAAACATCTTAGAGTTTCACAGAGAGATGCTGACTTTGATTTCTGTTAGCACTACCCCAAGCCCCAACCGACAAAAATGCTTCAGAAACTTAATTCAGCAAAATTCTTACCAGGTCTTGTAACGGGATAGTCCAACTGGTGGAAAAAGTTGATAAACTAATGTAATAGACTGAGAGACTTTTTAAGAGCTATATATTTTGCATAGCATAAAATGCACTAATTTTAAGTGTACAATTGTTTTTGTAAATTCACAGTTGTGCAACGATCACCACAATCCAGTTTTCAGACATTTGCATCACCACCCCCCCCCAAATTTCTGGAAGTCTGTTTATAGTTGATCTCTCCTTCTACCTCTAGCTCTAACAACCACTTTTCTGCCTTCTGTCTCTATATAGTTGCTTTTTCTGCATAGTTATTGTGAATGGAATCATACAATGTGGCCTTTTGTGACTGGTTTCTTTCACTTATCATGGTGTTTTCCAAGTTCATCCAAGTTGTAGCATGTATCAGTACTTCATTCCTTTTTATGACTAATATTCCACAGTGTGCATATAGAATGTTTATCCACTTATCAGTTAATGGACATTTGACTTATTTTTAATTTTTGGTTATCATGAGTAATCCTAGTGAGGAAATTTGTGTGGACATATGTTTTCAATTCTCCTGATTTCACTAACTTGTGCCAGTGTTTCCCTAACACCCTTAGTAGACCTCTAGCATAACACTTAGCACACTGCCAGTAAGCTTGGATTCATTCTCTCTCTCTCCACTTGGAGGGCAAGGAACGTGTTCACTTGTTCTCTGGTATAGGAGTGGAATTTCTGGGTCATATAGTAACTGTATGTTTAACTTTCTTAGGAATTTACAGACTGTTTTCCAAGGTGGCCGCACCATTTACTATTCCCATTGGTAAATATATGAAGGTTCTATTTTCTCCACATTCTCACCAGCTCTTATTTTATCTAGTATCTCATTGTGATGTTAATTTGCCTAGACTGAGTGGTATTTGGTTTAGCTAGTGTCACTTCACTTTAATGAATACCTTTTAAAATATTTAAATCTAGGCGTCAAAGTGAATAATACGTGGTTCCTCCTTGCAAGAAGCTCATGGTTCCTTAGAGAAACAGATAATTGTAGTACAGTGTGTTAAGTGCTCTGATGGAGCTGAGCACAGGGTGCTGTGGGGAGCAGAGAAGAGGGACACCTAACCTAGGTTGGGGGGTAGATGGAAGCCTTTTCTAGAAAGAGCTTTAATGTGCCTCTGGTTTCCTTTTGTGCAGTCTTATCAAAATTATATAGGTACATAGTTTTTAAAAACTCAGAGTTTTACATGGTTTGCCATTTTAAAAAAATTAAAGGAGCCCTCAGCCTTCCTTCTCATTCCCTGCTCCCCCCAAAGCAATCACTTTCTATTATTTTAACTTTTTGGATATTTACTTATATATCTTTCAGTAGCATAGCATGTTTTTATTTGAGGAAGAAAAATAATCAGCCCTGACATAGGCCAAGTAATCGCCATTCTCACTTGCACTTATTTCTAAATGGGTCAGCCCCATTAAATATTAATACATGATTAATTATGAAAGCCACAGTCACAATGCAACCTACCTTCCTGCAATTTAAATGAAAGAAAACAGGTATTACCAACAGGTACTGGAGTAACTGAAGTAATACAAGATATACATTTTAAAGGAGTGGCTAAGGACTTGTTTTCCTCATTCATACTTCAGTACCATATAACTTCAATATGCTACAACCCAATTGCAACTGTTAACTATGAAGAATGGTATTTTCACTTATAAAGTTTCAAAGAAAAAGCCAAATCACAGGCAAATAGCATTGTATAGGACAGAAGTTGGCAAACTATGAGATAAGACTGTTTTTTCAGATGAACATTTATAATCAGTTTGATGGTAGGGAACACTAACTTTCAACCAAAATTAAATCAAATGTTATTTTTCTTCCCCATGTTTTTCATTAGCAGACCTGTATTAGTAGGTATTATATTTGGATTTCATCAATAAAAAAATTATGGAAATTTATTTTTTCTGTTATAGAAGTACCTACATAATATCCTCAGTTTTGTTTCTTGGCCCATAAAGCCTGAAATATTTACTATCCAACCTTCACAGAAAAAGTTTTCCAACTTCCAGTTTAATAGTCTAAACAGAAGAATGAAAAGCAATTGCCACATACTTGCTGTGTGACCTTGGGAAATCACTTCGCTAGCCTTGATTTTCATTCTTTATTAAGTAGAGATAAATGGTGATGGGTAGATGAGATAACCTCTATGGTGAAACCCCCATCCCCTAAGGTTTTGATCAACTAATCATGCAAATATTTATTGAGCTACTACTATGTAGCAAGAACTGTTAAAAGCATTGGGGATATAGTAGGAAACAAAATTCTTGTCCTGAAAAAGATTACTATTCCAGATGAAAGACTTAAGATGCAATACGTGGTCTGAGATTGGATCCTGATTTGAAAAAATTGGCTTTATAGGACATTTTGAGGAAAAGTAGGGAAATATGAATATGGGTGGGCATTAGATAAGATGGAAACTAGCATGGAATGGTAGAGGCTATTAACTGAAAAAAGCATTATGTGCAGTATTATTTCATTTTGGTAGAAAATGCATATCTGTAAATACTTAGAAAAATACCTGGAAGGTTATGTACTAAGCTGTAAACAGTTGTAATATCTGGGTGGTGGGAATATAATGTTTATTTACTTTCGTTTTCTAATTTTCTACAATGAACATATACTTTGTAAAGAATAAAAGATGCTTTCTAATTAAAGAAATCTCTTCCTGGAACTTACATACTAGTGCCTCTTGTAAGTATTAATATTGCTATATCTGTCACTTTTTCCTGGGGGAACACATGTAAGAATGGAGAGTACTCCCTGTACCCCCTCCTTGCAAGTAACAAAGGATGAAGGCGTTCTCTGTGAGATGGCTGTAGAATGTAAACTGATGCTGCTGGTATTTCTTTTGGAGTTTTACTGGTAAGTAGAGCTTTCTTATACCTAAGAATGGAGTGGGATTTTGTAGTGTGGCCAGCATTTGCCCTGCAATAACATCAGTAAGTAGTTGTGACAGAGACCATATTTGACCCAGAAAACCAAAAATATTTACTATCAACCTTTTAAAGAAAAGGTTGTGGATCCCTGTTCTAGGCTCACCAGAATACTATCTCAGTAGGCATGTCTGTGGGGAGAGAATGCCCACTTTACAGTTAAGCTGATAAAATTCTGATTTATAAACTTCATTCCCTCCTGATCTTTATTAGCATGTGTTAGTATTCCCAATTTCACATGACTCGGGGTTACTTACAAGATTGGACTTCTTATCCTCCAAAGCTGAAATGAAGGCCAGATTATAGAAAAACAGAAAAGTCATTAAGGTAAATGATAGCCTGTGAGCCCTATCAATAGTTTGCTAGCTAGTGCTTCAAATTTAGTTTAACTGCCTCCTCTCAGAAGCCTCCTCTCACTCTATCTGATTTCACTGTCGTGCACCTGTGCACCCATAGCACCCTTTGCAGACCTTTATCGTAACACTTAGCACACTGACCTGTGAGCCTGGATTCATTCTCTGGCTCTCCACTAGAGAGGGACCATGTTCAGTTGTTCCCTGGTATAGCCCCTGAACCTAGCATAATATCTAGCATATACATAGTAGGTTACTAGCTGTGTATCCTTGGCCATGCTAGTTCTCTGAACTTCAGATTTCTTGTCAGTAAAATGGGGATAATAATAATAGTGGCTACCTCAGTTGTTGTGAGGATTAAATGCATGTGTGTTAACAATTCAGTGAGTACTTGTTGAATGACTGAATTACATATAGGAAATTGTTTAGATTATGCTGGGAATTGTAAAAGTATGTATCACCAGTACCTAAAGTTTACCTTGTTTACATCAGCAACACACTTATCTTACATTGCCCACCCAGACAGGGGCAGCATTCATTTATTCTGTCAGCACATATTTATTTATTCTGTCTGCCCAGTGTGTGCCTGTATTATGCTAGATATTCGGGATACAGCAGATTATCCACAGTCTCCACCCTTATGGAGATTACATTCTAGTGGGAAAGATGGGTTAATAAACAAGTAAAGTGATATATAAAAGTATATTACAGACTGTGATCAATGATAAAATAAATGGGCTAAATTGGAGTAATTGAGGCAGGCTGTGACATATCTGGTGATTAGGGATACCTTCTTTAAAGAGGTGACATTTATGGTGAGACTGGAAGAATGAGCCAACCATGAGAGGAGTTGAGGAAAGAATTTCAAGCAGAGGGAATAGTAAGTGCAAAGGCCTTAAAGCCAGAAAGGATGTGGCATGTTCAAAAATGGAAGGAGGCAAAGAGGGTAGAAGGATAAAGAGGTTGGGCTCATTCTAAGAGTAGAGGGAAGCCATTTAATGAGTTTAATGAGAGTGAAATTATTTCTCATTCTGTTTTTTAAAAACTTAAAAAAAATTCCATGTGGTAGACAGAATAATGCCCTCCCCAGCCCCCTGATATCCAGAACCCGTGAAATAATGTTACTTTATATCACAGAACAGACTTTTCAAATGTCATTAAGTTAAGGATCATGACAGGAGATTATCCTGGTGAGTCCCATATAATTACAAGGGTTCTAAGAGGGAGAAAGAAGGATCAGAGTCAGAGGAAGGAGATGTGATGATGAGAACAGGGCTCATAGAGATTTGAAGATAATATGCTGCTGGCTAGAAGATGCAAGAACAGGCCATAAGCCAAGGAATGCAGGCAGCCTTAGAGGCTGAAAAAGACAAGGGAACAAACAGATTTGCCCCTAAAGCCCCCAGAAAGAATGCAGCTCTGCTGACACCTGGACTTCAGCCTGTGAGACCCATTTTGAAATTCTGACCTTCAGAATTGTAATATACATCTGTGGTGTTTTAAGCCACTAAGTTTGTGGTAATTAGTCACAGGAGCCAATACTCCCTGTGTGAAAAGATAAACCCGAAACTAATGAGATTAAGTAATTTGCAGGGATGGATAGGAACAGGATAGAAAGGATAAGCAAATGGGAATGGGATGGGAAAGTGACATTTTCTGAGTTTATCTTTTGTATATAGTTCTCGTTTATGGAATGAGATTAATATTTCACCAACTAAAAAATTTTAAATCAATATGCATAAAGGGAGGACTCAAAATGGAATACAAACAGAAACAAATGCATTTAACTGTATTACAAGTGAATAACAACCACAATGAAGGGGTGGGAGAAAATAACTAACCTAAGTGTAATAGACTGAATTTTGTCCCCTCAATCCCTATGTTGAAGCCCTAACCCTAAATGTGACTGTATTTGACAATAGAGTGTTTAAAGATGTAATTAAGGATAAGTGTGGGGCCCTAATCCAATATGATTAGTGTCCTTATAAGAAAAGGAAGAGATACCAGGGATGTGTGCATATAGAGAAAAGGTCATGTGAGGACACAGCAAGAAGGTGGCCATCTGCAGGATAGGGAGAGAGGCCTCAGAAGATAGCAACCCTATTAATATCTTAGTCTTGGACTTTTAGCTTCCAGAGTTGTGAGAAATATATTTCTATTTTTTAAGCCACCCATCAGTGATACTTAGTTATGTCAACCTGAGTGGAGTAACGCACTAAGTAACTTTGGAAAAGGGTATTTTGACTATATACTCTAAAGTAATGGTTCTCAATCTTCAGTATGCACTGGAGTCACCTAGAGGGCTTGTTAGAACTTTGTTGACTGGTCCCTACCTCCAGAATTTCTGATTGAATAGGTCTAGGACAGGGCTCAAGAATTTGCATTTTTAACAAGTTCCCAGGTGATGCCAATGCTGCTGGTCCAAGGACCACACTTTGGGAACCACTATTCTAAGGCTGAAGACAAAACAAAACTATATAAATGATATATTCTTAGTAGGTTTTCCACAGCGGTATGGATTAACAATGCTAAATCTACTTTGTGTATATTCTAGTATTGAGCAAATAAGTAAATATATTGTGAATAATAAGAATCAGATTTTACTTTGTAATAGGAAGGAGTTACACATAAGGAAAAACAGAAGACTAGTAGTGATTATAGGTATCGGTATGAATGTATTATATATATATATGTATATATATATGTATGTGTATATGTATGTATATATGTATGTGTATATATATATATATGTATATATATATATATATATATATGAATGGAAATTTATCATTTGGAAAGCACCACAGTAACAACTGTTCCAAGTGAGAATCATCGATGGATACTAAAATTAATGGATAAAATAATATGATAAACAGTATATTTATATAGTCTCATAGTATCTCTCTACAAAATACCTGTTCATTACAAAGGGCAAAGGTGAGGAACCTGGCAAACACTACCTTAGCCAAGTGATCAAATTAACATCACCAGTAATGAACAAACTGATATCATGTGCCTCTTGATAGGATACAATGAGAAGGATAGGCCATCATTCTTGCCAAAACACATAACCTAAACTGAGTCATGATGAACCATTAGACAGACCTCAAATTGAAACTGGTCATTGTTTTTCAAACTTGTCATGGTAATGAAAGACTCCCCTTCCCCCCAAAAAGGCCAAGGAAATCCAGATTAAAAGAGCTAAAGGAATCATGCATGATCCTGGATCAGAAAAAGGACATTTGTGGGGCAATTGGAGAAAATTAAATACTATCTATTGATTATGACATTGCATTAATGTTAATTTTTTATTAATAATGCTGTACTATGGTTATATACGATGTTAATATTTGGAAAATCTGGGTGAAGTGTATATGGGGATTTCTTTGTATTATTTCTGCAACTTTTTTTGGTAAGTCTATTTCAAAATGAACAGTTGAAAGTGAAATGTGTTATTTAACCTCCCCCATACACACACACAATATCCATGGGTGATCTGACTGCAGTGTGACTTTTAGAGGGGCCAGAGTATAAGTGCGGAGACTAGTCAGGAGACTGCTGTACTAGACTAAGGGAGAGATGGTGGTGGCTCAGACTATGGGGATGGCAGTGGAAATGGAGAGAGGTGGGTTGATTCAGGATACATTTCGACATCTTCATGGTAAAGACATTGCACAAGAGCGAATGGAAAGGAGAACAACTTCAATTGAAAAGGAAGTTCTCTGGGGATTACCTTTAGATAAAATATAGAACAGAATAGACCCTGCATGCCTGTAAGTGTTTTCATTAGATATTCTCCTCCTGTGTTTGCCTCTGCCAAGAACTTTTCTCTTGTTCAAAATAAAGTACAATTTCTTTTTTAAAAATAATATATATATTTTTTATTTTTCAGTTATAGTTGGCATACATACTAAATGTTTTAGATGTTCGACATAGTTATTAGACATCTATATAACTCACAAAGTGACAACCTCAATAAATCTAGTGCCCCCCTGACACTGTACATAGTTATTACAGTATTATTGGCTGTATTCCTTATACTATGTTTTCTATCTTCATGACTATTTTGTAACTACCAATTTGTACTTCTTAATACTTTCCCCCCTTTTCACTGACCCCTCCAATCCTCCTGGAGAAATCTGTCCCTCCAGCTCTTGCCCTGAAGCCCGACAGCTCAGTCCCTCCCCCTATGTCCCTGGCGCTCCTTGAGCAGCTGCCCCAGTGCTGGAGCTCAGAGCAAGCAAGTCTGTCAGCGAGTAAGGCCAGGCTGGTTAAGAGGAAGGTCTCTGTTTCCCGTAGCCTTCTGTCTCACTCAGCTGCACCTCCCACTGGTTTTCACAGCCAGAGGTTGTGTGGACTTCTCTTCCTGGCGCTGGAACCCTGGGCTGGGGAGACTAGTGTGTGGCTGGGACCCCTTGCTCCTCAGGTGGGGGAGGGGGCTCTGCAGCCAAGATAGCCCTTCCTCTTCTTGATCGCCACACGCAGTTGTGGGACCAGGGTTTTTCGCATCTCCACCCCGCCTAACGTTTTGAGGTGACCTGTTATTTGAGGTGACCTAGCTGTGGGGCTTCCGTTCAGCCAGACCTCTGGCGACTCTGGTTGCTCTGTAGTTTTGTTATTTTGGTGTGGTCGCTAGAGGAGGCGTGCACAGTCTCTACCTTCTACGCCATCTTGAATTCTCTTTCTGAATCTAACCTTGAGTTTCCCTTTTTTCTATTGAGGATTTTTTTTCTGTGAAGTGTTGGAGTCACTTCCTTTGTGATCTCCTTTGTAATATAATGCCTGTTTTAGTTTTATTTCCATTGCTTTGATAGAGTGCTTCCACCAGGGGGAGCTCCTTACTATATGTAGGTCAATTTCTTTTTTTTAGGAGGCAAAAGAAAGGAGACTTCATCAGGAAAAATAAATGAGAGCAATGGAAAAACAAACAATAAGAAATAGGAACTGAACATCTCCTGAGACTTGACTTGGTCTCAGAACTAGCTGGCTTAAATGCCATTTCACTTGTTATGTTGTGTTTTGGTATGATTCTGGCCCATGTGTAAAGATTTCCCCCTTCCCAATCTATTTCATTTATTCTATCTACAAATATATATTGACCATATACTTTGTGTCAGCTATTGTTGTAGATTCTGAGGCTTCATATGTGAACAAAACTGACCAAGTCCCTGACCTGGAGCTTATTTCATATGTGAGCAACAGACAATAAGTGAGATAAACAGATAAAATAGTATATTAGGTAAGGATAAATGCCAAAGTTGGTGGGGGGCGGGAATGCAGGGGCTGTAGGTCATTGTACAAACTTTGACTTTTACTCTGAAAGAAATGAGAAGCATTGGGGAAATTTGAGTAGAGGGGTGATATGATCTGACATATTTTAAAAGGAACATTGGTGTTTTTTTGGATAATAAATTACAAGGGGACCAGTCTGGGCCTGGCTGGTAACAGTGGAATTAAGGAGAAGTTGTTAGGTTTTTGGATATATTTTGAAGATAGAGCTACGTGGACTTCCTAAAAGATCAGATATGGGATATGAGAAAAAGAGGAATAAAGGCGAAATGGTCACCATGTTGCAAAACACTATAGCATTAAATAAAATGTAACTGGCACTGTCTAGAGTTGTGTAACAGCATTTCTGTTTAAGATGATACCAAGGTTTTCATCCTGAGCAGCTGGAAGGATGGAGTTGCCACTAGCTGCAATAGTAAAGACTTGAGAAGAACAGGGTTGGAAATTTATCAGAAGTTCTATTTTTGATACGTTGAATTTGAGATGCCAATTAGATATCTAAATGGAGATGCTGAGTAAGCTGCAGGATATATGAGCATGGCATTCATAGGAGTGGTTAGGGCTGGAAATAAATATTTTTGGGTCATAGACATCTAGGTAGGCTTTAAAGCCAAGAGGTGGATGAAATCACCAAGAAAGTGAGAGTAGTTAGAGAAGAGAAGGGGACTAAGGACCCAGACCTGGGGAACTCCCATGTTGAGAGGACAGGAAGATAATGAGGAACAAGAAAAGGAAATTGACAAGATATGACCAGTAAGGTAGGAGAGAACCCAGAAGAGAATGATATCCTGGAAGGCAAGTGAAGAAAGTGCTTCAAGGAAGAGGGAATGATCAGCTGTGAAACATACTTATGGTTGGCCAAGCAATACAAAGGTTAAGAATTCTCGATAGACTTTAGCAACATGGAGGTCATAGTAGCCTGGATAAAAGCTGTTTCAAAGGACAAAAGCTTGATTATAGTGGGTTCAAGAGAGAAGGAGAAGTGAAAAATTGTAGACAGGACTGTAGACAAATGTTTTGAAGAGTTTTGCTGTAAACAAGAGCAGAGAGATGAGGCAGTCACTGGAATGGTGTGTGGGGTCAAGAGAAGGTATTTAGAATAGGAGAAATCATCCCAAGTTTGTCCTAGGAGTACTCACTGCTTGCTGGAGTTCACTTGTCCTTATTCACATACATTTCTTGGCATAGTAGCCATTAATCTTTAGAGAAGCTACATGTTGAGAGAGGGTAAGTTGCCAGCAGGTTTGAGTGGAACAAACTCTAAGGAAACTCATGGGTATCCTTTAATAACACTGGACTTAGAACCTCTGCAGTTAGAAAAAGGGCATCTTCATATGTAGAAAAAAAATGGGGCTGTAAAATCTCCTTTGCCCACATGGCAATTCCAGCCTTCTTTGACAATCTCGGAGGATTTGTCTTCAGTTGACACTAAAGAGCCCAGAGTCTCCTTCCAGAAACATTATCCATTTTACAGAAGGGTTAGTTTTCCTTGAGCAAAGCTCCTCTTTCCTTTTGTAGTTAAGCCAGAGAGCCATCACAGGAAGAAGTCTGCATTTAAGATGACTCTGTCCTGCCCTACTCCTCCCTTCCTATGAATTTTCTGAAAAGGTTGGCATCTATGTTCTTCCCTTCCTCACCCCAACATTCAAGTGTGAGGGAAAGTAGAGAATGGCATGTTTTCTAAGAAAAGACCAGAACCCCTTTCTAACTCACATTTTTAATAGAAACCTCTTAGAGATGGTGGGACTGGAGCTATATTTAAACTGTTGAGATCAAGGGCAGGGTGTGGGCAAATGAAAACCTTTATGTCTTCTGTCTCTTAGAAAACCAATAAAGCCATTGAAGCTTTTCTGACTCCCCCAAGTAGTTAATGAGAACAATAGAATTTAGAGTTCCTGGTGTTCCTCTGGAGCTGATTTTGGCAGGTGATAAGGAACTTGTAAAATAGTTTATTATTTGACTAGAGCTTTGGCTGCCTGGCTTTTAAGGTTGATTATTTATTTTGCATGTTGTATAATAAGAGCATTGGGCAATGGTCAAAAGAGGCCTTCTGGGTCAGAGAGTAAGGACTTCTCTGACCATCTTATCCCAACAGAACCATTCCAGCTATAAAATGAGGGACAAGCTTGTACACAGGGCCCAGGCCATGTCTTTTATATTTAGCGCCTAACCACCAGACATGCTTTCTCATTAGGGATTGAATACATCAAGACTTCCATCAAGTCCTAGCTCAAGAAAAATGTACGTCTATATAATTTCTCAAATTTACACTGATAATATGACCTGATTTTGAAAGAAATGTTTTTAAAGACATATTTTGGTCATTTGCAACAAGCAGTCACATAAGGGGGTCTCTGTCATCTCAATCATCTCAGATGCTCCAAAAGGTAGTGCTTTCAGCTGGCTACAGTGAAATAGAGCCAGGAGGTCTTCCCTCCTTTGTGAAGAGTGCCAAGATGAAATTGTCCCCAGCCCTTTTTGTTCAAGCTTTAAAGTGTCATGCCTCCTATCTTGTGCTGGCCTTGCTGGCTCACTGAGAGAGATCCAGACATTTTAGAGATAGTGAATAGGAGTAGTTCCTCTTCCTATTCTAAATTTTAAAAGTGGATTGAGCCAGGGCCCTCAAGAAATTAAGATGGTCTTGATAGAGAGAAATTTAGTTGTGTCTTCTTTTTCATTTTTTCTCTCATTTGATTTTTATGGGAACCTGTATTTATGAGGAAGTTCTGTTTGTAGAGGCTATAAGTCAGCATTTCTGTTATTTAGCGATGTTAGTAAAATGAGAAGTAGCAGGTGATAGGTGTCTAAGAAGAGATTTCATGAGCCGTTGAATGAATTGTAGATGTTTTATGATATTTTAAAGATGTGTGTCTTGTGTTGGTGGTATAGTGGTGAGCATAGCTGCCTTCCAAAGATGTGTGTCTTGGGAGAGGTTTGCCCTTAAAACTGGAGTTACTGTTCTAGGATGAACCATCCTCCTTTACAAGCAATGTTTTGTTGAAGAAAGCCTTGGGAAACATGAAATCCGATCATTCTTTTGGAGTTTGTGAGTGTGACCAGGTTAATTTCTTGTACTAAAATCTGAGCTTTATGGATGGACCATTTATTTGACTTCTATATTAGTCAGGATAGGCTAGACTCTGATGCAGTAACAAATAAACAGAGTTTTACTTGATGCTTACATGAAGTTTGGTGCTGATTGCCCTCTTCTATCTTGTAGCAATGCCATCTGAAACACAACCTCCAAGGGCACCCTGGCAGAAAAAAATGACATCTGGAAGCCCACATCCCTTAATTGCCTCTTTAAATAAAAGGTCCTTGAGTTTAATTCCTATGTTTTCTTCTATGCATTTTATTATTTCAGGTCTTATATTCAGGTCTGTAATCCATTTTGAGTTCATTTGGGTGTGTGGTGATAAACAACAGTCTAGTTTCATTCTTTTGTAGGTGGCCTTCCAGTATTCCCAGCACCATTTATTGAAGAAGAGTTCCTTTCTCTACTGTATGTTTTTGGCTTTTTTTTTTGTTGAAGATCAATTGCCCATATAAATATGGGTTTACTTCTGGACTCTCACTTTTGTTCCACTGATCCGTGTGTCTGTTTTTCTGCCAATACCATGCCATTTTGATTACTGTCGCTTTGTAGTATAATTTGAAGTTGGGCAGAGTGATGCCTCCAGCTTCGTTCTTTTTTCTAAAGATGCCTTTGGCAATTAGGAATCTTTTGTATTTTCATGCAAATTTGATGATTTTTGTTCTATTTCCTTAGAAAATGCTGATGTGATTTTGATGGGGATTGCATTAAATCTGTATAATGCTTTAGGTAATATGGTCATTTTAACTATGTTGATTCTTTCAATCCAAGAATAGGGAATATCTTTCCACTTCTTTGTATCTTGTTCGATTTCTTTTAATAGGATCTTATAGATTTTATTATATAGGTCCTTCACATGTTTCATTAAATTTATTTCTAGGTATTTTATTATTTTTGGTTCAATTGCAAAAGGAATTATTTTTTCTACTTTTCTTTCTGAGACTTCATTATTAGAGTATAGAAACACCATGGATTTTTGAACATTGATTTTGTATCCAGAAACTTTATTTGCTTATTGTTTCTAGTAGTGATCTTGTGGGGTCTTTTGGGTTTTCTATATAGAGAATCATGTCATATGCAAATAGTGAATTTGACTTCTTCATTTCCTATTTGGATGCCTTTTATATCTTTCTCTTGCCTTATTGCATTTGCTAGGAACTCCAATGTTATATTGAATAACAGTGGTGATAGTGGACAGCTTTGCCTTGTTCCTGATCTTAGAGAGAAGGTTTTAGTTATTCATCATTAAGTATAATGTTGGCTGAGGGTTTGTCATAGATGGCCTTTATTATGTTAAGGTACTTTCCTTCTATACCAATTTTGTTCAGTATTTTGATCATAAATGGATGCTGTATCTTGTTGAAGACTTTTTCTGCATCAATTGATATAATCATATGATTCTTATTTTTTAATTTGTTTATGTGGTGTATCATGTTAATCAATTTGCATATGTTGAACCATCCCTGTGCCCCTGGAATAAAGCCGACTTGATCATGGTGTATAATCTTTTTAATATGTTGCTGTATTCGGTTTGCTTAGTATCTTATTTAGGATTTTTGCATCTGTGTTCATGAGAGATACTGCTCTGTAGTATTCTTTTTTTGTGTGTTATCTTTAACAGGTTTTGGTATCAGAGTAATATTGGCCTCATAAAATGAGTTGGGAAGTATTGCCTCCTCTTCAATTTTTTGGAAGAGTTTGAAGAGAATAGGTATTAAATCTTCTTTGAATGTTTGGTAGAATTCACTGGTGAAGCCATCGGGTCCTGGACTTTTACTTTTTGGTAATTGTTTCAATTTCCATACTGCTGATTGGTCTATTTAGATTTTCCAGATCTTCTTGATTCAGTCCAGAATGATTGTACTTTTCTAAGTACTGGTCTATTTCTTCTAGGTTATTAAATTTGTTTTTATATACTTTTATAGTATTTTTGCATGATCCTTTGTATTTCTGCGATGTAAGTTGTAATTTTCCCTCTTTCATCCCTGATTTTGTTTATTTGTGTCCTTTCTCCTTTTTCTTTAGTGAGTCTAGCCAGGGGTTTGTCAATTTTATTAACCTTCTCCACGTACGAGCTCCTTGTTGTATTTATTTTTGCATTGTTATTTTGTTGTTGTTGTTGTTGCTTTGTTTTCAATTTCATTTATTTCTGCCCTAATTTTGACGATTTCTTTCCTTCTGCTGATTTTAGGCCTCATTTGTTCTTTTTCTAATTTTTTAAGATGAAGCTTTAGTTTGTTTATTTGGGCTTAAGCTTGTCTTTGGAGATAGGCCTGTAATGATATGAACTTCCCTCTTATGTCCACTTTTTCCATGTCCCAAAAGTTTTGATAATATTGTACTATCATTATCATTCGTTTCTGTGTATCTCTTGATCTCTCTTTTTATTTCTTCCCTGACCCAGTTATTCTTCAGTAGCATGTTGTAAGCTCCATGTATTTGTGGTTCTTCCTGATTTCTTTTTGTAGTCGATCTCTAGTTTCAAAGCATTATGGTCAGAGAATATGATTGGTATGATGTCAATCCTCTTATATTTGTTGAGGCTATTTCTGTGTTCCAGTATGTGGTCAATTCTTGAGAATGTTCCATGTGTACTAGAGAAGAATGTATAAGCAGCTGTTTTGCAATGGAAGGCTCTGTAAATGTCAATTATGTCCAGTTTTTCTAATGTGTCACTTAAGGATGTTATTTCCTTATTGATTTTCTGTGTGGATGATCTGTCCATATCCAACAGTGTGGTATTTAGGTCCCTTACTATGATAGTGTTTTGGTGTGTTTCTCCTGTTAGTTCTGTTAGTAATTGCTTTACATATTTCAGGGCTCCCTGATTGGGAGCATAGATATTAATAAGTATTATGTCTTCTTGGTGCCTGATTCACTTTATCATTATGAAGTGTCCCTCAGTATCTTTCTTTACTTTTTTTTTTTATTCTGAAGTCTGTTTCGTCTGATATTAGTACTGCTACTCCCGCTTTTCTCTGAATTCCATTTGCTTGCATTCTTATTTTCCATCCTTTCACTTTGAGTCTATATTTGTCTTTGGAACTGAAATGTGTTTCTTAGAGGCAGTATAAGGTTTGGTTTGTTTTTTTTGACCCACTCTGCAACTCTGTGCCTTTTTATTGGTGAGTTTCATCCATTTACATTTAGGTTGATTACTGAAATATGAGGTCTTCTTATAGCCATTTTATCTTTTGCTTCCTGGTAGCTCAGTGTTTCCATTGCTTCCTTGTCCTTGTGTTTCTGTTTTCTTTATTTTGATTGGCTTTTGTGGGTTTCCCCTCTGGTTCTTTTTGTTTTATGTTATATACATCCATTCTGAATCTTTGATGTGTAGTTAACATTATGAATATGAAAAGGATATTTGCATATTCACAGTTATCCATTTTCTTCTGTGTGTGTCTTACCTGCATTCCCCTTGCGATTTGCATCTTCGAATTCTCCCCTTTTCAGTCATTGTTATCTCAATTTGTCCCTGTGTATGCTGAAAGTTCATTACTAGATTGCTGTAGCAATTCTCTTATTATTTCAGCTTATAATGTCCTGCTCTTAGTAAGGGTTGCACTCCTCTGCTTCTATTTGCCTGATAGTCACTTTACTCCTAATTATGTATTTTTTTGTCATTTTGTTTTAAGTGAGCTGACCCCTTTCAGTATTTCCTGTAGTTCAGGCCTTGTAGTGGAGAATTACCTCAATTTTTATACATCTGGAAAAATCTTAATTTCTCCTTGATATCTAAAGGATTGCTTAACTGGATACATTATTGTAGGCTGGTAGTTCTTTTCACTTAATAGTTTAAATATTTGATTCCATTTCTTTCTGACTTGTAAGGTTTATGCTGAGAAATTCGAAGATAATCTATTGAGTTTTTCTTTAAAAGTTACCGTCTTTTTCCCCCTGGCTACCCTGAGAATCATACTTTTGTTGTTGATTTTTTATAACTTTAATACAATGTGTCTCAGTGAAGGCTTTTTTGGCTTGCAGTAATTGGGTGTTATGTTGACTTCTTGAATTCCTAGCTCCAACTCATTCCTTAGATTTGGGTAATTCTCATCCACTATTTGAAAATGCTTTCTAGTACCTGCTCCTTTTCCTTGCCTTCAATAATGCCCATTATACTTATGTTTCCTCTCCTGATGGTATCAGGTAGTTCTTGTAATTGTCTTTAATTATTTTTCATTCTTCAGTTTCTCTCTTCTTCCTTCTGATTTATTTCTAGATTTCTGTCTTCAATATCACTGATCCTTTCTTGCATTTGGGCAACTCTATTTCCCAGGCTTGCTATTTCATTTTTCAACTTTTGCAGTGTATTTTTTTTTTTACTTACAGAGGGTTTATTCTGTTCTTTTCGAGGGTTTCAATCTCCTTGCTCTGCTCATCTATTTGTTTTTTTCAGTTCCTGAAATTTTTGATAGGACTCATTTCAGAACTCATTTAATTTTTTTCAGAAGTACCATCCTGAATTGAATTCTTGGTCATTTAAGTGGCATATTTCTCTGTCTGTAAGCTTATTTTTTTGGAGATTTTTCTCCTTCTTTCTGAGATGCCTTGTCACCTTGGTTGTTCATGGTGTTCAATGGACTATTTCTCCGCCTGGGCATTAATGGAAGTGTATTCTGTTGTTTTTCCAGAAAGAAGATTTATTATATAAATGTCTATCTTTAGCTTTCTGCAAAGAAGGTGCTTTCCTTTTGGTTTCCAGTAAGTGGCGTGTAAGCCTCCTGGATCCCTGCTTTATATAATGCCTAAATAATGACTTTTTAATTTTCTCGTAGCTATTTAATTACATTCGCTACACTCAGTTTCAGTCCCTGACAGTGTCAATGACAGTCTCGGCAGCATTTGCTCAGATTCCCCTTAGGGCTTCATGGTGTTCCATCTTGGAGGGTATGGAGGGGGCCTCTGTATTGGTGGTTGGGGGCTGTGGCTCAGCCAAACCAGGGCTGGTAAAAATCAACTGTTGTTTCTCTGCTGGTTGCTTCTCTGCTTTCTGCCCTGATGACTAGACTGTGCCACCAGCCAGCCACGGGGAGTTCATAACTTTCCCAAGCAGGGCTGTTCAGGGACGTCACCTCATGAACTTGCCATGTCTTCTCCCCACTCCCTCCTCCTGCAGGGAGCTCCAGAGGCTGCAAGAGGTAGCTTCAGTCTTGGCAGCATTTGTCCAGATTCCCTGGGACTCTGTGGTGTTCGTTGTTCGGTCTCTGAGGGTATGGGGGGAGGGCCTCTCTAGGTTTGGGGTTGTGGGTTGCAGCTCAGCCTCGGTTTTGCAACCAGGGCTGGTAAAAATCAACTGTTGTTTCTCTGCTGTCTCGTCCCACTTCTATGTTTTCTGCCCTGATGACTGGGCCCTGCTGCTGGCTGTTAGAAGTTCAGGCACTTCCAGGCAGGCTGATCAGGAAAGTTGCCACATAGTCACCCCTCCCCCTCCTCCTGCAAGGAACTCTGGTGGCTGCTAGAGGCAGCTTCTTTATTTCTCCCAGTCCACCACCTGACACCAGGGGTTCTGACCTGTGGTAGTTCTTATGCACAGATCCCATGCTCAGATGTGCTGGCGTGCAGTTTGGGTGTCTTATGTTGAGTTTTAGATGTTCAGCTTATTGTTGTTTCAAGGAGAGAGATCTGAGGATGTCTCTCACTCTGCCATGTTTCCTAGAATCCTTTGTTTATTCTTATTCTTCCCAACTTTCTGTCATTCTGAGCCATGGAGTTTGTGTGGTGACAGGGGATTTTGAGGCGTGGCCTGATCCCAGGAGAACATTCAGTAGCATAGCACTTAACCCCAGGCCAGGCTCTGGCACCTTCTGTTCTCTGGTCCTTTGCCCCAATCTTAGAAGGAAGAAATAGCCGTGAACTCCCTCCAATACATGGACAGCACTAAAGCCACAAACTTTATTCCCCAGGACTTTTCTAGTGCCTTATTTATAACCTAGCTCTCAAGAGTTTTCTAATCTGGTTTCCTAGCCATACAAATTAAAAGCAATAGGAAGAGATATTGGAGTAGGGGATGGGGAGGAGAAGCTCAGACAAACTGACAGGGGAAGTGCCTGCTGAAGGCCTGATATCCTGACAAGACAGAAAAACAAAGTAGCATAATACAATAAATGATGTTGATTCTGATTACCCTGAGTCAGCAGGGTAAGAAATCTGGGAAGTATGTGATATATAATATTTCATGTCATTAAAAATACTGTTTAAAAGTTGTGGTATTTAAAGGATAAGATTCCCTTATCTGTAAAATCCAATTATTTCTAACTCTGCCATACCTCACTTAAACCAGAATTACAGGCTATTTCCTCTAATGAGAATATAATACCTTTTTATAGTAGAGATTTGAAGCCCTGAGGGGCTGAAATGAACACTCATTTTGTGAGAGTATTTCAGGCAACGAGTAAGAATGTAATTTGAATGATGAATTCATTCATTTAATGATTTGGTCCTTCTAGAGGTGTCACATTTCAGACTTTATTGGAGGCTCCCTCAATTGCCCATAGGCTTTTTTCTACATTTCTTCTATTGGCCTAAGGGCCACCCAAGGTCCTCTGTGGAAGCCTGAGCTGTGTGGGCGTGCAATTTAGTGTTTGGGGTCCCAAACAGGAAATGACTTCAATCCTCAGAGATGTCACTGCCTGGGTTCACTGTACTGATGAACCAGCCCAGCATATTCGTTACCACCTCTGAGTCAGAGGTCTGGGCAGGGCACAGAGGCTGGTATGCAGATTGCAGCCTGCCTTGTTTGTGTGACCATGAGCTTTCTGACCAACTTCTGTGAACTGGTAGTCCTTGGGTGGGAGACTATGCTGGTTGAGCCAGGGCTTTCTGCTGCTGTCATGCATCTGCAGTTACCTCCCTCCTTTTGCTAGTTGATTAATAGTCTGGCCATGCACCTCTGCCAGCAGGAAGGTCTGTTTTATTCACTCCTCCTGACCCCCTACTCCATAACACAGAGTGCAATTGGCTCAGCTCAAAGTAAAACAATGAGGCTGCAGAGCCCCATAAACAGTCAGAAGCATGTCCCACTTAGCCCTTGTAATTGTAATGCCTTGGCTCTGCCTTTTGTTACCCTTCCCTGTTCTGGCCCGTAACGTGCTTCACTGGGGGATGGTTGTGAAATCTGGTAGAACATTGGACTGGAAATCAGGAAATCTGGGTTCTTGTCCTGGATCAGCTGTGGGCTGCTGTGTGACCTTAGACAAATCTCTTATCCATCTGCCAGAGGGGGAGGGCACAATGGTTGCATTAGATGATCTCTAAGTTCTAATATCTAAACCTTCCATTCTCTTTCCTGTTCATATAGACAAGAATGTTTTGGTCCATTTCCAAAAGTATCTTTTCTTTTCCTTGGTATTCATGTCTTCCTTCACCTGAGCCTCTCTTTTGGTGAAGTAATATATTTAATTCTTTTGAAAACTGCCCTGAGAAAATGTAAAGATTGTATTAGAGGTGCATAAGTTCTGGGAATTTGATTTTGGAACTGACATATGAAATTCAGGATTAATAGAGTTATTGTAGTCTCATATGGAATTTTAATCACTGAATTACAGGGAGATCAGCCCAGCTAACCATTCTTGTGTGATGCAGTAAGATTTGGAACTAGACATCTTAGCCTCAGTTTACTCTTTTGCAAGTGACTTGAGTAGATGTAGAAGGAATATGTTGTGTCATTGCCTCACCTCTTATCCTTAGCACAGCCCAGAAAAAAAGCAGGGAAATGGCTGAAAATGGTTTGGCAGCAAAGCTGGACATGGATACCAGACAAGTAGCAGAGTTTATTAAATGCCCACTGTTGTTGACTGAGCAAGGCATTGTGGAGCTGGGAGACTAAGAGGACAGCTTCTACAAACAAATGCTGCCTGTTCTTGCTTCTGGGATTACATCAAGTTGTTTTCTTCAGTTGGCATGCTCTTCTTCTCCTCTTAGCTTATTCAAAATCTTATCCATCCAGCATGTTCCATCTCTTCCATTAAATCCCTCCAATTATTGAGGACCTCCCAGTTCCTGAGCCCTCTTTGGGGGATATGAAGATGAATAAAGACTTAGTCGCTATGCCCAGGTTGATTGTACTGTTTTGTCATGCTTGCATCACTGTTGCTTCATGAATATTTCTTTCTCCTTTTCAACTAAATCTTAAGCCCATTGAGGGCAAAGGCTATATTTCAGGCATCCTAAAACCACATCAAGTTGGGAGATTCACTAGAAGAACTTACAAGACACAACAGCAAGTTTTACTCAGCTAAAGTTTATTACAGCAACGCATACAGAGAAAGACAGCAGGAAAAATCCATGTATTGATCAGGTGCAGGCTTCTACATCCTTTCTATCCAGGACCACACAGGAACAACTAGCAGTAAACTACAGGAACACCTGTGACATGTCTCTGTCCAGGAAAACCCACTCAAATATCGGGGTCTAAGGCTTTTATGAAATGAAACTCAGTACTCCAACATTGAAACCAGGCACATCACACATCTTGTTAAACAATCCTGAGAAAGTCCTAATGAGCTGATACAATATGCCCCAATGCTCTGAACATATAAACAATGTCATCAATCACAGACATGAAGAACATTCTGAGGGCCACATTCCCAGGGCTAGGTCTAAGGCCAGTTATGATTTCAGGCTCCCCTCGAGACATGAAAGACTAATCTACTAGACCTTCTGTGTTAACTCTTTCTTCCAAACTTTGTCTTACACATTCATGTATCCTCTCAGAGTGCTTAGCATGGAATAACACAAGACATGACCTGTCCTCTGAGCTCAAGATTCATATATATTTCATTACTTGCCATGTCCAGCCCCATAGACTTTGACACTTTAACATGTCAAAATCTGAACTCAAATTTAGCACCCCATTATCCTGCTCTTCTCTATATCAGTAACTGTCAGCATCATTCACTCTATTGCTCAAGCCCTCAAATTTGGATGTTATCCTTGATTCTCCTCTTCCTCACTTCCTACAGCAAATCACTGATTCCTGTTAATTCTAACTCTGAGACATATCCCAAATGTGACCACCTCTCATTCTCTCAACCACCCTAATCTAAACCACCAGCATCTTTCATCTGAATTGTTTGCCTTCTAAATGTCTCTTTTTGTCTTCCCCATGGCCAGTTCTCCATTCACCACCCAGAATGATCCTTCAAAATATATGCCAGATTACATCACTCCTTGCTATTTGCAGCCTCCAATGGCTTCTCATCATGCTTAGATTAAAATTCAAAAATTTTACTTGCCTTCTCATTCATCATGCTCTGGCCTCAGACCAAGTGAGTAGGTCTATTTCCTGCTCACATGATATTCCTTCTTCCAGGATTGTTCTCCTTACTCTTCAAATGCTTGGATCCTTCTTATACTTTATGTTTTACTTCCATTGTCACTGCGTCATGGAGACTTTCTCTGACCACCCTATCTAAGATAGCCTATCCGCTCCCCTCCTCTAAAATCATGATTGTGTATTTGTTTATATATTTGTTGTCCCTCAACACTAACTAGAATGTAAGCTCATGAGGGGAGATACTTTTTTATCTTGTCCATAATGATATACCCAGCACTTAGCACTTTGCCAAATTCAAAATAGGCATTCAAGAAATACTTGTTGATGAATGTAGTAGATAATGAATAATCACTATTTCATTACTTTAAAGTGATGAACTTGTCTCTGCCCTTACAGTTTACATTCTGCTGAAAAGTTGAGTAGAAAAAAACTCCAAAATATACAGAAAGATTTTCTGTGCCTTCTGGTATCCAGCATAGGACATGTCAGTATTCTGGACAGGAGAAACCAGCAAGCAGCAGAGAGGCCACATCAAACAGCCCAAATCCATCCAGCCCAGTGGTCTCTTCGATTGGCTTCTAAGTGTTGTTTAAAGGGAGAACCCAGCAGCTTGGAAATTCCAAATGGAAGACAAGAATCATGGAGAGTTGATGTCTTCTCCAAGGTAGTGGCTGTGGTTTTTTTTTTTTTTTTTTTTTTTTCCAGAGCAGCACTCACCGCATGGTTGCACTGTGTTTCTGGCTTCTTCAGAGCCTAGCTTTATGGGTATCAAGAGATCCTCTGGACTGCCTAATATCATTTAATATATTTCCTTTCTGCTTAAACTAGTATAGTAGATTCAGTAGTTTACAGCTAAGAACTCTGACTATCCAGTAGGTTAGAAAAAAAGATTGTCAATCAGAATCCTGACTTGTAAATGACATTTAAGCTTGAATAGAAAATGTTGAAATTATACTGACATTGGAGGGATAATTTCAAAACAAAAACAACACATATCACTATATCAAAGTGATGTGCTAAGTTTGAGGTAGAATTATTTACTCATATGCCTAGGGGAAATTACATGTTTGTTTTGTTTTGTTTTGTTTTGTTTTACATCAGATGGGTAATATGCCAATGTGGTAGCAAGGTTTGAGGGAGGCATATCTCACACAAGAGCGTGAACAACGAATCATCACACTTATGAACTACAAAAGGATCTGTATGTTTTTATGTGTCTATAAAGCACCATTTTCAAAAATGAGTGTTTTGAACATTTGTTTTGAGATATTGTAATCCATTGTAATTTTTATTACAAATATATCAGTTACTAAGGGAAAGAGGCTAAAAATATTTTTAAAAGGCGAAAGTAAACTATATGTTTAAGGCTGCAACTTGGTTGATAAGACTTTAAAGAAAATGAAGGAAGGGATCGTGAGTTGCTTGAAGTCTAGCTGAACAGAGTCCTGCAACTGGGGACATACAGAAGATGCCACCTTGAGAATAGTAGGAGGATGGAGATGCAGAACAGGCTGGTCCCATACCCACATGTGGCAGTTGAGAATCAGGAGAGACCTCTTGGCTGTGGAGGTCTCCCCAGAGGAGCAGGGGGTCACAGCCCCAGTCTGGACTCCCCAACCCAGGGTGCCAGTGCCAGAAAGAAAGTTCCCATAATTTTTGGCTGTGAAAACCAGTGGCAATTGTGGCTGAATGAGATAGAGGATGGCTAGAATCACAGAAATTCTTCTTAAGGAGCCCTCATGAGAATTTACTTTCTGGTGGATTCACTCTGAGCTCCAGCACTGGGGCAGTAGTTTGAAAGGAGCAAGGGACATTCAAGGAGGAATTGAATTGTTAGTCTTCAGAGCAAAAGCTGCAGGAACAGCTTTCTCCCAGACAGAACTGCTGGCAGAAGCCATTGTCTTTTTGGTGAGCCATCCCTCCTCCCGGCATGTATATGCAAGTGGTTACAGTATATGAGTCTCCATCAACCTGGCTAATATTGGTTGCCCTGCCCTGGTGATTCCCTAAGACTCTGCCCCACACAACTTGCAGGCTCACCCAAGCCACTTCCAGTAGCTTTTCCATACAAATGACCTGTCTTGGCTTATGCCACAGACTTTCCTAAAATTTCTCAAAGTTCATAAAACCCAATGAAACAGCATCTGGCCTCTGTATGCCCTGTACTTCTTGCTGAGCAGCCCCAAGGCCAGTACCGCAGCAGCCCACATTGGTTCACAGATTGGCCCCTTGAGGCACCTTCAAGCCTAGCATGTGTGGCAGCTATTTGTGGATTGCTTGGTGGCTCATGCCAGGTGGCCCCAGGAAGGGCATAGTCTTCATCTGAACTGGACCTATGGCGGGCCCCTCCCAGGGGACCCTGGGGTGACACATCTGGCTCTGACCAAGCCAGAGCATCACTCAGGGCTTCATTTGAGGATGACACACCCAAAGGACAGACTGGGTAAGCACCAGAGCCCTGATAAAGTGAATCCTGCTGTAGGGTCAGCCCCTGCATGACAGCTCCACCACTGAAGTCACCAGCCAGTCCTCACAACCAATCAACCTGAGACTAAGTCCCTCCTATTGATGTGCAAACAGCAATCAGTGCTCAACTACAACAGGAAGGCACACACAACCCATACAAGAAAAACACCTAGAGCACACCGACTCAGGTGACCAGGGAAGACTGTGCCACTTGTCCCCATAGGACACCTACTACATAAGACCACTCTACTTATACTAGGATACTTAGGAGCCCCTTACCTAATACATAGAAAGAGACACAGGGAGGCAGCCAAAATGGGGAGACAAAGAAACATGTCCCACATGAACGAATAGAACAAAGCTCCAGGAAAAGAACTCAGCAAAATGGAGACAAGCAATCTATCAAATGCTGAATTGAAAACACTGGTTATAATGATGTTCAATCAACTTAAGGGGAAGAGATGAATTCAGGACTTTAACAAAGAGATAGAAAACAAATATGGAGTTAGGAAACATAAAAAAAGAACCAGTCAGAAATGAAGAATACAATAACTGAAATGAAGAATACATTACAGGGAATCAGCAGTAGATTAGATGAAGCAGAGGATGCAATTGGAGATTTAGAAGATAAGCTTGCAAAAAAGACCCAATCAGAACAGCAGCGAAATGAAAGATTCCAAAAAAAAAATGAGGATAGTTTTAGGGACTTCAGTGTCAGCATCAAGCGTGCCAATATTCACATCATAGAGGTTCCAGAAGGAGAAGAGAGCAAGGAATTGAAAAGCTATTTGAAGAAATAATGATGGAAAACTTCCCTAACCTGGTGAAAGAAACCGACATACAAACCCAGGAAGCACAGAGTCCCAAACAAGATGAGAGGTGGGTAGAAAAGAGGAAGGGATTAAGAAGTGCAAATTGGTAGTTACAAAATATAAAGTATAACATAAGGAATATAGTCAATACTATGGTATCAGATGGGTACTAGATTTATTGAGGTGATCACTTCATAAGATACATAAATGATAGTTACTATGTTGTACACCTGAAATTAATATAATATTGTATGCCAACTGTAATTGAAAAAAAATATTTTTAAAAAACGGAAGAAGGGATTACCATAAAAGTCAGCATAGTCATTAATTTTAGGATTGGATTGGGACATGTGTCAGGCTTCTGAGATAGCCGACAAAGTCCTAATTCTTGACATAGATGGTAATTAAAAGGTACTTTACAATATTTGATATACAGTCTTCTATATGTTATATTTTACAATTAAAAATGGTGCAAAATAAGTCTATCAAGTACTCAAATGTGAATTATTTTTATGTGAATGTTCCTTGTGTATTTTCATTCCAGGATTCCTGAAGTCTTTGTTATGGATTTTGTCTCTGGGAACATATGAGTTCCTATATAAATTTAGCAGAAAGTTAGCTTAAAATGTTTATTGTTCCTTATAATCCAAGTCATACAAATGAAAATGAGACATCATTTACTTCTATCAAATTGGCAAAGACTTTAAAAAGTGTTATAATTATTTGTGAAAGTATGAAGAGATGGGTTCTTACATGCCCTGTTGATAGAAATGTAAATGAGTACAGCCTTTCTAGAAAGCCATTTTATAATCTGTAATAAGGGCTCCCAAAATAGTCATACTCTTTTCCCAGTAAACTTAATTCTAGGAAATCAATTTTAAGGAAATGATCAGAGATGTACAAGAAGATATATGTACAAGGATGTTCCTTGCAGCAGTTTTGTAATAGTGACATCTTAGAAACAGCATAAATGTTTAACACTACAGAAACAGTACAATCATAAGATGAAATATTATGCAGCCATCTATATGGGTGGTTTTGCATATAAGCACATAGAATAATGATAATGATGATGATGGTCAACATTTATTGATTACTTACTATTTGCCAGGGACTACATGAATTCTCTCATTCTTACAACAATAATTTAAGGTGGTTATTCTCATTTTGCAGAGAAGAAAGCCAAAGCTCAGAAAGGTGAAGTAACTTGCCCAAGGTCACACTGTATCAGGGCTTGAATCCAGATCTGGGTACTTCAAATTTACATAAAGTCTGTTAGCAGCTATTTTTAAGTGATGGGATTAGTTTTATTTTTACTTTCTACTTTATATTTTTCTTTATACTCTTAATTATATGACTGACCACTTACTATTTTTATAATCAGGAAAATAATAACTACTCCCAGATATTTTTTCCACACAGAGATACACTGACTTTTGGTGGAAGTGTCTAAGAATGAGGGTAGGGCCAAGGGTCTTGAGTCAGGAAACAATGAAGAATTTCCTTGGGCTCGGCTTCCCCTACTCCATGACTCGTCCAGATTTTTTCTAAGAACATTGCCACTTAACTACCTACTGGAAAAGCAGCTGCCTTGGTTTGGGTTCCTTGCTTCTCTACAAGTAGAATCTTGCTGAGGAAGGGAATGGCATATGGGCAGTGACAAAGGACAGGAACTGCCTGATTTCTGAATTTCCTACTAAAATTACCTGCTTAAATTCCTGTGTTTTACACTGCTTGCCTCATAGCCATGTGTTATTGCAGGAGGAGTTCTGATTTGACACTTCTTATATGCTTCTCTACCACTTCTGCCTCCATACCAGGGGTCAGGTAGCCTCCTTCTGGCGCTTGTTGGGCAGCAACCTTGATTAGTCCAGGAGGACTCATGGCTCTCAGTAGGTCATCATAATTTTGTACTGTTTCCATAAGTATATCAGCTACTTCAGCTTCATAACCAGTCTTTTTCCTAAACTTAGATGTTTCAAGGAAAGATGAGGTAAGAAAATGCAACAGACTGTGTGAACCCTTTATAGGGCTGGGAACACTTATTCAATACTCCTGCCTTACTAAGAACAAATCAGTATATGAAAGAAAGACACTTGGAGTTTTCCCCAAGGTTAACTCAGAGACCTGGGAATGAAATTTAGCTCTTCTGCTCCCTAGGCCTCCCTGTGCTATCTGTATTTAGCCAAGCTTCCCAAGCCTTTTCCATCTTGTCTGAAAGCCAAAGTAGGCACACAGTTTGCTCATAAACATTCCTGTGCTTGCCAGCTCATGCCAGCCAGCCATTCAGATGTGGTTTAAAAATGTGAACCTCCTTTTGCACCCAGCTCCTAGGGCCTATAGGGAATGAGTGCACACCAAGGGATCAACAGCCTGAGTTTTTCCCAAAGCTAAGTGACCTCAGCCAAATGCCTTAAAATGAAAGGCGTGTCTTTTACTGTTTTATCTTGGCAGGGCTCAGTGAAAGACTCCCTCTCAGACTCACTGTTCCTGGTCACAGTTCTTTGAGTGTGTTGACCTACTTTCTTCCCTTCAGAGGGAAGACAGAAACCGATAAATGTTTCCAGCAAGGACTCTTGCTTTTGGGAGTATTGACTCTGTCTTCTGGCCCTGGTCCTTTCCTTGTTCCATTATCACTCTGTTATAACCTCTTCAAGCATGACTGAACCAGAACCCTGAGTATTGTTTTTTGTCCCTCTTTACAGCTGTGTTTGCAGAGGTAGTATGGCCTACACATCACAGGATTGGGGACAGAGTCCTCCCAGCCTTCCTTTCCCTACTATATCTCATTGTTAAGTGGCATGAGCTGGAATAAAGTTGCTTCTGCATGAGAATCTTTTAGGAATCAACAGAGTGTCTCTGAATTTGGCCACCTTATACCATGTGACTGGCAGCATTGGGGACTGAAAGACCTTGAGACCCCTGACTTAGTAGACTTGTGGTTTGGGCCTCCAAGAAGACTCTTAGTTAACTCAACTCTTTAGTTGCCTTGACAGGCAGAATCCCTCTGAGTAGTGTATGGGTGGCTCTCAAATGCCTATTTTGAGATTTTCTATGACTAATTGATCATTTTAGGCTATCCTTACCCTTCCCAGTCTTCATGCTGTTGCCCACTGCCTCTAGCCATCAGCTACATCAGCTTGGAAAATAGATACTCATTTTAATGTCAATCTGAGAAAAGGCAATTAGAGGGATAAATCTGCTGGAGCTCAGAGGTAGGGTGTGGATGGGTCGTACAAATGTATTCCAGTGTAGCTTTTGGATTATCTACTGCCAAATATCCTGGATAATATCCATCCATGTTTGTTCTCCATGACCATGGGTAATTGAGTATATCTTATTTAGTTCTCCTATCCCTGGGTGCTTTGTCTTCTTTCTTTCCCCCTTGTCCCTATGTGCATAGCAGATTATAACCAGCCTGCCTTCTAGTCTCCTATCAAATTTCATTTACACTGGATAACATGGGATTTTAAAAAGGTTCCAGGTTCTTTTCACCAGCTCCAAAATCATATTGGAGTTGTAGTGGTCATAGAGGCTGCATCTCAACTGCTTTCAGGCCAGCCAGGCCAACCTTAGGGTGAGCCCTACCTCTGGACTGCTGAGAAGGCAGCAGGTGGTGATACAGGGTGTGGCTGCAGACAACAGTCAGGGATCTTTACTTCTGGGGGAACTTTTATACTTGTGGCTGTAAAATCTCTGTTCTTTACCCAATCATCTGGGTTGGAGGCAGAATGAGAATGAATAACAACAGGACCTCTGCATTTCCAGAGCTGGAGAGGGGAGGGGCAACTGGAATGGAGCATGAGGATAAATTACAGGTAGTAGATAGGAAGGGTGATATTGCTGAGGAGGTGAATGATAGATGGGACAGTAATGAAAGTTATTACCTTGACATATGCCTCAAAGTTCCCCAAGTCTCTGAAGTGAGAAAATCCAGAGTGGCAGAGTGGAGAGAATGGTACAGCACTTGGAAGAAGCTTGCTGAGCCTTCCCTGTCTTAGGAGCACTCTAGTGCAGCACTAGGCTATAAAACTTTCTGTGATAAGGGAAATATTCTTTGTCTGCACTCTCTAATATGGTAGTCATTAGCCACATGTAACTTTCAAGCACTTGAAATATGGCTAGTGTGACTGAGGAACTGAATTAAACATTTTATTTAATTTTAATTAACTTAAATTTACCAAGCACATGTGGCTAGTGGCTATCCTATGTGGGCAGCACAGCTCTAGAGTCACAGTTGACACAGGCGAGTGGAGGCACTCTACCATAGTGGTTTAAAGCACAAATTTTGCAGTTGGCAGCCCTGGCATAAATCCTGATTTGCAACCTTGGACAAATTCTTAACTTCTTTGAGCTCATTTTCTCATCTGTAAGATGGAGATTTTGACAGTGCCTATATCACAGAGAGCTGTTGGAAAGATTAAATGAGATAATCCATGTGAAACTCTTAACAAAGTGCCTAGCATCTGTGGAACTCTCAGTAAATAGTTGCTGTTATGATGTTTAGTCCTATCTTACTTTCCTGTACTTTGGCCCTAGTCACTGAGCACCAATAAATCAACCTACCTTGCTAGTGCTTAGAGGTGTGAGGATAATGACAGTTGTCCTTATTGACTCCCTTGAGCTCCATAGCAAAGGATCTGTTATTTGATTTTGTAACTTTATTGGGTCTGAGTTCTGAACAAAATGATATTTTAAAATGAAAGAAAAGATGAAATAGTCAAGGTCAGAATAATAACATGAAAAAATCCCATGGCCCGCATTTCCAATTCCCCATTTATGGAACAGGCATGTACTGAATCTTTACTGAGAGACTGGTGATTACAAGCACAGACTCTGGAGCTAGACTACCTGGGCTCGTTACCATCACTTACTAGTTGTGTGGCCTTGAGCAAGCTATTTAACCTCTCTGTCTCTACTTCCTTATTTGTCAATTAGGCATAATACTAGTACCTAACTTATAGAGCTGTTATAAAGATTAAGTGAGTCAATACAGGTAAAGAACTTCCAGAATTACTTGGCACTGATAAGCACTTGATAAATATTGGCTGATATGATTAGTATATGCTAGGCACTATATTAAGTACCAGAAAAACAAATATAAGTAAGTACCATCCCTGCCCTCATTAAACTTATAGGCTAGTAGAAAGAGAAAGATACAGGAACATATAATTACAATAAGATGTTACAGACAATAAAAATAGAAGCATGTGCAGGATAATTAGGGGGCTTCAAGAAAGAAGAGAGATCAAGTTGGCTTGGTTGGAGGACAATCTAGAAACTTTACATAGAGCTGGAGAACAGGTAGGGTGGGGAGCATTGCAGGTACATGTTTGCAGATATAAACAAGGATAATAAGTCCAGAAAACTAAAGGCAACTGATAAATTGGTATGTCTAAGATGTAAGGGAGAGGGAGTAGGTAGAAGATAAGATTAGAAAGGTTAGTAGGAAACAGATCTTGAAAGGTCTTTTAAGTTAGGTTTAAGAAATTGTACTTTATTTTGAACAATGGGAACACATCTAAGGGTTTTAAGTAGGGAACTACCACTATCAAGTCATTTTAGAAGGACACCACTTGCAGTAGTGGGGGGCAAGACTGGAGGTAGAGACACCAGTGAGTGGGCTACTAGTAACCTAGGCATGAGTTACTAAAGTAATTATTATAGGGTGGGGAACAGTATTGGAGCTGTCAGGAAGAGATCCAGTTGCCTGATGAGTAAGTGATAGACGATACAGAGGGAGGACGAATTTCAGAGTGGAAGTCTATGGAGTCATTATGGGACATGTTGGGACTATGTAAGGCAGTTTGATATGTGGTTCTGAAACATGGGAGAAAGAGATTAAAACTAGTAATGTAAAGATAGGAGACATCAGAACTCTGCATCAGGTCCTCTTCTCATTCTCCACTTTTTTCTTAAGTTATTCATTCCCAGGGTTTTAAATACTGTCTTTATGCTGATGAATTTTGATTTTTTAACTTTCATTTCTAACCCTGACTCCCTCATTGAAGTTTAGACTTCTAGAATCAGCCATCCACTTAAGATCTCTAGATGGATGATTAATACACATCTTAAACTTAATATGTTCAAACCTCAGTTCTTGAAGCAATTCCCATCCTCACCGGGTCTTCCCTGGTCTCAGCCAATGGCATGCACCATCTAGCTTGCTGCTTAAGCCAAAATCATGGGGGCCATCTTTGATACCTCCCTCCTCCTCATTTTCTATCCCTCATCCATCAGAAAATCTCGCCAGTCCTATCTCCAATAAACATAGCTCTACTTCTTTCCATGTCCTTGGCCTCCATCATAATGCATGCCACTACTGTCTCGCTCCCAGAGCACTGCAGCGTTCTCCTCTATGTTCTCCCTGCTTCCATAGGCCATTCCCCACACAACAGCCAGAGCCAACTTTTAAATATTTAAATCATATCATATCCCTCTTTATGCTTCAAAACCCTCCAAAGGCTTCCAATTAAACTTTATATATCATAAGAAGAGATGAAATACTGCCATTTGTGACAACATGGATGGACCTCGAGATAATCATGCTAAGCGAAATAAGCCAGACAGAAAAAGTTGAAAATCACGTGATATCACTTATATGTGGGATATAAATCTAAAAGCAACAAATGAGCAGGACAAACAAACAGATATTTATGGACATGGACTATAGACTAATGGTTACCAAAGGGTAGGGGGTGGGGTAGGGGAGGAGGGGGGAAGTAGTCAGGGTCAAAGGGATCAAATATACGTGGGTAGGGGAAGGGTGAAGTGGGTAAAGGGGATCAAATACATGGTAGTTGAATGAAACTAGACTTTAGGTAGTAAACACAATAGAATATACAGATGTCAAATTATAATGTACACCTGAAAATTATATAATTGTATTAACCAATGTTACCCCAATAAACTTAATTAAAAAAAAACTTTATATAACATCTAAGTTCTTTGACCTAGTAAGATATAGCCCTTGCCTTGAATCTCTGATCTCATCCTATCCAGCTCTCCTTGTTTCCTATGCTCCCAGCTAAAATTTGGTGACTTTATTTGCTTCATTCCTGCTGAGTCTCTAGCATCCAGCACAGTACCGAGTAAGAGCTCAGTGAGCATTTATTGAATAAGTGAGTCAGGATTTGGATGGAGGTAGTTGAAGCCATGAGAAATTTACGATTTTAGGATAACTTTGAGGAAAGCCTCAAGAGTAAAATGAGATTCTAAAAGGATGAGCAGAGGAAGGAATGCCGCAAAAGCAACTTGAAGGAACAACAGCGTGGTAGGAGGAGAAACAGGAAAGTGTGATGTTACAGAAGGCAATCCCACTTTCTTCTCCAGAAGTAACCAATGCTGACAGAGGGGTAGATATCCTTCCAAATCATCTATATATTTACATACATTCACAAATGTTTATGTTACATCTATATGTAGTTTTGTTTTTATATAAAATGAACTCATAGTGCATGCATTATTCTATCACTTGTTTTTTAAATAACAGCTTTATTGAGCTAAAATTCACATACCATATGATTCACACATTTGTACAGTTCAATAGTTTTTAGTATATTTACACCTCAAAGAGAAACTGTACTATCATCCCTTTATCTCCCATCCTCCTCAGCCCTAAGCAACCACTAATCTACTTTCTGTTTCTACATATTTGCCTATTCCGGACATTTCATATAAATAGAAGCATATAATATGTGGTCTTTTGTGGCTGGCTTATTTCACTTAGCACAATGTCTTCAAGATTTATCCATGTTGTAGCATGAATCAGAACTTCATTTTTCTATTAATTTATTTTAATTAGTTTCAAGTATACAGTACATTGGTTAGACATATATATAGTTCATAAAACAATCCCTCCAATTGCTCCCTCCCTCCTCTGACCCTCTACCTAGCCAACATATTAATACTAACTGCATTCCCTATGCCGTGCTCCCCATTCCCATGACCATCGGCTACTAATTTGTACTTCGTTAACCTTTCACCCCATTTTCTTATCCCCCCAATCCCTCTCCCCTCTGTCCATCACCAAATTGTCCACTATATTTGTAGAACTTCATTTTTTTTATTGTTGAATAGTATTCCATTGTATGTATAGATCACATTTTGTTTATCCATTTATTGATTGGTAGACATTGGGTTGTTTTCACTTTTAAGCTATTATGAGTAATATTGTTATAAACATTCAATTACAAGTTTTTGTGTGGACATATATTTTCACATCTCTTGAGTACATACCTAGGAGTAGAATTGCTAGGTCATGTGGTAACTATTTATGGCATTTTGAGGAACTGCCAGACTGTTTTCCAAAGTGACAGCACCACTTTACATTTCCACCAGCTGCCTATGAGGGTTATATTTTCTCTACATCTTCACCAACACTTGTTAGTATCTATCTTTTTTATTATAGCCATACTGCTGAGGGTGGCAATGATATCACTTACTTTTTTATTTAACATACTTTGAATATTTTTTCATAATTGACACATATAGATGTCTTTCATATTTAACTGCTATGTAATATTCCACAGAGACCATGCTTTTCAAGATGTCTATACCATTGTGTTATTTCCTCCCCCGTGGCTCAGTAGCCTAGAAATGGAAACAGCAGTGGTGGATGATAACACTGTTCCAGATTTGAAAGTTGTGTGGTAGGTAAGGCAAAAGGATATGGTGAAGAACGATATTGATGGTAATGGTGAGAGTGTAGTTGAAGTGAGTTATCAACCCTGGTGCATATCAATCCTCCATAAGTGACAATAACGAGCTGGTGTGGACTTATAGCATAGCTATTGAAACCCTAAAAGTAGTGGTTTTGCATGATAGTGGAAAAATAAGTTTTTGTTTTGTTTTGTTTTGTTTTACATTTACCCATTTTTCTCTGTTGACTGTTTCTTTTTCTTTTTTAAGATAGCATCATTCACTGCTTTACCTTCTTTAACAGTTGGTTCAGAACATAAAACAACCTTATTTTGTGACTCAGAGTGGTCATTATGACCATCTGCTTTTGCTCTGGACCTCTGAGGCATGTATGAATATGTATTTCTTTACTAAATGGGTCCCAAATTTCTGTGTCTTTTAAATTTGATCTCCTTCGATTTCCAGCTTTACTCTTTTTAGTGTCAGAGGCTAAGATCAGTGTATTCTAGGTTCTTCTAATGTATAGTTGTTTGACCAAGGATTGATGCTATGCATCTCCTGTGAAGTTCATTGGTTTTATGATGACAATTTTGCATGATGTTTTTTTCTCTTCTAGGTATGTGGTTATATTATGGCAGAAGTTATAAGAAAGCTGATCTCCAAAGAAGTGTTGGTGCTTCTTTGTTTTAATTTGATAAAAGCTATTTTTGGCAAGCTAGTTTTCTAGCATTGAATAATTTAATGAATAAGGTTGTATTCACTTTATTCACAGACTTTTTAATGGTAAAGATTTGCTCTGTCTAATACAGTAGCTACTAGCTATATGTGGTGTTTTAAATTTAAACATAAATTATGTAAATTATATTAAAAATTCAGTTCCTCAGTAGCACTAGCCACATTTCAAGTTATCATATGTGGCTAGTGGCTACCATGTTGGAGATACAGAACATTTCTATCATCACAAAAGTTCTAATGGATAGCCGTTGTCTAGATTTTGAGCCAGTCTCCTCTCAGCAGCCATGCCCCTACTACCCTTCAGTATCCCCTAACCTCCCATCCCTAATCATGTTACTTGCCCTCTGTCAGTGTATTAGTTTTTTGTTGCTACTACAACAAATTACCACAAACTTTGTGGCTTGAAAAAACATAAATTTATTATCTTAAAGTTCTGGAGATCAGAAGTCTAAAATCTAAAATCAGCCATTTTCTAGTTTCTAGAGGCCACCTGCATTCCTTGGCTCATACCCCCTTCCATCCTCTAAACCGGCATGTAGCATCTTCAAATCTCTCTTACTCTCTGACCTCTGTTTCCATAGTCACATTGCCTTCTCTAATTCCGACCCTCCTGCCTCTCTCTTATATGGATTCAATATCCTTAAATTAATCACACCAGCAAAGTCTCTTTTACCATACAAGGTAACATATTCACAGATCCCAAAGATTAGGACATGGACATCTTTGAGAGATCATGATTTAGGCTACTGAAGCAGGCAGTTTTCTCAAGTGGCATCTTGGTTTCCTTGAAGACCAGTATTGTACAGAATATGCTGCATTCTGTATCCCAAGATTTTATATGAAGGGGAGAGATTATTTTAAAATCCTTTTTTTCCTGCCTTCATTCCTCCTGGAAATACAAAATTTTCCTTGTGCTGACTCGTTAAAATATGATCTCGTGGGTATAGTGGCACAGGAGTATCTTATAGGCAAAACAAATCCATAGTTAACACAGCATCCTGAGTGTTTGCTCCACTGTGTGACACAGTTGCTATTTCAGAGCTGATTTCTACCAGCCTTTCTTCTCAAAAATAAACAAAAAATATACACATACACAAACCAAAAACCAAAACCAAAAACAAAACAAAATAAAACTGAGACTTAACCAAAGCAAAGACTTTTGAGTTTTTCTTTGCCCAGGAAAGGGTGGCAGGAAAGCCTGAGTCATTCCTAGGAGAGAAGCAGCAGCAGAAACCAATACAAAATTGATCTACTTCCAGTCTGGACAAGATAGCATAGACTCATTTCTCCCTACTCCTTTCAGCTAAGTATAACTATAAATTCTAGAAATAATTCAAGAGGCAACACAGGAGAAATTTGAAATGTATAAAGAGGAAGGCAGAATGGTTAGGAACCTCAGGACTGGAGGAATACTAGTAGCAACGTGCCTTATGAGTCATCACCCAACAGAAGAAGGCTACCCAGACCCATTATTTCCCACCTCCCAGCCTAGCAACAGAAGGTGGCTCAGGGAGGCTCCTTCTTCCTCTGGATTAAATTGGAGTCCTGCTTATGCTACCAGGTGAGCATGGCAACTCCAGAAAAGGGAATCTATCAGGGAGCCGCACTGGCAGTAAGCAGCCGGGAGAAGTATTCTCTCTTCCCACAAGGCCAGAGACTCCCCTACCCCACCAAAAGATATATATGCAACCAGGGCACCAGCAATGGGAAATTCCACCACAACAAGTTGTCTGGTCCAGGAAACCTTTGTCCCCATGGTCATGAGGATCCCCTTGCCCCATGAGAGATACGAGGAGGGCATACAGCATTAGCAAGAACAAGCAAATCTAGGCAAGATTCATTGTTTCTATAGACTAGAGACTCACATCCTTCACTTAGAGACATCAAGCAACCCAACTTGGTGAAGTACTTTCTGCTCCTTCAGGCAGCACCAGCAGGGATCGGTGGTGGCCCCATCAGCACCATATGAACCAAGCAGACCAAAATAGCACCACAGAGTCTCTGAAAAGTAAATTGTCATTAAAATCACAGCCTACAAAAGTAGGCCAGGACCTATGTGCTAAACCTAAACAGAGTATCTGCTTGCTACAACAAAAGATATAGTCTCCATCTCCTAAAATGGTAGCCAAAATGTCCAGAATACAATGGAAAAATCACCCACTATACCAAGAATCAGAAAATCATAACTCGAATGAGAAAAGATGATTAACTGATATTAATACTGAGATGAGTCAGACGTTAGCATTATCTAACAAGGATTTTAATGCAGACACCACAAAAATGCTTCAATAAGCAGTTGCAGAGTCTCTTGAAACAAATGAAAAAGAAAAAATCTGAGCAAAGAAATACAAGGTATAATAAAAGAACCAAATGGAAACTATAGAACTGAAAAATACAATAACAGAAATAAAAGAAAAACTTGCTGAATAGGCTCAATAGTATAGTGGATATAATAGAACAGTGGTCCCCAACAGTTTTGGCACCAGGAACCGGTGCTCCTATGAGAATCTAATGCCTGATGATATGAGATGGAGCTGAGGCAATAATGCTAGTGCTGAGGAGAAGCTTCAAATACAAATGAGGCTTTGCTCGTTCACCCTCCAGTCAATTCCTGCTGTATGGCCTGGTTCCTAATAGGCCTTGAACCAGTACTGGTCCACAACCCAGGGGTTGGTGAACCCTGTAATAGAGGATAGAATCAGTGAACTTGAGGATAAATCAATAGAATTAACTCAATCTGAAAAAGAGAGAAAATAGATTAAAACAAAAAGAGCCTCAAAGATCTGTGGGAAATAACAAAAGATCCAACATTCACATTATCAGAGTCCCAGAAGGATACCAAAACAGACAAAGACAGTACAAAAAAAAAAAAGAGAAACTATAGACCAGTATATCTCATGAACTTAGACACAAAAATTCTCAGTAAAATATTAGCAAGATGTATTCAGCAATGTATAAGAGAATTATACCCTGTGACCAAGTGGGATTTATTTAAGGTATGGAAGACTGGATAAATATTTTAAAATTGATTAGTAGTCTCCCATATCAATAGACCAAAGGAAAAAAATCTTATGACCACATTATTTAAGACAGAAAATATTTCACAAAATTCAACATTTATTCATGATTTAAAAATTCTCAATATACTAGGAGTAGAAGGGAACTTCCTTAACCTCATAAAAGGTCATATCATACAAGATCAACACACAAAAATCAATCACATATTTATCTAATAACTGGAAATGTAAGTAAAAACAATACCATTGATAATAGCTTTAAGGAAAATGAAATATTTAGGTATAAACTTAACATGTATAAGATCTGTATGCTGAAAATTACAAAACACTGATGAGAGAACTCAAAGAAGACATTAATAATTTGAGACTGAGTTTATGAATTGGAAGACTCAACATAATAAAAATGCCATTTCTAAATTGATCTATAGATTAATGATATCCCAGCAAAGATTTCTGTAGACATAGGTAGGCTTATTATAAAATTTATATGGAAAGGCAAAGGTTCTAGCACAGGTAAAATGATTGTTATAAAGAATAAACTAGGGAGAGAAAAAATGGTGTAGATGATAGAGGCTCTGTTCATCCTTCTGGCTACCAAAGTTGTGACGAAAACAAGGAGCAGCAGCAAGGAAAAATCACCTGGGATCTAGATGAACAAGCCATACAACTAGGGAGAAATCCAAGAAAGCATCCTGCAATGGCAGAAGGTAGGATGGGGTGAGGATGCAGGGCTGCCCAGTCCCGATCGGCTGAGTGAGATGAAGACTGCAGCAGCGGCAGCGGCATCAGCAGAAGCCTCTTAAAGGGGCTGCATCCGTGAGCGGATTTTCGTGGTGACAGATCTGCTTACTCTGAGCACCAATGCCTGTTTGGCTGCATGTAGCGGGTACCAAGGACTTACAGGGAGGCATTTTTGGAGAGAGAGCTGAGGTGAGACTCGTGTGTACAGAACAGTTGGCGGTATCCATTGTTCCCTGTTGAGCCCTCCTCTCTATCAGTGCGCCAGATACAGGGTTACCATAGCTGTGACATCATCAAACTGGATAACAGAGATCACTCCGCCCAGAGAATTCCCTGAAACCCCACCACTCCCAATTCATGGCCCCACCCAAGCCACATCCAGGTGTATCCTCAGTGAATCAGGTGCTCCTTGCTGAGACTCACACTGGAAGCAGCCTGGGTTTCTGATGTGGCCTTTTGAGGCAACTATAAACACAGCATCTGTGGATTGCTTGCTGAATCTTAACAGGTGGCCCCGGAGGGGTAGAGGCTTGGGCTAAATTTGGCCTGCAGCTGAATCCCTCTCAGGACTGTGCTGCTGGACACCTGCCTCATAAATCCACACTAATAAGACTAGTAGACTTAGGAACTTTGCTTTGTACATAGAAATAGACACAGAAAGGCAGCCAAAATGGGAAGACAAAGAAGCAAAAACCATATGACAGGACAGAACAGAAATCCAGATATAATGAAGTAAAGTAATCTAACAGGTACAGAGTTCAAAACACTGGTTATAAAGATGCTTAATGAACTTTTGGTTAAATCCAGTGAGAACTTCAACAAAGAGATAAAAAACATAAAAATGGAAGCAGAAATTATAGAAGGGAACCAGTCTGAAATGAAGAACACATTATCTAAGATGAGAAGTATATTAAATGGAATAAACAAAGTGAATAATAAAGAGGATCACATGCCCTATCTAGAGGACAGGACAGCCAATCAGGACACTCAATCAGAATAGCAAGAAAAAAGATCTCAAGACTATAAAAATAATTTAAGGAGGATATGTTATACAATTAAGGCTCCAAATATCTGTACGATCAGTGTAACAGAAGAAAATCAAGATGTTGAATAGCTGTTTGAAGAAATAATGATGGAAAACTTTCCTAATTTGGTGAAGGAAATGGACATAAAACCCCAGGAAGCTCAGGGAATTCCCAAAATCAGGGATTTAAAGAGGCCCACACCAAGACATATCATAATTAAAATGTCAAAGGTTAAATGCAAAGAAAGAATATTAAAAGCAGCAAGAGGAAAAAAATAATTACATATAAGGGAACACTCATATGACTGGCAGCTGATTTCTCAAAAGAAACTATGCAGGACAGAAGGGCTTGCAACCAAGAATAATTTATCCAGCAAAGCTATCATTTAGAGTTGAAGGACAGATAAAGAGCTTCCCAGACAAAAATAAGCTGAAGAAATGTATCACCACCAAGCCAGAATTACAGGAAATGTTGGAGGGATTTCTTTAAGAAGAAAAAACATGTATTAAAAACAGGCATAAAGAATGGTAACAAGTACATTCCTACCAATAATTACTTTAAATTGAAAAGAATTAAGTGCTCCAACCAAAGGAGAGTGGCTGAAAGGATAAGGAAACAAGACCCCTACATATGAAAAGGAAGGAAATGTAAAAAGATATTGCTTTGATGAACCTGGAAGATATTTAAGTCAGACAGAGAAAGATAAACACTATATGATTTCACTTATGTGCAGAATTTAAGGAATAAAAAGAACAAAGCAATTAAAAAAAAGAATAAACTAGAGGGAAATCACTCTTCCCAATGTAAAGGCTTATAGCTACAGTAATCAAGACAGTATGTAATAGTGGAGGGCAGATACATAGATAAATGGAACAGAATAAAGAAACCCAGAAATCCACATAAATTTGTTCGACTGATTTTTGACAAAGATGTAAAAGCAATTCAATGGAGTAAAGATAGTCTTTTCGATAAATAGTGCAGGAACAATAGACATTCATAGGTGAAATAAGTGAACTTTCACCTAAACAACACACCTTATACAAAAATTAACTCAAAATGGGTCACAAACTTAAAGTGTAAAACTATAAAACTTGTAGAAAAAAATGAGAAAATCTTCATGGTCTAGGGCTCATCAAAGAGTTCTTAGCCTTGACACCTTAAGTGTGATCCACAAAAAGAAAAACCTATTAATTACATTTCATCAAAATTAAAAAAAATTATTCTATGAAAGATCCTATTAAGATGAATTACAGACTGGAGAAAATATCTGCGAGCCACATATCTGACAAAGGACTGGTATTTAGAATATATAAAAACTCTTAAATAACACATGAAAAGATGTTCAGCATCATTCGCCATCTAAACCACCATAAGATATCACCACACACCTGTCACACCAGTGGCTAAAACAAAACAAAAAAAATAGTGACAATGCCAAATGCTGGTGAGGATGTGAAGAAACTGGATCACTCATACGTGTGTTCTTCAACAGATTAATGGATAAATAAACTGTAAGATATCCATTACGTTGAATGCTACTCAGCAATAAAAAGAAATGAAATATCAATTCATGGAACAACTTGAATGACTCTCTTGGGAAATTTTGTTCAGTGAGAAAAGCCAAGCTTAACAGGTCATATGATTATATGATACTGTTGAAATGACAAAAAATATAGAGATGGAAAACAGGTTAGTGGATGCCAAGGATTAGGAAATGGGACAGGTGGAAGGTGAGTGTGGCTGCAAAGTGTAACAGGAAGGATCCTTGGGGTGATAGTACAGTTCTATATTGTGTTAGTGGAAATGTGAACCTATACGTGTGATAAAATTGCATATAAATAAATATACAGACACGAGCAAATGATTACAAGTAAAGCTCAGGAAATTTGGACAAGATCAGTGGTTTGTAACAATGTCAATATCGGGGTTGTGATATGATACTACAGTTTTATAAAATGTTACCATTCAGGGAAACCAGGTAAAGGTTACATGGTATCTCAGTGTATTATTTCTTACAATCGCATGTGAATCTACAATTACCTCAATAAAAAAGCTTAATTTAAAAAAAAGATAAAGACAAAAATTTGGGGCCTTGAACATTTTGCCAGAAACTGGACTAAGGAATCTGGCTCACTGCAGGCATGAAACTAATTGACCATCTGGGTACCACACTGGATAGTTTTAAAGAGCAATGACTCCCCAAACCTGGGTATGCAGTACCTCAGGGGGCTTCTAATAATGCAAAGAGGTATTGTTCACCTTCTGGAAATTCTCAGTAATCAAATTTAATTGAAATTACTTTCATGAAAAAGCAAGCATTTGCTATATAAATCTTCATATCAGAGAGCAACACTAGAAAATCAAAATAGGATATTTCAATTTGTCTCCACTCTAGCCCTTCCAAAATAGGCAGGTCACTCTTGAGGTCCTACTTGTAAAGGGGGCACAACTGCAAATTATTAAAGACTTCAGATGGAGGGAGAATTAAGCCAGTTTCTAGAAGAGATTCATTCTCAGGTGGCCAGAGTTATCCTGAAACTAAGGGCAACAGGATGATCCTTGCACTCTGCATCCAGGGAGTAAGCTCCCCTTCTGCCCAGGGTTGACCAGAGCCATTTTTTTTCACAAATGTTATTTCACAACCTTCTCCAAACACACATATAAATAAGAAAGCAAGGGTGTATATGTCCAGTAATGCAGCTAATTTTTGTCAATTAGCCAATACCCAACAATTAGTAAATTGGTAGATTATGCTTGAGTTGACACATTCGATCTAATGGTTTGTAAAACAGATGGCTGCTTACTTTATTCTTATATAAGTGGCTCTTAGTGCATTGAAAGGATGTTTAAAACAACAAAATAATAATCCAACACACATTTTATCACCTTGGTTCTTAACAGAGTCAAACTGCATAATGACAGCTGTCCTTGGTAAAATATACAAAGCAACAGATTGACAGCAGAAGTGCTGAGGCAGGCACAGTATCATTCCTGAGGGACTCTGGCTATGGCACCTGTACTCCAAACAGGTGTGCTAAGGTCTGGCCCAGGAAGCAGGAGAACTGAACATTAAGATATTCCAAACCTTTGTGAAGAAATAATCTCAAAGAAGGTGCTTTTTGCGAAAGAGCAGAAACAAAGTACACATAGGAAGCTAGTAAGGCTTTTGAGACCCAAATGTGAATGGGAAAGTAATGCATCTTTAAAGCTGGTCGGGAGCCTTTCATGTTGAGGCATGAACATTTTCAACTGGGGCAGCAACCTCCTCTACATTTTCGTTCATCTAATTTTCCGTATCAGTTGCTCATTCCCTTTACCCAGTGCCCCCCGTCCCTGTGGGACTACACACTAATTATTTCATGGCAGTGATACCATCTGCTGAAAAAACTGGCAGCTGAGCAATCCCCATCTTCCAAACTTGGGGCCTGCCTCTACCTGCTCTGGTACCAGAAACAGAAAAGTAGTGTATTGTCCCCTATATCCTGCTCAGGGGACTGACTCCGCTTCACAGATTTAACTTGATCAGTTCTCTAAGGCAGAGTCTTTATGGTGCTCAGTACTGGAGTTTTGGAACTCAGCCTATGTCTATGGCTTGATGGTGGACCAGGTGACACGGCCAATTTAGTGAAAGTAGTTCACTAAACTACTTTTGTGTGAGGTTCCAGGCATGTGAGGTTCATAGTCATGAATCTGCTATAAATGAATAAGTTAATTTCTTGGCCACTGCTTTACCTCTATCTCCAGCCACCTGGGCACAAATGAAAGGTGTTTGGTCATAAGAGGGTGAGAGGATATAGATTATATAGAATAATCTCATCTTCAACCCTGGAAAAGAACTGAAAGGATATGGTTTACTCATAGATCTGTTGTACCATCTTTTTGTAGAAAGGACAGCATGATATTTATTCTCAATCCCACTCTCAAAATATTTTTAAACTTCAGAATAGGGGTGAGGAACTTACATGTGAACACTAGTAAATTGTTCCTAGCTGACAATATGAAAGAAGGTGGGCAGGGTACACTCACTCTAGTCAATTTCTACTCAATGAAGCTTTGAATGTTTGGTAAAAATAGTTGGTGATTTGGGAGCAATAGCTAAACACTTTCAGTTACATATTTTGAAATATTCTTAATGCTTATGACAACTATGAGGGATGTTATGAAAAGAGAAAAAAATATTCACAATCTCTTCAAAAGTTAGCAGGGTTGGGAAGTAAGTCTTGATTTGACCAGGAAAAAGGTGGTTGGAGTTTTCTACTTTTGAACCACTGACTTGATCCCAAGGGGGCACAGCCTTACTGTTGTGCAGCTGAGCACTGACATAAATAGCAAGAGGTCAATCACGTTTTCCCCTTTGACTCTCTCTTTCTTTTATTTACTATATTTTGTGATTATCTGGTTCTTTGGATTTTTTTGTTTTATCATGAACTTGAAAAGAATATTTTCGGCTTACACCCATTTGTATTAACATAGGAGGGCATTGATACAGCTACAAGAAAAGTATAGAGAAACAGAAATCTTAGAATCATAGAGTGTTCCAACTGGAGGAGACATAGAAACAACTGAGGCCAACTTGTTCACTTTTACAGACAGAGACTCAGATAAAAAAGGTGGCAGATATCATGATTAGAGTTCCTGCCTTCTTTTCATAGTATGATATGTGACTTTCTTGCTACATACTTTCCTTTATAATTATGATTTATAAAGGTTATTAGTTGACATTCCTGGGGCATGTAGCCAACTAGGTGTTAAGGGGAATGGATTCAGAGCCATGCAATGGTAAAGAAAGCTAGACCCAAAAGTAAACGTTCACCCTGAATGATCAGATCTGGAGTTGACACTCGTTTTTATTGTAAGTGTCATTCTCCTAGCTTCTGTCTTTGGTCCTCTCTCATTCTATTAAGAGTAGCTCTATGGTCAGGGTTGGTCTGTATGGCAAATATAAGACTGACTCAGAATTGAAAAGCTGTAACTATAGTTCTTAAGATTTTCTGCGTGTATCAGAGGATGATATGTTCTTTCTCCAGTTCAATACCAACTTTTTACCCGCCCATCTCTTAACAATTCTCTGCTCTTCCCTTATACTCTGCTATATTTGTAACCATAACAAAACCTCTGTTTTATTTTTAATAAAAACAAAAATCTTTTTACCCAGTGTCCCCCTGTTAGCTAAGCCTCTTGAAAGAATGGCCTATACTCCCTTCCATTTCATTTCACCTTAATGTCAAACTTGTTGGACATTCTTTTGTATTTATTTTCAGTAATCTTGTCTTGCAGCACTTAACACTGTTCAACCACTCACCTGCTTGAAATGGAACTCTCTTCCCTGGCTTTTCTTCTCCTGATTCTCCTACTCCTCTATGCCTCAGGATCTTATTTGATAGTAATTATTTTTTTGGTTAGTGTCCAGATGAAATCTCCTTTATTGCAATACTCCCCAACCTATAATATCTCAGGAAGGGAAGGTAAAGCCTTGGGACACAGTTAATGGGACTAGGGATGGATATGTAACCAGGGGCAGATGGATGACTTGTAGGAGTTCATTTGCTCTCCCAGGAATTAGTGACACAGAGGAAGTTGACTCTAGGGAATCAGGCTGAGAGGTCACATAGACTCAGAGGCTGAAGCTATAATTTTGGCCACGTGAGAGTGGATGAGTGACTAGAAGACACTGCTGGGCAGAGAAGTGGGTGGGGAAAATAAAGTCAACACTCCAAGAGAAGCAAAGAAGAGATCGTGAGCCAGAGAGAGATGTGGAGTCACAGATGGAGGAGGAAAAGAGGGGAAGAGTTGTGAGAGGAATAAGTGAGGGTAGTGATGAGAGCATAGGAGAGAACACTCAGACAACTTTTTAGTTACTGTGAGGTGCTGCTGTGCTTTTCCGTGTGATTTACCTGTATCCTTATAATAACCCTCTCTTTTTATTACCTAATTTTAGCAGCTTATTGTTTCTTTAAAGGCAACCTTTACCCTAAGGCACCTCTTCCACCAACTCCTCAAACTCCCTGAGCGATCTCATCCACTACTTTATTAGTAATTTTTTTTCTATCAATGTTATACATGCATATCAATAAAAAAATGTAAAGACTATCAAAGGCTTATAATGATAAGTAGAAGTCCCTATGCCCACCTCTTTCCTGCTTCCTAGAAGCAATCACTCTTTGAAGTGTTCCTTATAGTGTTTACCTCAGTCATTTAAAAGAATATGATTATCCTGCTATTTTTTATTATTGTAATATACATAGCACAAAATTTGCCATTTTAAGTGTACAGTTCAGTGGCATGAAGTACATCCACATTGTTATACAACTATCACCACTATCCATCTCCAGAATTATGTTTATAATATTTTTGTTATTTTTCAATTATAGTTGGCATACAATATTATATTAGTTTCAGGTGTACGACATAGTGGTTAGACATTGATACAACTTATGAAGTGAGCACCTCAAAAAATCTAGTACCCATCTGACACCAAACATTGTTATTACAAGATTATTGACTATATTTCCTATGCTGTGTTTTATATCCTCATGACTATTTTGTAACTACCAATTTGTACTTCTTTATCCCTTCCCTTTTTTCACCCACTCCCCAACCTCTCTCCCATCTAGCAACTATCAAAATGTTCTCTATATCTATGAGTTTGTTTCTGTTTTGATTGTTTTGTTAGATTCTACATGTAAGTGAGATCATATAACTTTTGTCTTTTTCTATCTGACTTACTCCACTCAGCATGATATCTTCTAAGGCCATCCATGTTGTTGCAGATGACAAGCATTCCTTTTTTTAGTGACTAACATCCCATTGTATATATGTATTATCCATCCATCCATTGATAGATACCCACGATGCCACCATATCTTGGCTACAATGAACATATGGATTCACATGAACCTTCAAAGTAGTGTTTGGATTTTTTCAGATAAATACCCTGAAGTGAAATCACTGGGTCTTTCTTAGTCTGTTGTTACAGCTTTTGTTTCAAAGCCTATTTTGTCTGGTGTAAGTATTGCTATTCTAACTATTTTTTTTGTTTTTGTTCCTATTTTCATGAATTATCTTCTTCCATCCCTTTACTTTCTGCCTGTGTGTGTCTTTCGATCTGAAGTGAGTCTCTTGTAGGCAGCATATCTAAGAGTTGTGCTTTCTTACCCATTCGGCCACTCTTTCTTTTGATTGGCATATTTAATCTTTTTTCATTTGAAGTAATTGTTGATAGATGTGTATAGTTATTACCATTTTATTATTCATATTTTTTATCCTTTAACTTCTTCTTCTTAAAAAAAATCCCCCTAACATTTCTTGTAATACTGGTTTGGAGGTGGCAGAATCCTTTAGTCTTTTCTTGTCTGGGAAGCTTTTTATCTATCTTTGATTTTAAATGATAGCTGTGCTGGGTAGAGTAATCTTGGTTGTAGGTCCTTGCTTTTCATCACTTCAAATATTTCCTGACAATCCATTATGGCCCACAATATTTCTGTTGAGAAATCATCTGATAGTCTTATGGCAGCTCCCTTGTAGGTAACCAATTGCTTTTCTCTTGCTGCTTTTAAGATTCTCTCTCTGTCTTTAACCTTTTGCATTTTAATTATGATATGTCTTGGTGTAAGCTTCTTTGAGTTCATCTTGTTTGGGACTCTCTGTACTTTCTAGGCTTGTATGTCTATTTCTTGTGCCAGTTTGGGAATTTTTCCATCGTTATTTCTCCAAATAGCTTTTCAATCCCTTGCTCTCTCTCTTCTCCTTCTGGTACTCCTATGCTGTGAATGTTGGTACACTTGATGTTGACCCAGAGGCCCTTAAACTATCCTCATTTGGGGGAATTCTTTCTTATTATTGCTGTTCTGATTGGGCACTTTTTTGCAAGCTTATCTTTTAAATTGCCAATTAGATCCTCTGCTTCATCTCATCTAATCTACTGTTGATCCCCTGTAATGTAGTCTTCATTTCAGTTATTGTATTCTTAATTTCCGACTGGTTCCCTTTTATGTTTTCTATTTCCATTTTTATGCTTTCTATCTCTTTGTTAGAGTTCTCACTGAGTTCATCAACTCTTCCCCTAAATTTATTGAGCATCCTTATAAGCAATGTTTTGAACTCTACATCTGGTAGGTTACTTGTCTCCATTTTGCTGAGTTCTTTTCCTGGAGCTTTGTTCTCTTCTTTCAAGTGTAACATGTTCCTTTGTCTCTCCATTTTGGCTGCCTCCCTGTGTATGTTTCTATGTATTAGGTAGGGATCCTAAGTTTCCCAGTCTTAGTAGAGTGGCCTTATGTAGTAAGTGTCCTGTAGGGCCCAGTGATGCAATCTTTCCTGAACACCTGAGCCAGGGTGCTCCAGGTGTGTTTCCTGTATGAGTTGCATGTGCCTTCCTGTTGTAGTTGAGCATTGGTTGCTGCTTGCACATCAATGGGAGGAACTGACTCTCAGGTTGATTCGTTGTAAGACCTGACTCATAACTATAGTGGTGGAGCTGTCTTGCAGAGGCTGACCCTGCAGCAGGATTTACTTTATCAGGGCTCTGGTGCCTGCCTAATCTGTCATTTGGGTGTGTCATCCTCAGATGAAGCCCCAGGTACTGCTCCACTCTGGTTTGGTCAGGAGCCAGCCACCAGATGCACCACCCCAGGTGTCCTGGGAGGGGCCCACCACAGGCCCAGTTCAGCTGCAGCCTATACCCTGCCTGGGACCACATGACATGAGCCACCAAACAATCTGCAAATGGTTGCCATTGGAGGTGTCTTGAGAGGCCAAGCTGTGAACTGAGGTTGGCTGCTGCTAGTGTTGGGCTTGGGGCTGCTCAGCAAGAGGTATGGGGCATGTAGAGTCCAGATGCTCCTTGTTTGGGTTTTATGAACTTTTGAGAGATTTTAGGAATATCTGCAGCATGAACCAAGACAGAAAATTTGTATGGAAAAACAGCTGGAAGTGGCTTGAGTGGGCCCTCAAGTTGGGTTGGGTAGGGTCTCAGGGAATCACCAGGGCATGGTAACCAATGTTAGCCAGGTTGATGGAGACTCCGATATGGCTGCCACCTACATCTGCAGGCTGGGTGGGAAGAAGGCCCAACAAAGGAACAGGGGCCTCCACCAGCAGTTCTGTCTGGGAGAAAGCTGCCCCTCCAGGCTTTCCCTGAAGCCGGATATTCAGTTTCTCCCCTTCAAGCCCCTGCCCCAGTGCTGTAGCTTAGAGCCAATGAGTCCATCAGCAAGTATGTCAGTGTCTGGGCCCTCCAAGAAGAATGCTTGGGACCTCCAATAGCCCTCCACCCACTCAGCCACAATCTCTGTTGATTTTCACATCCGGATCTTGTGAGAACTTCTCCTTCTGGCACTGGAACCCTTGGCTGGGGAGCCTGGCCTAGGGCTGGGACTCCTCACTTCTCTGAGGGGAGACCTCCACAGCAGAGATATCCCTCTCGATTTTCAACCACCTCATGTGGGTGTGGGACTAGCCTGTTTTGCATCTCTGCCCTGCCTACTAGTCTTGAGGTAGCCCCTTATACATGTCTTCAGTTTTAGGACTTCTAAGTTCAGCTAGACTTCAGGCAACTCCCAATGATGGCTATTCTCAGTTTAGTTGTGATTTTCATGTGGTTGTGAGAGGAGGCAAGCCCAGTGTTTATCTACTTTGCCATCTTGACAAGACATCCTCTCCAGAATTGTTTCATGACCTCAAACTGAAATTTGGTACCCATTAAACAATAACTTCTCATTTCCTTTCCCTCCAGCCCTTGGTGACCACTATTCTAGTTCCTGTCTTATAAATTTGACTATTCTTTGTACAAGTCATATAAATGGAATCATCAATACTTTGATGTCAGGCTTATTTCACTTAGTATAAGGGTCTTCAAGGGTCATCCATGTTGTAACATATATCGGAATTTCATTCTTTTTTAAGGCTGACTAATATTACATGTATATACATGTATATAGAATACACACACAATATTTTATTTATCCATTCATTCATTGATGGACATTTGAGTTTTTTCTACTTTTTGGTTATTATGAACATGCTGCTATGAACACAATTGTATAAATACTGATTTGGGTTCCTGAATTCACTTTTTAGGTACATACTTTGAAATGGAATTTCTGGATCATATGGTAAATCTGCTCGCCATTTTGAGGAACCACCATGCTGTTTTTCACATTCTACTCTTTTTTGAAAAACATTTTTATATTATGATAGCTGAGAATTCATTCACTCTTAACCCCTGTGTGCTTTTCCTGAGCTTCATGTTTATATTATCTAAATGCTTTCTGGACATCGCCATGGAAATTTTAACCTCAATGTATCAAAAATGCTTGCCCCTGCCCCCACCCCCAAACTTTCTGTTCCTCTGGTTATTATATTGTCCCCTACTTCAGTGAGTGTCTACCCAGTCACTCAAACAAGAAAACTGAAAGTTATCACAAACTGCTCCAGGACCTTACCATCCAATGAATCACCAAAACTTCCTGATTTTACTTCAAATATTTCTTGACTCCATTCTCTTTTCTTCTTAATGTCACTGCCCTAGTTCAGGTCTTCATCATCTATTGATAGAACCACTTGCAGGAGCCTCCTCAATATTTTCTCTCTGCCTTCATATTTTCCCTCTTTTAATCCTATTGCAAACTGATTAGGCCAGGTATTTTTCAATGCCTATCTGTAGCTTCCAGTGACTAGAGATAGCTGTGGATTATAGTCTTCATCCCCTACAATCTCCCTATCAGGTGATATGTTCCAATGAAAACAGGACTTCAACCCAATTCTTCCAGGCATACACTAACATACAGTCTTGTAACCTGTCCTCATAAGATCAGTTAAGCCCCATACAGGGCTTAACTTGAAGCACATTTAGCAATTCTCCAGTAGCAGCATTTTAGCCAAATTTGTGGTCAGATCATGCAACAGAATTGTCTCTTAAGTATCAGGATGCAGGCCCAATGGATTCCTAGACCTAGAATGCCACTCTGGAACCCCCAGTTTCTTAGGCCTTATTCATGCAAGGACAGGCAAAAGTGTCAATCTGTAAATCTAGAGCACCATTTATTTCACCAATGAAAGTTTATTTCTCACATCCCTTATATTAATCTACACAAGCTTTCTCGTGTAGATTTAGGTAGATTAGGTAGCTTTTCAGTACTGCCTCTGGAGTGTGTATTTATAATTAGAGTCTTTTGGATATAAACTAAGCACTGCTGGAGTGTGTTCCTCATTGGGGGACTTCAGATATTAACTCTCCCTAAGATATATGTATATGTACACGTATATGTATAAGCGTATGTGTGTGTACCTCACACTGCCTGTGCTGAGTATTTTTAAAGTAAATCTCATACCATAGAACAAATCTACCCTCCTATGTACACCTGCCCACATCATTCACCTTCATAAAACCCTTTTCTCCCATGGTTCCTTGTTTCATATAAGATAAAGTCCAGATTCCTTCAAGTGACATATAAAGCCTTTCCAGAACTGCCCCAATCTCTTTCTTTTTTTGTAACTTACACTCTAATCTAGGATTACCAAACTGCTTGTGGTGAGCCCCCACCAATGGTGCTGATTTAGGCTTAAACACTGCCCTCTTCCTGGGCCACCTTTCCTCCTTCCTTCACCTGGCTAACTTGTACTCCTCCTCTATGACTCACCTCAGGCATCAGCCCTTTCAAGAAGCCTTTCCCATAACCCTATTCAGAGTTAAGCTTATTTATTTCATTTAACATGTGTATAGTACTTATGTGCCAGGAACTAGTCTAAGCTCTTTTAATCCTCACAATTCTATGAGTTAAGTTCTATTATTATCTCTCTTTTCAGATGAGGAAACTGAGGCACATGGAGGTTTAATTTGTCCAAGTTCACATAACTGGTAAGTGGCAAAGCTAGACTTCAAACCAGAGTGTGCTCTTAGAAATCCATATGCTGTACTGCTTCTCCAGGGCCCTTTCTTTGTATTCCACAGCACCCTAAGCATACCTCTATCTTAGCATTTAGCATGATAATTCAAAACTGTCTCTTTGTGTCTGTGTTCCCCTCTTTACCATGAGGGTCTTAAAGCTTAATAGTCTCTGAGGCCATATGGTATAATAGTTAGGTCATGATGTTTGGAATTAGACATACCTGGGGTGAAGTTCCACTTCTGCTACCTACTAGCTGTGTAATCTTAGGCGAATTAGTTAACCTTTCTGTACATCCTTTCCCTGATTTATAAAGTGGAGCTAATAATACGTCACAGTATAACGGAAAGAATGAAATAAGATGATATATCTAAAGCACCTAGCAAAAAGTCACCCATAGTAGAAAAAAAATCTCTTGCTAATGCCTGACTATTACAACTAGTTATTACTATCTCTGCATCTCTAGAAACTAGTATAATGCCTGGAAAATATACATTTGAGAACCATTTGTTGAACTGAACTATTATGGAACTCTTTAGATGGACATAGATATCTAAAGTATATCTCAGTATATATGACTTCAGAAATGGTCCCCTGTAGTTAAGCAGGATGTGCTACCTCATTTTGCTAGGGCACCCAAAAGAGTTTTACCTTCAGGTAGATAGCCTTGTAGATCTCCAGTCATATAACCAATGAGCATAACATTCTGGTCCTTGCAACCATCAACTGTAGGCTCAAATGGGATAACTCATCACCTCAAAGTGAGTCTTGTTATCCTAAGTCATGTTATCGTCTTTCAAAATGAAAGAGAACCCCATTTCATTTCCTTTACTTAGAACAAGAGCTTCAGAACTCCCCAGGGCTATCCATTCTCATTGGATCACTGACCTTTTCAGTTCTGAAATTCCTGTGCAAATTTCCTTCCCAGTATCCTAGGGCTTCAATCCTTTCTGATATAAATTTCACTTGTCAAGTGGATGAAAAATACAGTTATTAGAATGCCCAGGTCACCTTTGGATTGTGTTATTGTGTTAGAAAATGTCCCAGGTATCAATCAAATGCATTCCCATTTTCTTGCACCCAAGAGCAGTAGAAGATTCTACTTGAAAAGCTGAAATAAACATATATATCGCACCCAGGGAATAATACAACCCCCTTGGATACTAGGGGAACAGAAGCTCCTAGAGCAGAATTTTTTTGGTTAGCTTAGAGCTAAGGAAAAACCTCATTTGGGTTCAGGTGGCCAATCTTTCTATAATATCTGAACCCTCTTTCATAAAAGAGGACAGTCTAGTGACCACTGCTTCTCTTCTCCATGAGAACCTTGTAGAGTCTCTAGGCTGACCTAGATCATGTTTCAGAGTTTTAGGAGAAGAGACAATGTGGAAAAAACTGAACTGAATTTGCATGAATCCTGGTCACAGCCTAAAATCAGGCAGTTTGATTAAACTTCTGATAGTTTGCTGTGTTGTCATTTTTCTCTTTCCCACCTAAAATCTGGTATATACAACCTCACTACTACTACTACTACTACTACTACTACTATTACTACTACTACTACTACACACACACACACACACACACACACACACACACACACACACACACCGTCCAGTTTGTTGAGGGTTCTGGATTCTCAGGTGCTAAGGAAATTTACTGTAAGGGAATAATGACTGTAGTGTGGGTTTAGTCAGGAGAGGCTGCCTGGAGAAGGTCTCTGGTTAGACCATGAAGGATTGGTAGACTTTAGACAGTAAGGGTTTCCAGAGCTGAGGAAGAGGGGCTGGACATGAGCCAAAGCACACAGTGTACATAATAAATTAAAGGCGAGGCATGTGGTTTTATGTTCAGGGCAAAGCCTGAGATTCCCCTCCCTTTTTCTGTCCAGATGGTCAGAAACAAACCATGGAGGGTCCAGAATAGAGGTTAGAAATGTTCACTTACAGGAAAGTGCACTGAGCCAGAAGTGAGGAGATATTTCTGATTCTGGTTCTACCACTAATTTGTCCATAATGATGGGAAGATCACGTAAACCTCTCTGAGACCATTTCCTTGTAAAGTAAAATAGAGATAGTTGTATGATCAGACCATCATATAGAGCTGTTGGGAGAATTAGGAGAAAGCTTATGAATATCCATCAGGTATAAGTTACAGAGATACTATTAATAAAATATAGATACCACAGGAAGAGAGACCATCTTTGGCCTTGTCAGCTTGCATCTCATTGAATAATAAATACCAGCTGCTCAGGGGCTCCAAAAATTGCATGTTAGGTACAGTGAAGAGAAAGGATTTTTTTTAGCAATGAAGAAATCAAAGCTTCGAGAGCTTAAATCACTCTCCACTTATTGAGCAGGGACTGTGCCAAAGCCAAATGAAAACTACTTCACTGCTTTGCTCCAAGAACCTGGAAACCTATTTGTATTTCTTTGTAAGGCCCTTTTAGAGGGACTCTATAACTGTTGAGAATTTCAGGGATAGTGGAAAGCTACTGAGGGAAATATTTTGGAGGTTGGCAGCTGATCTCAGATACAAGTAGTTTAATCTCTTTTTGTGTCTTAATCCACACTGATCTCTGAGTGACTTGATAGCCTCTTTAACTACCAGTAGGTACTACCTGTAATCCATTTTATTTCTACTGATACAAAATTGTAATAAAATAAATTTATTTTATCTACTTTTACACAGTTTTATAAATTTAGATTCTAGTATACGTAAGTAATATGTCATTCCTTGTGATCCTAACTTGGAAAAAGGAACTGGGATTTGATAACATCGAAAAGTGAGGTAATGCTCTTTTAAAGTAGTAAATACGTTTTTCTATAGTGAAGTGTCAGGAGAGAGAGGCAAGTGAAACGAAAGTGAGCATGGCAAAGATCTGCATTCTGGTGAGATTAGTGAAGAGAGAGGGACTTTAGGTTTATATAAGAGGGCAAGTCAACTGGTGGTGGAGCAGAGAGAGGGAGAGAAAAAGAGAAGGATGGAGAGAGAATGGGAATACAGGAGCGTAGTAACTATCAGAGCCCTCCTGGTGCTTGTATTCGGTCATCAAAGCCACACTAACCCTCTTCCTAGTCTCTGTTAGCCACCACCCATCTCAGCTACTGGAGAAACTTGGCCAATAGGAAGAAAAAAATAAAGTACCATCCATATTGTTCTGTAAGAAATCTCTCCTCATCTCCCAAATCATCTCTCCCTTTAGGAAACAGACTCGTGAAGTCCTTAGTCCAGCACTTCCTTCCATTCTCTTTGGCATCTCAACATTTGCCAACATTCAACATAATTTTCATGAGAGGCCACTGGTTACTTTTCTAAAAACATGTTTGAACAGATCCTTCATGATACTGAAAATTTGAAGGTATAAATTTTAAACTTTATAACAATCTAAAAGTGAATTTAAATAAATTTTATGACTTTGTTACAGAGATTCCAGGCTTCTTATTTTTATTTATTTGTTTATGTATGTATATGTATGTGTATCTATCTATCTATCTATCTATCTATCTATCTATCTATCTATCTATCTAGATATATAGATGTATATATATGTATATATATGTATATCATGTATTTACTTTAAATTAAGTTTATTGGGGTAATATTGGTTAATAAAATCATATAATATTCAGTTGTACATTATAATATGACATCCATATATTCTATTGTGTATTTACCACCCAAAGTCCAGTTTCCTACAGTTACCATGTATTTGATCCCCTTTACCCACTTCATCCTCCACCAACCCCCCTATACATTACCTCCTTTACCCCATCTACTCCCCCCTCCTCCCACACCCCTTGGTTACCACTCTTCCATTGTCCATGTTCCTGAGGCTCTGTTTGTCCTTTTACTTTGTTACTTTTAGGTTTATATCCCACATAGAAGTGATACCATGTGATTTTCAACATTTTCTGTCTGGCTTATTTCACTTAGCATGATTATCTCAAGGTCCATCCATATTGTCTCAAATGGCAGTATTTCATCTCTTCTTATGGCTGAGTAATATTCCATTGTATATATGTACCACAGCTTCTTTAGCCAATTATCTATTGTAGGACACTTTGGTTGCTTCCATGTCCTGACCACTGTGAATAATACTGCTATGAACATTGATGTGCAAATATCTTTTCAGATATGGGTTTTCAAGTCTTTGAGGTAAATACCCAGTAGAGGGATTATTGGATCATATGGTACATCAATTCTTAGTTTTTTGAGGAACCTCCATACTGTTTCCCATAGTGGCTGTACCAATTTGCAGTTCCACCAGCAGTGTATGACAGTTCCAATTTCTTCACTTCCTCTCCAACATTTGTTATTACTTGTCTTGTTGATTATATTTGTTCTAACAGGTGTGAAATGGTATCTCATTGTGGTTTTGATTTGCATTTCCCTAATAACTAGGGATGTTGAGCATCTTTTCATATATTTGTTGCCATTTATATGTCTTCTAGGGAGAAGTGTCTGTTGAGATCCTCTGCCCATTTTTTGATTGATTCATTTGTTTTTTTTGTTGTTGTTGTTATCAAATTGTATCGTATGAGTTCTTTGTATATTTTGGATATTAGGCCCTTATCGGAGACATTGCTTGCAAATATATTTTCCCAGTCGAATGGTTGTCTCTTTACCTTGTTGACAGTTTCTTTTGCTGAGCAGAAACATTTTAGTTTGATATAGTTCCATTCATTTATTTTTGCTTTTACTTCCCTTGCCTTTGAAGTCAAATTCATGAAATTCTCTTTAAGTCCAAGGTCCTTGAGTTTAGTTCCTATGTATTCTTCTAAGCACTTTATTGTTTCAGATCTTATATTCAAGTCCTTAATCCATTTTGAGTTAATTTTGGTGTGTGGTGATAGACAACAATCTAATTTCATTCTTTTGCAGGAGGCTTTCCAGTTTTCCCAGAACCATTTATTGAAGAGGCTTTCCTTTCTCCACTGTATGTTTTTGGCTCTTTGTTGAAAATTATTTGCCCATATAAATATGAGTTTACTTCTGGACTCTCGATTCTGTTCCACTGGTCCATGTGTCTGTTTTTCTGCCAATACCATGCTGTTTTGATTACTGTCACTTTGTAGTATAATTTGAAGTCAAGCAGCGTGAAGCCTCCAACCTCATTTTTTTCCCCTCAGGATGGCTTTGGGAATTTGAGGTCTTTTGAGCTTCCATACAAATCTGATGTTTTTGTTCCATCTCTTTAAAAAATATCAATGGGATTTGATGGGGATTGCATTAAATCTGTGTGATGCTTTAGGTAATATGGTCATTTTAACTATGTTAATTCTTCCAAGAACATGGAATATCTTTCCATTTCTTTGTATCTTCTTTGATTTCTCTTAATAGAGTCTTATAGTTCTCATTATAGGTCCTTCACATGTTTCCTTAAATTTATTCCTAGGTATTTAATTCTTTTTGTTGTAATTGCCAAAAGAATTATTTTTCCCACTTCTTTTTCTGACACTTCATTATTAGAGTATAGGAATGCTATGGATTTTTGAACATTGATTTAGTATCCAGAAACTTTACTGTATTTGCTTATTGTTTCTCGTAGTGTTCTTGTGGAGGCTTTAGGGTTTTCTATGCAGAGAATCATGTCATCTGCAAATAGTGATAGCTTGAGTTCTTCGTTTCCTATTTGGATGCCTTTTATATCTTCTTGTCTGATTGTACCTGTTAGGACCTCCATTGTTATATTGAATAACAGTGGTGATAGTAGACAGCCTTGCCTTGTTCCTGATCTTAGAGGGAAGGTTTTTAGTTTTTCAACATTACGTATAATGATGGCTGAGGGGTTGTCATATATGGCCTTTATCATGTTAAGATACTTTCCTTCTATACCGATTTTGTTAAGTGTTTTGCTCATAAATGGATGCTGTATCTTGTCGAAGGCTTTTTCTGCATCTATTGATATGATCATATGATTCTTCTCTTTTAATTTGTTTATGTGGTGTATCACATTAATCGATTTGCATATGTTGAACCATCCCTGTGCCCCGGGGATGATGCCCACTTGATTGTGGTGTGTAATCTTTTTAATATGTTACTGTATTTTGTTCACTAGTATCTTATTTAAAATTTTTTCATCTGTGTTCATGAGAGATATTGGTCTGTAGTTGTTTTTTTTATGTTATCTTTACCAGGTTTTGGTATCGGAGTATTATTGTCCTAAGAAAATGATTGGGAAGTATTGCCTCCACTTCAATTTTTTGAAAGAGTTTGAGGAGAATAGGTATTAAATCTTCTTTGAATGTTTGGTAGAATTCATTGGTTAAGTCATCTGGTCCTGGACTTTTACTTTTTGGTAGGTTTTTTATGATTGTTTCAATTTCCATACTGCTGATTGGTCTATTTAGATTTTCCAGCTCTTCTTGAATCAGTCTAGGAAGGTAGCATTTCTCTAAGTACTGGTCCATTTCTTCTAGGTTATTAAATTTGGTGTTATGTACTTTTTCATAGTATTTTTGTATGATCCTTTGTATTTCTGTGATATCTGTCGTAATTTCCCCCTCTTTCAGTCCTGAATTTGTTTACTTATGTTCTTTCTCTTTTTTCTTTAGTGAGTCTAGCCAGGGGTTTGTCGATTTTATTAACCTTCTCAAAGAACCACCTCCTTGTTGCATTTATTTTGTCTATTGTTTTTTTTTGTTTGTTTTCAATTTCATTTATTTCTGCTCTAATATTAATTATTCCTTTCCTTCTGCTGACTTTAGGCTTCCATTGTTCTTCCTTTTGTAGTTTTTGAGGATGTAGCATTAGGTTGTATATTTGAGCTCATTCTTGTTTTTGGAGATAGGCCTGTAATGATATAAACTTTCCACTTTTGCCATGTTCCAAAAGCTTTGATATGTTGTGCTATCGTTATCATTTATTTCTATGTATGTCTTGATCTCTCTTTTTATTTCTTCTCTAACCAAGTTATTCTTCAGTAGCATGTTGTTTAATCTCTATGTATTTGCAGTTCTTTCTGATTTCTTTTTGTAGTTGATCTCTAGTTTCAAAGCATTATGATCTGAGAATATGGTTGGTATGGTTTCAACCCTCTTATATTTTTTTCAGGCTATTTCTGTATCCCAGTATGTGGTCTATCCTTGAGAATCTTCCATGTGCACTAGAGAAGAATGTATAAGCAGCTGTTTAGGGATGGAAGGCTCTGTCAATGTCAATTATGTTCAGTTGGTCCAATGTGTCATTTAAGGATATTATTTCCTTATTAATTTTCTATTTGGATGATCTGTCCATATCTGACAGTGTGGAATTTAGTTCCTCTACTACAATAGTGTTTTGGTTTGTTTCTCCCTTTAGTTCTGTTAGTGATTGCTTTACATATTTCGTGGTTTCCTGACTGGGAGCATAGATATTAATAAGTATTATGTCTTCTTGGTGCATGATTCCCTTTATCATTATGAAGTGTCCCTCAGTATCTTTCTTTACCTTTTTTATTTTGAAGTCTATTTCATCTGATATTAATACTGCTACTCCTGCTTTACCTGAATGTCATTTGTGTGAAATATCATTTTCTACCCTCTCACTTTGAGTCTATATTTGTCTTTGAAGCCAAGATGTGTCTCCTGGAGAGCATATGGTTGGGTTTTGTTTTATGATTATTCTCCAACTCTGTGCCTTTTATTGGTGAGTTCAATCCATTCATATTAGGGTGATTATTGAAATACAAGGTCTTCTTATAGCCATTTTGTCTTTTGCTTTCTGGTAGCTTGGTGTTTCCATTGCTTCCTTGTTCTTGTGGTTCTCTTTTCTTTATTTTGGTTGGCTTTTGTGGGTTTTCCCTCTGGTCCTTCTTTTATGTTATTTACTTCAGTTTTGAATCTTTGGTGTGTGGTTACCATTATGAATATGTAAAGAATAGTTATATATACATACAGTCATCCATTTTCTTCTGTGTATACCTTATCTCCATTCCCCTTTGAGAATTTGGTTCTTTGAATCCCCCCTTTTTCAGTCATTGTTTTCTCAATTTGTTCGTATGTATACTGAATGTTCATTATGATCTTGTTATAACAATTCTCTTATTATTTAAGCTTATAATGCCCTGTTCTTAGTAAGGGTTGTATTCCTCTGCTTCTATTTGCCTGATAGTCACTTTACTTCTAATTATGTTTTTTTTTTTTTTTTTTGTCATTTTGTTTTAGATGAACTGACCCCTTTCAGTATTTCCTGTAGTGCTGTCCTTATAGTGGAGAATTTGCTCAATTTTTGTATGTGTGGAAAAGTCTTAATTTCTCCTTCATATCTAAAGCAGAGTTTAAGTGGATACATTATTCTAAGCTGGTAGTTACTTTGGCTTAATAGCTTAAATATTTGATTCCATTCCTTTCGGGCTTGTCATTTTTGCGCTGAGAATTCCGATGATAATCTAATGGGTTTTCCTTTATAAGTTTTTCTTTCTGGCTGCCTTGAGAATTCTGTCTTTGACATTGATTTTGGATAATTTTAATACAATATGTCTTGGTGAAGGCACTTTTGGGTTGAGATAATTGTGCATTCTGTTGACTCCTTGAATTCGAAGCTCCAGCTCATTACTGAGATTTGGGAAATTCTCGTCCACTATTTGTCTGAACATGCTTTTTAGTCTCTCCTTTTCCTCACCTTTGATAATGCCCATTATTCTTATGTTTCCTCTCCTGATGGTACTAGTTAGTTCTTATATTTCTCTTTCTTTATTTTTCATTCTTTGGTTTCTCTCTTCTTCCTAACTTATTTCTAGATTTCTGTCTTCGATATCAATGATCCTTTCCTCCATTTGTTCGACTCTATTTCCCAAGCTTGCTATTTCATTTTTAAACTCTTGTAGTGTCTTTTTTTTTTTTATCTCCAGAATATCTATTCTGTTCTTTTTGAGTGTTTCAATATCCTTGCTCTGCTCATCTAGTTTTTTTTTTTAATTCCTGAAATTATTGATATGACTTGTTTCTGAACTCATTGAGTTTTTTTCAGAAGTACCATCCTGAAGTCTCTGTCATTTAAGTTGCATATTTCTATGTCTGTAAGCTTGTTTTCTGGAGATTTTTCTCTTTCTTTCTGAGATACTTTGTCATGTTGTTTGTTCATGGTGTTTTATGGACTATTTCTCTGCCTGGGCATTAATGGAAGTGTATTCTGCTGTTTTTCTTGAAGGAAGATTTATTATATAAAGGTCTTTCTTTAGTCTGTTGCAAAGAAAGCGCTTTTATTTTGGTTTCCAGTAGGTGCAATCTAAGTCTCTTGGATCCTTGCTTTATATAAAGCCTTAAAAATGCCTTTAAAAAAACTTTCTTATAGATATTTAATCATGCTCGCTATCTTCATTTTCAGCCCCTGTCAGTGTCAGCAACAGTCTCGGCAACTCCCCTGGGTTGGGAGTTGGCGGCTGCAGCTCAGCCTCAGTTTTGCAACCACAGCCAGTAAAAATCAACTGTTGTTTTACTCGGTTCCCTCCTGCTTCTCTGCCTTCTGCCCTGATGACTGGGCACTGCCACTGGTCGGCCATGGGGAGCTTGCAGCTTTCCCAGGCAGGCCTATTGACAAATTTGCCACACTTTCTCCTCTCTCCGTCCTCCTACAGGGAGCTCCGGTGCTGCAAGAGGCAGCTTCTTTATTTCTCCCTGTCCACACCCCGACACCCGGATTCTGACCTGTTGTAGCTCTTATGTGCAGATCCCACATTCAGACATGCTGGTGTGCAGTTTGGGTGTTTTTTGTTGAGTTTTAGATGTTTAGCTTATTGTTCTTTCAAGGGGAGATCTGGGGAAATCTCTCACTCTGCCACGCTTCTGCAAAAGTCCAGGCTTCCTCTTATAATGGATGGAAGATTTTCAAGCATTTAAAGATTTGACTGACCCAGAAAAATCTTCCTTCCTTCATCTACTCAAATCCAGCCCCCATATCTGAGAGATTTCTTAATATAGTTTATGTAACATTGGTGCCTAAAGGCCATTCCCTTAGAAAAATCCCACCTTTTATACCTTAGCTGAATGAGGAGTTCAGATTTGTGTATTAATATATGACTTTAATTTGATTCTTTGTTAATAATTTGGTATATGAATTATTTAAAAAAAACAAAACACTTTTGTTTTGGTGAGGAGAAAACATCCTCACCCCTCCAACCCTTATGAATGTTTATTTTACATAAAATCACATAGATTTTTTAAAATTTAATTGTTTGCTATTATAACATAATTGCAATATTATATGAGAAGCAATATCAATGCTAAGTACTCTCCAATTTATAATGAATGAGTTCTCTAAAACTCTTAAGAGTATCCATTTTTCTCTGCTAAATCTATAAGTTCAAAAAATAAAAGGAATAGTTCTTATATGAAATGGGACATAATATGTGATAATAGACTTTTGATAAGCATTTGTGAGTTCCCTGCTCGTAGATTTAACAACCTTCTTTGCAATCTTATGGCACCTATAGATATTATGCCTTGCTCCACCTAGGGGCCAAGACATAGTGTCTACAGAATTATGTATCCATTAAGGCAACACTAGTTCAGTCATTTTCAACAAATGGCATCCATGGTCACCCTGGATACTGATAACAAGCCAACAGATGGGAAAAGAAAAAGAGTGGAAATGGCATGTGAGCTTCTTAGATTGGTTTGAATGTCACACATACTCCTTCCACCAACATTCCATTGGTGAGGACTTGTCATAAGGATCCACTCACTAGATGCAAAGACAACTGAGAAATGGTAGTTCCTATCTGCAGAGCCCCTTCTCAGCCACAACTTAATATGATGAAAGGACAGTAAAGATATTTAGAGGCTAGTTAAGCGTTTTTGCCATAGTTGTATTGTATCAGTTATTAAGTTTTTGTCTCAGCTCCAAACCCCTCTTCTATACCCTGCTTTGTGAGGCTGGCGATAGGACACTACAAACCACTTTTCTGCTTTGTCTGTTGGCTCTATGTTAGGTTCTGCCAATAGGGGACAGTATAGGGAGACTGAAAAGCATGTGGGAAGAGATTTGTTCCTACCTGCTTGCTTACCGTAGGTTTTCTGTCTGCTTGTGGTTTCTGTGAGTATCATCACCCCAGCCTTGCTTCTTCACCCTTGAAACAACAGTGCCTTCCAGTAGCACTAGCTGAATCATTTTGCAGTTTTTTCATCTCTTGGAAGAACCAGCTTACTTGTGCCTGCTCGAAGACAACACCAATGGTCTGTGCCCCTTCTCAGAAGTATGTGGCCCAGCACCACAGGGACCCTCCTCCAACCTCAAAGATCCCAGCACTAGCTGGCAAGTGCCTGCCTTTTCAAAAGTCTGAGTTTTAGCTCCATGGAACCCCTTCTCCAGGTTTTAGCAATTACAACCTCTTTTCTTCCCCCCCCCTCCACAGCCTAGGGATGATAGCTACTTCCTGTGGTTTTTACCTTTGTGATTTGATACCTTGGAGCAACACTATCCAAAAGAAATATAAGGTGAATCCCATACTAATTTTTTAAATTTTCTACTAGCTACATTTAAGAAGTGAAAAGAAATGGTGAAATTAAATTTAATAATATATTGTGTTTAACCCAATCTATTTGATCTGTTTCACTTCAACATATAATCACTATAAAAATTATAAATGAACTATTTTTTATTTTTATATGAAGTCTTCGAAATCTGGTGTGTATTTTACACTTACAACATATTTCAATTTGGATGATAAAATTTCATTAGAAATACTTGATTTGTATTTAGATTTCTGAAAATTTATAGTTAAAAATATAAATTTACATATTCAAGTTGTTCCAAATATACTTAAAAGTTTTCTGATAACTAAATTGAGTATTAATTTAGAACCTTTATTTTGAAATAATTATGCTCTCACAGTAAGTTGCAAAAAATACTAAAAGAAATTTCCACATACCTACCACCTAGCTTCCCCCATTGGTGACTCTTTCATGACTATAGTGCATTGTCAAAACCAGAAAATTAGTTGACATGATACAATTAACTGTAGTACAGATCTTTCACCAATTTTTATACACTTGGTTTTTTTTTGGGGGGGGGGCAGTGGGAGTAGGTCTTTGTGATTATGTGGCATTTAATTACTTGTAAGATTTGTGTAACCACTACCACAATCAAGAGACAGAACTGTCCAATCACTACAAAGGAAGTTCTTCATGCTGCCCCTTTATTGTTACTTCCTCCCTCCCCATACACCTACACCCTGGCAACTACTTATATGTTCTTCATTTCTGTAATTTTGTCATTTTGAGACTGTTATATAAATGCAATTATATAGAATGTAATATCTTGCAATTGGCTTTTTTCACTCAGCATAATGTTCTTAAGATCCATCTAAGTTATTGGGTATATCAATGGTTTGTTCCTTTCTATTGCTGAGTAGTATTCTATGTTATGGATGTACCACAATGTGTCTAACTATTCACCTCTTGAAGGACATTTGATTTATTCTTAATTTTTGGCTATACAAATAAAAGCTGATATGAACATTTGAGTACAGATTTTTGTGTAGGTATAAGTTTTCATTTCTCTGAGATAAATGCCCAGGAGTGTGATTACTGAGTCATGTGATAAATGTATGTTTAATTGCCAGAATGATTTCCAGAGTGGCTGTACCATTTTACATTCTGAACAATAATGAATGACAAATCCAGTTTATCAGCATCCTCATCAGCATTTGGTGATATCAGTGTTTTTTATTTTAACCATTTGAATAGGTATGTAGTAGCATCTCATTGTGATTCTAATGGCTAGTGATGTTGAACATCTTGTTATGTATTTATTTGCCATCTATCATTTTTGGCGAAGTGTCTGTTCAAGTCTTAGATCATTTAAAAATTGGACAGTTGGATTTTCACAGTTGAGTTTTGAGAGTTCTTTATATATTCTGGATATAAATCCTTTGTTAGAGATATGATTTGCAAATACATTCTCCCAGTCTGTGGCTTATCTTTTTATCCTCTTAACAGGGTTTTTCACAGAGCAAAAGTTTTGCATTTTGATGAAATTCAACTTATTGATTTTTTTCTTTTATATATTGTGCTCTCAGTGTCATGTCTAAGAATTCTTCACCTAACCCTACATCATGAATATTTTCTCTTATGTTTTCTTCTTAAAGTTTTATAATTTTACATTTAAATCTAATGTCCAATTTGAATTTCTTTTTATGTAAAGTATGAGGTTTAGATTTAAGTTTATTATTATATTTTTGCCTATGGATGTCATATTTTTCCAGCATCATTTATTGGGGAAAATATCAATGTTTCTTGGGCCTCACAACCACCCAAGTTCAATGGTCCACTGGATAAACTCACAAGAGCAGGCTTTACTCAAAGCTAAGGTGTATTACAGCGAAGGAACAGTACAGACCAAAAGCAGTAGGAAAAATATATGCATTGGACAGAGTTCAGAGAAGTCAGGCATAGATTTCCCATGTGAAGCCACACAGGATGTACTTTCTTTGTAGCAGTGAAGTATGGAGACATGTGCAGAATAACTTTGCCCAGGGAAGCCTATTCAAATCTCAGAATCTGAGGCTTTTATGTGTAGGGAAACAGCTCTGTCATGGCCATCCAGTGACAGGCCACATAGGCAAAGGCTTGACCTGCAGTTTATCTGCGTGTTAGCAGAGCTTCTTGTGATCCACTCAGAACACGAAGATGGGAGGCACTTTTTGTTTTGGAATCATCCTTTTCGGTATGAAGGACAAGGAGCACAGGTTGCTAGTCCTTTGTCTACTCTTCCTTTCGCACTTAATGTATGTCATAAACTGTCTGAATCTAAAAATGGATCATTGTGTCTTTTTTAAATTAATTAATTAATTTATTTATTTATATTTTTCAATTAGAGTTGACTTGTTATGTCTTTATTGGTTGAATCTGCCAGGCCTAAGCCGTTCCTCACACTTTGCTGAATGACTTCTCCATCTTTATCAAAAATCAATTAGATATATTTATGTTAGTTCCTTTTAACAGCTTTATTGGGGTATAATTGACATACAACAAATTACACATAAGTAAAGCATACATTTTAAGTTTTGACATATGTATACACCAATGAAACCATCATCACAATCAAGATAATGAATATACACAAAAGTTTCCAAGTGCTCTTGGTAATCTCTCTCTACCCTCCACCTCCAGACAATCACTGATCTGCCTTGTGTAACTTTAGGTTAGTTTGTATATTTTGAATTATACATTGGCTTGTATATCTTCTTTGTGGAGTCTTTCATTGAGATAATTATTTTGAGATTCACCCACGTTGTTACATATATCAATAGTTTCTTCTTTTTTTCTTAATATTTCACTATATAGATATACAACAAATTGTTTTTCCATCTACCTGTTAGTGGATGTTTGGGTTATTTCCAGTTTTTAGCTATTATAAATAAAGCATCTATGAACATTGACATACAAGCTTTACTATGTATACATGCTTACTTTTCTCTTGGGTAAATATCTAGGAGCAAATGGCTGAATCATTGTATAGATATATGTTTAACTTTTTAAAAAATTACCAGTTTTACAAAGTGGTACCATTTATATTGCCACCAACTGTGTAAGAGGGTTCTAGTTTACTGGAATTCTTAACAATGCTTGGTATGGCCATTCTTTTTAATTCTAATTGTTATGTAGTGTTATTTTTTGTTTTAATTTGCACTTACCTAATGACCAATGATGTTGAACCTTTTTTCATGTGCTTATGTGCCATTTGTATGTCTTCTTTGGTGAAATGTCTGTTCAAATATTTTGTCCATTTTATATTGATTGAGTTGTTTATTTTCTTCTTAAGTTTTTAGAGTATTTTATATATTGTGGATACAAGTCCTTTATTAGATATATGTTTGCAAACATTTTCTCTCAGTCTGTGAATTGTCTTCTCATTGTCTTAAGAGTGTATTTCAAAAAGCAAAAGTTTTTAATTTTTATGAAGTCTAATTTATCAATGTTTTAATGGATTGTGCTTTTGGTGTCATATTTAAGAAATCATTGCCTAGACCAAGGTCATGAAGATTTTTTTTCTATATTTCCTTCAAGAAGTTTCATAGTTTTAGTTTTTTAATTTAATTCTATGATCTATTTTAAGTTAATTTTGTGTATGGTGCAAGTTATTTTTTTGCAGATGAATATCCAGTAGTTTCAGCACCATTTTTTGAAAAGGTTATTCTTTTTCCAATGAATTGCTTTTGTACCTTTGTGAAAAACCAGTTGTCTATATTTGTATGAGTTTATTTCTAAACTCTCTATTTTGTTTCATTGATATATTTGGCTGTTTTGATATCAAACCACACTGTCTTGATTATACTGTAGCTTTATAGTAAGTCTTAAAATCAAGTGGTGTCAGCCTTCCAAATGTGTTCTTTTTTCCAAAGTTGCTTAGGCAATTCTAGGTCATTTACATTTCCACATGAATTTCAGAATCAGCTCATTGATTTCTACCAATATCATGCTGGGAATTTGAAAGGGATTGTATTGAATCTATAAATCAATTTGAGAAAAATTGTTAACAATATGGAGTTTTTTGACCCATGAATAAGGTGTAAATCTCCATTTAGATTTTCTTAGTTTCTCCCAGTAATGCTTTATAGTTTTCAGCATACAGGTTTTGCATATCTTTGGCTTGATTTTTCTCTAATTATTTAATATTTTAGATGCTATTGTAAATGATACTTTAAAATTTCAATTTTTCATTGTTTCAATTGTTCATTACGATTGTTTGTTTTATAAAAATCATATATTAATTATGTAGCCTAAAACTTTACTAAACTCATATATTAGTTACAGAAACTTTTTAAAGATTCCAACAAATTTTCTGTATATGAACAGGTTATCTGCAAGTAAATAAAATGGTACTTCTTCCTTTACAATTTGGGTGCTTTTTATTGTATTTTCTTGCCTAATTGCTATAGACAGAGCCTCTAGTACTGTGCTGAATTTAAAGGGTGAGAATGGACATCCTTGACTTATTACTGATCTTATAGGGAAAATACTCAGTCTTCTACCATTAAATATGATGTTAGTTGTAGGTTTTTCATAGATACTTCCAGGTTGATGAAGTTTCCTTCTAATTCCTAGAATGCTCAGAGTTATCAGTAATGGATGTTGGATTTTGTCAAATGATTTTTCTGTATCTACTGAGATGATCCTATAGATTTTATTTATTAATTTGTCAATGTGGTGAATTCTATTCATTTATTTTCAAATATAAATAAACCTTGCATTCCTGACATAATCATACTTGCACATTATGTATTCTTTTTTTATATTGCTGGATTCAATTTGTTAAAAATTTCATTTTGGATTTTTGCATCTTTCATGAGAGATATTGGTCTGTAGATTTTTCTCATCTCAGTGTAAGGATAATGCTGTCCTCATGGAATAAGTTAGGACATATTCCCTTCTTTCTATTTTCTGGAAGACTTTGAGTAAAATTGATATTATTTCTACCTTAAGTTTTTGGTAGAAATCACCAGTGAAATAATCAGAGCCTGGAGTTTGCTTTGTGAGAAGCTTCTAAGTGGAAATTCAATTTCTATAATAGGTTTAGGGCTATTCATGTTAGTCCATTTGATCTGAGTCTTCAAATTTATTGACACAAATTCATTCATAATATTCCCTTATTACTCTTTTAATATTTATAGAATCTAAAATATTGTCTTCTCTTTGATTTCTGGCATTGGTAATTTTTGTCTTTTCTTTTTCCTGATCCACATAGCCAAAATTTTATCAACTTTGCTGATTATCTGAAAGCACCAGCTTTTAGGATCATTGAATTTCTCTATTGATTTTGTTTTCTATTTCACTGATTACTGCTTCTTACTTTGAGCTTAATTTTTATCAACTTTTTTCAAGTTTATAAAGGTAAAACCTGATGTCGTTGATCTAAACTTTTTCTTTTTATATATATATACCTTTGGTGCTATAAATTTTCCTCTACTGTTTTATGGCATCTTACCCATTTTGATATGTTGTCTTTTCACTTTCATTTAGTTAAAGATACAATTTCCCTTTTTATTTTTTTCTTAGATGTGTTATTTATAAATGTGTTATTTAGTTTTCAAATGTTTGGGGATTTTCCAGATATCTTTCTGTTATTAGAATCTAATTTAATTCCACTGATGTCAGAACACATACTTTGTATGACACTCAAAAACACTTTTTGCTTCATGTATTTTAAAGCTTTATTATTAGTTGCATAAACATTTAGGATTGTTATATCCTCTTGATGAATTGACCTCTTTATTATTATCATCTCAGGTAATATTATTTGCTCAGAAATCTACTTATCTGTTATTAACATGGCCATTCATTTTTCCTGTATCTCATGTTAGGATTAGTTAACTAGGCTTATTATTTTCCTATGGCTACCACAAAAAATATATCAAAATCTTGATGGCTTAAAACAACAAATATTTATTCTCCCAGAGTTCTGGAGATAAGAAGTCCAAGATCAAGGTAAATACAGGACCGTATTCTTTCCACAGGCTCTAGGGAGACTCCATTCCTTGCCTCTCCCAGCTTCTGGTGTCTGTTAGCATTCTTTGGCTTGTGGCTGCATCTTTTTCTCTGCTCTGCCTTCATATTGCCTCCTCTGTGTGTCTGTGTCCAGTCTCCACTATATCTCTCTTATAAAGATATGTGTGATTGCATTTATGGCCTTGTGGATAAACTTCTCCTCTCAAAATTCTTAAATTAATCACATATTTGCCATATAAAGTAATATTCACAGATTCTGAGAATTAAAACATAAACATATCTTTCGGGGAACCATTCAGCCTACTATACATGGTATATCTTTTCCTTTCCTTTTATTTTTAACTTGTTTGTGTATTTTTATTTATTTATCTATCTATCTATCTATCTATCTATCTATCTATCTATTTATTTATTTTAAATGTTTTATTTTTTTATGTTTTTCCCCTTCACCCTTCCCCTCTGGTAACCACTAGTCCATTGTCCATGTCCATACTCTCTGTTTGTTTGTCCTATTCATTGGTTGCTTTTAGGTTTATATCCCACATATAAGTGATATCATGTGATTTTCAACTTTTTCTCTCTGACTTATTTCACTTAACATGATTATCTTAAGGTCTATCCATGTTGTCACAAATGGCAGTATTTCATCTCTTCTTATGGATGAGTAATATTCCATTCTATATATGTATGAAAGCTTCTTTAGACAATCATCTATCATAGGACAAACATGTCCTGGCCACTGTATATAATGCTGCTATGAACATTGGTGTGCAAGTATCTTTTCGGATATGGGTTTTCAAGTCTTTGAGGTAAACACCCAGTAGAGGAATTGCTGGATCATATGGCACATCAATTCTTAGTTTTTTGAGGAACCTCCATACTGTTTTCCATAGTGGCTGTACCAATTTGCAGTTTCACCAGCAGTGTATGAGGGTTTCTTTTTCCCCCACATCATCTCCAGCATTCATTATTACTTGTCCTGTTGATTATAGCTATTCTAACAGGTGTGAAATGGTATCTCATTATGGTTTTGATTTACATTTCCCTAATAGCTAGGGATGTTGAGCATCTTTTCAAATATTTGTTGACCATTTGTATGTCCTCTAGGGAAAGTGTTTGTTGAGATCCTCTGCCCATTTTTCGATTGGATGGTTTGTTTTATTGTTGTTATTAAGTTGCATGAGTTATTTGTATATTTTGAATATTGGGCCCTTATCAGAGGCATTGCTTGCAAATATATTTTCCCATTCGGGATGGTTCTCTTTACCTTGTTGATGGTTCCTTCTGCTGAGCAGAAACTTTTTAGTTTAATGTAGTCCCATTCATTTATTTTAGCTTTTACTTTCCTTGCTTTTGAAGTCAAATTCATAAAATCCTCTTTAAGTCCAAGATCCTTGAGTTTAGTTCCTATGTTTTCTTCTATGCAATTTATAGTTTCAGATTTTATATTCAGGTCCTTCATTTTGATTTAATTTTGGTATGTGGTGATAGACAACAGTCTAGTTTCTAGCACCATTTATTGAAGAGATTTCCTTTCTCCACTGTATGTTTTTGGCCCTTTGTTGAAAATTATTTGCCCATATAAATATGGGTTTACTTCTGGACTCTCAATTCTGTTCCACTGGTCCATGTGTCTGTTTTTCTGCCAATACTATGCTGTTTTGATTACCGTCGCTTTGTAGTATAATTTGAAGTCAGGCAGTGTGATGCCTCCACTCTTGTTCTTTTTTCTCAGGATGGCTTTGGCAATTAGGGGTCATTTGTGCTTCTATACAAATCTGATGATTTTTTGTTCTATTTTTTAAAAAGTTGCCGATGGGATTTTGATGGGGATTGCTTTAAATCTATATAATGCTTTAGGTAACAAGGTCATTTTAACTATGTTTTTTCTTCCAATCCAAGAACATGGAATATCTTTCCATTTCTTTGTATCTTCTTCAATTTCTTTTAATAAGGTCTTGTAGTTTTCATTATATAGGTCCTTCACATGTTTCATTAAATTTATTCCTAGGTATTTTATTCTATTTGTTGCAGTTGAGAAAGGAATTATTTTTTCTGACACTTCATTATTAGAGTATGGGAACGCTATGGATTTTTTAAAATTAAGTTTATTGGGGTAACATTGGTTAATACAATCATATAATTTTTAAGTATACATTATCATTTGACATCTACATAGAGAATCATGTTATCCACAAATAGTGATAGTTTGACTTCTTCGTTTCCTATTTGGATGCCTTTTATAGCTTTCTCTTGCCTGCTTGCACTCACTAGGACCTCCAATGTTATATTGAATAACAGTGGTGACAGTGGACAGCCTTTCATTGTTCATGATCTTAGAGGGAAGATTTTTAGTTTTTCACCATTAAGTAATGTTGGCTGAGTGCTTGTTATATACGGCCTTTATCATGTTAAGGTATTTTCCTTCTATACCAATTTTGTGAAGTGTTTTTATCATAAATGGATGCTGTGTCTTGTCGAAGGCTTTTTCTCCATCTATTGATATAATCATGTGATTCTTATTTTTTAATTTGTTTATGTGGTGTATCACATGAATAAATTTGTGTATGTTGAACCATCCCTGTGCTCCTGGGATGAAGCCCACTTGAACCTGGTGTATAAACTTTTTAATATGTTACTGTATTCAGTTCACTAGTGTCTTATTTAGGATTTTTGCATCTGTATTCATGAGAGATATTGGTCTGTAGTTTTCTTTTTTTGTGTTATCTTTACAAGATTTTGATATCAGGGTAAAATTGGCCTCAGAAAATGAATTGGGAAGTATTGCCTCCACTTCCATTTTTGGGAAACGTTTGAGGAGAATCAGTATTAAATCTTCTTTGAATGTTTGGTAGAATTCACTGGTGAAGCCATCTGGTTCTCAACTTTTACTTTTTGGTAAGTTTCAATTTCCATACTGATGATCAGTCTATTTATATGTTTCAGTTCTTCTTGATTCAGTCTAGGAAGTCTGTATCTTTCTAAGTACTGGCCTATTTCTTCTAGGTTATTAAATTTGTTGTTATATATTTTTTCATAGTATTCTTGTATGATCTTTTGTATTTCTGTGGTGTCTGTCATAATTTCCCCTTTCATTCCTGATTTTGTTTATTTGTATCCTTTCCCTTTTTTCTTTAGTGAGTCTAGCCAGGAGTTTGTCAATTTTATTAAACTTTTCAGAGAACCAGCTCTTTGTTGCATTTATTTTTTCTATTTTTTGTTTGTTTTCAAATTATTTCTGCTCTAATTTTGATTATTTCTTTTCTTCTGCTGACTTTTGGCTTCATTTGTTCTTCTTTTTCTAATTTTTTAAGATGAAGAATTAGGTTGTTTATTTGTGCTCATTTTTGTTTTTGGAGGTAGGCCTGTAATGATATGAATTTTCCTTTTATGATGACTTTTGCTGTGTCTCAAAATTTTTGATACGTTTTACTATCATTATCATTCGTTTCTATGTATTTATTGATCTCTCTTTTTATTCTCTGTCCCTTATATTCTTCAGTATGTGTATTTATATTTAAAGAGTGTTTATTGTAAACAATATGCACTTGAGTCTTACTTTTTTATCCAGTCTGATAATCTTTCCCTTTTAATTGAGGTGTATGGTAGATAATAATTAACCCCCCAAAGATTTCCATATCCTAATCCTGTGTTACTTTACATGGCAAAAGGAACATTGCAGATGTGATAAATTAAGGATTTTGATATAGAAGATTCCCTTGGATTATTGTGGTGAGCCTAGTGTAAAACAAAAGTCCCTAAACTGGATGGCAAAAGGGTCAGAGTGAGATGGAGAGGTAATGACAGAGCAGAAGTTTGAGTGATATGCTTTGGATATTGAAGAAGGGGCATGACCTAAGGAATGCAGGCAGCATTTAAAAATTGGAAAAGGTAAGGAAACAAATTCTTCCCTAGAGCCTCCAAAATGAACATAGCCTTGCTGACACCTTGATTTTAGCTCAATGAGACTCATGTCAAATTTCTGACCTATAGTACTGTAAGGTAATAAATTTGTGTTGTTTTAAGCCACTAATTTTGTAGTAATTTGTTACAGTGACCATAGGAAGCTAATAGAAGGTATTTAGATCATTTATATTTAATGTAATTGTTGATATAATTAAGTTCAAATCTTTTATCTGGCTATAGGTTTTCTCTCTGTACCATTTGTAGTTTGTTCTTTTTTTCCTGCCATCTGTTAGATTAATTGAATATGTTTAAGTTTTCATTTGATCTCTTTTATTGGCTTTTTAGCTATATTCTAGTTTTTAAAAAATTATTTTAGTGGTTGATTTAGGGCTTATAGTATAGATCTTTAACTTATCATAGTCTACCATCAAGTGATATTCTATTCACTTCACAAATAATATAATAACCTTACAATACTGTGCCTCCAATTCCCCTCTGTTGGCCTTTGTACTACGGTTTTCAGGTATTTTAGTTATGCATACGTTATAAAGACCACAATACATTTTTATATTTTTGTTTAAATAGTCAATTATATTTTAAAGAAATTGAAGGAATAAGAAAAATATATTTACTCATGAAGTTCTTGTTTCTAATATCCTGTATTACTTTGTGTAGATCCTTATTTCCATCTGGTATCATTTTTCGTCTGCTTAAAGGATATCCCACAACATTTATTATAATCAGGTCTTCTGGTGATGACTTTTAAAATCTTTTATATGTCTAAAATGTCTTATTTTATCTTGTTTTTTTTTTTTTTACTTTTTAAAAGTTGTGGTAAAATACACATAACATAAAATTTGACACCTAAGCCATTTTAAGTGTACAGTTTAAGTATACAGATTAAGTACATTCACACTGTTGTGCAACCATCACCACCATCCATCTCCAGAACTCTTTCCAACTTGCAAAACTGAAACTCTATACCCATTAAATAACTTCCCATTCTTCCCTCCTTCCAGTCTCTAGCAACCGATATTCTACCTTGTATCTATACATTTGACTACTCTTGTATCTCATGTAAGTAGAATCACACAGTATTTGTATTTATATAAATTTTCTCTGATAAAATAGCTCATGCAGTTTCTCCTGATTAGATGCTGGTTGACAGATTTATTCAGGCAGTTTCATTATTAATGCAGCATTGTGATAGTATTTAGAATCTTAATGACATGGATTCAGCTGTCCCTTACTAGCTGTACAAGCAAATTACTTAATCACTCTAATCCTCAGAATATTACCAGGTAAAAATAGAGAGAGTAATACCTACTTCCCAAGGTTTTTTGTGAGGACACATGAGAACACCTGACACATAATAGGCATTCAATAGATATTATTTCCTTTTATTCATTTCTTCATCATCATCCTTTAAGCACTTAGAGCTATCTATCTCAGCAGTAGCCTCCCAGAGTATTTCTTCCTCTGTCTCCCTGTCAATTCCACACTGTGATGTGGCCCTTTTTCTTGGGATTCTTTTAGACAAATGTTTATTTTAAAAAATAATAACATCTCATTTTTGGTAAATTATAGTAGCTTAGTGTGAAGGTAATTGATATATGTTACGTACCTTAGTAGGGTCAATAAAGGAGATATTAGTAAGGGAAGACATCTTTTGGTTACCCCAACCTAGCTCACAGAATGATCTCTGCATGGAACCAAGTTGAAGGATGTCTAAAATGACTCTCTTGGTACCATGAAGACCATTATCAAATCTAATACTTAATAAGGTCAACTTTTTAATTATCTGGGTGTAAATTATCCTCACCACCATTTAAATACCACCTGCATTACTTACGCCACCTATAATACTAGAAACTTTTATTTATTTGGTCAGGCTTATAATTTTTCATCAGTGGTTCTCAACAGGGCAGTTGGCAATATCTGGAGATATTTTCAGTTGTTTCAACTGCCGGGAATGTGTTACCAGTGCCTAATCTGTAGAAGCTAGGGATGTTACTAAACATCCTACAATATACAATATAACCCTCCACAACAAAGAATTATCTAGCTTAAACTGTCAATAGTGCTGAGATTGAGAATCCTTGGCCTAATCTGAGTTCAAAGAGAAATGTAAATCTGTTGTGCTGCCCTAGAATGTAATACCACGCTCTCCAGGACTAGATACTATTGATTTGGGGATTTCATGTGCTTTTATTTTTTATTTTTTGGGTAGAAAATTGGAGGTTGAATATGTCATATAAATATTCTTAAATGTTACTTAGAGCAGCAGAGTGTTTTTAGGTTTCTACTTTGTTTTCTGCTAATCTGATAAATCAATTATTGTATACAAATCAATATTTTTATATTGGTGGGGTTTTAACATTTTTTACTCCTTTACTATCCACCAAAATTAACTAAGATACATTAGTGTTTTTTAAACTATTTTGCAGAATGAGATGTTTCATGGGTCTCCTTAGAGAATGGATGAGAGCTGAGAAGTCAAAACTTTGGCCCTCACCCTACCTTAGTTAGAGTTGCTCTGTTTTATATTTTGCATGTATATATTCTCAGTGAATTTTTTTGAAAAAAAAAATCAACTCTTAAAAAATAAGTTTGAATAACACTATATATAATAAGTAAGTGTATTAGTCAGGGTTCTCCAGAAAAACAGAACCAATAACAGATGTGTGGGGGCGGGGAGGGAGAGAGAAAGAGAAAATGAAAGAGAGAGGGGAGGGATTATGAGGAACTGGCTTACACAATTGTGGAGGCTAAGAAGTCCCAAGATTTGCTGTCCACAAGCTGGAGATTCAGGAAAACCAGTGGTGTAGTTGCAGTCTAAGTATAAACTGAAGGTCTGAGAATCAGGGACGCCAATGGTGTAAATCCAAGTCCAAAGGCAGAATATCAATGTCCCAGCTCAAATAGGCAGGCAAGAAGCAAAAAAGGGTAAATTCCTCCTTCCTCTACCTTGTATTCTGTAAAATCTTCAAAGGATTTGGTGATACCCACCTACATTGGAGAGGGCGGATCTACTTCACTGATTCCACTGATTCAAATGCTAACCTCATCTGGAAATACCCTCACAAGCACACTCAGAAATAACATTTAATCTGAGCACTTCTTGACCCAGTCAAGTTGACACATGAAATTATCATAGTAAGTTATTGAAAACTTGAATATAAATTTAATTTTTTATTTTCCTGTATACTAGAAACATACAGGGAAATCTTTTGAAAGATTTTCATGAGAGTGGGATAATTAAGGGTGGATGGGATGAAGAGCCTTTTAGGGCCTAATAATATTAAGATTTGGGAAAGTGTTCTTCAAAATGTCCCCTAGTTCTTGGAGTTGACTCTAGAATCAGACAATTCCCAGATCAGTGCTTGAAAACTATGATTCTGCAGGCTCTCAAAAGAAGTGGAGTTAAAAAACTGAAAGGGAACTTTCCAGAGAAGAGTGATCTCACCTTTGTCTCCTAGGGATGGTAGTGGTGTAGAGGAGGTGTGATAGGACTGTAGAAGGACCATTTTACCATTTCTTTCACTGTTCTATGTCTCAGCAGCAAGATATAACTTCTGCATAGCCTGAGTCACTTGGGATTATAAACTGCTTGAGGGCAGGAACTATATTACTTTCTTTTTTTGTAGCTCCTTTAGCTTCCTATCACAGTTCTTTAAATACTTCCTATGGTAAATGAGTAAATAGATGGTAAGCAGCCAGGTATCTTTTTTCCTACTATCTCTTGCCCCTACTCTTTGAGCTCACTGGGCCTGACTCCAGACAGACTTGTGAAGCAAAACCAGTTTGTCTTTGGTGTCCTTAGCCTACCAAACATTCCCTTTAAATTACGGAGAATCAAGTGACCAGTGGTGCGTTCTCCTACCCAAGATCATTTCACTCTCCAATTCTAGAAACGCCTGTGCTTCCCATATGGTATCTCATGCCTGAGACCTCTCCTAAGCCTCATCTAAGCTTCCTCATTATGTGTTCTATTTGTTGCTCTTTATAACAGTTCTATAGGGTTAGGGTCAGGCCACTGAGGAATGAGGGTTACAGAGAGGAGAGCCTTCAAGCTCTTCTCTCAGCATCTAACTAGGATATAAATACTTCCCACCATCTCTTATCATATATAAGCACTGAGCCCACCCATATTGGACAGTACTTACCCACCTTCCAAGCCTCTTTTGCCCTCCCTAAAGTAAGTTCTGTCCTCGGATCACTCTATCTCCCACTACTTGTTGTTTGAAGTTATTGTTGCCCAAATCATTATATTTAGAAAAATATAAGCCTCTACCAGAGCAGCTATTTCTCTCCATGTGGGAGTTATCCTGTCCTACCTTGGCTCACAGGAAGTAAAAGAAACAAACTATTTTGTCTAAATAATGGAGAATCAGTATTAAGGATTTTCTCCTTCCATTGTTTATCAAACAAATGGCCATCATGAGCCACTATGTATAAGTAGATTCTGATAACAATGACCTCTTTGGTTTCTTTTCTGTTAATTTCATTAGCAAAATTTCATTAGCAAAAATACATGAAGAATTGTAAATGGTTCAGTAACAAAAGCAAACAATAATCAAACATACTTAAAATTAGGCAGCTTTTAAACTACAAATGTTTCCAGGTTTCATTTAAAGGCAAAAGCAACTTAAGTACCAGATGTGAATATAAAATAATATGATTATTTTCTAAAAATAAACCTGAGAAAGTATGCCCATTCAAAGATATTATCTCCCAGTTAGTGTACCCACCTCAAGAGTCTGTGCCCTTGTTTTATTGGTATGGTTGCAACTACTTGTCTTTGAGGACTAAAATTAGTTTTAGCTTGGGTTTGATCTCCTTTTCTGGGATCCCCAGGCATCCTGTGCTTACATCTGTCAAAGCACTTGTCACAGTGGATTATCTGTCTCCCTCACCTGGCTGAGTGCCCCCTGAAAGAAGGGATATCTTGTTTGTTTTTGTATCCCTGGGGCCAAACATGTACAAGACAAGTTGCTCAGTAAACGTTTGTTAGTTGATTGAAAAGTATCTCTGCATCATATTTTTGAACCATCTTCAATGATAGCAAATCATTTTTCTTTTAATGGAAAATGTGAATTCTTTGGAGAACAGATGGTATTCAGAAAAATGTTCGGCAAATAGGTATTCATAAAACTGATAACACTGTCTTCATTTAAAAATGAGCTTTGATCATAATGTATTGACTACTTTTCTTCTGTGATTCATGAACTGGCTCTGAAAACAATTCCAAAGAAGGAATTACAGAAGATTTTGAGCAACAGAAGCTTCCCATGGAAATATTTTTGAAAGACGACATTAATTTATATGTTTAAGGTCCAATATATGTTTAGAGAAAAATCAAACAAATATTTGCCTTGAAAATTATTGAACACCTACTCTAGGGAGTAGAATATACTGTTTAGAGGTTAAGCGCATTGCTCTGGAGCTGGACTGGACTACTTGAGTTCAAATCCTGGCTCTGCAAACCAACTTAGCTGTATAGCCTTATAGAAGTTATTCAACCTGTTGGTATTTCAGTTTCCTCGTTTGTTAAAAGGGGGTAAATAGTATCTCCCACATAGGGTCATTGTGATGATTAATTGCATTAATCACATAAAATGCTTAGAAAATAGGGCCTGGTACATAGTAAGTATTCAATAAGTGTTGTTATCACTATTATCTTTATCATCATACTGATGTTTGAAGCAGTATGTTAGATAATACCAAAGATACAAAAAAAAGGTATGTCCCTCTCCTCAGGAGTTTCACAGTCTAATTAGAAACATAGACATGTTATTTATAATACAACTTGATGGATGCTCTCAGAAATGCCAACTGTCTTGTGGGAGAAGCACGTGATATGGGGAGGGGTTTAGTAGCAATAACATCTCGGTACAGTTCTATAAGCACTGAATAGCCTCCACTAAAGTCAGAACATTATATCCTGAGAATATGAGAGCCATTACAACCAGATGCTTGATATTCATGACAGTGATGCAAACAGAAGGACTCGAGACTAGAAATAACACTCTTTTGGTAAAATACTTCTATTTTTTTAAGTAAAAGAATGGTATGTGATGTTAATGCCTATGAAAGTATTAAATGTTCCTTGCTTCACTTTGAATAGAGACCAGTCTGCACGGAGAATTCACAGACTCTATCATCAATTTTGTCTCTTTCTTTTAAAAAATTGTTTCCAGTTTCAAAAACTAAGATATAATGTTACTCTAATCCTGAAAGAATGGAATAATCTAGAAAGACCTGCCATTTTACCAAGATAATTTAGAGCTTTACTATGGTTTAAAAATTACATCAAAGTTAAGACTAGTAATATTAAATAATGATATAATTTACATTTAGGGAACATATTCTTTCATTACTGTATCATTTATTTTACTGCAGAGAAAATAGATTTTTCAAGTAAAATATTGGTTTCTTTTTTTAAATTAGAGTTTCCCTCTCTCAGAAATAGTTATGAAGATGACAATTTATATTGCAATCAATTATTTTGTATGATTCATGGAGAAACACTTTAAAAATAACTTTGTAATAAAGACAGAAAACTGTTTATTCACAATTGTGATTCGTCATAATTATTTTTGAGCATTTGGTAAATCCTGTTTCTGTGAACTTTTATGTTTGTACTTAAAACCCCTTTCAGAGCTTGTTTAAGGCCCTTTATGAATCTTGCAAAATCTTTACTTTGTGAGAAAAATGGGCTTGAGGTAATAAGCATAGTATGAGACAGTGGGTTATATATGTGTTCCTGCTCTCTTCTCACTTTTTCAGTTTCTTTTTTCTGAGAAGTTCAAAGAAGTCAAGGGGTTATTTTGGGGAATTAAAGTAGTTGCAAAGAAACAGCATGTGCCTGTAGCTCTTCCAATGTGGCATGTTCTGTGATTCTGGACCCAAGAGCTGGGTCAAGCAGGGGGTGAAGTGTGTATTGAAAGGTTTCTCTTTTACAAGAGAAGAAAATGAGGTTACCATGCCAATTTTTAAGAAGAGACCAGCGATGGCTCCACAAATGTGTTTTCTTAAAAAGGGGAAAGAGAATATGGCATTGGTAACTGGAGCCACACGCTATATTTGACATTTGTTCCAGATTTGCTTAGTTGAACTGAATTTTCTGCTTAAAGTTTATAGTTACTATTTTGAGGATGGGCAACATACCATTCCAAGTTGTACAGAATGAGTACACAGCTGTCATCTTCATTTTCCCTCAAAGGCTATTAACAGTTTGTCCTAAAGTGAAAGATTTTATTCTGCTAAATGGACCTTGAATAGAGCAATCATAGAATATATCAATATTAGGAAAGAAATCTGCATTCTGAATATGTGTATAATTAACATCCTTTCTGGACACTAATAATGATGCCTAGAATTTCCTACTTTACCCGGAACTTCTTAAGGGTTCTGAAAATGAAATTTGCACTAACTACAGCTACTATAATCTGTGTTGCACTTCTAACAACAAGGTCTTTTTTAAAAAATCAAAGATAGACTTCAATGGCAATTTGAATTATGTCATTCTTTCATAATATTTCAAGGCATCTCAACCTCCTACCCTCGTGAGCCTCTTGTCTCCCTCCTTACTTTCCCATGGGTCCCCCAGACCCAGACACTTTCAGTCATGATGCTACCCTCAGGGCTACCCAGGTCCCTTCTGTGTTGAAATGCCCCACCTGTCTCCCCTCTCCAGACACTGCTCCCACTTTAAAATCACGAGCCCTCCTTTATGGTCCCTCAACCTTAAAATACCCATGAATGGTGATTTGTTCCCTCAATGTCCTAATTTGAGCTTTTGAAGGGCAAAGGTTCATGAATCCTTAGTTGAAACTATGAAATGTTATGCATTTGTAGTGGGGAGTGTCCACAAATTTATTCAAATTCACAGAGGTCAGTATTCTCACAAAAACTAAGATGTATCATACTAAGGTATAGAGTTATAGTTTTCATTTGAAGATTATTTTTATTTTAACAGAGATCTCTTGGAAATAATCCTTTACCCTAAAAAGAAGAGTTTGTAATAAAGGAAAAGCAGGCTCCATGATGGGAAATACATTATTTGGAAGAGGATTTTTGTGATACCTCACCACATTAGATGGTTAAGTACTTTTTTTCTCTGTTTAACAATGATGACAAAGGGATTTATGCCTTCTGTTTCACCCTGTGGTTATGGCCTTAATGAATACTAAGATATATTTTTAAATGTTAACACAAATGCCAAAATGGGATGGGGAAACAATAAGTCCATTTTGATTTGAGCAAACATTTATTGGACACTTATTATGTATAAAGCACAGTGCTAGGTAATATAGGATAGGAAGATGAATAAAATTCTATATGATATAAACCTTCTAGAACCTGACAATCCTTATGGTGGAGAAAATAAATAGACAAACACATATATAATATTAAGGTAAGACGGATTATGAGATGTACTGCTATATAATATGAGAGAATAAGGTGTTAAAGCTAACTAGAGATCAAATAGGAAGCCTTAACCAAAGTCGAAATGAACTGCTAAATCAACTGCTAAACCCCTGGGCCTTCCCCTTCTCTCATCTCCTTTTCTGAACAACTACCCCTTCATCCTTTTTTTTCTTAAACAGATTCAGAAATTAGGCTTATTTAACTTTAAACGTTTTTCTCTGTCTTTTTTTATTAGGAAATATGTCAGACTTAAAAGAAGATATATAAAAAATTACAATAAATACCCATGTGCCCACCACTCAGCTTAAGAAATAAAGCATTACAGATATAGTTGAAGCCCCCTGCATAACACACACCAGAGTTTTTCTCTTTTACTAACACCTCCTGCTTTTGAGTAGTGGCTCTCAATAAGCCCCATCTTCTGGTATTCATCACCTCCCTTTGAGTGTGAGTAAGCTGGACTTAGTGACTTGATTCTAATGAGTAGACTATGATAAATGTGATGGGATGTCACTTCTGTGGTTGGGTCCAAAAGATTGCGACTTCCATCCTGCTGGCACTCTCTCTTGCCCACTCACTTGGTCTGATGAAACCTGCTGCCATGTTGTGAGATGCTGTTTATGAGGGGACCCACAAGGCAAAGACTCAAGGGAGGCCTCCAGCCAACAATTTCTGAGGAACTGAATCCTGCCAACAACCATGTGAGTAAACTTAGAAGCAGATCTTCTGCAGTAGAGCCTTCAAATGAGACTGCATCCCTGGCTAATGCCTCGACTGTAGCCCTGTGAGAGGCACTGAAGCAGAGGATCCAGATAAGCCATGCCTGGATTACTGAAAATGTATGTTTTAAGTAGCTAAGTTTGGGGATAATTTGTTATACCACATGATAACTAATGCATCTTACAAGAGGTAACCACTATCCTAAATGTGCTGTCATTCTCTTAGATGTCTTTATGTACATCATTCCCATTCATGCCTATACACACACATACATACTATATGTAAACATAGTAAACATATGTACTATATAAATATATATATTATATATACACACATAGTAATTTTATTACATGTTCTTAAAATTCACATAAATGATGTTATAATATTCCTATTCTTCTGGGATTAGCTTTTTCTTATTGATTTTTTCACTGCCACCACTCAGTTGTTGCTTCTATGGAAGCTCTTTCTCTATGTCTCAGCCCAACCCTTTCTATCCAGTTCAGTTTACCTGCAGTAGTCTCAAACAGATGAATAAAGCCTGGTCTCACTTTAGGTTAAGTCAGTTTCTTCCCATATTACTCTCTAAACCAAAATCCAGAATATTATTTGGCCATAAAAAGGAATGAAGTCCTTACTGATACATACTACAAAATGGACTAACCTTGGAAATATTATACTAAGTGAAAGAAGCCAGTCATAAAAGACTGCATATTATATGATTCCATTTATTCGAAATGTCCAGAATAGAGACATGCATAGACAGAAGGTAGATTACTAGTTGCTTAGGACTGGAAGGAATAGGGAATAGATAGCTAAAAGGGTATGAGATTTCTTTTTGAGGTGATGAAAATGTTCTAAAATTGGTAATGGTAGCATTTATCTGTGAATACACTAGAAATCATTGAATTGTATATTTTAAATGGGTGAATTTTTTGGTATGTGAATTAAATCTCAGTGAAATTGTTGAAAAATAAGCTGGGGGTATTCATAGGGCTCATCTTGTTTGTTTTCTATCTCTCTAGGATCAATGTCTTTGTTGCCTAATATCTAATGTCTTGAAAACTGTTGTTTCACATTGTCTTTCTTTTTTTTTGGCGGGGGGAGGGGGACGTTGTTTCATGCAGGAGGATAAATACAAATCCTATCACTATTCCATCTTCACCAGAAGTAGCAGTCTTCTATGTTTTAATTAAGGAATCTGAGGCCAAAAGTAGCTAACGGGCTTGCCAAAGTTCGTGTTACTTAGTGGCAGAGTCAGGACTATAACCAAGATTTTCTGATCTCTAATCTGAGGTTGAGACAGCATTGCTTCGTGTTTGTCCAACTTCTGAGGCATCTTGCTAACAGAAGGTTAATTAACCAGTCATAAACAAAGTAAATGTCTGTGACTTGAGAATCCCTGAAAGGTCCAGATCAGTTCTCCAACTTCCCCTCATTTGGTAGGTACTTACTGCACACCTATGTGAAATGCCTTTGGGGAGACATTCCTGGGGACAGGAAAACAGGTGCTACCATCTTTGGCAACAAGGGGCTCACTATTTGAGAGAAAAGGCCACACATGAAATATCTCTATGTCTCAATCGTGTTTACCTGTAATGTAATGAATGACTCACTCAATTATGCAGCCCAAAGAGTCAGGAGTGGTCATAGTGTGTGGGCTTTTATCAGGAAAGGCTTCTGAGAGAAGGGAGAACTGGGACTTCAAAAGATGGCAGCATCCCCTGATTGGGCAGGGTAGTAAGGCAAGGCAGTAAGGCAGGACATTGTCTCCACAGGGTGTGTGTTAAAATTCACACACGGCCTCAGAGGGTTCTTGGCAGTAAGAAAATCCTGAGTCTTGGGGTGGGGGAAGGAAAGAGATGTTGTCCTGGGCAGAGAGAAGACATGAGGGATTTAATGAGAGTCCTGTGGTGAGGGGATGACTAATAAAGCCAGTCCTTTCACACTTCAAAATCAAATGCTCCCAGGCAGTTTTTAATAGGAAACAGGTGTCTTCCCAGGTTATGAAATGCTAGGTTGTCCATTTGAAGTTACAAGATAAATATTTAAGACTCTAATCATTCAATCTTTCATGGAGCATGTATGAAGCACCTGCTATATACTGGGAGTTGTGCTAGGGGCTGGGGATTCACAGATACATAACATTAATGGCTTGCCCTAGTTCATGATCTAAAGGGGAAGACACTTGGACAATTGTGACAGATTTCCTTAGGGAAAGGTGTTCCTCCCCACTTCATTCCCTCTGTCAGTCATCAGGGTAAAGGACCCAAGGCCACAACAACCTGAAGAGGTTTTCATTTAATGTCAGTGTGGCAGGGTACACTTCCCTAAGACTAATCCAGAGCTTTCTTTAATAGCCTGGTCCCCAACTCATCACCTTTGGGAATTCTTTCCTGTATCTGCTTCCCCATACCCCCATCAGCCTTCCTGAATTACAGTGACATGTGTGGGCATTATTTAGCTCCCCTATGAAACACAGACCTTTAAAGGCGAACATCCAAACCTGGTGGTTTTCTTCTACCTGCCTAGGGCTGACTGTCTACAAAGGGCCTTCCCATCCCCTCTTCCTTTCTCTTTTGCAATTCTTTGTATGGCCTCCCATGAGATTTCTGCTCTTTGGGCCAGTTGTAATGCTTGTGGTGCTGTGATGCCAAAGACAATGAGAGATTGCACTCCCCGGGTGAAACCCTGCCTCCACACACCTCCTCCACACACACAAGGAGTGACTTGATCTGTTGTTGGCCTTCTAGTCCACCATCTCACAGCCAGGCTGGGCTATGGGAGCACCCTGAAGAGAAGCACACACATGGGTGCCATGTCCCTACAGAAACCAAAAGCCCTGGAGTCAAAAGCACAAGGTCCTCAAGCCGAGTACCTCTTGCTATTCATGGAATTGATGTGAGGGGCAGGGGACTGTCAGTAATCTTGGTCTCTTGAGACTTGACCTTGCCTCACATATCTCAAGAGGGTCACTGCACCGGTTCTATGACCTGGAGCACAGCCTTAGGAGTAAGGTACAATGTCAGGGCTCCATCTTTCTTGTTAAGTAGTAAATGCAGCCTTGCTGGGCCCTGGTCCTGGGTGAGCTGTCACCACCAAAGACTATTTTCCACTCACAGCTCACCTTGCTTGTTGGCTTTGAAGCAAGAATAATATTGCTATATTACCATCTGCTTGTGCAGGGTCTTACCATTCACAGAGACATTTCTTCTTCATCATCTTTTTTTTTATAGAAACAACTTTAATAGACCATTTACCAAAACCAACAATAAGTATCATTCTAAACAGCTAAACACAATAAAATTACAATATCAGGAACTAAACAGCCTTTTTATCACTATGCACTCAATCATTTAACAAATACTTTTTTAGCACCTATTTTGGGCCACAGTATTGTTTTATGTTCTGAGGAATGAATAAGGAAGACAAAAACTATGACTCATGGAGCTTGTATTTTTCTGGGAATTGCTTTTTTCCTCCTTCATCTTATTGATGCCTCAGGATAGCTATATTACGTGGGTTTTTCATAAATTCGTCTTCTTCCTCCTTCATTTTTCCTGTCCTGCTGGTTTTATAACTCAGTGAATTGCAATTCCCCTACCTCCCCCCCCAAAAATGCCTTAGCAGTGCGAGCATCTAAGAAAAAAAAACAAACATACTCATGCATCTTGGTTGACAGTTTAACTCTGATAACACCACCCTCAGCCAACAGTAGAGTTTCAGGGGAGAATTTCTAAAGTCTATGAGTGTATTAAGGGATCAGAAACCCATTTTACCAAACAGATCATGAGAGAATGGTTATTCACAACTTGAAGGTATACTTATTTTAAAAGAGATTCATAAAGTTACTGAATTTGAGTGACTATGCATTTGTTCTATTTCTCTGGGTTTTCAGATAGGAGGTTATAGAATGAAAGTGACTCATTCTATCCCACAGCTAACTAGTGGACAAGCCTAGGACTTGGACCCACTTTTTCTGAGCCCTGACCTCATCATTTGAGCCTCCTTGCAATGGAAGAGTTTGCGTCCAGGTTACTCCTTAAACACTAAGTAAAATAGTAGGAAAAGAATGTCTTGAAGCCCAAAGGTGCAAAGCCAATGTATATTGGCAACCAGTTAAAAACTCAGATAAAGTACCTCTGAAATTATTACATGCTGCAAAGCAGTTGAAGGAGAAATGGGACTTGAACTCCTTAAGGGGGATTTATGCATAAAGATCTAGAAACTCATCTAACAGCATTTTCTGGAGGAGTGAACAGAAGATGTCAGGGTGGAAAACCAGTCCTGATTGGATTCTTTGTAGCTGTGGGACCTCATACAAATCATTTAACCTTCTTCAGTCTCCATTGCTCATCTCAAATGAAAAATGATGCTAATAACCTGAGTTATGCCCAAAGAGTCAACTGAGGTCATCTAATCAGTCCCCATATCAATTATGTTTTATCCTAAATGTCTTTTGAACTCTCCACTTCTCTTTATCCTCACTCTTCTTTCTTTAGTTCATCTTTCCCGGTTTCTCCCAGGCTGCATCCTTTTCATTCCACTCTCCACATTGCAGCCAAAGAGATCTTTCTAAAAGATAAACCTGGTCACATCACCAATCTGCTTAAAACCTTTTAATAGCTTCTTATTACTCTCAGAATAAAATTCCAGCTCCTTACCCTGGTCTACAAGGCCCTTCATGTTCAGGTACCTGTCTGCCTCTTTAGGCTCTTCTCACATGGCTCCTCTCAAATTCTAGTCTCTAGCCAGAATAAACTAGTAGCTATTTTCCAGTGAGCCAGCCTCTCTCACTCACTTCCAGCCTTTGCAGTAGCTTGTTCCTCTACCTAGAACACCCAGCCCCTTCTAATGCCTCCCTTCTTCCCCATAACCCTGTAATCCTGTAGAATTCTGTGTATATTACCTACATGAGAAATTTGAATTGTTCCTTCTTTGTGCCCCTGTCTTCTTAGCACTCATCACACTAATTGAAACTGCCTTTTCTCTTGTTGGTTTCTCCCAGTTGCTGTTGTAGGACTATGTCTTACTTATGTTGAATGAATGATGAATGTCTAAATGCTTTGAAATCCACAGCTTGCTACACAAGTGTTAAGCATTATGTAATATTACCCTTTTCCAGTCGGTTATTAAATATTGTTGGTCTACTCACCCATTTGATAACTAGTATCACATTCCAATCACATCATTCTGGTTCTTTCTTAAGCCCAATACTAATAAAGGTACCACTTCCTGAGCATTTAAACTGGGCTAGGTTCTGTAGTAAGATTTTAGATGTATGATATCATTTACTCATCATGGCAATCTTATAAGCATCATTCCAATTTTTCAGATGAAAAAACTAAGGCAAGATCAAAGAGATTAAGTAGCTTGTCCAATATCAAATAGCCAGATTTTGAATCCTGGTACTTTGAGTTCAAGGTCCAAACCTTAATTCTAACCATTTCCTAGTTCTGCCAAAGTCTTCAGATAAGGGCACTATTAACAGTGTAAAAAGTAACTCACAGAATGGGAGGAAAAATATTTGCAAATTATATATCTAATAAGGGATTAATATCCAGCATATATAGAGAATTCTTAAAACTAAACAACAATTAAAAAACCCTGATTTGAAAATAGGCAGAAGACTTAAATAGACATTTCTCCAAAAGAAGACATGCAAATGGCCAATAAGCACATGAAAAGATGTTCAACATCACAAATTATTAAGGAAATGCAAATAAAAACTACCTTATACCAATTAGGATGGCTATTATATAAAGAAAACAACAGTGAATAACAAGTATTAGTGATGATACGGGATACTGGAACACTTATACCTTGCTGGTAGGAATGTAAAATGGTGCAGCCATTGGGAAAACAGTATGGCAGTTCCTCAAAAAAATTAAAAATAGAATTACAATATAATCCAGCAATTCCACTTCTGGGTGTATATCCAAAAGAAGTGAAAGCAAGGTCTAGAAGAGACTTTTGTACTAAAGTTTATAGCAGTGATATTTACAATAGCCAAAATGTGGAAGTGACCCAGTGTCCTTTGATAGATGAATGGATAAGCAAAATGTATATACATACTGTACAAAGGAATATCATTCGGACTTTGAAAGGAAGGAAGTTCTGACACATGCTACAACATGAATGAACATTGAGGACATTATACTAAATAAATTCAATCAGTCACAAAAACAAATGCTGTATCATTCCACTTATTTGAGGTACCTAGAGTTGTCAAATTAATAGAAACAGAAAGTAGAATGGTGGTTGTTGGGGGCTGGAGGGAGGAGGGAACGGGGAGTTGTTGTTTAATGGGTACAGAGTTTTGGTTTTGCGAGTTGAGAAAAGTTCTGGAGATGGATGGTGAATGTGGTTGCATAATAATGTGAATGTACTTAATACCTCTAAACCATACACCTAAAAATGGTTAAAATGACAAATTTTATGTTTTGTATATTTTATCACAACTTACAAAAGATCCAATATTTAAACCATTTCCCAGTCCTGCCAAAATTTTGAGTTTCTTTCTGATGAACTTTTGCTGCTTTCCCTCCAGATAACCTGCCTTTTATTTCTTTTTCCTCCTAAGACCAGACTGCTCTCTGCCAGGATCTCTAGAACCTCCACATTGGTCAGTGCCCCTCATGAGGGCACGGCCCAGCTTCAGGCTCTTAGCTCACTATTCTGAGAAGAAAATGCCTCTACTCCAAAGGCAGTCAGCATATATCTTACTCACAACAGTTGGCAGATGGCTGTGAATCCCTTCTGTTCCCAGGAATCACATTAGGATTAATTGCACTGTGCATTTTCCATCACTGGTAGCTAATCCCAACAGTGACGCTGGGCATCGTTATTAATAGGCAAGGACAAAGAGAGAGGGGAAGTGGCTTGGGCTGAGTCACACAGCAAAGTTAGAACTCTGAGCTCCCAGCGACTAACCTCATCCTGGGCTCTTGTCCCACACTTGGCCACTCCAGAGACTTGCTGCTTTTTGTACCTGAGCAATAAACTCTCTGGCTACCCAAGTGGGTCTGACTTGTCTTGCAGAGAAATGAAGCAAAATCTTCCTTGGGATGTTATCTTCTGAGCTTTCTGCGTCTACTGGTTGGCAGGAAACCAGAGTCCCCCTTCTTGCTGAATGACCCTGGACACATCTTTGAGTCTCTGGACTCTCAGTTTTCCCTTCATAAAATATGGAAAGGAGTTATTGATGCCCACCTCCATAGAAACTGGATGAGCTAGGGAGAGAAGGATTGGGGTGCACTTATTCAGTCTATTCTACATTATCCTTTACACCAGTGAACCCTAAACCTGACAGAATACCACAATTGCATGAGTAGCCTTCAAAATACAAATTCCTGGGCCCTGACCAGCCCACATGATTGGTATCCTCTTTTCTTCTGGCCGCATGGCCCCCAATGTGAAGGGGACCCCCTTGAGCTGAGCAGTGGGATGGTCTTTAACTTTTCTACTTTAATCCTCTCCAACTTAGTTTAATGGCATCTTCTCTATGAGATGGGAAACATTTCTGTTTGTCTCCTCTGAACACTCCCTTGGACTCACTGTTCTCCAATTTTGGTACTTCTCACACACTGCCTGTTAATTTCGCTTAACTCTTCAAATCTTTGCCTCCTGTGTTCTCAGTTAGCTACTGGAGGTTAAGAACTGTGTCACACGCTTCTCTTATTGCCCTACAAATGCCAGCTCCATTAACACATAGTATATGTTCAATAAATGTTTGTTGACTTGCTCTTTTTCCTGGCTAACCTTAGCCACATGGGGATCCTAGCAAAATAAATGCAGGTTTGAAGAACCTGGCCCTCCAGAGAGAATATACATATCTGAAAAAGTGTCAATCCCTCCTCTCCCCTCCCTCTAGGGACCTCCAATTAGTAAGGGCAGAGGGGAGGAAGTTTTGAGTAGGAGATGTCTGAGTTAGTCCACAAATGTATACAATGTAATGTTACTTAACTTTAAATAAAGAAAAACAGCCACTGTGGTAATGTTTTCCAGTATTCAATAGAAACCCATTTGGTGTTATCTTACAAGCAGTCAGAATTTGAAAATACAATGTAAAACCCTCATGAATCCTGTTTAATGAGTAGATGGTACTGCCTTTTGCACAGTGCACCCTGCATCACCCTGGCAGCTATTAACATTCCTGACCAAGTTCACCATCAGCCTTAGGCACATGCAGCTGCTAGAAGGACTGCCCCATGAGAGCATCTCTACTCCATGCCTGCAGGACTGAGACCCCCCTGCCTGACTTGGCCTTCCCCTTGCTTCTCCACCCATGATGGACAATTGAGGGAAACTAACCCAGGGGATGTGTACTTGTCAAGATGGTCCAGAGAGGAGGGCACATCCAAGATCTGCATCTGAAAGACAACTTTGGGTAACCAACATCTATTTTTTAAAATCTGTCAAATGGATACAGCTCTTGAATTAAGAGGTTTTCATCATTACCCATCTTAAGGCCTTTTCATATAAATCTCTTTCCTATGCCACAGGCTGTCCCTCCTTATAGGAGCCAGAATGGGCAGGTAGATAATGCTAGGGACCCTGCTATGGACTGAATGTGTCCCTCCAAAATTCATAAGTTGAAAGCTAATCCTCAATGTGATGACATTTGGAGGTTGAACTTTTGGGAGCAGATTGGGTCATGAGGACTCCTTCATGAATGGTATTTGTGTCCTTATAAAAGATACCCCAGGGAGATCTCTTGCCCTTTTCTACCATGTGAGGTTACGACAAAAAGACAGCCACCTATGAACCAGGAAGCAGGTTCAGACCAGACACTGAATCTGCCAGAGTCTTGATCTTGGACTTCCCAGCCTCCAGAAATAAATATCTCTGAGAAATAAATGTCTGTTTTTTACAAGTCACCCAGTCTATGGTATTTTGTTATAGCAGCCTGAATGGATTAAGACAAACCTTATTCAACAGCTGGGGAAATTGAAGGGTAAAAGGAGCTCGCTTTAGATAGCAAGTTGCCAGGAGCCCCAGCTTCTCCCCAACTGCCCACCATAGCCATCTCTTCTACTTATTGGCCAGTCCCCTTACTTCTCTATCTTTAAAATGTACCTCAGGCCTGATAGGCATTTATCCACCCCTGCCCTTCCACTATTACTGCAGACTTCACTCCCTGTCCAAGCACCCGCATCCACAGCATCTAGGCTAGTCTTTGTACTTAAGTAGTTGAGCTGGTATCGTTAAATCTGGTTTTACAATAGAAGCTACTCAGGGTTAAAGCTGGAGGGAACCTTGGAGATCAGGAGATACTAAGGCTCCCTGGAGGTCTTGCCCATGGTCTCACAGCAAGTTATGACAAAGTCGAGGCTGCAAACTAAGTTTTCCTATGTGTGCCTTATGCCTTTCTGGCTACATCCTGAGTTCCTCTCTTTTCTTGGCCCATTTCCCCTATGTGCCAGCTTTCCTTTTCTCCTCTGACCCTCTTCCTCTGTCCTGTCTCACCAGAGGGAGGCTCTAGGGATGCTGCATGGTACCTGTTCTCTGTGACCTTGGTGTTGACTCAAGGAGGGATTAACGACCTAAAGCAACACAAAGCCCGATGAAGCCTGTGGTCCGGAGCTCTGAAACATGACTTGATCCCAACTAAGATCATACCTGACATTGGTTCAGAAGCCCAAACGAAGGCTCGCAGAGTTTAGGTCACTTGTCAAGGTCATTCGGCTAAGAAGTGGCCACAGTAGGAGACAACTGTAGGTCTTCAGGCCCCAGAGGCGGTGCTTTGTCCAGGGCACTGCTCCAGGCACTGCCCAGAGCCGGCAGAACTGGAGGCTGACTGAGCCAGAGGCAAGCTCAGACCCCTCCTTCCTGCTCTGCACAGCATGACGCTGGGAGAAGTGCATTATTCTTTTAGGTCTCTAAGTATTGCCTACTTATTTGTGTGTGTGGCTCATGTCAGAAGTGTAGGGGTGGGAGGGAGACAGTGTATGGGCGGTTCACACTGACTTTCTGGAATTAAGCAGGGCCCCCTTGAGGCCCCCTAGTCATTGTGAGCCAAGCCACCATGGATTATGTGCCACCCTACCCCTAGCGCGCAACCCTTGACTATGAGGCGTGGGTTTTCGAACTATGGGGTCTGGAGCGGTGAACCTGGAGGTGACTCAGCCAGCCAATGGAGTGTGCCAGGATTCGCGGACTTTCTCCGAAGTTGCGCTCTTGTGTCTTCCATCCGCCATTCTCCCACGCCCCGAGAGTACCCACTGACCCTTCAGCCTGAGATCTCAAGGCCGCACTCATACGCTGGGCAGTCCCCAGGACTGGGTGCGGATCCAGTGCGGCGTGCTCAGGATCCGGCGTTGGGAGGGAAAGAGGTGAAGAGCTGGGCACGCGGGGCACCTCCCCCCGGCCCAAGCTGGCAAGCGCATCTTCTAGGCAGGTTACCCACCTCCCAGTTCGCGCCGCCCAACTTCCATACTCACCCAGCCACTCCTGTGAGTCGCTCCCAACACGCGAAACCATGCGCCTTGGATAACTGAATTCAGCGACCATAAGTGCGAGGAACTGATGCAGAGCTCCCAGGACTCGCGGGCTGGGGCTGGGACAGGAGTTGGGGTGCTTCCCAGGGACCCTCCCAACCTGCTTCCCTTCGCAGACAGCAGTTGTCGCCCTTAGAAGGGCGAGCTTTGGGCGTCCAGAAAGACCGGACATACTGCGCGCCATGAGGTACCAGCCTCTACAGGAAGGGACGGAAAAGAGGGCTACTAGCGAATGGCCGGCAGAAGGGACCTGTTTGCTGGCGGGTTTGGAGGTGGTTGGGGTAGAGTTTGGAGCTGGAAGAGCCTGAGAGCAGACACTGGGGTTTTTTTTTTCCCCGCCCTATTCCGATAAGGAACCACATTTCCAGGGGGAAATAAGGCGGAGTGTAAACAAACAACCTCAAAAAGAAGCCAAGAAAAGCGAAGTCAAAAGAAGCAAGCGCAACACTGTTACAAAACTGTCTGGTTTTGTAACAATTTCTCTGCCGCCGGCCAATGAACAGCGTGGCGGCGCGTCACGTGGTGCTGCTTTATATAACACTTTGCTGAAACAAGACAGTTATTAGGCGGCGCGGGGCTGCCGGCGTGGAGCTCGGAGTGGCACGGCAGGGACTGGTGTGCGGCGGTGTGTCCGCGGTGGCAGCCCCAATTCCCTCCAGTCGCCGCTCCCTGCTCCGGGTTCTCGGCCCCTAGATGCCTCTTCCCATGCGTTCCTCTATCTATGGATTCATTGCAGACTGGACAGATGCTGAGCTTGCCCGCTGAGCTCGGTAGCAACAACTTAGAGCTGGCAGAGCCGGCTGCATCAGTGGTCCGCGTAGATACGGGCCCCCATCCAGAAGCGGCTACCGAAGGCCCCGCACCTCTACCAACGCGGGAGCCCGAGCTGGAGCAGCCTCCAAGGGCTTCGACGCCAGAGTACAAAGTCCTGCTCTCGCAGGCCAACGCCCTAGCGACTGGGGTGCGCCTCCGGGAAGCCTTCGAGGTGTACAGACAACTGTCAGAGCGGCAGCAGCTGGTGGCTGAGCAGCTGGAGCAGCTGGTGCGCTGCCTGGCTGAGAACGTCCCGCAAGGCGAGGCTCCAGCGCCGGCACCGGCGGACGCGAACAGCGCGGCGAGCTGCGCGCTTGTGGAGGAAGAGGCAGGGGTGGCAACGGCCGCTGAGGCCACCGAGGTGTGGGACGGCTTCAAGTGCCGGAAGTGCCATGGATTTCTATCAGACCCCGTGTCCTTGTCCTGCGGCCACACCTTTTGTAAACTGTGCCTGGAACGCGGGCGGGCAGCAGACCGGCGCTGTGCGCTGTGTGGGGTCAAACTTTCTGCGTTGATGATGGCCACTGGACGGGCGCGCGGGACCTGGCGAGCTGGGCAGCAGGCACCGCCGCCGTTGCGGGTCAACGTGGTGCTCAGCGGTCTCCTTGGCAAGTTGTTCCCGGGTCCAGCACGGGCGTCGCAGCTCCGGCACGAGGGCAACCGGCTGTACCGCGAGCGCCAGGTGGAGGCGGCGCTGCTCAAGTACAATGAGGCAGTTAGGCTAGGTGAGCCCACCGCGCCACCAGGCAATGAACCCGCAGGGAGGTGGGGAATGATCACGCGCAGGGGAGCGTGGGACCGACGGGACTGGAGTGGGGGAGGGATTTCTGAAGTTCGATCTCTGATTTTGTCTCAGTTCCTACCAATTTCTCTGTCTCTGTCTCTGCCTCTCTGTGTCTGTTGTTCTTTGTCTTTTCTATCTCCTGTTACATTCTGTATTTCTGCGTGTCTGTTTCTGTTTGTGGCACTCTGTTTCTCTGTCTTTTTCAGTCTTTCGCACCTTCGTCACTCCATTTCCTGCTCGGTGACACCGTCTGTTTCCCTACCTCCCCTCCTACCTCTGCTCTTACACCTGCCCGCACCTTCCCTGCGGGGAGAGGAACTTCGCACCCTTCCAACTCTCGCGCGGGCTCCGCTGGGCTCCCCGCCAGCCGAGGTGTTCACTAGGCGCCTGCTTCTGCTGTCCCGCCGGGCCTGGGCCTCCGTTGCGGCCGGGAGGTGTCCCTTCCTGGGCCGCGGCTCTATGTAGGGTGGGTCCGGAGTGGAATTAGGTCAGGAGAGCACTGGTTGCATAAGGGCCGCGAGCGGCCCGGGCCGGGCGGCCCCTCCTTCGCGCGGGCGGGCTGGATTGTGTAACGGCTGAGGTAACCGAAGTGGGCCAAGCTCGCCTCAGAAACCATCCCGCGAGCCTGAAGAGGGGGGAAGTGCTTGCGCCCCGCTGCCCTGTGACTCATTGTCACTGCTTCCTATCACACGATCCTTGGCTGAAATAGATGTCTCCCTCCGTCCGCCCACAGCCTTTGCCCTTGCCTCGAACCCCTACCCAGCCAGTCCTGAGGGTGACCAGCCCGGCAACTGCTCAGGGATCCCGGGGGCTGTGGGCTGCCTGCAAAGGGGACACGCATCTGTCCTGCTTTCCCGAGCTACCTGGGGACAGATGGGTGGGCTTTGCAGGTTCAAGGGCAACGTGGGCAACCCCACCCCTGCAGCCAGACTAAGGCACCTGAGTTACCCCAGAGAGAGGATCCCCTGACACCCTCGCGCCCAACATCTGGCCCCAGGAAGTTGCCGCTGAGCCGCTAGCTGGTATTGCCCAGCTCCAGTCAGCTGCCAGAAACTCGGCTGGCTGGGGGGAACAGTGATTGGCGAAGCGTGCCAGGATGGAGGCAGCAGGGCTGTGCAGAGAGGGACTTGGGATCCGAAGGTGCCCTGAGCCCAACTCTGACGGGTAGAGGAGGGGTGGGATGGAGTCTCCACCTGTTGAGTAATGGGAGAGGAGGAGGAACAGGGCTAACTAGTCAAGACTGGCACCTGATGAAGAAGGGGACTCCCCCTCACACACATACACAGTGCTCAGATAAGGCAAATTGTGAGCTACCACTGGGCTGGCATGTGCTGCAGAAAAGAAGGGACAGAGAACACTGTAAACACTTTACTATTGTCCTTAGAGCAAGTAATGGGCACTCGAGAAAGCCCTGGACATACCCCTGGGGGAAAACAACAACAAAGCCTGTTCCTGCAGCAGAAGCTTGAGCCAGGTTTCTGGGGAAGAGCAGGGCAATATGAAGGAGACAGGTAGAGGCCACTTAAGCCTATCTCAGAAGGGCCAGGAAAGCCCCTTCCCATCCTCCTCTTCACCCTTTATGGCCGCAACCACTTTTCCCTGTTTTTTTTTTTTTTTCTTGCACCATCAGAGCAGTAAGGGTGAAGATGTCAAGACCACTTGAAACTTCTAAGAGGAAATGGGCCTCCCCAACAGAGTTTCTTTGTGCTGGAAGATGGCCCATCTCTCCACCTCATTATTCTAAGTCACCCCTCCTTTCAGGAAAAAGGAACCTGTCTCCCACTCCAGATTCAAAGTTTGACCAGTTAGCAATGAATCCGACCAGCTAGCTGTGTGACTTTCAGTAGGAGTGTTTCCCTCTCTGGATTTGATTTCCCTTATCTGAAGAATGGGTTGGTTGAGCCAGATGATTTCTAAAGGCCTGTCTAGCCTTGGCATCTACTGATTTAGAGGGTTGGTGAGAGCCACCCTCACTTTATTGTCAGAAGTCTTGTCCGGGTTTATTCACATTTGGCAATCTGTAATGAGAAGATAGAGCCATGCATATGCATTTTCATTTTCTTCAGAGAAACTTTATATGTGCTGGGTTTTGTAGACAGAAGTGTTGCTAATGTCACCAGAAGATTAATTTGAACTTGTCTTCCTGGTGGCCAGGATGAGAGTCACATCTGGCCACCTTCCTCGCCCCCCTTCTTGGCTTGTTTCCTTGTGGGTGATACCTCACTCAGAAGCCAGGCTGGCACTTGCTAGTCATGCATAGCCACAAAGCAGGGTGCCAGGGTTTTCTCTATGTCAAAGTCACTGATGCACCACTGATACCACAGGCTCTCTAAGGAACTTCTTGAGAGAAGGGCAAAAATTATTTCTTTATAGCTAAGGAAGCTCAGACCCAAGGTGACTGGGGGTGTGGTTGGTGGGGCAATATTAGGGCTAGAAGTTGAGCTTAATCCTTTGGGTCTGCAGTAGAAAAGTTCTAATAACTTACCATCCTCATACAGTACTTATCACATGTTTGTTGGTGGGGGCTATTAATGAGGGCTTTTTTTTTCTCATTTTGGCAGCTCCAAATGACCACTTGCTTTATAGCAACCGGTCTCAAATTTATTTCACCTTGGAGTCTCATGAAGATGCACTGCATGATGCAGAAATAGCATGTAAGCTCCGCCCAATGGGCTTTAAGGTGAGTGTGGGATGGGAGAGATGGGAAAGGATTGTACTCTAGATAGGAATTGTCAGGAAGAGCTACCATCCGGGGGGGGGGGGCAGGGGCACTAGAGATCAAATAGAGCCAGGAGAAGGCTTTGCAAGGGAGCTGGGGATAGCTTCACGAAGGGTGACTCCGGTTGGAACTGGATTCTTCCCCAATTTGATCTGCAGAGTAGTTTGGGCTTTGTGACTCCAGAACATGGACTTGGGAGCCCGACTGCCTGGGTTTATGTCCCAGCTCTGCTATTTTTACAAGCTGTGTGACCTTGGGCAAATTATTTAACCTCCCTGTGCCTTATCTCATCATCTATAAAATGGTGATATTTAAAACACCTACTTAACAGGGTTTGTTGGGGATTACATGAGCTAATCCATGTAAGATGCTTAGAACAGTGCCTGGCACGTAGCATCATGTAAGTGTTTGCTGTCGTCATCACCATTATTTTCCAGGGACAGTAGAAAGAGGAAGGTAAGAGAAATCTCGCTGGCTGGTTGTGTCATTTGAAGTCCTTAATATAGTCGGTCAGCCTGCCAGTATCCACAAAAATTTAGATCACATGGAGGGTAGGGAGAAAGACAAACTAAACATCTCTCAGGATGCCAGAAGGGAAAGTGTCACTTTCTGCATCTCTGCCTGGCCTCAGGACTGGCCCTCAGCCACATACATGTCAATATTTGGTTTAGAAGATTAGATTTGAGCCAGGGCTCTACTACTTGCCAGCTAAGTAACCATGGGGAAGTTGCTTTACTCTCTGGACCCCAGGTGTCCTTGTTTGCAAAATGAAGCTATTGCTATCTGCCCTGATTGTCTCATAGGGATGCAGTGAGGGTCACAGGTGAGCATGGCCAAGGGGCCATTCCGTGAGCTACAAGACATACTGGATTTGATGTAGTGTTCTCTCTACACAACCCCAGGATACCTTCATTGGAAACTCAACTTATCCAAGTCCAGGTCCATAATCCCTTATCTGAATCCCATGGAGTCAGATGTGTTCAGAATTCAGAATGTTTCCTATTTCAAAAAGACCTTATGTGAAGTAACACCCTCAGCGAACTCTGGACAGCACCCCATAATCAAACACACTAGTATTTCAGTAGCGTATTACATGAAAATTCACAGTAAGTTGGATAAAGAATATAACATACTTTATATCATTTTAGGATAGGTTTTTCCACTTCATAACTTTTGATGTCAAGCTTATGAAAATATCAGATTATCAGACTTTTTTGGATCTGGGAACTTTAGATAAAAAACATTATGGACCTGCATACTGGACAATTAGTACTGGAGTAAATATTATATATTCTTTCATGAGAAGGTTTTCATGGGTGATGATGGAATAGTATATTCTCTTTCCCAAAGAACACATTTACAGTTTACTAAAAGTCACCAGTGTCTTAACCCAAAGAAGCTTCAGTTGGAGCATTTCAGGCTTTGTAGCAGTGTAGGTCAGGGAGCTGCTTTGAGAGGTAGGAGGACTTCTCCTGCAACCTTTTCTGCTCCCACTCTAAACCTAGGGCCTAAGGGTGGATACCTCGATAGTGCAGTAGGAAGCAGGGCTAAGTAAGCAGTAGACCCTTTCGGATGAAATAGGAAAAGTGACTTCCCAGTGAAGGAAGAGTTGATGGAAGTATTAAATATCAGTTTCATTATCCCAAAGGTAAGTGGAGAGGTAATGATGAGAGAACTCTATTGTCTCAGAGGTTGAGAAGACATTGAACTGATGCATATAATTCAAAACTACTTCACACTCCAATTTGCATATTTCCTACCATTTCTATGTCAAATGCTACTGTGGGAGTGGTTCATCTTTTGCAGTCATATGCTAGCCAACCAGCCAGGGCTCAGTGGGGTACTCAAAATATCCTGCAGGTGGTACAGCTCTCGCTGGGGTAAGCTGGCTGCCCTGAGCAGGTGGAGTATGTGGGTTGCTGCTTGCTAGGATTGGTGGGATCCCAGAGGCCTCTCCAGTCTCCCAACACTTATTCTCCCTAACTGCCCTGAAATGTCACACGAGTCTTTCTCCAGAGGGCCCTTGGTAAACACTTGTGGGAGGAGCAATAAGCCATCAGCATCTACTAGCAGCCAGAGAGTAGGCTCCAGGAGGAGGGTGGAGGACATGAGTAGAGGTCCCCAAGGGGTTTGGAGCAGGGGACACTGCTCAAGAAAGCAGATGCCAGTGGATCCCTATAGCCAGGTGGGAGCCTGAGGCACCGGGCCTGTAGCATGTTAGAAGGGAAGGTAGGGGAGTACTTGGCAGCCACAACCCAGATCATTTCCTTCACTAAGTTGAACTCAGGGTCAGCTGTGGAGGCAAAGGAGTGGGGAGCAGGCCCTGAGGGGCAGCCTAGATGACTCAAGAGGAATGCCCTCCAAGCCAGGTTGCAAGGGCCACCTGTCCCAAGGCACAGAGAGAGGGTGGTCCTCTTCCCACCTCTTTTTATCTTTCTTCCTCTTCCTCAGGATGCTCCTCTGCTATCCCTAGAGATTCTCTCCCTGGGCAGTTGGGCTTGGATCCTGAGGAGCCCTAAAACTTCTTTATTCTTCTTAAAGGCATGGTGAAGGAGTAGAAGTGATCTGAGCCCGCGGGAGTGAAAGCATTTGCTCAGCCCCTGCTTAGTCCTCAGAAGAGTACTGTCTTCTTTGTGGAGAAGGGCTTTCATCATTATGATGTTAGTTGTGAGTTTTTCATAGATGTCTTTTGTCAAGTTGAGAAGGTTTTCTTCTATTCTGTTGAGTGTTTTTTATCATGAAAGGGTGCTAGATTTTGTCAAATGTTTTTGCATCTATTAAAATGATCATTTCATTTTTTTATTTTTTTTATTTAATTACTATGACCACAATTGTAGTTCCAGCTTTGCCTTTGAGGTCTGGAGAGTTCACATCCCTTCTCTTGGGCCTCTTTTGAAAAATGATCAGTAAGTACAGATGGTCACTCAAGCCAGTAATGTGGACTAGGCCTCTGTTTGACAGACTAGTTAATAAGAAGGCGTATCTGGGCAAGTCCTGGAAGCCGGTTAGTATGTGCTCAAGTCAGGGTTCTTGTTACTTGGTGATCCCTCTAATATAGCAGTGGGACAGTTTGGGGAGAGCCAGTACTGCCCTTTAGTTAAGAATTTGGACTTTGGTGTCAGTCAGTCCCAGGCTCAAACCCTGATTCCAGAATTTACCAGCTGTTACTTTCAGCAAGTCACTTTTCTGGGTCTCAGTTTTGTCTTCTTTAAAATGGGCTTTGGAATAGTTGGCTACATTATAGGGCTATAGATGAGAAGAAGGTGAATAAGAATGGGATTCAATGCTAATGTTTTCTTCCAGGCACACTTCAGAAAAGCACAAGCCTTAGCTACCCTAGGCAAGGTGGAAGAAGCACTAAGGGAGTTTCTATATTGTGTGTCCCTGGATGGAAAGAACAAAAGAGCAAGATCTGAAGCCCAAAGGGTGAGTTGAGATGACATCAGGTCCAGCTGCCCAATGGGCTCCCACTTCTCTGTCTTCTCCAGGGAGGGGAGTAAGGGAACTGTCCTCCCTGGCATCTGGGTTCCTGAGTGGGTGGCTCCTTGGGCTAAGGGAACCAGAGGGAGACACAAGTACCAACTGATTGCCCCCAAACACTGTCTTCTTGGCATGTACAATCAATTGACAGTTCCTGCGTTTCTGTAGGAGCCTGTGAGGAACATTCTTGTTTCTTTCTCTGGGTCATCATTGCTACAAAAACAAAACAAAACAAAACAAAACAAAGCAAAACAAAATAAAACTAAACAAGTTAACATTGGGATGAGGACTCACTGAGGAGATTCTGGCTGTTGATGAGAGGTCAGTGATGTGAGGCTCCCTACAGTTATGGAACTTTTCTTTGAATGAGTCACAACTTCACCAGCCACACTGTGAAGCCAGCTCCTCAGAACGGATGCTAGTTCCCATCTCCTCTGCCATATGCAGAACTCCAACCTTTAGCTCCTTTGCTATAAATAAAACATACACTGTCTCACAAATGTAAGTCAAAGACCATTACAATATAATCCAAATAATCACTCCAGTTCTTGAATCCCAGAAGAATGTTATTTTAAAAAGTTGCATGAAACACTGGAAGCATTAGTGAAGGCTCAAGCATCCTCACTTCACAGAATTTGTTGCTTACTCTTCTGCAGTGTACTCTCAGGGTATCTGGCTAATTGGCCTGAAGTTGGGGTGGCCTCTGCTCTCCTTGTGCCCCATCTCCAAGTCACCACTACACCTCAAGTGCTTCTGTCCCAGTGTGGTTTAGCAGAGAAGCAGATGAAGAAAGGGAGCAAGAGTCAGGACTGATTTCTGAAGGCTCCAGAAAGGAATCTTTAGCAAAATCAATGAACTACAGAAAGTAGAACTCTGGAGGTTCTGCCTCTGACAAAAGATTTCTGGGAAATTGCTTTGAACTGGTTTGGGAATGTGGACAAGGTGTTTTTGAGAAGAACAATGGTGGTGGAGAAGTGTTCCCAGCTGTGGACCCTTCGCCAAATCTTAAGTGTAGTTCATGGGAAGAAGAATAATAATACCTAATATTTATTGAGCATTTCCTATGTACCAGGAACTATGCTAGGGCTTTCTGTGGAAGATATAATTTAATCCCCACAACATCCCTATGGGGGTAAGTACTGCTATTTTATCCCCATGTTACAGATGAGATGGACAAGGAAGCTGAGACTTGGTGATTTTCCCAATGTCACACAGCTAGTAATTGGTAGAAGAGCATTCAAACCCAACTCCTTCTGCTTCCAGAGTCTGCCTTCCTAGCTGCTCCATCCTGCTGTCCAGGGAGGACATGCCAGGAGTCTCAGCACTCACTGCTGGGGTTGGGTGGAGAGTGGGACCATCCAGTTCTGGGGTGGATGGATAAGGGAGGTTAGAAGAACCTTGACTTTGGGAACAGAAATTGCAAAGGCCAGCAGAGGCAGGTGTTGGGTCCAGCAGTGAATGGATACTTTATTCCCATTTGCCCATTTTCAAGGCAGCCTGAGAGGCTCAGGTATCATCATTTTGGTTGACCTCTCTTTCCAGCCACTCTTGTAGACCATCTAGTGTCATTTCCACACCTATCTAACTGGACAGGGCAAGGCATTTTGCTAAGCTCTGTAAATCCAAAGAGGCATAAGCCACAGTTTCAGTCCTTCTGGACCTTACAATCTTGCATGTGTTATTCAATGCAATACAAATGCCAGACAATACAAATGAGCCTATGCCTATAATGAGTGTTCTGGAGTTTTGAAGCTGGGACAAGACTTTACAGGCAAATTTCCACTGAGTGTGATGAGGGCATGGCAGCCATTGAAGGGCCCTCAGCAGTGCTTATTTATTGGATTGTTCCATTTTCAGAGCTAAAGATTTGACAGAGATGGTCCAGGTTCACTTGGCATTAATTAGCTACCTTGGACACTTACAGACCTCAGATTCTCCCCCCACTTCTTGACCCATTTAGACCTTTCTAAGGATAACCAAAAGTTGAATTGACATTCATTCATGTGAAATGATTACTGTCACTGGAAATTGACCCCAACTTTTGTTTTCCAAAGCCATTAAGAAAGCCTAGAATGAGATCTTAGGTAATAAAGGGAAGAAGTAAAGTGCTGCTGTTGTTTTTGCCTCCCTTTCTCTTCCACTGTGTCTGCCCTTTTATCCTTTTACCTTAGGATGCTGTGCGGCTGCTACTGAAGAGCATCTTCTCTTTTTGGGAGAATTCCAGGGAGACTGCTTCAGAAGTGGGTTGGTCCTGTTGGACCATGCAGGAGGTCTTCTGAGAGCCAATTTTGGCCCCTGTGGAGAAGGCGTCTCTGAAAGCTGGCATTTATGGTTCTGAGCACTATGAGTGCTTCCCACCTCACTCCTTTACCAACTTAGACCTGAGAAATGAGTTTCCCAGAGCTGGAAGGAAAGATAAGGATCTGTCTGAGGACTTTGGGCCTGAACCCTAGGCCTCTCACAGGACCCTGGAATGGATAAGTGTCTTAATTTAATTATGTCCAGTGTGATGAATATCTATTAGACATCTGTTATGTGCCATCCAGAAGCTGGTCATCTGGTCAATGAGAAAGACATCTGTGACACAATTTGAGGCTAACACAAGACTGTGTAGTGTAAGGTGCTATATTATGGTGTAGTAGAGAACATGAAAGAACAAGTGAGATAGGGAGGCTGAGGTAGTAGGGGAAGGCAGCACTAAAGCTGAGCCTTGAAGGCTGAGCAGGGTTTGGCTATGCAGCAAATGCTGGCATCTGAAGGAACATCATGAAGGAACTGCTGGGGTCCAGCAAGGGAACAAATCAAACTGTAGAGAGTTTGGTTAGAGTTTCTATCAGATTCTCTTGATCAATTAGTACCCTGACTATGTACCCTGAGCAAGGGGGTGGAGCACCCTTCAATAGGTCTCCAAATACGGTGGGGCACATGGTGGCCTTGAATATGCTTCAGAAGCCAGTGACCTGTCCTACTGTGTTACATGTTACATACAATATATACATATGTGTATTCATAATCTCTGCTGGCACAGGATGTGGGTAGCTCATGGTATAGCCTGCACTAGAACACACATCTTTGACGCCCAGTGCCTTCTAGATCTCACTCAACCAACTTATCCAATTGCAAGGGAACCAGCCATACACTGGAACCTGCCTGCCCCAGTACTAATACTTGAAGTTACCTGAAATTCTCTGGAAAACAAAGGTCAGAACTGGGAAAGGGAAGCTGGGAAAAGAGGGAAGGAGATTGGCTTCTGCTTTTTCTAGCACTTCACTGAGGAAGGGATTAAAGATCCAGGGATGATGGTTGGGGGAGGAGGGAGCAAAATGGGCAGTCAGAAGAAAGAAATACTGAGGAACCTAGAAGACAATTATTGACTTCTACCCACTGGAGTGTTACGGACATGACTCCAGGTCCCCCAGCTGATATTTGTCCCCAGTGCTCTTCATCTCTTTCCTCATAGATAGGTTTTTAAATCCTACTGTGATATTTCTATAGAATAGTAGCACCAAAATAGGAGTTCTTAACTTTGGCTAGGGTGACAGAGGCATCTGTGGCACTTTTTCAGAATGCAGATTCCTGAGACATACTCCAGACCTGGGGAGCCAGGTGTGGGAACTTAGAACCTGGAGTTTTCATAAGCTCTCAGGTGATTGTATACACCCTGAAGTGAGGCCTTCTATCATAGTCTGTCAGGGTCTCTCTGGTCTAAGCCTTCCTCCTTGGACTTTTGCCCTGAAAGCTCTGCCCTCTGCCCCTTTCTACTCCTCCCCATGCAACTGAGCAATTTAAGTAGAAACTTAAGTAGTGAAGTCTTCTGTTTTACGTCACAGCTCCTCCTTAGTTTATTTTCACCATCAGCCCCAGGGGATTCTTAGGAACATTCTCCTGATATCCTGAAGCTGTTGACACCTCACCTTAGATTAAAGGAACACGTAAAGTCAATGGCTACTGAAGGCACCAGCCATAATCTTTCAAAGTTGTCACAGGTAAAACTCAACCCACCCAGCTTGTTTGTGACTTTGTGATGCTTTGTTTGGCTGTTTTGTAGGCAAACTTGGGGAGTAAGCCCTACCTCTTCCACTTCAGTTCCTGAGAAAGAAGAAATAGAGTTGCTAGTGGTTTTGTTCTTTGCTAGAAGGTTATTTCTTAAAACTGGATTTTAAGCATGGTCCCAGGGTTTATGATTTGTTACATTCATTTTTCAGTTCTTGCTCAGATCCAGCTGAGAGAGAGATTTGACAGAACTAGAGAGGATTTGGCCCACTTCACCTGGAGCTATTCAGTGGGATGGCTTTATCAGCTTAGGGGTGAAAACTGGGAAGAGAGTCCCAACAGTCCCTCCTTTCCTGCCTTTTGTTTGTTTAAGCTACTGGTCTTTGGGCACCAGCTGAGTTCTTTGTGTAAAGACAAGTCCATTTGGTCCCCAAGTGGAGGTAATTTCCTATTCCCTCACCGTGTCTTATACATAAGTAGACTTCTGTTACATAATTAAGGTTGAAGAAAAAAGGAAGCAATTTTGGAAAGTGTTAAGTTCCCAGGAGGAACATAGGCATTTCTGTCTTTCTTTGAAAATAAGGGAACAGAACCATGGAGAGAAGGACTCCAGGCTCTGGCTTTCCAGCAGAGGGCAAGTGGACAGCAGCTGGGGCTCAGAAGTTCAGACCCGAAGGCAGAGATTTGTGTTGACTACCTCCACACCTTGGGGCAGCACCCCTCCATGTGTGCCCTGTGTTCTTCCCCTGTGTGTAAGCCTTGGGATCTCCAGGGTTTCTTGGATTCTCTGACAGGTGAAAAACTTAGATTTTCTCAGCTTCTTGCCCCCAACTCAAAAAAGGGGGGACATAAAACTCAGAAAAGCCCTAGTGCATTTTAATAATTGTTTGAGATGATGAGTCCATGACTGAGAACAGCAACATTGAACCTAAGTGCCTGGAGTGACTTCTAATTGTAGCTTAATCCGACATGAAGAAAAAGAGCACCCCTGGCTTTCCAGCAAGAGCCAGATGGGGAACAGGGATGGGATTTCCACCCAAACTTTGCTTTGCAAAGCAGTGTACTCCTGTGTAGACAATGCTCGGGGCTCCTGGAAAGTTGAGGATGCAGCATTGTTACAGTGCTGGGAAAAAAAAAAACCCTGAATTCCCCAGGTTAGAGACTGAGAAAACCCACATCCTTTTTCTCCTCACCTCATTGTTTTCTCTCAACTGTATGCTCCCCATTTTTCATCTGTCTACCATTTTTTGTAAGGTTTGGAAGAGGAACAAGAATATGAACATTTTGACCTATAGACTATGGATTTAGAGTGGAGAGGGATTCTCCAGGTAAATCCACACAAATCCTTGTCATTGGATTTATTTCTAGATCCATTTTCAACTTTCCCTCTCCTGGACAAAAATTCTTTAAAAGACTAGAGACAGTATTGATTGTTTTGGGAAATGATTTTGTCTCTTTTTCAGACTTTTCCCCCAAAACCTAGTAAAAGGAATAATTTGTCCCTAGTTTGTTTGACCAGTATACCATGTAGCTTTGGAGCATGAGATAACTCTGCAGGCCTATGGACACACCTGTGTTAAAGCTTTACCGAAAGTCCTTTTGCAGACGGCCTGGAATGGCAATGAGGGTAAGAGGAAGCACTGAGTGACATGTTTACCTCCCTGCATACTTTGGTTTCCCTAACGTGGTAACTGGGGAATGATCTGGATAAGAGGGGGAACTGGTGCTACACCTTACATTTATCCTTTTCACCACTACCCAAGGAATCTCTCCCCTACACACATTTTGATCCTTGCCTAGGGAAGTCCCCTAACTCCACCCAAGCTGGGTATGCCTTTCTTGCTGATCCGAAGCATTGTGGACAGAAGTGGGAAATATGCCTTACGACTGCCCCCTGCCCCATTAAACTATGTGTCTACTAAATGATCAGGGCTGTACAGTTCTCTCTCTGTCCCCTGTAGTAGATTCTGATGTTTGGCTCTTTCTTCCTCCAGGAAAATCCGGAGCTCCCACATTGTTCTAGACACGAAGCAGCAGCAGCCAGGGGGAACTGCAGCAGCCCGATGAACCCAGCAAAAGTAAAGGGGGATGGGCATCAAGGCAACATCAAAGATAAGAAAGGAGAAGAGGAGAAGGGGGATGCTGCCTCCATCAAGACTGGAAAATGTCAGGAAAAGAAAAGGAAACATTGTCAAGTTGAACCCCAAGACCAAGAGGTGTCTAATAAAGCCTCTAAGCCAGGTACCGACTCTACCCAGGGAGAAAGGGGCTTAGAGAAGATGCCTGGGCTCCCCAATATAGGCAAGTTACTTGCCCTCCATATGAGGGCTCCTCAGGCTCTGGATGTGTGTCTCAGCTCTGGTACTTAGCTGTGCCACCTCAGAGTGACTGCTGTGAGAGCATGCACAGTTCCCAGTGTACTGCCAGTACTCAATAACAATTATAATGGAAATCCAAGGCATAAGGTCAAACACAGTGTCAGTCTCAAGTAATGACATCAGATGCCCTTGATGGTGTCACTTCCTGCCAGACCAACTTCTCCCTACCCCATCCTTGTTCCAGGAATGGGAGACCAGGGCCTTGTGATCAGGCCACACTCTGCTCATTCCTAGTTGTGTTCCTGTAGGTAGGCATCTGAGAAGCAGCAGCTGCAGCTTGATATCTTTACAAGAGTGGTAGGCAGTGCCAAGATCCAATATCAGCTCTGAGGGCCTGGCTCAGTCCATGGAGTTGGTGCTACTACGTGAGGTGCCTGTTGCATTTAAAGAAAGTCCCCAGGGCTCCTGGATATTCCTTGACTTGCACTTCTCTTTCTATGGGGCTGCTGGACACCTTGAGAGCCTACTTCAGGGTACCCCATTCTCATTGGGTCAGGTGACCACTAAATCAGCTCTCTGGGAAGGGGGTGAGAGTGGCAAACTGAAAAAGTAATTGGGTTCTTTTTGCCTCAGAAGTACTGTCTGTGGAACCAAGGTTGGTCTAGCTCTGATTAACTGCTTTCTAAATCACAGATCCTCCCGCTGATCTGGGGGCCAAAACTGCTCTCAGTGTTCCCCTCGCATCTTTTGACGCATCTGACCTTGAATGCTCCCTATGTATGAGGTATGTGATGTGTGCTGTCACTTATTGCCTGAAGGGGTCTTCCTCTCTGGTGTGTAGATCTTTCTGCTGGTGATTTACTGCTTGGTTGGTTAGCATGTAAAACCATGTTTCTAATGAAATGCAAATCGTTTTGATTGTCACATGAGCTAACTTGTGTCCCCTGTTTATAGACTGCGTTCCCTGTACTCCTGACTTGGAAATATCTAGAGGGTGGGAAGGAAACGATCTACTTAGAGATCACAACCTGATGGCCCACAGGAATAATGTCTTGTGTTTGGCCTTCATGGGATTTTCGTTGTGTTAAATGTGAATGTTTTGAGATTGGACATGCCTTCTCCAGTTGGTCATGGTCCTTGTCCTCCTCCCCACTGCTTTACACTAGCCTGTGTCACACATTTGCATTACTTTCCTTGCCCTTGTAGGTACATATAAGTTTATGTCTCTAAAACTAATTCAACCACTGGATCAAGATCTCAAAGCTCAAGGGCTAACGTCAATACCAAAAGCCTATTATTTGGAAGCCAAGTAGAGGGCCTGAGTAGTTTTGTTTTGTGCCATGAACAGAATTAGTATTGGGCCTTTAATACCTGGCCAAGTATCTCTCCTTCATCCAGTGCCACATCATCTTTATTTTCTCAAAATGCTGGAGAGGCAAATTATCCACAAATTATCTCCACCGTCACATACATGAGAAAGGAAGCTGCTATGTAAAAAAAAATACTTTCATGTGTTTCAGTCACAGCTATGACTTTATGGCTAAGAGGAGGAGCTCTGAATGGCCTGAGTTTGAATCTGGGCTCTGCCACTTACTGGCTGTTTGACCTGGAGCAAGTAACTTTCTCTGCCACTGTTTTCTCATCAGTGAAATAGAGAACAGTGGTCTCTACCCTATGGGGTGGTTATAATTAATCAAGAAAATTTACTTACAACTCTTAGAATCATGCCTGACATATAGTAAATACTCAATAAATATTAACTGCTTTTTTCTTCTAGACCAGAGGTTCTATGGACTTGAGGTCCTTGGACTCCTGAGGAGGTTCTGTGTATAGATTCTAATAGATCTATGAATTCCCTGTTGTTGTATGTGAAAGTGTGTGTGTGTGTGTGTGTGTGTGTGTGTGTGTGTGTGTGTCCAGGACAGAGTCTGCAGCTTTTGGTAGATTCTCAAATGTGTCTTTTTTTCCAAAAGAGTATTAAAATGAGGCTGAGATATTTCCACAAAAGTTAAGATGGTTGACCCAAGAGAAGAGATGTCAAGAAAAATCTTTTGGTCCACCACACAACGGAATCCAGCCAGCAGAGTCTCTTCAGATGTTTTCCATATCGAGCACATATGCCTTCCATATCAATCACATGCATTTGTATTCAGAATGACTTTTCTTGTCATCTGAATAAAAATGAGTAAAGCAGACATTACTGAACATGTATTTTTTCTTTCTCTTAAAAAATTAGAGTTTTCAAATTTGCTCACAAGCTTGAGCAGACCTGATAACAAACAGTTCAACAGAAGAAATGTAGAAGTACTTAAAGAAAGCTTTCCATTTACTGTTGGGAGTTTGCTTTCTTTTACCACCTCCCTCTCCTCCACAATAAAGTAGAAGGTGGGTCATGCCAGAACCAAGGTATAAGATAGAGAAACTGCTTCCCAACAGAGGAATGGGCCTCCACAGGTAACACCACGGTGTCTCTAAGCCTGTGATATGAGCTGTGGTCTTTCAGAGGTCAGACTTTGAGAGACTTGATTCAGCTTACTCAGAAAGCTAAGCTCCTTGGTATACTTATCACTCCTCTGGATGCAAAATCAAACACACAGACTCATCCTGTTTGTGTTTTCCCTGAGGACTAAGAATCCTGAGGTTGAAGTTTTTTTGTTTCCTTTCCTCTGCTTTCTCCCTTTCATCTTATTTGTCCCTGATCTCAACAGGGAGCTTCAGAGAAAGGTTATAAATTTGGTCCAAGAAGTAAACACCAAAAGAATAAGACTCCTTTTAGTTTGCTTACTCTGACTTTAAAAGTCATTATTTCCCTTATCCTGCCCCTCTGTTCTAAGTGAGACTTCAAAACAAAAAGTCATCTTTGCCTGGAGTAGCTGTTGTATAGGCCAGAAAGTTATAGGGGTACTCTAGCTGCTTTATGGCGAAAAGAAACTTGCCAAGCCCAGAGGGCATTTCTGATCTCAAGTCTCTTAAAACTGTAGCCCTTGGTCAGAAGCATGTAGTTTCCTTTCCAACAAGGATTGTCTCTAAGTCAAAAATCAGATGTTGACAGGGGCTATTTTATATACATGCTTTAGCTTGAATTATTGCAGAAAAGTTCCTGTTTTCACTTCTCTTTAGTGTTTTTCTTCTTTTTATTGTTGTTAGTATTATTATTAGGTTTTGTTATGACCCTCATGTGTCTTTTGGGGAGAAGGTCTAAGGACAGAGAGATTTTAAAACAATTTGGTGGTTGTAAACTAGACATTTGTACCTCCCATGCAAGTTTCTGGAATGAACTCCATTCCTGTGGTACTGCATTGGTAGAATACAAGTTAGAATGTGAATTTATCTATTCTGATTCTATGGAGAAAATCAGGAGCAGCTTATAAATTTCACAATGAAAGGGTGGCAAGAGTGAATAGAACAATAATTGGTGGGTGCATTCATGAGGAACTTTCCAGTCTCCAAGTCTCCTTTGCTGGATTGGGAGAGCTCTGCTGAGGGAGGTTTCTTCCTAATTCCAACATCTCAGAATTGTGCCCCTCAATATTTAGTGAATGGAAATCTTCCTTTGAGATTTACCTGATATGGATATCCTAGCCATTGGAGGCCACCTGTGAGACTGCTGTAGAGCAGCACCTTTTTGAGGATATTTTGAGACATGGAGCAAGAATGCTTGATATTTGAACTAGTTATCTAATGGCCCAATGACCTCTTTGTCAATTGAAACAAAAAACTTTGTATTCAACCTAGGTGTAGCTACTCAACTCCCTGAGTGTTTGAGAGTCAGTCTATTCCATTCTATTCTATTCTATTCTATTCTATTCTATTCTATTCTATTCTATTCTATTCTATTCTATTCTATTCTATTCTATTCTATCCTATCCTATCCTATCCTATCCTATCCTATCCTATCCTATCCTATCCTATTCTATCCTATTCTATCCTATCCTATTCTCCTTCCCTCTATCTCCCCCGTCTTCCCTCTCTCCTTCTCATTCCCTCTTTGCTCTCATTTGATAGTAGCAAAAGAACACAATACAAGGATGTAACTGGTGGGAAAAGGCAGCTATTTGCAGACAAGCCAAACATTGTATCCAGGCTGATATTTAACTGCAAACATTTGTTATTACTATTGTTTAATCCCTCACTGTGACAATGTAAAATACTTCCTTGTGAAAAAATCTTGCCCTATAAATGTCTCCCTGAAGTGTTTTCTGAAGTTATTACCTCAAGTAATAAATAAAATGGAGAGGAATTAGAGTATACATCTATTTCTTGCTCTATGTACAGTGAGTTCTCTCTCACTCACTTTCTCTCCCCCCACGCCTTGTTCTCTCTCACCCATGCATGAAGCAGTGAAGAAAGGAGACAAAGGAGTGGGAAGAAAAATGTATGTATGAACGTGTGCTTCTACACATAGATGAATGATGTCTTTTCTAGATATAGATATACACACAGTCCTGGCTGTGTCATAGAGTGCAGAAGGAAGATGGGCTTGGGAATCAGATGTGACTTCACATCCAAGTCCTGCTACTTACTTGCTAGCTGTGTGACCTTAGACAAGTTATTTAACCTGTCTGGGTCTTAATTTCCTCAATAGTAAAATGGTGCTAATCATAATTACCACCTATCAATATATAAAGTTAATTTATATGTAAAGCAGTATTACACACACCCAGAATAGCAAGAGAAATATATTCCATTTGTTCCTAGTCACTTTACTCAGTCAGCCTTTATAGAGTAGCATAGTAGCACTGAATATAGAAATGAATTGAGTATTTATTGAAAAGTGATATATTCTAAGAATTTGAACTTTAAATTTTCCAAAGCAATAATTATGCAGCATCTGTGCTAGCATCCTTGTTTGTGACCACTCAGATCAGGGGCATTTTAATCATTGCTCTTGCAAAGAGTTGCTGTATCCTTTTGTGTCTGTTTCACTCATCTGGTCATTAAATGTCAATATTTATTGCAATTAATTAACCAGCTATATCTTTGACTTTATGTGGATTACATTGTTAAATGAACTAGTTTTACAGGAAAAAGTTTTACAGATACAGATTTATCAAGCATCGTCATCTTTAACATCATCAAATACTGTATAAAAAGCATTTCAGATTCATAGAACACAGATTACTGAGGAAGAGAGATATTCTAGTTGGTTGCTCTAGTAGTTAGATCATAGAGCCATGGTTCCCAAATCAACCTGCAAATCACACTTTTGAAAAGCATTTTAAATTGTGAAGTATACACAGTGAAAAAGTATATAAAATATAAATGTATTCTCTTAATGAAATATTCTAAAGAAGATATTCATGCACCCCTCTCAGTTCAAGAAATAAAACAGTGCCAAGACCCCAGAGGCTGCTGGCCATGTCACTTTCAAATCACGACTTCCTTACCCTCCTCCTGAAACCACTATCTTGTCTTTTATCTCTTCTTTTTAAAATTAAATTTATTGGGGTGACATTGGTTAATAAGATTATTTAAGTTTTAAGTGTACAATTCTATAATATGTCATCTGTATATTGCATTGCATGCTCACTAAACAGCCTAGTCTTCTATCACCATATATTTGACCTCCTTTACCCTCTTAATTCCCCCTTTTCTTTTTTAAAATAATTTTAACACCCATGAATGCATCTCTAAACAGTGAATTTAGTTTTGCCTATTTAAAAAAAAAAAACTCTTATAAATTAATTTGTTCATTTACATCCATTCTTAGTTTCTTTTCCACAGTATTAAGATTTATCCATGTTATTATATGTAGGTCCTTTTCATTAGTGTATAGTGTCCCATTGTATGAATCTACCACAATTTACTTATCAGTTCCATTGTAGATAAATATTTGGGTTGTTTCTAGTTTTGAGCTATTATGGACAACATTACTATGATCAGGTTTTTTAATTTTTTTTTTTTAAATTTTAGATTAGTTTCAGATATACAATACAATGGCTAGACATCTATATAATTTATGAAGTGATCCCCCCAATTACTCTAGCATCCATTTGGCACTACACACAGACACTACAATAATATTGACTATATTCCCTATGCTGTACTCTACATCCCTGTGACTGTTTTGTAACTAGTAATTTGTGCTTCTTCATCCCTTCACCTTTTTTATCCAGTCCCCCAAACCCCATCCCCTCTGGCAATCACCAGTTTGTTCTCTGTATCTGTGAGTCTGTTTTCATTTAGTTTATTCATTTCTTTTCTTCCTTACATTAGGGGTCCCCAACCCCCAGGCTGTGGACCAGTACCGGTCCATTGCCTGTTAGGAACTGGGCTGCACAGCAGGAGGTGAGTGGCAGGCATGGGAGAGAAGCTTCATCTGTATTTGCAGCCACTTCCCAGTGCTAGCATCACCATCTCAGCTCTACCTCAGATCATCAGGCATTAGATTCTCATAGGAGCACCAGTCCCTGGTGCCAAAAAGCTTGGGCATCACTGTTAGATTCCGCACATAAGTGAAATTGTATGGTACTGATCTTTCTCTGCCTGACTTATTTCACTCAGCACAATAACCTCTAGGTCCATCCATGTCGTTGCAAATGGTAAGATTTCATTTTTTTATGGATGAGTAATATTCTTATATATATCCAGCTCTTTACCCAGTTGGTCACTTAGGTTGCTTCCGTATCTTGGCTATTATGAATAGTGCTGTGGTGCATAGATCTTTACAAACTGATGTTTTGGTTTTCTTTGGATAAACACCCAGAAATTAAATTGCTGGGTCAAAGGGTAGTTTTTTTTTTTTCTTTTGAGGAATTTCCAAACTGTTTTCCACAGTGGTTGTACTAGTTTACAATCCCATCAATAGTGTATGAGGGTTCCCTTTTCTCCACATCCTTACCAACACTTGTTTTTTGGTTTATTGATGATAGCCAGTCGGACAGGTGTGAAGTGATATCTCATCATGGTTTTAATTTGCATTTCTCTGATGATTAGTGATCTTGAGTATCTTTTTATATGTCTATTGACCATTTGTATTTCCTCTTGAGAAATACCTATTCAGGTCTTCGGCTCATTTTTAAATTGGATTGTTTGTTTTTTGTTGTTGTCAAGTTGTATGAATTCTTTATTATAACCAGTTTTATGTATGCTGGTGCATATAAGTCTTTGCCTGTTTTTGATTGGGTTATTACTTTCTTCCTGACTTGAAGGAATTTTATGTATTTGTTAGTCACGTGTGCGGCACACACCCTCTTCTACTCTGTGGCTTGCCTTTTTGCTCTCTTAATGACACCTTTGATGAACTTACAAATTCTTAATTTTAATGAAGTAAAAATTACCAGTCTTTTCATTTATAGTTGGTGTTTCTTTTGTGTGTCTTGTAAGAAAAATTTTTTAACCTTGAGGTCATAAAGATATTCTATTTTCTAAAGCTTTACTGTTTGCTTTTCACACTTATTTTTACCACCCACATGGAACTAACTTATGTGTATGATGTGAGAGATGGTTTAACTATTTTCACCTATGGAAAGCTATCCCAAATAGCATTTATTGTGAAAGTTGTTTATGTACTGAATATCCCCCTTCTGTTTTGAAGTGCTACATTTATCATAAATCAAGAATCTGTGTCTGGGTCTATTTCTGGGCTTTCTATTCTGCTCCACAGATCTATGTGTCCTTGTGCTAGTCCTACACTGTTTTAATCACTACAGCTTTTTAATAAGTCCTGACGTAGAGAAAGTCCTCCTACGTTGTTGCTCTTCAGAAGTGTCTCAGCTCTTCCTGGCCCTCTGCTTTGCCTTTATAAAGTGTAGAAATCAACTTGTCAAGTTCCACGAAAACAAACAAGTGAAATAAGCTGTTGGGATTTGTACAGGTGCTTATTTAGGTCTTCTTTACTTTCTTTCAAAAAAGTGTTTATGGTTTTTTCCAAAAGAAGTCTCTTAGAAATTTATTTAGATTTGTTCTTGGGTACTTGAATTTTAAAAGTGATTGCAAATGTCATCTTTAAAAAAATGTATTTTCTCATGTTTGTTGCCGATAGAGTAAAATCGTGTAGGGTATATTTATTTAGCATCCTTGTTAATTGTATCAATTCTTACTTTTTGACCAATTTAATAACTAAAATTTATTAATTCTGTTAAATTAACTACTTTCAGAATAGGATTATAACATTCAAAAAGTAGAAACAAAAGTGAATATATGAAAAGTCTCTCTCCTACTCCAGACTTTCATTGGCTTGTTAAAAATATCAAATCTCTGCCGCTCCTCTTGACCTGCTGAATCGCAAACTTCATCCAGCGGAGCTTCGCTGTGTCTGTGTTTTTAAAGCTCCACGGGTGACTCTGACAATTAGATTTGGAGACAAATACAGAAGATTCACCTACATAGAGATTAGAAGGAGTGTGTAATATAGTGATTTTTAACTCTGGTTGCACATTAAAACCACCTGGGGAGCTTTAAACAAACCCTGATTCCTGGCCCTTACACTGGACTAACAGACCTGAATCTCTGCAGGTGTGGTCCCAGGCATCTGTAGTTTTTAAAAGTCCCCCAGGTGATGGGGGGTGTGGGGAGGAATAGAAGGGAGGGTTTACAAAGGGGCATGAAAAGGTGTTTGGGGGTGATGGGTGTGTTTAGGATCTTAATTGTGAAGATTGTTTCATAGGAATGTACATATGTTAAAACTTATCAAGTTGCATGATTTAAGTATGTGCAGTTTATTGCACATCAATTACACATCAATAAAGCTGTTTAAAGAAAAAGCTCCCCAGGTGATTCTCACACACAGCAATAGTTGAGCATCATTGTTCTAATAGAAAGAGCACATGCCTGAAACTGAAAGTTGGATAGCCTTTCATCTGCCAACACTTGGCTGTATACACATAGATAAGCCACTTCATCCCCTGTGAACCTCATTTTCATTCTGGTTAGTGGGTTTAATTTTTTTCTCAAGTACTTTTCAGCTCTGACATTTTGATTCTTCTGCTCAGTCCGGCAATGTGTGCCAGGCTGCTGGTGCTCCTCCTGGTCACACAAGGGGGCTGTGCAGCTGGTGGCTTCTCCTGTCAACTAACACTTTCATAGGATCAAAATAGGCTGGTTAGCCATCTTTCCTCTCTTTCTGTTCTCTTGGAGAGTGCAAGTCCCACTTCTGAACCATCATCTTCAGCTGCCCCCACCTAGTGTCCTTTAAGTAAATCCATGAATCTCTGAATGTACAGAACAGCTTTTAAAAAGACCCCCAAATTGCTTTGAAAATATCCAGCTCCTGCAAAGCAATTAAAATAGGATCTCGTTGAAATATGTGTACACACACACATATGTGTGTACATATGTATGTATCAGTAAGCATATTAACGATATTACTCTACCACCCCTAGGAAAATGATCCATTCATATAAAAGGCAATTAAATGTTTGTTACAGGTGCAATTTCAAGATCTTTCTGGTAGTAAACATTGCTTAGGTGAAAAATGGATTCAAGGTTAGTAAAGAAGCCAAGACTTCTTCCATTGTAATATGATATAAAGTACTTGAATGAGTAAACTTGTGTGTGTGTGTGTGTGTATGTGCATTTACATATACTCAGGTGAACAAGTTGGCTAAATATTTTAGAATGGAATCTGTTCAGACACTCTGGGCATTCATCTCTAGACAGACTGACTAGAACTAATATTACAAAATAACTAGCTATGTCCTAAATTTTAATAAATGCATTATTTTAAAATCCAGCTCAAAAATACAGAGCAAATGTTTTTCCTAAGTGCAACAACTGCAGGGAATTTTAAAAAAGAATCCCCCCCACACACAATTTTCCAAATAACACTATAAAACCTTAACATAAAGTAGCTCTTTTATTTTTGGTCTTATTGTAGTTTTCTTCCATTTTGATTTTTAAATTTCAGATTATTTTATGAGCCAGTCACAACACCTTGTGGGCATACATTTTGCTTAAAATGCCTTGAAAGATGCCTAGATCACAACGCAAAGTGTCCACTGTGCAAAGATGGCCTTTCACAGGTAAAAACATGTTTCTTTGTTGGGTTAGCTTATTTGAAATTGGGTACTAAGACAGTGTCCTATTAGATCCCAAGCCACTGCGCTATGCTAGGGCAAAATGCCCCCTCAGACCATCTATCTCTTTCTCCTGTCTTATGGCCACCCCTCCATTCCCCACAAAGTCCTTCAGGAAAATGAGGCAACATCTAGCTTTAAATGAATAGTTGGTGGTGAAATTAATTTGTGTTGAAAAAAAGTATTAAATTGATAATAAACATGGATCTGGCTGTAATCTCATCATGGCACCTGATCCACTGTAATCTGGGTGAATCTTGTATATTCTCTTGGCCTGGACTAGATGAGCTCTGATGTCCCCTTTTCATCAATGTTTATTCTGTGGTTTGAAGAGATTACTCCCAGTGCTCCAGATAAACCTCACCAACCTTCAGTGTGGTCCTTGTCACACCCTCAGGAGCCTCTGGCTACTTGAAAATCTCTGGGGCTTCCAGGTTCTTTAAAATGAATCATACAAATTGCCACCTTAGTTTTTCAAGTGGACCCAATGATATTTTCTTTAGCACAAGAAGACTTACAAATCCATCTTATTTTCCCTCCCTCAGGGACTGTGTGCCACATTATACAATCATTATTAATATTGCTTGACCCCTGTCATCCCCAAGGAGAGATTGAGACACAAGACTATCTCTAGGTGAATGAAGGTCCAGATAAATCACATGTTGAGCTTTCCCAACACCCCGACATTTATTCTAAAGGAATGGAGTGAATAATCATCAAAGATAACCCTGAGAGTGTGTATTAGGTTGTGGGGAGGATCAGTATCATACCTTGTCTAGGTAAAGGGGTGATATTTGCTGGCCTGATTGTAGGAGAGAAGTCCATGGTCCTTATACTTAAATAATACATTACCGTTGTCATAACACTACAACATTCCGATAAGCAGAAAGAAGAAGAATCTACCCATATGCTCATCACCTGGAGAAAATCACCGTTTACAGTTTAGTGTGCCTTTTCTAGGTTTTTGTTTTAGCATCAGCAGAAGAGTCATTTCCTTATTTGATTGGCCACCTCCTGAGTTACTGCTTTTTCCCAAGACTCAGACTGGACAAACAGTTGTTTCTCCTGCAGCTAGGAGATGGCAGTGGTCAATAAGGCATCCTAGAGCCAGATTCTGTGGGATCTTGGAGTCAGGGGCTAGAAAACAGTCTCATCTATCTATTTGTATTCACACAGGTTCACACTTGCACAATTTCCCAGAAAGATAAATCTCTTACACCAATCATGTTCACTGGAGAATAGACAGACATAGACTGTACTGGAAAAGGAAAAATTATCTGAAAACCAAAGTTTTATACTCAGGAGCTCCCCCTGCTGTGTGGGTTTTCACTCCCATTGTCTGGTCCACACAGTTAAATGTCCCCTACTTACAGATCCCTGGATATGCATTGGGTAGGGGTGTTTGGGAGAAGAGTAACGGTGACAGGTAAGCCTGAGTTTGGTTCTGAAATCATGGTTTATAACATAACTTCAGTGTCATCTAGATGATATATTTTAAAAAATCAAATAGACAAAATCACCAGTATTTACCTGTGTGTGTTTTTTCAATTAAAGATAGAGAAGTAAAACATATTTAGAATTGCAATATCCAGAAGCCAAGCATTAGGATGGGATGGGATGGAGCACAGCAGGAAGGATCAATGACTGAAAATTACTTTTTAGTTCCCTGAACCTTTTGACCACAGACATTCAGCATATCCTAGATGTAGACCATTTCTGTGAGCTTATAAACAAAATAATCTGAAAAAGGAAAGGGAAGGATTTTACCTCTTTTTTGACAATAACGTGGGATCAATTTCAGTGTTTTAGGACAGTGATGAGATTTTTAAAACATCAGTGCAGATCTTTTTCCCTCTGTTAAAATATTTTTCCTAATTATAAGAGTAATCAGTTGCAAGTGTTTGTATTTTAAAATTTGACATCCAGAGACTACATGCATTATGAAAGTATCAACTGCTAATAAGTGGGTCCAAATTACTCCAATATGTGGGCCATTTGACTATTCTACTGATTGCATTAGAAGTGCTTTGTGTTTTTCTGATGACCGTGTAATATCTAATTGCCTCATTCCCCATATAGTGCTTGGCATCAAGAAAATACAGCAAAAACATCATAATGGAAGAGCTAATAGCTAAATTCCTTCCAGAAGAACTCAAGGAAAGAAAGAAACTTTATGAAGAGGAAATGGAAGAACTTTCCAAGTATGTATATGCATATTTCTAGTTTCAGTTTCACTCATATTAGCTCATAGAGATGAATGTGCACGTTTCCTCCTAACTACTCATTCAGTGATTTCATGTTGGTAGCTTGAAATTGGCCATGGTGAGAGTATTTACACTATAGAAATTGGCAAATACTATAAACCAGGGCTTTTCCCCCAGAAAGCCAGTTGTTCAACATTTATCGGCACACCACTGAAGCCAAACCACGGACTAAGTCACATCTTGGCACTAGGAACTGGGTGTCACTAGTAAGAGTAAATTGGAGTAGCTTGATCAGAGGAAACTTATGAAGTATCCAAAAGACTGTTTTCAAATATATGAGGAGGTGCTATGAGATTAAGAACTTCATTGTCAGCTAGACCTGGGCTTAATGACCCAGTGTTGTCACAGAGTGAGTATACTCCATGACCCTAGGCGAGTCACTTCACCTCTCTGGGCCTTAGTTTCTTCATCAGTAGCTTCAGGATAATAATAGTTTCTACTTCATAGACTTCTTATTAAGATCAAGTGAGCTAGTGCATAGTAAGCACTAAATACATGATAACAATAAGCACACTGCTTGTTATATGCCTCCTCCACTGTGCATAGGTATTATAAGAGGTGAAGGGTAGGGATGGGGATGGAAGTTGGGCTCCACGCTCTCAGCCTGCTTGGAAGAACAGTTCACTTAGTAGACAAAGCAGGAGGAAATCACCAATTTCTGCCTCTCATACTGCTACCCTCCTATCTCTCCAACCCCAGTGGAATCCTCACAGTATTCTGAGGTTAAGATTCATGATGGCAAAAGCTATTCTGGTTTTATGCCCACCCTGTAGAGAACCATTTCTAAACTGCCATCAATTTGTCTGAATTGCCTCTCACTTTGAACAACATGTTTTCCTGGGAAGCTAGAAATGAAATCTCTTTTTTCTCATTGATTTATATTTGATCTGCTCAGGGCACATTTATCTTTATTTTTGATTCCTAAGTTGAGTCTCTGAGCCTCCTCTCAAATATTATTTAATATCTTATTAAAGAACTCTGGAATATACTGGAGGGATTTCTATTTAAAGGAATCCTAAACTTAATCCTTTTGAGATTTGGGCAAATGGTCTTATATCCATTGTTAGATTCAGATTCAAATGTCCCTGTATTGGATTTACTAGACAAATAAGAAAACAGGGATCCAGGAGGAGCTGGCCCAGTTGGTGGTTCTCCCTCAGGCTGTGTGTCTGAATCTTCACAGGTACTTGTTGAAGGGCAGACTCCTGGGTCCCAATTCCAGAGCCAATGCACCAGCGTCTCTGGGATGCTACAGCCCACTTATCTGGATTTAAAGACCTCTGGTGATTCTGATGCACAGGTGTATTTGAGCATCACTGGGCTAGATTACTCTTGCCTCTCCATTGCTCCCTCCTCTTCCCAGGTGGGCCTGCCATGCAGATCTTCTAGTGGATTTACAAATTTGAGATACTCACAGTGACTCTGCAGAGAATTTCCCACCATCCCTTGGGAGAGCTGGGTCCACTTATACTGCCAGTACCATTCTCCATACTGACAGCAAGACACCTGGAAAGATTGTTTGAGTAGAGAGCATGAAAGAATGAAAAAAATATGAAGTATCACCATCACCCACCATGTTAACATACTAGAGAACTCCTTTAGCCTACTTAGATATGTAGAATGTCAGTTTTCACCTCTAAGCCCTTACGCTAACCAGATAATGGGACTCAGCGCATAGCATTAGTTGCATTTCACTATTTTTTATTAGCCACCAAAAGCTGATGTCTCCTTACCTTCCTACAGGGGAAGCACATGGTGACATTTGACCAACCTTTCTGTGTTGTGTAACATTACATTGAGATCCATGTCATTTGCGTTTCCCGACAGCTTGAATAAGAACGTGCCTATTTTCGTGTGTACTATGGCCTATCCCACTGTTCCTTGTCCCCTGCACATCTTTGAGCCTTGTTACCGTTTGATGATTCGTAGATGCATTGAGACAGGCACAAGACAGTTTGGCATGTGCCTTGGAGATCCTGTCAAAGGGTAAGTGAGTAGCTATGCGAGTCAAGGGAAGTTGGGTGGAGAGAGTTTTTGTTGTACCTTGGGGGCCTACCAGGAGACAGGGAGGCACAGCTCATGATACTTAGCCAGCTTACTACCATGAGTATTTGTAAGAATCAGGGGCCCTCTGGTCCCTAGTTTGTCACGTGAGCAGCTGCCTATTTAAATTAATCATTTGGGTTAAATCTTTTGTTAAACATGTAGTATATACTATAAAACTTGTTTTATGAGAGTGCAGGCCCTGAAGTCAAACTGCCTGAGTTCATATTCTGGCTTCAGCCTCGGAGAAAGTTTGACTTTGGGCAAGTTACTTAACCTTTCTGTCTCAGTTTCCTTATCTGTAAAGTGGGTACAGTAAGAATGCCTACCTTATTGGGTTTTTTGAGAGGATTGGTGAGTTAACACACACAAAGCACTGAGCACAGTACCTAGCACATAATATTGCTAAATAAATGGTAGCAGTTGTACTAATACATTAAGATTATTTTTTTCACATAGGCACTGCCTATTGTGTAGTTGTAGCTATAGACCCTGGGGCAGGCAAATAGGCAAAAGTCTCTCAAGGCACAGCATGAGGTTAAAGAAATGTCTAGGGTCAAGGCCAGGGAAACAACTCTTTAAGAATTTACTTTCTTGACTCCATTTCTAACAAACAGGTTTGCAGAATATGGCTGCATCCTAGAGATCAGAAATGTTCAATTCTTTACTGATGGCCGCTCAGTGGTTGACAGCATAGGCAAAAGGCGCTTCAAGGTCCTCCATCAAGGCCAGAGGGATGGTTACAACACAGCTGACATTGAATACATTGAAGACCAAAAGGTGAGGGTGACCAGTACCAAGAATCCCAAAGACAAGCTATCCCTGTGGCTTGGCAGATGTAGATGGTTGCAAAAGGATTTCTCAGCACTCTTAAGGCCTTGGGATTTCTCATCAAATTGGTGCAGCAATATTGAACGCTGCCTCATTGCTACTGGATTGTAGAATGACAGTAAGAATTCCCATTGTCCTGGCTCTCCCTGTTTAGTTGTTCAGTTATAGTCATGCATAAGAAGTGCCAAGCCAGACCAACCCTTGAATGCCCATTCAATTAGGAGTTAGGTGTCTGCCAGGGGTACCCATGGATAGATCTGGAGTCTACACATGTATATTGTATTTATCAGTTTATTTAGATTTTAAAACTTTTGAGATAATTGTAGATTCACATATGCATTTGTATTTTTAAATGAGCAACCTGGCTAAGAGCCCTTCCCAATAATCCATCATCCCATGAGGCAGAAAGATAACATGTCCAGTTAATCATTGGTTTTCTGGACTAATGGACAGAAAAAAAAGGTAAATAATAATCCCATGTTCACTAATACTTATGTTCACTACATAGTACATGATTAATAAGTATTTGATCAACAAAAAATGTATTCAACCTGGAAGATAGAGTTACACACTGAGGCACAGACACATTTGTGTCTCTCTTCCCAGTGAGCAATGAGAAAGTAGATGTAAATAATGAAAAGGAGAGAGATATTAACCAGCATAATCTAGTTTAACAGCATGCCTACACTCAGGTCAGTTTTCATTTCTGTTTTTCTATATGTCTTACTGTTTCAGCTAATTTACCCTGCTGAATCTTTTCCCTCCCTCCACCCTCAGCAGTATTTATGCACAGTCCATCATCTGGCTGAGGAGCCTTTCACATACCACACAAGAGAAAGCCGGGTGGGTGAGCCTTCCCATAGGGAGACAGTATGGATGCTCACACAGAGTCAGGTGCCAACAGTGACTCTAGAAGTGATGGAGAAGGTACAGAATGAATGCTTCACTTCCACTTTGATACTTTTAGGTTCAAGGAGAAGATTGTGCTGAGCTCATGGGATTACATAACTGTGTCTATGAGCAAGCATCATCATGGTTCCATTCACTCAAATCATCTTTGAAGAATCGGATACTCAATCACTTTGGTCCAATGCCAGAGAAAGATGCGGATCCTCAGGTATATAAAAAATGTCTCTTCGTAACTGGTTGCCCCTAGCAGATGAGTGAGCCTAGGGTTGTGATTAGAAGGTGCATGGTTTCCATCTAGCAAATCAAGTGCAGAGAGCAAGATGGATCTAATCTGGTATTGTTTGTCTGGGCAGTGGGCATCGAAGGTAAAACCAAAAGGATCTCAGGTCAGAATTGGGGAAATTAAATTACAGCAGTAGGAACTTGGATCCAAGACGAGTTTTGAGAGATAAGTCAGGTGAGAGATGGAAACACAGACACTATCAACTGGAGGACCTTCTGTGGGAGTTCATAGTCACACCATGGTAATGTGTTGCAGTGATAAGATTTACACAAAGATCAGGCCTAAGAGGAGAGTATTGTGGGAGCTGAGACCAAAGGCTGCCACTTCCAGGAGGCTTCATAAGCCTCTCCCCCATTGCTGCAGAAGCTAGGAGATAGGGCCAGCTACCTTTAAGGATTCCAACTGCATGATCACAGACATTGTTCACACCTGAGTCTTTCCATGCTTAGCCCTGCAGGTCTAGATCCTTGCCACTGTCCTCATCAGGGGTGAGTAGGTCCTGAGAAAACTGACTCAGTAGTTAAATTTACCATTTGGTTGAGTTATACTAGAAAGCAGTTCATTGGATTCTATTGGGTCAGTCTATTTCCTGGGGGGACAGTTTCCTTTGAGAGATCAAACTCCAGGAAAATGAAGATAGTCAAGTTTCACAAAGCTTTGCTTGCCTGCTAATAATAAATCAGAAAACACACTCTTTCTAGGACAAGGATGGAGCTATCTTAGTCAAATATTTCCCTACCATCACCTTTCCCACATTCTGAGCTGGCTCTCCTACATTGTCACTTCATAACTTCATAAATCCTTTACTTACACTCATTCCTGACTCTGTCACAATAGTAATATAGAATATATATATTCTGACTTCCCTGCCGAAAGACTGGTCCTGCTTACCTCTCTAGCTGTGCGACCTTGGCTAAGTCCCTTCTCCTTTCTCTACTTTTCTCCTATCTCTGAAATGAGGCAGATAGATAAGGTATACTCTGAAGTTTCATATTCCTCTTGCATTCTGAAGCTGTAAACCATCAATCTGCTCCCTACTGGGTTGAAATGTCTTGCTTTCTCCAGACCACAAAGTTGCTTCCTTTTCTCCATGGAAAGGCATCGTGAATATTTAAAAGAGAAAAGTCAGTTAGTGCTTCCCAATGACCCAGCTCCTGGCTCTGGGCTATGGTGATTCAGGACTACAGCAGAGCTCTGAGAAAGCTCATGATCAAACTTAATGTTCCCCCTCACCTTCTGGAAATCATTCTACCCTAGTCAGGCAGAAGATAGCAATCAACAATGATAACAGCATCTTCCATAAGAGAAAACACAGATGCCACAGAGTGATTCATAAGGCTCAGTGACAAAAAGCTGAAGTCTTGGGTTTCATTTCCTTTCTTATCACATTGCTTTGGCAGCAGCAGCAAAACAAACAAACAAGCAATCCAACCAAAAAAATCCCCAAATTCCACCCAGTTTGATCCAGTCAATGCTGTAGCCCCAGTGGTACCATTAATAAGAATTCGCTAAGCCTCAGGAGGAAGTTTCTTAGAAACGGCCAGAAATATTAATATCAGCTTAAATGATCCTAGGAAAGAAAGTTCATAATATGTCAATCTAATATTCAAAACTGATAATAGGAGGGTAAGCATGTTACAGATTACAGTGAGGGACAAAAACAAATCCAAATGAAGCTACAGACAGAGAAGGAAAGAGGGCAATAGAGTTTGGGGGAGTATCAGGTGAACCAATTTGGAGGCAAATAATCCCACATGTAAGTGGTCTGACCAGAATGTGCTTCTCTGCAGTCCTAAAACTAACCTTTGGAAAGATGTGGACAGAAAGCTCATTTTGGGCTTAGTAGGAAATAAGACACCAATGTCTAAAATGTGTGCCTTGGCACTTGCTGACAAACAGAATTTTGGTGAAGGCTTTGTGTGGGATGGGAAATGTCTTGATTAAAAGGAAACCTAGGAACAAAATACATTTCTCAAGTGAATGTTTTCAAATTGTAATTTTTGTGAGGTGGGATTGCTGGGCTTTGGGACTGTGAATCATAGGTTTGGTTGCAAGAGAGAAGCTAGCCATGGCCTTGTATAGTGACACGGCATATGTGGACTACATTGCCTTCAGCCAGAAGCAGGGAAATGAAGTTAAGAGACATGCTAAACCTAAGGGGTCATGGGAATTGAAGGCCAACATGTATACATCAATTCTTAGGATTATATACATCAATCTTAAGGACCTTAAATAGAATCTTAGAAGTGGAAGAGATTGAGTAGCAGATATTTCAGCTCATAAAATCACATTGGCTAGGAAGTATAGTGTACCTGTTAGGGTATTGGTTTGCTTACTTTAACGACTACCAAAAATAACTAGCTTAAACAAGATAGCAGGCATACGTCCTGGAAGCCTAGGGCAACTCTGTTCCATGGGATCATTCAGAGACCTAGGTTCCTTTCTCAAAAAGCTGTACCATCCTTTGAATATTTCCTTTATCTTCCTGATTGAAGAATACTGATTGTCACCATGTCCATGTTCTGCCTATGGGAAAGGGAAAGAGGAAAGTCACGCCCTTTCCCAGGGCATGACTCAGAAGTCACACATATCACTTTGCTTTACACCTCATCAGCCAGAACTTTGTCTCATGGCCTCACCTAGCTGCAAGGGAAGCTGAAAAATGTAGTCTTCTTTTTCTAAGTGGCCGAATGCCCAGCTAAGAGGAGGGGATATAGATACCAGGGCAGTTAGCAGTCTCTGCCACACACAGATGCAGCTCTACCTGGGATGTTTACCATGTGGCTTTGGAAACCTGCAGACTAATATCACTTCCATGGGAGTGGGATGAACCCATTTTGTTTCTCTGTTGCAGATTAACCCAAATGGTCCAGCCTGGTGCTGGTGGACATTAGCAGTTCTCCCACTGGAAAGCCGAGCTCAACTCCCATTCCTAGCAATGAAGTCCTTAAAGGATAGACTGAACGGTATTCGGCGTGTCCTGGCCTTTATATCCCGAAACCAAAACTAGTGAGAATGGATTGCTGAAGAGGAGCTCCCACCCTCCCCACTGCCTAGGGAAGTCATCTTGTAAATATATCTAGATGCAATAACATCTTTACAGAAGCAAGGATCAAACAGAGGCATTACCCTGCTGTTGACTACAGAGATAAACTGAGTAGAAAGACCAGAAAAAAAATGACCTGTTTGAAACTTTCTATCTTAAGATGCTCCTTGACATGCTGCACAACTACATGCACAGCAGAGATATTCAAGAGCCCAGAAAATTTTTTTTCGATTTGACACAAAATTTTCTGAAAGTTTAAAGTGATTTTGCTTTAATCTTCTTTCTTTCATTGATGAATGACTGTGTGGTTGAAATCTGAGGCAAAGATGCTAATAATGTTGCTGCATTATTTCACTGACTTGAGGTCTCCTCATTCCATATGGTTCAGGTTTTATATAGCATTGTGTAAAATTATGTTCAAACTTCTTTGTCTTAATTTATTTTTTCACTACTGTATCCTTTTTTCTACATGTATGTTTGTAACTATTTAAGCATACATTACTAAAAAGTCAATTGCTTTATTTATTGTTGTAGTTTACCATGTACCTAGGGGAAAGTAACAATACTAGAAATGTGTCATTTTTGCTTTAACCTTTTGTTCGATCCCAGTTCTTGAACCATTTTTGTGTCTATCCAGTTGGATACCTAAAGGAAGTTCAGAATCATGCTAAGGTCATCTATAGTCACAGATTACATTTTGCTTTCAGTTTGAATTCAACAGTATAAAATACATAGGAGATTTGGCATAGATTATGGAATAAGCCAGAGAAAAGTAAAATAACCCATTTTCTATGTGTTATACAGAACAAGGCTGAAGGAATTTTCCTGGAATTAATTGATGAATCAGAGGAGTGTCCTTTATTACAATCTATTATAGGCATTCATTTCAGCAATCTAATTCTAAATGTTTCTAATTTCTCCCCTGTGCAGTTAAGAATGGGACTTTTAGGCAGGATAATATTTAACCCTTCAGAGGAAAGAGTTTTCAGTTTGGCACATCACAGCTGGGCCCAGCTAGCCTCCACTTCTCAGGGTTCTGAGGATCACAGCCTGGCTAGCATGTATGGAAACACTTGCTGAAGGATTATTTGTTATGAAAAGTATCAAGAAGCCAGTAGAAAAGGTAGGACGCTTAAAAAAAAACTCAAACTATCTTTTTGATTTTTAAATACTTTTAAAGGAAACAGCAAATTAATCCATGATATTATCTAACTACTGCCTGTCCTCCAAGTTACAATGGGCCAAAGATTTCAGTATAGGGGAAGAATGGTGGTTAAGCAGGTAAGAATAAGCCCTGGTTTAACTTGCTTAGAGCAAGCGTAATTCTTTTAGTGCCAGGCAAACCTGAAAATTAGCGTGAGTATGGGAGTGTTATAATGAATGACAAAGTGAAAAGATTAGGGCAGGGAAGAGGTGAATTGTGCCATTTGTACCTGTACTCAAATTACCCCACCCCCTGTGATTCTGAACAGTGTTATTCACTCACTGCCTGACCACTCTTCATGGTGAGAGGTTAATGCCTCAAGTAATCAGTCTTTTTTTCTATCACCACCTGTGGCCAGAAACAGAAAATGCAAAATGAGATGATCCATGCAACATAAGAGAGCTTAAGGTAAGCAGAAATCAAATGATCTTTTCTGCACTTTCTTAATGGATGCTATGTTGTCAAAGCATTATGTTACCAGGTTTGATGTTTGGAGCCAGACTGGATTGGAAGGATAGACGTGGTTACTGCCCAAGCAAATTCTACAAGATGCAGAGAGCAGTAAATTACAGGCTCCTCCTCAGATTTAGTGCTCAACCATTTGGTCATAACACAGTCATAGTATAAATTATCTAGTATAAATGCAATGCAAGAAAGGGTCATAAGTGTCTCCACTTGCTAAGTGTGTTACTTTTGTGATTTAACTTTTTCTGAGCCCCAGTTTCTTCATCTAGCAAGTGGTAATGATAATTACCACATATAGGGTTATTATGAACATTAAATGAGATAGTATATGTAAATCACTTAGCATAATACCTAGCATATAGGAGACATTTGACAAATCATAGTTGTAATTAGATTATTCATAGTGATAGAATATCACCAGGGGCCTACATTTGGATAACATGCTGCTTTTACACACAGTACCCATTTCCAACCCCTTTAAACTTGGTTGGGGAAAACCACACCACTGAATTTCAAACCATAACTTAATGTTTTACGATGATTCCTTTTGGAGTCAAGTCTGTTTGGAAAAGTGGAAAGACTAGAAAACAAATGAGGTTCAGAAATAAGGGAGAATTCTGTGCCAGCAAATTTTTCTTATTTTAATAAGCCTAAAAAATAGTATTGTTTGTAGGTCTAGAATTTCCAATATAATGGAAGCCTTAAGTTCTGGTTCCCTTAGAATAACCAACTCATCACTCCCTGCTCTTCAAAATGTATTGAAAATCTTGGCCATGCCAGGGTGAACAAAGTTTACGATCAATGATGTTTGTGCTTAGTTCATGGTATTTCTTTATGCTACCCCAACAAAAATGTTTTGCAGACCTACTACATACCAGGTACTGAGCCAGGTGATTTAATGATCTCATTAAATCATTTATTGGTCACATCAATCATGTAAGATCGCTTATTATTCCCATATTATAGATGAGAAAGCTGAGACCCTGCAATGTTAAATACTTTGCCTAAGTAACAGAGTCAGCCAGTAAATAGCCAAGCCTGATTTTGAACCCATTACCTTGCAGATTTTAGTTTGTGTTATACATAATTTTGTTAAATAGGCATGACAACCAAGTCACAAAAGCACCCCAAAAGCTCACAATGGGAAGATGTAGGTTAAGTAAAATTAAATTACCCAACACATCACTACTTAATCTATATTTAAAAAGAAGTTTAATTTAAAAAATAAAATAAAATTACACATCATAGAATGCTTCATGTTGTTAAGTGAGTACATAACACCAGCAAATGTGGATCCTTGGAGACACAGAATTGCACTTTACTCTCAATAGCCTAGATACACATTTGGGTGGTTTTATAGTAAGCTTTGGTTTCAGTTGTGGTGGGAGGCAGAATGCAAGGCTAAGCTTTAGCTTTCTTTGGAATGTACTTAAATGGAGTCATGTTAGACATGACCATTTTTACTACTTGTAAGTTGATTTTGCAGCAAAGCTTGGGAATGAAGAATATACAGAAAGAAGACATAAAGCCAGAAGGGCAAGACTTCCCCTTGGTAGATAGTGACATTTATTTGGTTAGTTTTCCTGTCTTATCAGAACCCAGTCTTCTCTTAGTAGATTATTTTCTCTCTGTGTGTATGTGTTTGTATGTACATATATGTGTGTATATGCATTAGGTATCAAGCAGACATTATTCCTTTCTGCTTTTTACTGTACTACTGCTGCTAGCTAACAACCAGCAAAATGTGGAAAATAAAAAATGATGAAACTAATTTTCCATAGACACTTGGAGAAAAGAGTGCTTTCCCCTGGCTTAGGGGAACAGGAAACTGACTATTTCAACAATTTGCCTTTTCTGGAGGCTGGCTGCTTCTAGCCCCACAGGTTTAGTTGAGTCACTGTGCATGTGGCACTTCCAGCTCTGCCTATGGAGTTTGCCTGGGTTCAGATTATCCCCATTAGAGCAGTAGAGCTCCTGAGACTAGATCATAGCTCCCAGAAGTCTCTTACTGTCAACAGAATGCATGCTGTTGAACTGGACTTCATTGGGGGCTGTGTTCCCCCATGCCTACTCCATTTCCAAGATAGAGTTTTATTCAGGAACTCATTCCTTGAGTTCTCAACCTGTTGACTTTGCATCCATTTACATTTACCAAGGCAGAATCATAGCAGAGATGTGAAAGACACAAATGGAAAACAGCCGAAATAATGGAAAGAATAGATTTTTAAACCTATTCTTAGGCTTGTGGATAGAGGTTTCAATTTATAATTTAAGACAGTTCTGAAAAGCAGCTGGCTGCATGGGCTGCAATTTGTGGCACTTCCTGAGTGCAAAGAGAAGGAAGGAAAAGGAGCTATGTAAAATGTATGCATTCAATTCCTCTTAGAATGATAACTCCCATTGTTCAACTATTTAATAATCTGGGTTATGCACATCCAGAGGTGAAATGAAGACATTTTGACTTACAAATGGATATTTTCAAACACACTAAGTTAACCTTGAGAGAGAAGTGCCTGTAATTTCTGTTTTTGGTGTCATGTTAAAGGTTTTGCTTAATGACTCTATAGGTGTTTAAAAATTTGTTGCAAAAAATGTGATTAACAGAAGTTTACAAAACAACATTGTAGCTAATGTATCATTTAAAAAAGTTGCTTAACATCTATTGTCATAGCAACATCAATAAAGAACAAAATAAAAGGAGAAAATAAAATAGGTTTATTTTAGATAAACTAGTTCCATCATTTTATGTAGTTCTCAGTAATGCCAGTAGTAAAATATCAAGCAAGCCATTTAAACAGCAGCAAACATGTCTGTGTTATTCCAGTTGTTTTTTGAGCAGTCATTTTACTCTAGCACTGTAATGAACTGAAAGGAGAAATAAGATAATGTTTTTTTCTTCCTCATATTGCTATTCAACTACCTCTATATGCTTGATTTCTCTTTTGGATTTTCTTTCCTCCAAATATGTACAAAAAAAGTTTCAGCTCATCTAAGTTGTAATAATAATGTGATATAGACAGTCTCTGTGGAAGCTGTTTGTTCATTAAAAAATGTTTCCTATCATTTCACTTTGTATGTTGCACAGCTCTGCCTATACCTTAGGACAAGAATTACCCATATACCTTCATTCTGTTGGAAGTATCATTTTGTTGGAAGCCAAACAGAAAGGAAAGCTATCAGAACATTTAGTTTGTTCTTATTCCTATTAGTTGTAAGACACTCGACCAGAAGATCTTTCAAGGATCTTCTGCACCTACCTGTACTCAAATAAGCTCTTAGTATGTGACAGTGAGGCAGGTGTTAACTGATTAATGTGACTGATATGTTCTGAAAAGTTGGCCATAAATTAATTGTTAAAAAATGTGTCAGAAAAGTTTATTAAAGAATTATGCTGAAGCATTTTGCCAATAATCTATCCTTAGTTCATTTGTAAATCCATTCATGTATTGGGTTTGCTTAAAGCAGAGCACACTACCTACTCTGTTTTCTTTGGCATTATAAAATGTTCATGAAAGCAAATTACACATTTTTATTTCAATCAAGTCATTTTTTAACAATAGGCTAAATCTAAGGCCCAAAATGTGAACCTTTTGCCAGGAAAGTTGGTAAAAGTGACTAGGACAATGAGCGATATTGACTGAGCTAACTCCAGCAAGAGAGCTTCAACATCTCATCTTCTTTACAGAATAAATTTTAGTCTTGTGCCACCTATGGCTTTATACAAGGTTTATTTTATCACTGAAGGAAAAAAAATGGGAGTAGGATAATTAAAACACAAAATAATAATTAAAAAAAAAAGTCCACTTGAACTGGACTTTGCTCTTTGTTACAGGATTTTTTTGTAATTGAGGAAAATCAGAACTCCTGCCCAACTAGGCCCCAGAGGGAGTGTTTGGCTATTGAACATTGCCCTTCTGTGTTCTCTCTGCCACATGCTGGCTCTCATAAGATAGAGTACACTCTGGCTAAAGGTACAATCTTGCCTACAAGGCAGCCACTCTTTCTGCCCCAAATGCTAGCATAACTCTCTCTGGAAAATTGGATTGGACTATCTAAAAAGAAGGTCTTGTTTGCAGTTGTCCCCTAGGACTTGAGCAAAGCCAAAGCCAATACTTCCTGCTTCCTCTCCCCTGAGATCCATCCTGGAAAATTTAGTTCTCCAAGGTCAAAGATGCCTCTCTAAAAGGAATTCCCAAGGTTCAAAATGAGGAACAAGAGAAGGGAAGGAAAAATGCTCATGACCCACAGGCTTTTAGATATTTCCCTTCCTCTCTTATGTTTGATTTCTTCACTCCCAAGAGGGGCTGAGATGGAATGGGAAGGGGCTAGTGTCAGCACTCCCCAATGTTGGTTTCTTCCAGGTAATGCAAAAACTTCCCAGCCAGACTTGGCCCTAGGTAACCCAATGTAGAGGCATGCCCTGGTCAAGACAGAAATTGCAGGCTCCAAGGAGCCCTGCCTCTACATCTCTGAGCCCACTTCTCCCACCCTTTCCAGTTTTGCATTACTGGTTTTCCCATTTCAACCTATACTCATGTTGACTGGCCATCTATGTTTACTGTCCACTTATACACATGGATTAGCAAATGTCATTGTTGTGTTAGAAAGCCCCCCCAAAAAACCTGTTCTCCACTTACTGAAGTGCTGCCTTCCAAATCTGTCAGCAGAACACTGCTTACCTTCCAGTAAGTCAATATGAACAATTTCTGGATGCCACAAGTGCAACAAAATTAAGGCCTGAAATAGCCCACTTACCCTAAGTCCAGTTTCACTCTAAAAATCTTGTTTCTCTTGGATTTTAGAGGGGCATTATGAGAATATTTGACACAATCATGGGAACAGGGGAAATCACTGCCCCTTTGGTCCGTAAGGATGTCTATTGCCATTCCTAGCATGCACTTGCATTCTCAGGACTACATGCTCCCCCTATGAGCCCAAATGAGCACTTCATTAAAAGATTAGTGGTTAGAGTTGGGGGAGCATTTTGTCCACAAATGGAGTTAAGTCCTTCTGTTTAGGCAGTCTAAAGGAATGAGTTCTAGTTGAAGGGAGGGAATGAGGGAACAGCGCAGGGAAGGATTGTGGGAAGGGATAATTATGACAAATGAAGTGGCAATATTTTTACCTCTTTCTGGGCTCAGAGCTTTATACATCCTCTTTTCATAGTGACTGGTTTTAATCTTCTATCCATATTAGGATATACCCACATCAAGACTACAATCATGTTTTTCGGAGATATGAGTCATGTGCTTATACTCTTAGGCAGCCAAAGGCCTGGCTAATGTCCATTGAGTGTTCACTGCCTGCCAGACTTTTCTAGTTTTTTTTAACATTTAGTTTTGCATTAGCTTCTCACTATAATCTATGAAGTAGATCTCAATTCCCATGTTATAGGTAAGTAAACTGCAGCACAAGGTGGTTATGTTACCTATGGTCATGCAGATTAAAACCTGGGTAGTCTGATTCCAGGGCCCACACTCTTAATAGATTTTATGAGCTATCCATCCTGCAGTGTCACAGACGCAGGACAACAAGTCAGCTCGTGGATTCCTGGTGGGAAACTTCCAGTAATGATGATGGCAAATAAGCAGCAAGAGCTGCTACCATTTACTAAATGTAAACTGCACGCTAGGCACTGCACTAAGCATGATCTTGTTTAGTCCCGAAGGAGGTGCTATTATTACTCAGCTTTTAAGGAGGATACTGTGGCTCAAAAAAATAAAACAACTTGTTGAAGTCCATGCAGGTAGGAAGCAGAGAGGCTGGGATTGGCATCCAAGCTGTCTGACTGCAGTCGTTATTATTACCCTACAAATTTGATAGCCTCTCATGAAGCCTGCCACTCTCCTCATTTATCCAGCCTTGATTCCTGTGTCCTAGCATATTTTTTTCTAATTCTAGTTCCCCAAAGTCTTGCCTCTCTTCTGTCATTGGAGCCCTCCTTCATGTGGCCTCTCATCCCTAATAACTTCAAACTCAGGAGCCCCACAACTGTCAGCACAGTTTGCCCAGCTCACTCTTCCCCTGACCAACCTCTGTAGCTACTTTAAATATTCTCGTGTTATAGAAAATATATGACTATAGATTTGAAGATTCAAAAGGTTAAACGTATAAGAACATTCTAATGCTTCAACCCTGTAGTTCTAGAGTCATATATCCCAGAGCTGGAAGAGGCTTTAAGAAATTATCTAGCCCAGCTTTCTGTTTTTAGCTGGTATTTTTCTCCCACTTTTCAGATAAAAGAACTATGGTCATACAATGATGTTCAAGGCCATTCCATGAAGTAGTGACCAACATAGAGCCTAATATTTGATGTATACTGTACATACTAGGGGAAGCTCATGGCTGCCCTTCTTCACTTCATGAATGTTTTCAGGGGGGTGCATCCTGGAAATGGAGATTTCATCAGGAAGAACAAAAAAAATTTTTGAGCAGCTGTAGCCCATTTGGAAAGGCCCTTTTGAGGATTATTCTCCCTCTCTGACTCCCCCTACCTTTTCTCTTTAGATTATTTCTCTATTCAAGGAGATTTTCTCTCACACGACCTGCTGCCTGGGAAAAACTTCCACTTCCTCCCCGGAAGTTTGGATTGGATGGGTCTGAGGCAGGCCACTTTAGGCTGCGCAAGAGGAGTCCTTGAGAATCATGTCTGCCAGCTCAAATACCTCTCCACTTCCAATTGTTCAGGCTATCATTGAAGGAGTTGAGATCCACATCTCAGTGAGAAAGAAAATCAGATTTGGGGATCCTGACTCAGTACAGACAGGCCATCAAAACATATTCACCATTGCTTTTCAAAGGACAGATCATCAAAAGTTTTCTTATATCCTCCCTCCAAAAAAATAAATATTTATTATCTTGTTTAGTAGGAAGACCAGAAGCAAGAGATTTCAGGGTTGGTTTATAGATCCAATGATCGCATCAGGTGTCTGGACTGTTTCCATCTTTCCTGAATGTTTTTAAAGTCCATTAATGAAACAGCTTCACAAAGAAGAGGAGGCTGTCAATCTGGTCCTTCTTGCTGAAAGCCAGATGCCTGAAGGGAAGGAGTTTGTGGACCACCAGCTCTACATGGCTATAAATCTAGAGATGCAGGAATTTTTAAAATGGTAAAGAGTTTTCCATGAAATAGGTTGTAATATCTTACTGGTTTTCTCATTAATTGATTGGAATAAAATCTTCGACATGGGTTCATTAAATAGATAGAGATAGATAGATAGATAGATAGATAGATAGATGATAGATAGATAGATAGATAGATAGATAGATAGATAGATAGATAGATGATAGGATCTTCTAGTGTTCATGTCAACCTCAGGTTCAGGTGGGAGGATGTTCACCCTGGGTGTTTTCACCTATAGGAACTGCCAGGAAAATAGGGGGTCAGTTACAATGGTAATTCTTAGTCCAGGCCCTTCAAGGGCATTAACACCTCCAATTCATTCTTCAAATCACAGCCTAGGGAAGAAAACACAGAGCATCACAGAGCATGGTGGTATCTCAGAGTAAAGGTGCTTCATCTTGCTTGGGAAGGTGCTCAGGGAAAAATTCTTAGAGGAGGTAATGTAGGAGCTGAATCTTGAAGGGTGAGAAGAGTAGAGAGGGATTGAAGAACATGCCAGGCAGAGCCAACACATGAAAAAATCGAGTGGTCCATAGAGAGAGCCCTGGTTACTTGTAAGGAATATTGTGAGCAGTTCAGCATAGCAGAGCACAGGACTCAAGGCATGGCAGTTTCTGACAGGGAAGCAGGGCCAGTTTCTCACACTTTAGTTTTATGATGATTAAAAGCAACAGCTTGTCTCTGGGTAGAACTGTGCAGCAGGCTTCTGGGAGATGGGGGGAGGGCTTGTGTACGAGAGCCCAGCTTGCTGGCCAAGTCAGAAGGTTCATTGCATAACTATGAGGAGAATCCTCTTGCCATAGCCTAACTCCTGCTGCTAGGCTCAGTAGGCACCTTAAGGTTTGGACCAGAGGAAAAGAAGTGGGGATTGGTGGGATGGATGTGTTTTGAGGAGTGAGTGGAGTACACATAAATGGAGAGGTCAAGGATGGAAGGGGGAAGGAAAGGAGCTGGCAGGACTGGAGTAGACAGCTGTGATTTATAAGAAAATGGACTCAGATCAATCTCCTCTCCTTGATCAACCAAACATAAACCAGGGCCCTGGCTATGGCGTGCTGGAGCTGGCTCATACTGGCTGATGAAAGCCAATTGTTAACATTTCACAAATTTTATAAACTGGTTGTTAAACACAGCCATTATTAAGAAATTAATTATGTAAACTTAAAATTAAATAAATTTTATTAAAAACAGAGTAATAAATACTCAAAGCTTCTCACTTCCTAATTATTGTAGTACCTTTTGCTCTTACCTATGCTTTTGAAGTTATTTAAGTCTATTGGATCTATATGGTAGAAATGTTAGATAATGGTATGCCACCAAGCATCTCTTTCCAAGTCCACATTCAGTGTCATCAGGTTGGCAGCTGAAATCAGCCATGGCAGGAGTATTTACACCTGGGACCTTCTTGGTAATAGTCTTTCTCCGATTCTAGGGTCTAGACTAAAGCCATTGGACATTCACTTCCTGTCTTTTCCCCTGTTTTATTCATCTGGTAGTCTCTGTCCTTGCCTTACCACACTTGAGCTCTCCTATATTGGATCCATTGTCATATTTCTATCTGGTTTCCTTTTTTTGCTCTTTTAGCTTTTATTTTCTTGAGGCTTGCATTACACTGTTCTGTTCTTTTGGTCTCAGCCTCCCCTTTCCCCTAATGGCCTCAGAACAGTACCTACCTGGTTATCCTCTGCCTGACCAGCTGATGGTTTCCAGCATCTCCCACACATAAGCTTTGCTTTATTCTCCTCAAGATTCCTTATAGCTTCCCAGTATATATTTGCATTTTGATTAGATTCCCATAGATTTCAGCTTTGCAAAACCAAAAGCAAACCAAAACCCACAACTCAGGAAGCCACACTGGTATATTTTTAAAAAGTCTAGTTCTGACTATCCTTTTATCCTCCATTGGTTTCCAGCATTCAAAACTGCTGTTTTGCCAGGAACAGCATTGCCTCTCTCCCCACCTCTCTCTTCTCATAGCTTGAAGCTAAAAAAATAGAACATTCTATCTATTTGGCTAAAGAAAAGAGGTCATCAGCTTGAGTGCAGAGATGTATATATGAGGGCTTATAAACAAAACAACCTCGTTTTACTCTTTTCAAACAGAATTTTAGCTACATCAATTCTGCTGACAGCCATTTACTAGGAAAAAATTAATGGCTTTCGATTTACAAAACAGGATTATGAAAATTTGCAAAATAAGAGCGAGATTGACGAACTTTGAGGGTAACATTCTTCATTAACCTAGAACTACATGGCAAAAAAAAAAAAAACAGTTTATTTCTGAAAGTGAAAACATGATATTTGTATCTAGCTTTTTAGATTAACAGTGGTGCATCTGCATTGTGATCTTTTTAAGTATGCCAGGATAATATTCTAAATCAGTTTCTTCAGATCTTATCTTGAGGTACATGATACTCAAATGTTTCTAGATATCTCCACCCATCTGGTCCTTGATACACGAGCTGATACTTGTACCAGAACTATCTGCCATTAAATGAGCCAATTTGATATCAGAGTAGTATTGGCCTCATAAAATGAGTTGAGAAGTATTGCCTTCTCTTGGATTTTTGGAAGAGTTTGAGAAGAACACATGTTAAATCTTTTTCGAATGTTTGGTAGAATTCATTGGTGAAGCCATCTGGTCCTGGACTTTTACTTTTTGGTAGGATTTTGATGATTGTTTCAATTTCCATACTGCTGATCGGTCTATTTACATTTTCCAGATCTTCTTGATTCAGTCTAGAAAGATTGTATTTTTATAAGTGCTAGTTTGTTTCTTCCAGGTTATTAAATTTATTATTATATACTTTTTCATATTATTCTCACATGATCCTTTGTATTTCTGCGATGTCAGTCATAATTTCCCATCTTTCATCCATGATTTTGTTTATTTTGTGTCCTTTCTCCTTTTTCTAGTTTCAAAGCATTACGATCTGAGAATATGGTTCCAAAGCAGAGCAGCAAACTTAGGGAAATAAACATTTGTCCTTGTTGTCCCCTGCAAAACTCATAAATTATGTTCCCTATGAAATGCATAACCAACCCCCATCCTAGGACCTAAGTGAAAATGAGGCCCTTAGTGTGGGCCCCAATCCCATATGGTCCTTAGAAGAAGAGAAAGGGCCACATGAAGACACAGTAAGAGGGTAACCTTCTGCAAGGCAAGGAGAGAGGCATCAAGAGAAATCAGACCTGGCACACCTTAGTCTTGGACTTCCAGCCTCTAGAACTGTGAGAAAATTAATTTCTGCTGTTCGAGCCACCCAGTCTGTGGTATTTTGCTATGGCAGCCCTAGCAAATAAAGTTATTTTTTACTTCCAAGACTCTAAACCCCTTTCAATATTTTGGGAAAATTTTTCATGGATGAGTGTTGGTGGGAGGCAGAGACTCTCTAGCAGCAGCAGTGGTTACATCAAGATGGAGTTCTTGGTTCAATGTTGAGAGTGTTAAGGGACAAACTGTCATGTTTAATGCCCATTGGTAGCAACTGCATAGTGTTCTGAGCAGGCTAGGTATGCAATGTGGTGGTCATTGCTCTAGCTTGCATAGGCCTGGGCTAGGCTGCCTAGCTCTCCCAGGGACTATGTGAACTACCAGAAACCTTTAAATAAAAATGTTTTCTTTCTAAATTAGTTAAGAATGTAGGAATGGTTTCTGGGGCTTATAATTAAGATCACAGATTGTTTGATTCAAGCCTATATGTGTATCCTGAGAACAACTCAACTGCAAATGTTACTAGGTATCAGGGACATTCAAAGTTGTATGTGTGATGTCCTCAGAGTTCTCAGTAGTCAGGCAATTTTGAGCAGTGCCCTAGCCATCAGGCTAGGAGAACACCTGACTTGAGGTGTTTTTTTCTCTTTCCTTCCCTGTTTCTTTTTTGTCCTCTTTTTTTACAATTATTTTAATTAATTAATTAATTAATTAATAAACTTATTTGTTTATTTATTGTTCTCCCTTTTTGTTCCTCATCCTTGGCCAATGCTTTAAGCCACTAGACTCCACAGACTTTGTAAAGTCCTAAGCGGGGGCCTTGGGAGTAAGGTAGCTGTGAGCCCTACTCAGTCTGGGCTCTCTTGCAAATGAAGACTACCTTAGAATGTGCCCCCACCATCCCATCCCAGTCTTTTTTGCACTCAGCCATGAAGACTGATAATAATAATACATTTTTTTTCTGTGTAAACTTTGATTCTCTATCACTTAGAAACTAAAAGTCAGCCAGACACAGTGCCACCTATATAATATCTATAGAGGAACAATATCTACATATTTATTAAAGGCAACAAATGATTACTAGTGGGAGGTGGGGAAATGAGGCCAAGAAGTAGGGCGACTGTGTGTGGCCAGGGGGCTGTCTTGAAACTGAGTTAACATAGCAAGCACACTACTTCTATTTAGATGTTATGTAACAGAGGAGCTGAAAATAGGAAAATTCTCTAAATATGCTTTTTTCTCACCCTTTACCTAGTAAAAATTATAAGTTGCCCTTATCAAAGAAGACTTTTATTATTTTTATTTGAGGGTAACTTTGAGAGACAGATGGATATAAGGGAGTCTATACGGCTCCCCCAAAGTACATCTTGGTGCCACAACTCCTGGGCAGGAGACACCTAGGGTTCCAGTCTTTTACCAGAAGACAATTGTTAAGCTCCAAGTTTAGGTTTTGCTATTAGGGACATATACTGTTCCTCAGCTGCCTGCCTGGGGCTTGACATCCAGTTACCCGGGCACCCAACTCTGCTTACTGGTCTCCCAAACACAGGGTTCAGGGATTTGTAGCCTCATCATTTGGGCCTAGAACATAGTTCTTAGCTGATCATTTTTTAATGTGACCTCAGTTCTCCGATCTTCCCCACTCCATTCCAGCCTAAGGAATACAGGCATGACAATGAAGTTAGTCCTTTGGCAACCACATGCACAACTAAGGGGTAATTCCCTTCTTTTTGGAAATTTAATAGGGTTATTTGATTGGAAACGTCAAAAACCTTAAAAAAATCCAGGAGGCAAATTGAATTTGTCTGAGGTAGAAGGCTTTCAAGCATTCCCCAGTGCAAGAAAGCACATTATACTTAAAATATACCCAATCCCTCATTGAATAGCTGACTTAACTTTGTTTTAACTTTTTATTAGGTAAAAAAAAAATAAAGGTCAGTAGAGCAAAGGTTTCTATAGCAACCTGGCAGCAGCACCTCTTGTAACCTATGAAATCATTAATTTGTGAGGTGCAACTAGGTCAGAGAAGAGCCCTATGGGAATTGGCAAACCAACAGTTATGTAACTGGAATAAGTGAAATTTACAGCCCACTTATCAAGGAAATGAATAGGTATTTACAAATGCCTGATGCTACCTCCTGCTGCCCTATTGTTAGGAAGACCTTCAACTGGTGGTAAGGAATGGGGAGTTGGGAGTGTATATGTTGTGCAAATGTGTTCAGAATGAGGGGTGTTCTAAAGAGTGTAAGGACAAAACCTGCGAAAACACAAAACCTAACCTGAAGTCTAGAAAGCCTGGTGTTGCTCAAACTTGGTGATTCCTGCTGGTCTGCTACCCTGGCAAGAGTGGACAGATATCTTTTTGGGGCGGATGGGGCAGATGAGTACAAGCCAGTTGCATTTGAGAGTAAAGCAATGTGTGGGCAAGAAAACACAGGAAGATCAGAGAGGGCATGCTAGCAGATACAAAAAAAAGTTAGGCCTGGGAACCTGAGGGTTTACTAAGGTTATAAAGGGCTAAACTACCCCATTTATACATCCCTTGCAGTCCTCATTCTTCCCTATCCCACAATCTATGACAACAACCATAAATTCCCATGTATGCCTCCAAGCATCACATAGAAGACTGATGATTAACACAGAGACTGCTGGAGATAAATACCCACCATTAGTTTATTTTATATCAGCACCACCTCTGCAAACCAAATGTAAATAGATTAATCAACTCACTTTTGTTTAATGTGAGGAATTGCAGAGTATTATGTAAGGCAGCTATTTTATTTTGCACCTGCTGATGAGAACGAGGTTCGACTTAGAGAAATTTGTTTCCAGTCTGGGTCATATAATGAAAGAAATACAGAAAGAATTGCATTCTATTTTCTTAGCATCCTGAGGGAGGAAAGCCTGTCACCTGATTAACATCTGCTCCATCAGAGGGGCCAGAGCCCCCATCCTCTCCAACAACACAAATGCTGGGAGACCAGTCTAGGATGCTGCCCAATTCCTGGACCCTGGAAATTGCTTCTTTATTAACATCCTTTTTGTCTCAGAACTCACCTCCTTCCCCTCCCCATCTCCTAAACAACTCACTCAGGCACCTTATTTATTGTCTTTGATCATATTTGTGTGAGGAAGGTAGGAGTGGAAGACTGAAAATGTTTAACTTTGAGCAAGTGGTAGTGAGAGAGGTCAGTTTGGGATAACAACCAGAGCTACAGCACTCATGTTTGGCTCTAATACAAGTATAGGATCATTTCCAACTGGCTGAGTGACCTTCAGTCTTCCATGAGTCACAGCTATAGCTGAGTCATAGGCAGAAGAGAGACTGCTTATAGGCTTTCTTTCTTATCCCCGCCCCATATTCTTCCTAGTTACTTGAGGAAAGGGCTGTGTTTTCTATTATTATGATGATGAATATCATAATGGCTTTGGAGTCACAAAAATTTATCGTTTACTTCCTGTTGATTACTTCCTCTGTCTCAGGCTTAATTTTCTTATCTATAATGTGGGGAGAAAATAGTACCTTGTAGTATATCATAGAATTATTATGAAGTATAAATGAGATAAACCATGTAAAAAATTTTTCAGAGACCCTATCACATAGTAAGTACTCAACGAGCGTGAATCATTATTAAGTCATTCCCCCAAATTATTTTGGGAATCCATCTATCATGATCTTGGTTAGTGAGAATCATTTTCTCAGAATCTCATTACCCTGGAGGAAGAGGCAGAAAAGCAGGGATGGCAGAGAAACAACAGTTGATTTTTACCACCTGCAGTTGCAAAACCAAGACTGAGACACAGATCCCATCCCCAACCGAGAGGGCATCTACCCCATAACCTCTGAGACAGAACACCATGGACCACAGGGGAATTTGAAGAAACACTACCAAAACTTTCGCTAACACTGACAGAAACTGAGACTGAAGGTAGCAAGTGTGATTTCATATCTATCAGGGGGTGGAAAAGAGGCATTATTAAGACTTTATATAAAGCAGGGATACAAGAGGCTTACACGCCACCTGCTGGAAACCAAAAGAAAACACCTTCTTTACAACAGGCTAGAGAGATCATTACATAATAAATCTTCTTTCTGGAAAAAAAGCAGAACACGCTTTCATTAATGCACAGGTGGAGAAATAGTCCATTAAACACCATGTTAAACAAAGATGACAAGGTATCTCAGAAAGAAAGAGAAAAATCTCCAGATAATAAGCTTACAGACAGAGAAATATGCAAATTAAATGACAGAGAATTCAGGATGGTACTTCAGAAAAAATCAATGAGATACAAAACGAATCATATCAACATTTCAGGAATTAAAAAAACAACTAGAAGAGCAGAATGAGTTCTTTAACAAGGAGACTGAAACCCCGAAAAAGAACTGAATAGACTTTATGGAGATTTAAAAACATACCACAAGAATTGAAAAAATGAAATAACAAGCTTGGGAAACAGAGTTGACCAAATGGAGGAAAGGACCAGTAATATCAAAGACAGAAATCTAGAAATAAGTCAGAAGAAAGAAGAGAGAAACCGAAGAATGAAAAATAATGAAAGAGAAATACAAGAATTTGCTGAAACCATCAAGAGAGGAAACGTAAGAATAATGGGCACTATCGAAGGTGAGGAAAAGGAGCAGAGACTAGAAAACACTTTAAGACAAATAGTTGATAAGAATTTCGCAAATCTAAGGAATGAGCTGGAACTTGGAATTCAAGAAGTCAAAAGAACACCCAATTACTGCAACCCAAAAATGTCTTCACCAAGACATATTGTATTAAAACTATCCAAAATCAACGACAAAGACAGAATTCTCAGAGCAACCAGGGAGAAAAAAACGGTAACTTATAAAGGAAAACCCATTATATTATCCTTGGATTTCTCAGAGCAGACCTTACAAGCCAAAAAAAGAGTAGAATGAAATATTTAAACTATTAACTTAAAGGAACTACCAGCCTAAAACGACATATCCAGCTAAGCTCTCTTTGAGATACGAAGGAGAAAATAAGATCTTTTCAGACATACCAAAATTGAGGTAAGTCTTCAATATGAGGCCTGCACTACAGGAAATAATGAAAGAGGTCAGCTGACCTAAAACAAAATGACAAACACACACACACACACACACACACACACACACACACACACACACATACACACACAATCAGGAGTAAGGTGACTATCAGGCAAAGAGAAGCAGAGGAGTGCAACCCTTACTAAGAACAAGGCATTACAAGCTTAAACAATAAGAAACAAATTGCTATAGCAAGATAGTAATGAACGTTCAGCATACATAAGGACAAATTGAGACAACAAGGACTGAAAAGGGGAGGATTCAAAGATCTCAATTCACAATGGGAATGGAGATAAGGCACGTGCAGAAGAAAATGGACGACTGTATATATATAACTATCCTTTACATATTTGTAATGGTACCCACACACCAAAGATTCATAACCAAAGCATATAACATAAAACAAGAAGAATCAGAGGCAAAACCCACAAAAGCCAACCAGAATAAAGAAAACAGAAACACAAGGACAAGGAAGCAATGGAAAACCCGAGCTATCAGAAAGCAAAATATCAAATGGCTATAAGAAGATGCATATTTCAATAATTACCCTAAATGTAAATAGACTGAACTCGCCAATAAAAAGGCACAGAGTTGTAGAATGGATCAAAAAATAAAATCCAACCATATGTTGCCTCCAGGACACACATCTCAGCTCCAAAGACAAATATAGACTAAAAGTCTTCTTTTGAAATAGACTTTAAGATAAAAAAGATAAAGAAAGATATGGAGGGACACTTTGTAATGATAAAGGGAATATTGTACCAAGAAGACATAACACTTATTACTATCTATGCTTCCAATCAGGGATCCCCAAAATATGTAAAGCAATTACTAACAGAACTAACGGGAGAAACAGACCAAAACACTATCATAGTAAGAAACCTAAATACTGCACTGTCAGATATAGACAGATCACCCAAACAGAAAATCGATAAGGAAATAACATTCTTAAATGATACATTAGACCATCTGAACATAATTGACATTGACAGAGCCTTCCATCCCAAAACAGCTGCTTATACATTCTTCTCTAGTGCACATGGAACATTCTCAAGAATCAACCACATAGTGGGACACAGAGATAGCCTCAACAAATATAAGAGGGTTGAAATCATACCAACCATATTCTCTGGTCATAATGCTTTGAAAATAGAGATCAACTGCAAAAAGAAATGAGGAAGAACCACAAATACATGGAGATTAAACAACATACTACTGACTGGATCAGAGAAGAAATAAAAAAGATCAAGAATTACATAGAAACAAATGATAATGATAGGACAACATATCAAAACTTTTGGGACATGGCAAAAGTGGTCATAAGAGGAAAGTTCATATCATTACACCCTATCTCCAAAATCAAGAATGAGCCCAAATAAACAACCGAACACTTCATCTTAAAAAACTAGAAAAGGAAGAACAAATGAAGCCTAATTTCAGCAATAGGAAAGAAATAATCAAAATTAGAGCAGTAAATGAAATTGAAAACAAAACAAAAAAAAACAATAGAAAAAATAAATACGAGGAGCTGGTTCTTTGAGAAGGTTAATAAAATTGACAAAACCCTGGCTAGACTCACTAAAGAAAAATGAGAAAGTACACAAATAAACAAAATCAGGAATGAAAGAGGGGAAATTTCTATAGAAATTGCAGAAATACAAAGGATCATACAAGAATACTATGAAAAGTATATAACACCAAGTTTAATAACCTAGAAGAAATGGACCAGTAGTTAAAAATATACAACCTTCCTAGATTGAATCAAGAAAAACTGGAAAATCTAAATAGACTGATCAGCAGTATGGTTATTGAAACAATCATCAATAACCTACCAAAAAGTAAAAGTCCAGGACCAGACGGCTTCACCAGTGAATTCTACCAAACATTCAAAGTAGGTTTATTACCTATTCTCCTCAAACTCTTCAAAATATCGAAGAAGAGGCCATATTACCCAACTCAATTTCTGAGGCCCATATTACCCTGACCCCAAATCTGATAGAGAAAATACAAAAAAAGAAAACTACAGACCAATACCTCTCAGGAACACAGATGGAAAAATCCTAAGTAAGATTCTAGCAAAATGAATACAGCAATATATTAAAAAGATTATACACCACAATCATATGGGCTTCATACCAGCGACACAGGGATGGTTCAACATATGCAAATCGATTCATGTGATACATCACATAAACAAATTAAAGTATAAGATACAAGATTAAAATGTAAAATTAAAATATAAAATATAAGAATTGATAAAATATGATCATATCAATAGGTGTAGAAAAAGCCTTCAACAAGATACAGCATCCATTTATGATCAAAGCACTTAACAAAATTGGTATAGAAGAAAAGTACCCTAACATAATAAAAGCCATATATGACAAACCCTCAGCCAACATTATACTTAATGGTAAAGAACTAAACACTTTCCCTCTAAGATCAGGAACGAGGCAAGGCTGTCCACTATCACCACTGTTATTCAACACAACACTGGAGGTCCTAGCGAGTGCAATCATACAAGAGAAAGGTATAAAAGACATCCAAACAGGAAATGAAAAAGTCAAACTGTCACTACTTGCAGATGACATGATTCTCTATGTAGACAACTCTAAAGACTTCATAAGAACACTACTAGAAACAATAAGCAAATACCTTAAAGTTTCTGGATACAATATCAACGTTCAAAAATCCATAGCGTTCCTATACTCTAATACCAATGTGTCAGAAGAAGTGGAAAAAATAATTCTTTTTGCAATTTCAACGAAAAGAATAAAATACCTAGGAATAAATTTAATGAAACATGTGAAGGACCTATATAATGAAAACTACAAGACCTTATTAAAAGAAATCGAAGAACATACAAAGAAATGGAAAGATATTCCATGTTCTTGGATTGGAAGAATCAACATAGTTAAAATGACCATATTACCTAAAGCATTATACAGATTTAATGCAATCTTATTGACCTTTTTTAAAGAAATCGAACAAAAAATCATCAGATTTGTATGGAAGCACAAAAGACTCTGAATTGCCAAAGCTATCCTGAGAAAAAAGAATGAGGCTGGAGGCATCACTGTGCCTGACTTCAAATTATACTACAAAGCAAATGATTTTTGACAAAAAAGCCAAAAGCATACAGTGGAGAAAGGAAAGCCTCTTCAATGAATGGCGCTGGGAAAACTGGAAACCCACTTGCAAAAGAATGAAACTAGATTGTTGTCTATCACCTCACACCAAAATTAGCTCAAAATGGATTAAGGACTTGAATATAAGACCTGAAACAATAAAATGCATAGAAGAAAACACAGGAACTAAACTCAAAGGCCTTGGACTTAAGGAGGATTTTATGAATTTGACCTCAATGGCAGGGGAAGTAATAGCAAAAATAAATGAATGGGACTACATCAAACTAAAAAGCTTCTGCTCAGGTAAAGAAACCGTCAACAAGGTAAAGAGACAACAATCCAAATGAGAAAATATATTTGCAAGCAACCCCTCTGATAAGGGCCTAATATCCAAGATATACAAAGAACTCATACGACTCAATAACAAAAACAACAAAAAACACAAATGATCCAATCAAAAATTGGTCAGAGGACCTGAAGAGACACTTCTCTCAGAGGAGATACAAATAGCCAACAGATATATGAAAAGATACTCAACATTGCTAGCTTAGAAAAAATGAAAATCAAAACCACAATGTAATACCATCTCGCACCTATTAGAATAGCTATAATCAACAGGACAAGTAATAACAAATGTTGTAGAGGATGTGGAGTAATAAGAACCCTCGTACACTGCTGGTTGGATTGCAAATTGGTTTAGCCACTATGGAAAACAGTATGGAGGTTCATCAAAAAACTAAGAATGGATCTACCATAAGATCCAACAATCCCTCTACTGGATATTTATCCCAAAGACTTGAAAATCCATATCTGAAAAGAAATTTGCACACCCATGTTCATACCAGCAGTATTCACAGTGGTCAGGACATGGAAGCAACTGACGTGTCCTACGATAGATGATTGGCTAAAGAAGCTATGGCTCATATATACAATGGAATATTACTCAGTCATAAGAAGAGATGAAATACTGCCATTTGCGACAACATGGATGGACCTCTAGATAATCGTTCTAAGTGAAATAAGCCAGACAGAAAAAGTTGAAAATTATATGTTATCATTCATATGTGGGATATAAATCTAAAAGCAACAAATGAACAGGATAAACAGAGACTTATTTACATGGACAATGGACTAGTGATTACCAGAGCGTAAGGGGGAGGGGAGAGGTAGACTGGTGGGGTGAAATTTAAATCATTTCTTCAATTTAATTAATTAATCAATTAATCAAAAATTTAAAAATTTTTTAAAGTGAACATTTCTATCACTTTTCAGGGTACATCCTGAGTTGATTCCAATGGTCCTAAAGGAACATTGCACAATCTCTCAACATTAATTAATTATCCTAATCACTTTTCAATAAAGACAAATTAAAGCATGAACCCTCCCCCCTCTCAAAAAGAAAAACCCTTTTATCTAAATTGCATTTTATCCTCCCTTCTTCCTCTACAGAGCCTTCCTAGGCTCACCTGGCCCATGATGAACTCATGCTGTGAAATTCCTCCTGCATTTATAGGACAAGTTTATGTGGCATTCGAAGAACCATGTAATTTAGGACATTCTTCTGTGTCCATGTTCTTGTTCTGTTTGTCAATGATTTTCTGTCTCCCCAGTCAAGTTGTACACTCCTTGAGAATAAAATTAGTATCAGATACCTTAGTTTTACCACATCTTCTACCCCCTAAGTGTGTTAGCACAGTTTGAAGTCAAATGGCTATTCAAAATCAGCAATTGAGAATGAGCTGGGGGAAGTCATAAACCTAGTCTATGTTCCTATAAAGCATTTAAAAAATAGCTGCAATTGATGCATGGGGAATACTTCATCTATACCTGAAGACTCATCTCTTGGCTGCATTTTAAAGAATTGGAAGGCCTTTAAGCTAGATGGCATACAGTGAAAGAAGCTGGTCTTCATCTGTTATATGACCTGGCCCCAACACAAACTCAAGGATCATGAGGTTAGGCCAGAAAATGGGACCTTAAAGTATAACACAATCTTACAGTTAGACCTCTTTTATAGACGAAACAGAAAATGGACAAAGGTCTCCTATGCTTCAGCACAGACCTCCTCCATGACCCAGTCCTCTTGGCGCCTCCTTTGCAGAAGGGAAAGGGAGACTCGAGGCCATCAACTCCTCAGTCACCCTCCACTACAACCTCTAGTTCTCCTACATCAGCTTTTCCTTATGCTTCATATACCACCCTTTACCAGAAGAAGCAGCTGGACCCAGCCCCACTGAACATAACCAAGTGGGGTCTCTTACCACCACAAGTCCGCTAAACTCTGTCTGCTCAGGAAAGTAGCAAATGGGGAAGCAGGAACCCTCAGAGTCCATGTCCCAGTTTCTATGACTGTTCTTGCCCATTGTAAAATCATACTGGGGCATTTCTACAAGGACCCAAATAAATTTACTGATGAATTTCAGGCCCTACCGATGTCCTTTGATTTGATATGGAAGGACATCCAAGCAGTCATAATTACTTGCTGCACCCCAGAGGAAAAACATGAATTTGGCTCAAGGCCCAGGGACATGCAGAAAAGATGGCTGCTGCCCAACCAGTTAGGCACCCAGTGGGAGCCACTAGAGTCCCAAGCCAAGACCTTGACCGAAATTACAGACAGGGCAGGGAGACATAATGAAAAGATGCTTTGCTTAATCATAGGGATGAAAAAGTGCATAGTCAAGCCTGTTAGCTATGATAAGATCAAAGAGGTGACCCAAAAGTGAGGAGAAAATCTGGCCTTATTCCAGGGTCTGCCAGATGAGGCTTTCCGGGGATTTATCGAGGGGTGTTTTCTGCTCAGCCATCAGTTTACTAGCCAGTCTGCTCCTGACATCAGGAGAAAACATCAAAAGCTTCAGTATGGCCCTCAGACTCTGATGGCTCAATTATTAGACATGGCCTTTAGAGTCTCTAACAATAGAGATCAGGCTGAGGAAGATAGAAGGACCAGGCACGTGGGACCATAAGGGCTAAGCTGCAGGCTCAAATGATAGCAGTTGCTGTCAGTGCTGCCTTGCAACCTCAGGGCCACCCTATAGGAAATAAAGGATGCTCAAAAGGGGCAACCCCTACAGCCACAAAGGGGCTTGTTTTAACTGTGGGACACCGGGACACTGGCGCAACCAGTGCCCCTGCCCCAGAAAAGAGGCCCCCGGTCCCTGTCCTCAGTGCAAACAATGAGACCACTGGAAGAAGGAGTGTCCTCACCTCCAAAAGGAGTTGGGGCTCCCAGATCCATGACAGCCCTGTTTGAGCAGTACTGAAGGGGCCCAGGGTTCCTGGTGACCCCTCACGAGAGACATCTTGTGACTACGAAAAAAAACTCAGGTGACCCTTTATGTAGCAGGTAAACAGATCAATTTTTTAATTGATAAGGAGCTACCTACTCTGTCCTGACAGCTACAAACAAAATGGAAAGTGCTTTACCAGGTCCTGTAAAGTACCACCACTGCTGTTAAAATCCACGGCATAAAAAGCTGGATACATCCACCTAGGATTAAATTTTTCTCCTCTGTGTCATCACAGGAGCCTCTCTGACCAGCTCTATTCAGGAATACTCCTGTCAAACCATACTAAACCCGAAGCTGTTATTCAAGAAAAAAGGAGAGACACATCCCTACACCAAAAGATGAGTACCCCTGACTTCTTAATTTGTTAGTTACTGCTTTTGGCATGGGTCTTCCCTTGGCCCTTGCTTTCCTCTTCACCTGTGATCTCCCACCCCTAGGCACTCCTCTCAGTATTTGCCTATATTTCAGTCAGACTCTGAATTCCAGACTATCTTCATAATATCTACCATACTTAACTGCTCCTTCTTGGTTGTCTTAACCTCCTTTCTGGACTGTGTTCTTAACCAAGTAACTATCAATATGACCTTTTTTTAAATTAAATTTCTTTCTGTCACCACATATCAATATTAATTAAACCTCTTAATTCTAATCTATTCTCAGCCCCTCCAAGGAGGATGGGAATCTATAGCTTTTGTTAACTTTTCAAACATCATGGCCAAGAGAAACCACTCTCTAACTGCTGGATCTGTCACCTGCACCCCAAGCATTCCCCGCTTTGGCTTGTTTTACCCTACTTCCCATGATATGTTATTATTGAAATTTACCTGTTCCACTGTGTCACACCCCTACGATACCCAAATAGAGGGTTTACTATTTCAAACAGACTGGACCTATGTAAATGTCACTGCTATTTTACAAAAAGACATTACTAACATGCCCCCCTGCTTGTTCCAGAATCCAGCATCTAAAGATTTAAGTTCCTCTTACCGAAGCTGTACTACTGATCCAAGCCCACCAGGGACAGGCCAGGATCTCTGGGTGGCAACTTATTTCTTCAGTATCCCCATACAGTGCAATAACTGGAGCTCAGCATGCCTATCAGGCACTCACTGCAGCTATATGCACTGGGACTGCCTTAAACAACACTTGCACACAAGATCCAACACCTGTTTTGGAGGATGGACACCAGAAACTCCTACCCTCATGTTGATTATAGTACATCTATTTATGCTACCAATTCTAAAATTATTCCTTCCTTTGTTAGGGCCTCTAACTTTAGTCCTACTTCTAATCTTTGGCTCATACCTCTTTAGCCTTCTTGTTAAATTTTCCTCCTCAAGATTACAACAGTTCCGCATAAGAGTAATGATGCTACAGAGATCTAAACTGATTCCTTCAATGGAGACGATCCTGGAGGGAAGTCTGAACCTCCTAGATAAGGAAAGCAGAGATTTTTGGTCCCAGGCTTAGGTAGTGACTACTTCCTGTCACAGCAGGAAGTAGCTGCAGAAGCCTGACCTCCAGTCTTTCAACACCCCATATGATTATGGCTCCGAAAATCTCTCTGGGGAGCTTTTTGAGGCAGGATACACAGATAGCCCAGGGACATCTCAACCCCTCCAGGAATTTTTTCTTTCTTCAGACCTCCATTTTAGCCCTGGTAAGGGGAGGTAAGCCCAAACTGGTCTTTTCCAGTTTAAATGCCATCTTTAGCTAAGTCATGACCTTTGGCTAATTATAATGTTATTATAATCTCATCCACACTGCAAATACTGCAGCTCCCATCAGGCACCTGACACCATGACAGTTCCAGAAACACCATATAAGGAAGAAAGAGTGGGAAACTGAGCTCCCTGCCTACTGGGAGAAGATGACCAGGCTATAGCAGTGCCATGTTTCCAGGCTCTGCATCCAAGAAGAACAAAAGCACGTAATATAGACATCCTTGAGTGACTCTCGCTCTCTCTGTCAGTTTGCCTGCATTCCCTTCTTGAGCGTGTACTTTTGCTTTAATAAAGCTTACATTTTCCTGCTTAAAAATGAAATAATAAAAAAATAAAATAATTTAAAAAAATAAAAATGAGCAGAGGACCTGAATAGACATTTTCCAGGGAAGACATGTTAATGGCCAGCAGGTACATGAAAAGATGCTGAACATCACTAATCATCAGGGAAATGCAAATCAAAACCATAATGAGGTCAGAATGACTTTCATCAATAAATAAATACAAAATAAGTGTAGGCGAGGATATGGAGAAAAGAGAAACCTCATGTAACGTTGGTGGGATTGCAAATTGGTGCAGCCACTATGGAAAACAGTATGGAGGTTCCTATAAAAAAAATAGCACTACCATATGATCTAGCAATCTTACTTCTGGTGTATATCCAAAAGATGTGAAGTCACTATCTCGAAGAGATTTCTGTGCCCCCATGTTCATTGCAGCATTATTCACAATAGCCAATACATGAAAACAATATAAGTGTCCATTGATGGATGAATGAATAAAAAAATGTGGCACACACACACACACACACACACACACACACATATACACACAGTGGAATATTATTCAGCCATAAAAAAGAAAAAATCCTACCATTTGTGACAATGTGGATAGACCTCCTTGAAGGTATTATGCTAAGTGAAATGAGTCAGAGAGAGAAAGACAAATACTGTATCATCTCACTTATATGTGGAATATTAAAAAAACAAAACTCATATAAACAGAGAGTAGAATGGTGGTTGTCAGGTGCTGGGGTAGTGGAAATGGGGAGGTTTGTCAAAAGGTACAAACTTACAGTTATAAGATGAATAAATTCTAGGGATGTAATGTCTAGAATAGTGACAATAGTTAATACTATATTATATACTTGAAAATTGCTAAAGGAGTAGATCTTAAATGTTCTCACTAGAAAAAAGTTGTAACTATGTGACATGATGGAGATATTAACCAACCTTATTGTAGTAATCCTTTCACAATATATACATGTATCAAATCATCACTGTTGTACAGCTTAAATTTACATGCTGTTATATGCAATTGTATCTCAATAAAACTGAAAAAAATATAAAGTGGAGGATTGGAGGTAAGAGGATGATGGTAGAGCTTTGTGGAAGTAGGTTAGGAAAGGTAAGGGAAGCTTTAGATAGGTGTCCTTTTGTTGTGAACCTGGAAGGACAAGGAAAAGAAACCAGGAATAAAATTTTCCTGGAGACACTGCCTAGCCAACTCTCCTGGAATGAGAAAATCTAAGGTCAGAGTTGTCAAAACAACAATAAAATCATAAAAATTTATGATTCATCTTCTCTCTGCCTATGGCAAAGCTGGATGTCTACTCCAAAATATAGCCATACTGCTCCATCCAGTGGCAGATTCTAGATAGTGCACTGTCTGCCAGAGCCTCTCAGTTGGTATCAGAACCTTGAAGTGGTGGGGAGGAGAAGCTATATTATTATTTTTTTTAATCCCCAAAGAATTCCGATGTGCTGCTATATTTGAAAATATCTGGCTTATCTTGCACTTTCCCTATGAAATGGAGATTTTTTCTGATGCCAATCAGAATGGCAGGAAGCACCTGGGCAAGGTGCTAAGCTAGATCCTCTTTTTGCTTTTTGCATTCTCTCCTCAGGAGTTTCCTTCTTTCTCATTAACTGCCACTTCTCAGTTGGTGATTGTATATCAGGTGCTGGAGATAGAACATTGCAGAAGACAAATAAGGTTTCTGGTTTCATGGAGCTTACAATGAGGAAGACAGACAAGCAAATCTATACTTACAGATGGTGATAAGCTCTATGAAGGAAATAGGCATGGTGCTAAGATAGAAAATGACTGATGTCAGAGAAGGGCTCTTTGAGGAGGTGACATTGAAGCTGAGACTTGAAGAATGAGAAGTCAGCTATGGGAAGAGTTGAAGCAGGGCCTCTACCAGCCCACAGAATGAAAGAAAAATTAGCTCTCCTCTGTACCTACATAGCCCTGTTGACTTGTGTTAAGTGCTTACTGTGGCACTTTGGGGTCAAGAGATAAAGCTCCTTTTCCAGAAAATTATGGCTCCACACCAGGGTACACAGCTCTGACAGCAGACTGTGGGCCAGATTTCAGCTCCCCTTATAATGAATAGCCTTGTGTAGAAAACAATCTGTACGATCTTACATAGGAGTAGGGGGATAAGGACCTGCTTTAACTCATCCCATGGCTGACCCCAAACACATATAATTGCATGTGCTGAAAAGAATTTCACATGTTTCAGAAACTCTGCAACCAGTGGCAGGAAGAGGCCAGATCATACAGGGTGGAATAGGGTTCATATCTTATTTAATCCATGAGAAGCCCAGTGAAGGTTTTTAGGTGAAATGAGTGAAATAATCTGAGTTATAGTTTAAGAAAATCACTCTGGTTGCTGTGTAGAAGATCTACTGTGGGGGTTTCCTCCAATATTAGCAACACTAATTCCATCTGCATCCTTAATTCCCTTTTGCCGTGTAAACGAACACATTTACAGGATTCCAAGGATGAAGGTGTGGACTTCTTTGTCGGGGGGGGGGGGACATTATTCTGCCTACCACAGAGTGATATGACAATATCCAATGGACGGACTATAAACAGGGTAAGGAGGCAAATGGAGAAGTGGTCAGATGAAGAGTAAAAACATAGTGGGATCAATGGATTAGAGATTGTGGGATCAATCTGATGGGACTGAAAAACTGTAGCACTAGAGTAGAAATTTTCAAAATGGTGCAGTTTCTGGTGATGAAAAAGGCTAGAGTAGGATAGCGTCATGGAGGTAGTATCTGATGTAAGGTTGTAGAAAAGACCAGATAAAGAAGTCATGGAAGTGAAAGTCTAGAGTTTGAGATAGGCATGTAGATGCTAAAGTCACCAAGAATAATGAATGAGCTACGGCTGAGGGCAACTGAGCCTGGAGGGAAAAACGTAAACCTCACAAGCGAGGCGAGCCTGTGAGTACAAAGGGGTCTTTGGCGGTGCCAACTCACCCAGGACCAGGGCCGTTTCCTGCTCAATAGGAAGGATGGAGCCCTGACATTCCACCCCACTCCCAGGGGCTGGGCTCTGGGTCACAAGGCCTGTGTACTGTCCCCCCTTGGGATGTGGGAGGCAAAGTCAAGTCTCAAGAGACCAAGGCAACTGACAGTACCCTGCCCTTCACATCATTTCCAGGAACAGCAAGAGATACTCAGCTTGAGGATCATGTGCTTTTGACTCCAGGGCTTTTGGCTCCTGTAGGGAGATGGCACCCCATGTAGGTGCTTCTCTTCAGGGTGCTCCCACAGCCCAGCCTGACTATGACATGGTAGACTAGAAGGCCAACAACAGATCAAGTCACTCCTTGTGTGTGTGGAGGAGGTGGGGCAGGGTTTCACCCAGGGAGTGCAATCTCTCATTGTCCTTGGCATCCCAGCACCACAAGCATCACAACCAGCCATAAGAACAGAAGGTCATCTCATGGGAGGCTATTCAGAGGATTGCAAAAGAGAAAGGAAGAGGAGATGGGAAGGCTGTTTGTAGACATTCAGCCCTAGGCAGGCAGTGGAGAAACACCATTGACAGTAATGGTGATTCCAAATCCCTGTGATTCCATCACAAACACCTACCTGTTCAAAGACACCATGCGTGCCACAAACTTGAAGAAAGTCTGTACGTTCTCTCACAAAGACCTGTGCTTTTGTAAGGGAGTTAAACAATGTCCACACATATCACTATAATTCAGGAAAGCCTGTGGAGTGAGGGTGGGGGAGGGGGAACAGATACAGAAAAAGAGGCTTCCTGGAGGCAGTGAGTTGGGGGCCAGGCTGTAAAAGAGAACTTTGGATTGGTCTTTGAGGTGTGTCCTTTGCTATGCTCACATTAAATGGTAATCTCTCAGGTTGTTGTGGCCTTGTGTTCTTCCCTCTGTCCCACCTTGATGACAAATCTATAAAGGGAAAGGACTTGGCCACTTTTGTTGACTAACAGTGAGAGTAGGGTAGGGAAAGAGAGTACCTTTCCATAAGGAAATCTGAAATCCTGTGCATTGCCAACTTCCTGGCTTGGAGAACATTAGAAGTCATGAGTGAGTGATTGGATGTGGAGGACAGGCACTATCTGCACACCAGATATATGGAGTGAGGCCTCATGTATGGATCTGCAACCCCAGTCAGGCTCAGACAGATGACTGAGGCTCTGAAGACTGTCTTGTGGCCTTCTGGGCCACATACTTGCAATGAACAGAACTGCAAGGTCAGAGCTGGGAGGAGACTCTCCTTCAGTTTTGCTTCAGGTATTTCCTGAAGGCACATCCACTTTTTCCTTTCTCTTTTGTTTGCTGGTGCCAATTAGTCCTACATCCCAGAGACTTAGGTTGTTAATTTTCCACCTCTGCAAAAGGACAATCTCCTCTGGGATCCTCTTCACTCCCATCATTTCATAGCCATAGTTTTTCATCAACAACAGTTTTCTCCATGGCAAACCCGGTACCCAGTCCCACTTCCTTGCACAAAGAAGAAGCTCCAGGTGCATACTTCTTTATCAGAAACTTCAAGATTCACAACAGTCATCATGCTGTGTTTCAGCACTACTGATACGTGGAGACAGTAACTACAGAGGAAACGACTGACTATAAAGAGTATCTTGGCAAATATATCAGAACACCAACATGGCATGCAACCAGGAGGGCCTAGCTTCCAGAAGACTTAGCCAACCCCTCCAGAGGGCCACAGGAGTGATGGTAGAGGAGAAACTAGGATGGAGACGATAGGCAGTTTGACCATATTTGGGTTCAATATGTCAAACAAGAACAGATACAAATGACAGTTCCAATGGGACACAGCACTGGTATATCAGAAGGTATCCAATAAATTTGACAGATATGTAAATGCATGATTTAATGAATAAAGTAGGAGGTGAAGAGGATGGGAGAGTAGGATGCTAGGTGACAGGGGAAAGAAATGGTGGCACAATAATTAGTAGTAATTATTGCCTCAATCAGCTTTCTAGGCCATTTGCCACTCTGCCCATGCTGGAGCCATTTCATTCCCTGGACAGGTATACACGCACATCTCTTCCACTATGTGAGCTCTTTCCTTTACTTGCAGTGAAAACTCTCTTTCCCTTTCCCTGCCATCCTTCATTGCTAGGTTAACTCCTTGTGATCCTTCAGGATCTGGGTGAAATAACCTCTTCTTGAGAACCTTTCCAAACACCAACTTGCTTCCCTCCTCCCCATCCCAGTTAATCGTTATCTCTTCATGCTCCTGTAGCACTTTGTGTTCATCCCCGTTTTAGCACTTGACACCTGTGTCATCATTGTCCAAATGTCTGCCTAACCCTTTATATCATGACCTAGGGCAACTCATGAGTCTTAGGCATCTGTGAGTTGGGAGTCACTAGTACAACTCCAGACATATACTAGGTGCTTAATACATGCTTGAATGAATGATCAAATGACCAGGACCTGCAGTGTATGCCCTCTATCTTCATGAGTCAACAGATATTATTAAAATTGCTGGATTGTTGTTTAGTTGAGGAGTCATTGCTGAGCTGTTGCTTTTTACATTGTGTTTCTGGGGCTCTCTTCATATATAGGTTTTACAAAGGGCAGAGTGCATTGGACTGGATTTTTCCTAGCAAGTCCATATATAACTATTGCCAGGCTTCTTGTCTCTGATCATAAGAGGCTGAGAAACTTTCTGATAAATTGGAAGTAGTGAAGGAATGTGCTCACTCATGAATAAAATACTTATCTTTGCTAGCTAGACTTATTGACAGTAAAACAGTAAAAGGAGAAATTACAGAAACTACTATATAAAAGCCGATATACCCCTCATGCTTTTCTACCAATTATGGACATTTATTACCAAGCATTTTAACAATGGATTGTCTGAGTTCCTTGAACATCTTTGATTTAGCTACTCTGTGTCTACTGCATATTGAATGCCACAGAGAATTGACTCTGATGGTGTTAAGCGATGTAGTAGTTTATTGTTAAACTAGGGGGAAGAGTAAGGGACTTACTTGGAGGTAGCTTGGACTTTAAATGAAAGATCACCTTTCATTGCATGGATAAAGGCAATGTTTTAGCATCATATTCTGAATCAGTACTACTGTCCCTTATGTATGAATTAGCCACTAGTGACTCAGCTCTGAAGTAGTTTGTTACAGTAATCTCTGTCATTTCATAGCCATAGTTTTTCATTGGCATCTTCCTAATGAACTCATTTTTAGGATGCCAAGTGGAAGAGCTATGAGCCTTCTTCAAGAGATTTGAAAGATGTAGTCATACAGGTAATTATAATTTTTATTTACTTTGGGAGAGCTTTTAGTCCCAAGACCTGCCTGGGGTTATCCTGGTAATACTTGTACTGTCTAACAAAACATCAAAAATTTCACCCTTGTTACCCCAGGAATTTGACAGTAAAAGGAGTGAGCAGACCAGAACTGAGAGGTTGGTGACTGATAAGTTTTAAGTGATTGAATAATTAGTATCTATGAACAATCTGCATAGTATCTATGAGTGCTCTGGGGAGAATATTTTTGAAGGAGTTGAAAAAATGCTTAGTATAACCTGAAGTGGAAACTGCTAAGATGTGTTACAACTGATAGTGGTAAAAATATATGTAGAGCAGAAAAAGGGTCAGTGAACACATATACAAAACTTGTGAAGGTATTTAACTATTATGGTTATTCATTATATTATTTACCAGCCGTTATATTGCAGACAATATCTGAATCTCTCATGTGTTATCAAACCTATGGGGAACTTCATTCACTCTCATGAACTTAACTATCACAGTTCTATGAACTTTTGTGAGAAATAGAAGCTGGATATCCTCACTTGCCCTACCACAGAGCAATTCTATGACTTCACAATGGTAAAGTGGTGTGTGTGTGTGTGTGTGTGTGTGTGTGTGTGTGTGTGATTTTTTGAGCTCGAGGTGGAGATTGAATTATTTTGACTGAGAAAATCTCCCTCAACTGTTATCATTCAACATTGAATGGTTTTAGAAATTAGTTTTTGTTGTAGGTTTGATAACATTTCTTAATGAATTCGACCTAAAATTACAAGGCAAACAGTGTTTATATACAAAACTTATGTTGTGGTAAAATCATTCCAATGACAACTAACTCATTCAAATTAATGTCAGGCTGCTTTATACATTTCCCATGCTGTCAAAATAAGCAAGATCTTTATTCCCACACAAATTTGCAGTGAATATATATCCAAGCTCGGACAATAGTTCCAGCAGCTTTTTTCAGACCTCTATGAAGTATAAAGGAAATTTCCATATTTCAAACCCACCTCACTGTGCAATTGAGGAAATTCCACATAAAGTTCAATTGGAAGTGATTAATGTGTAATGTCATGACATACTAAAAGGTAAGTATCAAGAGAAAAACCTAACATAATTCTATAGATGCCTTTCAAGAGATGAATATACTCAATTGAAATCATATGCTTATGGATTGATATCAGTATTTGTAACTACCTATCTCACAGATTGATATATATTTGCCAATATCTGTGCGAAAGACATTTGCAAGATAAAGTATGTAAAACCTCATTACAGAGCAACAGATGAACATATACAATCAATTCCAATGATGGAGAACACTAACTTTGAACCCTCATTAAGGAAAATGTTGTTCTTCCCAAAGAATTCCATTATTCCTATTAATAGACCTATATTATAAAAAAAATGTATGCAATTCTTATATTTTCAGTTTTGACAATAAAATTTTTGTGGAAATTTGTTTTCTCTCTTGTAATATAAATATCCACATAATGGTCTGAAATTCAACCCAGGATACCTCCATATTGGACTAATTGCAAAAGTAAAAGGGCAGAACTCGTGCGGACCTGAAGTTAGCTCAGGACCCTAAGGCCGCAAAGAACAGGTAGGCCGTTGTGAGCAATCCTAGATTCTAAGGGCCTTGGCCATTCATTGGATGTATGGCATGTCAATCCTTGCTTCTCAGCAAATGAGCTTGGAGCTTGTGACGAGATGGGCATGGCCCTTTGTTGACTCCTCTGGCCCCGCCCCCCATCGCAAGCCTAGAGGAATCTTTCCCGCCTTGTCCACAGTCCGCTGAGGCGCAGCCTTGATGTTCGGCGCCTGACTTCAGCTCCCTGTCGTTCCCGTCGTGGGGCCTCCTCAGGCACCACCAGAGACTGCTGTCCCCTCAACGGCTGGCTCCTCTGCTGCCCCATCTACTTCTCGTCAGGCCCCACTTCCTACCACCTCCCCTCATCCACCTCTATCGGTGGCCACTATCTTGGCTGTCGTCGCCACAGCCCGATCGTTGCCTGGTTGAGGTACTGCCCGGTGCCATGTCTGCCACAGGGAATGGAAACCCGGCCACAGGGGATGGAAACCCAACCCCAGGGGGCCAGGAGAGCCCCGTGGGCGTGGCACGAGCGCAGGTCTGGGTGGCGGAAGCGGACCTTGTGGTGATGGAAGACTCTGGGCCCCACAGGGGCGACGCGGCAGGGGCAGCCGGAGTCGCGGGGGCTGCGGAGGTCCTGGGGCAGGAGGCAAGGGAGCAGATAGCCGGCCTGGCCGGGGCCCTGGAGGGAGGGAGCAATGAAGAGGACTCAGACATTGAGCCGGCTGAGGAGGGGGAAGAGGTCGCGGCTGGGGGCCAGGGTCTGGTGGTGGATGCCTATCAGTTCCCCATGGTGGGTTTCCGCTTCATGTTCCTGGACCTGGTACACTCGCTGCTGTACCGCATCTACTACAATGACCACATCCTCGTGCGGCCCAGCAGCGGCCGCGTGGTGGTGCGGCGCCAGCGTGTCATCCCCGAAGTCGCGGCCGGGTTCCCGGCGCTCCCGGTGTCCCAGAGCCCGGGACACGGGGCCGCGGCCCAGGCGCCCGAGGACCAGCCTGAGGCTGAAGCTGAAGAGGAATCTGCCGCCTGGGAGATCACGGAGGAGGCCGAGGAACATCCTGAGCAGGCGGCCACCACCCCAGAGCGCGCGCAGGAAGCTACAGCACGCGAGGGTGAGTAGTTGGCAGAGCGGGCTCCGGGGAGACCCCCTGCGGGCGGGCAGCCTCTCAGCCAGGGGTCGGTGGGGCATAGCTGGCGCACTGGCCAGCATGCTCACTCAGGTGGGTCGGAGCCCTCAATAAACTGCAGGCTGAATGGGCCCAAGGAGAAGCCCAATTCCATAATGGCATTTCCCGTCTTGGGAAAAAATACACTGCCCTCTAAGAAATCTGAGCTCCTCAGTGCTTTTCATGGCCCACAGACAAATGTCCGAATGTTGGCGCGGGGGGAGGGAGGCTGTTCAGGAAGGAGAGGGGAAGACATAGAAGGAGAGCCTTAAGGAAAAGAACAAGCAAATGGCATGCCTCGTGTTTGGTTCACGGCTTTTAAATATGTCGAGATTCTTAGAAAGTTGATGGACCCGTAAATATTATGAACAGATACACGAGCACTTGGTAAAAATGAAATATTCAAGGGATTCAGGAACTAATGAACTTGTGAAAGTATTTTCACAAGAAAGTTCTGACCAAAACATCCAGACTGCACCAGACCCTGATGATTCTGATCCCTCCTTCTCTGAAGGGCCAGAACTAATCAGCAGCACAGGGTGGTAGGTGTACTGGAAGAAAGAGAAATAATGTCACTGTGAAAAATGATCAAGCAGCAGAAATGTGAGGACCATTAAAGTATTGTTTCAACCATTAGGAAGGTGCTTGGCTGTTCTTAGTTTTATCTACCCTCCTGCTTCTCCTTAGGGTGGAGTACTGGATGTCCCCATTCATTATGAAGTGTTTTTTTTTTTTTTTCTGTGAATGTCTGGTCTCAAAGTCTGTATTATTCTTCACTAAAGAAACAACTAAATATCAGTATGAAGACTTGGAGGAAGATGCCCAGGATGCTGAAGATAAGGAAGAAGAAGAGAAGTTTAACAAAAAACAAGAAGGACCCAAAAAGGATGTGGACCCAGCAGAGAGCGGGCCCTGAAAATCCAGGTATCTGTGTATTGCTCAGAATATCACCCAACCATTCCTGGCATTTACCTCTTACTGACAGCTTTATTATTTTTTTAATCCTCCCAGTAAATTAAGAAAAAGTTTGTTTAAAATTAGTTTAAAAATTCAGTTCTACCTACTTAGAATGTTAATAGAATACATTAGTAATATAAAATGCATTAAGTACTGAAATATACTTTATGGCTACTCATTTCTTCTTATGAGGTCTCTGTCCTTTACCTGTAAGACTAACAAATGGTAAATGTAACAGTACCTAAGACCAATATTCATTTAGAACAGTTACCAGAAGCAGCAGCTAAAGTACTGGACTCTCTTCTACCTGGGCCTTCATTGCTTGGCCACAGAAATGCAGTCTCCTGTACTAACTAGGAGACAAGGCCTTTTAGAATGTGACTACCTACAAATAGCAAAAAGTTAGGAATTTCAAGTATGACCACATTTAATGATTAATAGCTAAATATGTGTTTGGTTGTAGATTTTTTTATTTTATGTGACTGTCGAAAGAAAAGAAACTTAGTCATACATAGTATGACTGTTGTTTATCACTGAGTTGGTAATTAAGTCTCAATATATATCATTGAATGTATTTAAATGATTAAAATTTTCCCTTTTTTTGCACTTTCACGGCTGTATATTTCATAATAACAGATGATTTTCTCCTATGGGAGATATGGAAACTAAGGGTCTAGCAGGGTAAGGGAATATCATGTATGGAATGAGCACAGGCTTTTAAAATGGAGAGATTTATTTAAATTTCAGAACGGCCTCTCAAGGGGAAAAAAGCATTTATGGTATTACACAAGAAGACTAGGTTGATATGGTCACATGATTAAAGCCATTGGTTACAGGAGTACCCTATATCCAAGGGTGCAGGTTACTTTTAGCAGACATTTGGTCCTGTCCAAAACGTCCATGGAGACATGTATTTGGTGCATACCAAAAGGTCCTTAATATTTAAATCCTGCTCTTTTGCAAGATTTGAACCCTGACCCATCTACCTAATCCCATGTGCCATTATCAGCTGAGCTACTGAGGCAAGAAGGGTTATTATTGGCACTACAGCCACAATACAACTATTGGACCAATAAAAAGTGATGGCCTTTTTTTATGTATTAATCCTGTAAACTAAAAGTGTAAATAAACATGAGCTATTTGAACATAGGATGAACATTTTAGATGACCAAATATCAAGGACCTTTTGATATGGACCAAGTGGTTCTGTGGACATTTTGGACAGGACCAAATATCAGGGACCTTTTAGTGTGGATCAGATGTCACAATGGATGTTTTGGATGGGACCAAATGTCATGCAAGGCAGGTCGCAAGAGGGAAACATGCTCTTCTTCTCTACTTGTTGAGATATAGCCCACAAATGCAGCTGATAAACATAGGGCTGACTATTTTCTTAAATTTAGAAAGTCACTGATGCTGGTTAATGCTGTATAATTGCTAATTTTCTCTCATTTCATTCCACAGTTGGGAGGCATTGAAAGAAGATAGAGAAAGAAGAATCTGTTGTTCACTCTTTTTAAGTTTTTCATTTTTCAGAAGCTCATGGGAATTTTATTAAACACTAATATCATTTCAAAGTTCATTATCCAAAAAGTACTATCCAATGACATCTAATTTTTTTTGTACATTTTACAGATATATTTGATAGCATTTGTCCTAGTTTTTTAAAAAGTGTTTTAAATTAATAAACTGAAATGCAGGCAGATTTTATTTAGATAAATAATCCTGACTCAAATCTCTCTCTCACCTCTTTGTTCTGGCCCACTTTACCTTCAATGATAGGTATCACTTTCCACCATTTTGTAAGCCTGTTTTAAATTATACATTGCAGCCCTAAATAAATTAAACTGTCAAGTTTATAACAATTTTTGTAAAGAGAGAGATGGAGGTCAAGCCTTTACAGCTGCTCTGTCTACTATGTTTAGTCACTAGTCATTTGTGGCTATTGAGGACTTGAAATATGGCTACTCTGATTTGAGATGTGCGTAAGTTTAAAAAACTGTTACATGTCTTACTAGTAATTTTTATACTGATTACCTGTTTAAATGATAATATATTGAGTTAAAATATACTATTAAAATTAATTTTTCCTGTTTCTTTTTTAATGTGCCTACTAGAAAACTTAAAGTTACACATGTGACTTGCATTATATGTCTACTAGACAGCACGGCCCTGGAGCACAGTTTCGAAGGAATTCTCATGAATGGCACAGCTTGCTGGGAGGCCAGATGGTACTGCTGAACCTGGGCTCAGACATTGATTTGAAGCATTGATTCTCAAATTTTGGTCCCCAAAACAGCATCATCAGTATCACCCAAGAATTCTTAGGCTCCACCCAAGACCTACTCAAACTCCAAGAGAGGCCCAGCAATCTGTTTTAACAAGCCCCCTAGGGGATTCTGATGCAGCTAAGGTTTGAGAAGCACTGGTTTAAAGCCACATGGGGATGAAGCTGAGACTCACCTATGGTAGGACCAGCCTTAATTCACTGGCTTGGGACTGTTGCAAGTAAACTGAACAGGATGGCAAGGGCTGGACTGAGGAGGAGACTAGAACTCACAAGGGCTGAGTCACAGAGGGACTAAGATTGGATGATGGCAGTGGGAAAATGCAGAACAGAAAAACTGGTTCCAGAAGGATACAAACATAATGACATGTATATGAAGTCTAGAAACATGCAAAATGGTCATCATATATTGATTGTAGATACAAATATCTGGAATAAAGGGCATGCATATGAGAGATGCATACAAATGTAGCATGTGTAACAGTATGCATGGGAAAGATAAACATCTCATTGGGGAAAGAAAGGGAGGGGGATTCTATTGGGGAAGGCTCCACAGTAGGCTTCAGCTGTATTTGTAATGTTACATTTCTTAAGCTGGGTGGTGAGTACATTGAGGTTGATGGTATTATTCTCTATACCTAATAAAAAATGAGAAAAATAAAAAGAAGGAAGGGAGAGAATGGGTTTAATCTTTAGACTCTGTTTAAGAGGGGGGAAAGGTGAAGTCCTTTTTGACCAGAGGATCAGAAAAGGGGCAGAGCCTAGGAGCTTGATACTAGCCAGCCTCACTTCTACATTTATTTAAGGCTTTCTAAGTGTTCTCTTGGTAGCACTGCTACCTTCTCTTACATTCTATAGTAGCACATCTCATATTCTAACTTACATCAGCATTCTTTGAGGTGAAATTCATTTAAAATTAATCATTTAAAAGTGAACACTTTAGTGACATTCACCATTTTGTGCAACCACCATCTCATTAGTTCCAAAATATTTTCATCACCCCAAAAACCTGTACTCATTAAGCAGTCACTCCCTATCTCTCCCATCCTCCCAGCCCCTGGCAATCACCAATCTACTTCCCATCTCTATGAATTTATTCTTGACAGTCCATATAAATGAAATCATACAAGAACTTTTGTGTCTGGCTTCTTCCACATAACATAGTTTTTGAGGTTCATCCACATTGTAGCATGTATCAGTATTTCATTCCTTTTTATGGCTGAATAATATTCTATTGTGTGTATATACCGTATTTTGTTTATGCATTCTTCCATTAATGGGCATTGTTTCACCTTTTGGCTATTGTGAATGATGCTGCTATGAACGTTCATGTCCAAGTATTTGTGCATTATTTATATATATGTGTATCTACCTCCCTCCACCCCTGACCACCTGGACTGTGAACTTCTGAATGGTTGGGATATAAAAGGTTTTATCTTTATTTCCCAAAGTCCTAGGTACTGAGTTTTTCACTTAGTAAATGTTTCACAAATGCTTAAAATGAAATAAACTTAACACTTCCACAATCTTTTTTTTTTGTCACCAGTGTTGACATTTTACAATGTATTATGTATTTCTTATGGCTAGATCCATATGGTGAGACAAGAGGCACAGACCCCTTGTCATCATTACTTAAAATGAAAGGTCAGGCCTATAGAAAATTTTCGGTATCATGTGATTTGAGCATCTTCAAAATTGTTCTGATTTGTTAGGTTTACATTGTATAAGTTGATACTATAATATTGCTTTTAGGCCCAGGCAAGAAAGATCTTTGTCCTGAGCTTCATGCTTTAGAGCCTCCATTTTGGTCCTCTTCCAGCCATGTCCCTCCCTACAGGGCTAGGAGCCCAGCCCACAGAAAAAGGGGTATGCCCCTGCTAGCCCATGCTCTAGGTACCTGACATCCCTGAACAATCCCAAGCCTGCTGCCAGGTCCTATTTGCTCCTCTTGGAGCTGCCCTCGGGAAGGCTGACTGCACTGTTGCAGTATATGCTCCCAGGCCTAGGCAGAATAGTAGTGTATGCTTAGAGCAGGGGATGAGGTCTAGTCTAGGGGTAGGGGAACGGGGGGAGGGGAAAGGGGCAGCTCTTCCCATACCAGTAAAGCAGGACTTAGAGGATTCTGAGAATTCTAAATCCCAACCTGGGCTTTCAGGTGGTCCATGGAAGGAGATAGAACTTATTTTATTTAATAGTTTATTAGTCAATTTAAATAATTCAAATATTTTTATTCATAGGGTATGTAGATCCCTAACTGAATTCTTTTTCTGAAGTCTACAAATATTACAAGTGTTACAGGAGGGCCAGGTTAAATATCTGATCTATCACCCCTCCCCCTTACTCACTCCATGTTATACTTTGTTACCTGAGCACAGTGGGGCCCTTTCCTTTTGATAATGGCTTGTTCCAATATCCCATATTGCTATAGGACTTGGACCTACTCCCTGGGCCAGGCTGGAGTATTGCCCCCTTTACTCACCCCCATCAGCATTTTCTCTCCCACCAGTCTCTTTGCTCCCCAGGTGTTTACACAGATGATAACTTCCTCTTCAATACCACTCTCCCCCATACAAATACCTACCTGAGGCCATCAGCTTGGTCAGGCATATCTGTGTAGACACCCTTTATGCCTCACATACCCTCTTAATATCATTTTGCTTCTCTGACAACCCTCAGGTCTGAAATGTCAATATTTTATTTTATTTCTTTCCCATGTGACAGACAGAGACGGACTACAGAACAGGCTTTATTGAATTTATTTGCTTTGCATATAGCAAAAATCAAGAATGCTAAAAGAAGGCAAGGGAGAATGTGCTTCTAGGCATTAAAAAGAAAAAAAAAACTTAACCTTTACTCAAAAGCAGAGTTTTATTGTTAACTATGGAAAAGAAATTGTTAATAGAGAGTTCATAAAGTGGGAATAACCTAATAGTGGTCCACCCTGAGAAAAGGGGAATGGAAGTATAACAACTAATCTCCAGGATTACCTGCATAAAGGGCATCGACCTTAATGAAATATTCACTACAGGAATACAAAGGAAATCAAACCCAATCAATGAAAAACCTAGCATTATCAAAAAGGCAAAGATACAGTATCAGGAAAAATAGATGTTTTATAGAGAAAATACAAAACCCAGCATATGGTTGTGCAATATCACATTATACCATCAGCAAAACCAAGCACCTCACTGCCTCTCTGGGTTTTTCTATTTTTTTTTTTGCATGAGGCAACACCCTACTCAGAACTTAAAGGCATAGTTATATCTAGGCCTGCATTTCTATTTCAGCAAAGCAGCTCTAAGGTGACAGGGCAGATACAGTGAAAGATATAATTAAAAGACACTTCTGGGCATCCTAAGAAAATGAGCTAGGAATAGAAGGGAAGGATTTAGGGTGAGTAGTTTACTGGAGAGGTGGGGAGGCTGTCAAACTTAGTGACATTTGAGGTATATGTCTCTAGGAATGAGGGGAGGGAGAGGCTGATTTAATCACTTAAGGCTTCCAGTTAGCAGAAAATTAATTTTTCTAAGGCAGTCTTGCTTTGGGTTAAAATCTTGTGAAACAGAGCTTGCTGAGGGAAAGGGACAAGAAACTTTTTGGGGAGGTCTCTACCTTAAGGCAGGAGCCAGTATTCCCAGACTTCCTTTATAAAAGTCTTCTTTACTGCAAGTATCTTTTGGCATATGTAGAATTTTGAATTTCAACAGGGTCTTAAGTGCTTATGAAACAGGATATGTAAGATATCCAGTACATTTCTGAGCAACTGGAGGGCATAACAGTGGTGCCGGGGCAAGAGGTCAAACATTGATGAACTAACCATCCAGAGGAGTAGGATAATCCCCAAGAAGTGTTCTGCCTCGTAAGAAGGTGCTCACTGCTTTCAGAATTGTGACAGGTTGACATAGGGCATGTGCAAAGAGCTCTGTATAAATTGCAGGCTTTGGGAGTTCCCCAGCATATAAAGAAGGTGTTTCAAAAGGCACTGGGCTGACTAGGGGACTAGCCATGCAAAACTTTTCTTGGGGACACAGAATTTTCACTTCTTCTACAGGCCTTTACAAAGCATGGAGGACCAAACAAAGAATTAAAGCATTTAACTAGGCTCATAAAACCTAAAAGCCAATCCTTGGGCCAAATCATCTGGATGTCTCCACTAGAATTTATTTGATCAAGGGAGATGAACTTCTCTTAGTTGCTCCAAAAAATGTTTTGATTTCTCCCTTTTAAAATGCATTATCCAAAGTCAAAGATTTCTCACTTTGACAGCAGTGCAAACATTTTACAGTTTTTTATAGAGGAAATGCTGGGCTTTCAGATGCTGCTAGTGACTGTACTGAATGTTAGGCATCATGGCATTTGTTTCATTCAAATAGTTATTAGCTTTAATTCCCACCTTAAGGCTCCTTTGCTTAATAAAAATGGTTACAGTAAATAAATCAGTACATGGTATTAATACAGCTCTTTGTAATAATCATTTGAAATGCTGGTGCTCCATCCAGGAGCAATTTATTACATGATATCTGCTATATGGCTCCATGCTTTGGCTTTCTTCTTGGCCAAGGAGAACCAGACTGGCTCAAATGGCTCTTGGAGTACGGTTGGGAGAGTTGAAGATTGTCTGATTTTCTTTCTCGTGGAAGGCACTTGAAATATCTTCTGATCTTCAAACCCTACCAGAATCACAGCCAATAACACAAGCCATAAGAAACCCAGAGGTATTGAGCTATGTTTATGGGATGCAATAAAATGTTTCCTTCTTTCATGTTTACTCTGGTTTCTAAAATTCAGTAGTCAGTTCAGGCAATGCCATAGTTTGTATGGCAAAGGGGTAAAATCAATGTGGTTATGACCACAGGGACCTGGACATGGGAAGGCCTAAGAGAAAATGTCTACAGCTGTAATCACCAATCTTTGGGTTGCTATTATTAGATTGTCTTACATTTTTGAATTGAGACTAAAGAGGAAAAATATTGTATGGTATCTGTTCAGGTTTTTAAATTCCAAATAAGGTAGTATTAGTTTTGTTTGGCTAATCATGATGTTGTATGACATAAATGAAACAAATAGTTCAACCCAGTAAAAGTCTATGCTAAAAAAACACTGTAACAACTACTCTGGCCAAACAGACTACCTCCCTGTGCCCCGATTCTACTCCTTCCCTCATTCTGCTTTGCGGTTGATTTGACTTAGTGGCTTAGATTCAACCGCTGGTTCTCAACACTGGCTACACATTAGAATTACATAGAGCTCTTCTTTATTCCTGTGCTGATTTCTTTTATTTACTTATTTTTAAATCAATTTTATTGGGGTAACATTAGTTAACAATTATATAATTTTCAGGTGTACATTATCATTTGACATCTGTATATTCTATTGTGTGTTCACCAACCAAAGTCCAGTTTCCTTCAGCTACCATATATTTGATTTCCTTTACCCACTTCACCCTCCCCCCTACCCCCCAATATTTGACACCCCTTAACCATCTACCTAACCCCTCTTTGCCCACCCCTTACCCTCTGGCAACCACTAGTCTATTGTCCACGTTCATGAGTCTATGTTTAATTGTTTTTTTTTTTCATTTGTTGCTTTTAGGTTTATATCCAAAGTATAACTGATATCATGTGATTTTCAGCTTTTTATATCTGGCTTATTTTGCTTAGCATGATTATCTAGAGGTCCATCCATGTTGTTGCAAATGGCAGTATTTCATCTCTTCTTATGACTGAGTAATATTCCATTGTATATATGTACCACAACTTCTTTAGCCAATCATCTATCATAGAACACTTTGGTTGCTTCCATAAACCGGCCACTGTGAATAATGCTGCTATGAACATCAGTGTGCAAATATCTTTCGGATGTGGGTTTTCAAGTCTTTGAGGTGAATACTCAGTACAGGATTGCTGGATCATATAGTAGATGAATTCTTGGTCTTTTGAGGAAACTCCATATTGTTTTCCATAGCAGCTGTACCAATTTGCAGTCCCACCAGCAGTGTACAAGGGTTACTTTTTCTCCGCATCCTCTCCAGCATTTGTTATTACTTGTCCTGTTGATTATAGCTATTGTAACAGGTATGAGATGGTATCACATTGTGGTTTTGATTTGCATTTCCCTAATAGCTAGTGATGTTGAGCATCTTTTCAAATATTTGTTGGTCATTTGTATGTCCTCTAGGGAGAAGTGTTTGTAGAAGTCCTCTGCCCATTTTTTGATTGGATCATTTGTTTTTTGTTGTTATTGAGTTGTATGAGTTCTTTGTATATATTGGATATTAGGCCCTTATCAGAGGTGTTGCTTGTAAATATACCTTCCCATTTGGATTGTTGTCTCTTTACCTTGTTGATGATTTCTTTTGCTGAGCAGAAGCCTTTTAGTTTGATGTAGTCCAATTCATCTCTTTTAGTTTCTACTTCCCTTGCTTTTCAGGGCAACTTCGTAAAATCCTCTTTAAGTTTAAGGTCCCTGTATTAAGTTTCTATGTTTTCCTCTATGCATTTTATTGTTTCAGGTCTTATATTAAGGTCCTTAATCCATTTTAAGTTAATTTTGGTGTGTGGTGATAGACAACTAGTTTCATTCTTTTGCAGGTGGCTTTCCAGTTTTCCCAGCACCATTTATTGAAGAGGCGTTCCTTTCTCCACTGTATGTCCTTAACTACCTTGTCAAAAATTATTTGCCTACATAAATATGGGTTTACTTCTGGACTCTCGATTCTGTTCTACTGATCCATGTGTCTGTTCTTCCAATACCATGCCGTTTTGATTACCGTCACTTTGTAGTATAATTTGAAGTCGAGCAGAGTGATGCCTCCAGCTTTGTTCTTTTTTCTCAGAATGGCTTTGGCAATTTGGGTCTTTTGTGTCTCTGTACAAGTGTGGTGATTTTTTGTTCTATTTCTTTAAAAAATGTCGATGGTATTTTGATGGAGATTGCATTAAATCTGTGTAATGCATTAGTTAATATGGTCATTTTAACTATGTTGATTCTTCCAATCCAAGAACATGGAATATTTTTCCATTTCTTTGTATTGTCTTCAATTTTTATTTTATTTATTTATTTGTTTGTTTGTTTGTTTATTTTTGTTTTATTAAGTTTATTGGGGTAACATTGGTTAATACAATTATATAATCTTCAGGTGTACATTATAATTTGACATCTATTGTGTGTTTACCACCCAAAGTCCAGTTTCCTTCAGCTACCATATATTTGATCTTTTTTACCCACTTCATCCACCCCCTATTCCTCTATATTTGACCCCTTTTATGCTGTCTACCTCCCACCTCTTCACCCACCTCACTAGTAACTACTAGTCTATAGTTCTCTAATTAAACATTAGTCTATAATCCATGTCCATGAGTCTCTGTTTGTTTGTCCTGCTCATTTGTTGCTTTCAGGTTTATATCCAACATATAAGTGATATCATGTGATTTTCAACTTTTTTTCAATTTCTTTTAATAGGGTCTTGTAGGTTTCATTATATAAGTCCTTCACATGTTTCTTTAAATTTATTCCTAGGTATTTTCTTTTTGTTGCAATTGCAAAAGAATTTTTTTGTCCATTTCTTTTTTTTTTTTTTTTGACACTTCATTATTAGAGTATAGGAACATTATGGATTTTTTGAACATTGATTTTGTATCCAGAAACTTTACTATATTTGCGTATTGCTTCTAGCAGTGTTCCTGTAGTCTTTAGGGTTTTCTAAAGAGAGAATCATGTCATCTGCAAATAGTGACAGTTTGACTTCTCCATTTCCTATTTGGATGCCTTTTATATCTTTCTCTTGTGTGATTGCACTCGCTAGGACCTCCAGTGTTATGTTGAATAACAGTGGTGATAGTGGACAGCCTTGCCTTGTTCCTGACCTTAGAGGCGTGGTTTTTAGTTTTTCACCATTAAGTTTAATGTTGGCTGAGGGTTTGTCATATATGGCCTTTATCATGTTAAGATGATTTCCTTCTATACCGATTTTGTTAAGCGTTTTGCTCATAAATGGATGCTGTATCTTGTCGAAGGCTTTTTCTGCATTTATTGATATGGTCATATAATTCTTCTTTTTTAATTTGTTTATGTGGTGTATCACATTAATCGATTTGCATATGTCGAACCATCCCTGTGCTCCTGAGATGAAACCAACTTGATCATGGTGTATATTCTTTTTAATATGCTGCTGTATTCGGTTCACTAGTGTCTTTTTTTTTTAAGGAGTTTTGCATCTGTGTTCATAAGAGATATTGGTTTGCAGTTTTCTTTTTTTATCTTATCTTTACTGGTTTTGAGATCATGGTAACATTGGCCTCAGAAAATTAGTTGGGACATATTACTTCCTCTTCAAATTTTTGGAAGAGTTTGAGGAGAATAGGTATTAAATCTTTAAATGTTTGCTAGAATTCACTAGTGAAGCCATCTGGTCTGGACTTCTACTTTTTGGTAGGTTTTTGATGATTGTTTTAATTTCCACACTGCAGATCAGTCTATGTAGATTTTTCAGTTCTTCTTGATTCCGTCTAGGAATGTTGAATTTTTCTAAGTACTGGTCCATTTCTTCTAGGTTATTAAATTTAATGTTATATAATTTTTTATAGTGTTCTTGTATGATCCTTTGTATGTCTGCAGTGTTTGTCATAATTTCCCCTCTTTCATCCCTGATTTTGTTTATTTGTGTCCTTTCTCCTTTTTCTTTAGTGAGTCTAGCCAGGGGATTGTCAACTTTATTAACCTTCTCAAAGAACCAGCTTTTTGGTGCATTTATTTTTTCTATTGTTTTTGTTTGTTTGTTTGTTTGCTTGTTGGTTTCAATTTCATTCATTTCTACTTTTTTAAATTATTTCTTTCCCTCTTCTGACTTTGGGTTTCATTTATTCTTCCTTTTCTAGTTTTTTAAGATGAAGTGTTAGGTTGTTTATTTGGGCTCTTTCCTATTTTTGGAGATAGGCCTGTGATGATATGAATTTTATTCTTATGACAGCTTTTGCCATGTTCCAAAAGTTTTGATATGTTGTACTATCATTATCATTCATTTCTATGTATCTCTTGATCTCTGTTTTTATTTCTTCTCTGACCCAGTATTCTTCAGTATTATGTCATTTAATCTCCATGTCTTTGTGGTTCTTCCTGCTTTCTTTTTGCAGTTGATCTCTAATTTCAAAGCATTATGATCATAGAATATAGTTGGTATGATTTCAATCCTCTTATATTTGTTGAGGCTCTTGTCCCACTATGTGGTTGATTCTTGAGAATGTTCCATGTGCACTAGAGAAGAATGTATAAGCACCTGTTTTGGGATGGAAGGGTCTGTAAATGTCAATTATGTTCAGTTAGTCTAATGTGTCATTTAAGGATGTTATTTCCTTATTGATACTCTGTTTGGACGATCTGTCCATATCCAACAGTGGGCTCTTTAGGTCCCCTACTAACACAATGTGTTGGTCTGTTTCTCCCTTTAGCTCTGTTAGTAATTGCTTTACATATTTCTGGGCTCCCTGATTGGAAGCATAGATAGTAATGTGTTACGTCTTTTTGGTGCACGATTCCCTTTATCATTATGAAGTGTCTCTCAGTATCTTTCTATACCTTTTTTTATTTTGAAGACTATTTCATCTGATTTTAGTACTGCTGCACCTGCTTTTCTCTGAAGGCCATTTGTTTGAAATATCGTTTTCTACCTTTTCACTTTGAGTCTATATTTGTCTTTGCAACTGAGATGTGTCTCCTGGAGGCAGCCTATGGTTGGGTTTTGTTTTTTGATCTATTCTCCAAATCAGTGCCTTTTTATTGTTGATTTCAGTCCATTTACATTTAGGGTGATTACTGAAATATGAGGTCTTCTTATAGCCATTTTATCTTTTGCTTTTTGGTAGCTCAGTTTTCTTCCTTGTCCTTGTGTTTCTGTTTTCTTTATTTTGGTTGGCTTTTGTGGGTTTTCTCTCTGGTCCTTCTTGTTTTATGTTATATACTTCGGTTCTGAATCTGTGGCATGTGGTTACCATTATGAATATGTAAAGCATAGTTATATATGCATACAGTCATCAATTTTTTTTGCACGTGCCTTATCTTTGTTCTCCTTCGAGAATTTGGATCTTTGATTTCTCTCGTTTTCAGTCATTGGTATTTCAATTTGTCCCTATATATACTGAATGTTCATTACCATCTTGCTATAGCAATTCTTTTATTATTTAAGCTTATAATGCCCTGTGCTTAGTAAGGGTTCCACTCCTCTACTTCTATTTGCCTGATAGTCACTTTACTCATTATGCTTTTTTTTTGTCATTTTGTTTTAGGTGAGCTGACCCCTTTTACTATTTTTGTAGTGCAAGCCTCATAGTGGAGAATTCCCTCATTTTTGTATGTCTGGAAAGATCTTTATTTCTTCTTCATATATAAAGAAGAGCTTAGCTGGATATGTTATTTTAGGCTGGTAGTTTCTTTCACTTAATAGTTTAAATATTTGATTCCATTCCTTTCTGGCTTGTAAGGTCTGTGCTGAGAAGTCCGAAAATAATCTAATAGATTTTCCTTTATAAGTTACCATTTTCTTCTCCCTGGCTTCCCTGAGAATTCTGTCTTTGTTGTTGATTTTGGATAATTTTAATACAATGTGTCTTCGTGAAGGCCCTTTTGGGTTGAAATAATTGGGTGTTCTGTTGACTTCTTCAATTCCAAGCTCCAGCTCATTCCTGAGATTTGGGAAATTCTCATCCACTATTTGTCTGAAAATGCTTTCTAGTCCCTGCTCCTTTTCCTCACCTTCAATCATGTCCATTATTCTTATGTTTCCTCTCCCAATGGTATCAGCTAGTTCTTGTAGTTTTTTATCATTATTTTTCATTCTTCAGTTTCTCTCTCCTTCCTTGACATTTGTTTCCAGATTTTTGTGTTTGATATCACTGATCCTTCCTCCATTTGATTGACTCTATTTCCCAAGCTTGTTATTTCATTTTTTAACTCCTGTAGTGTGTTTTTTATCTCCAGAATATCTATTCTGTTCGTTTCGAGTGTTTCATTCTCCTTACTCTGCTCATATAGTTGTTTTTTCAATTCCTGAAATTATTGATATGACTCGTTTAGGAACTCACTGAGTTTTTTCAGAAGTACCATCCTGAATTCTCTATCATTTAAGTCACATATTTCTATGTCTGTAAGCTTATTTTCTGGAGATTTTTCTTTCTTTTGAAATGCCTTGTCACCTTGATTGTTCATGGTGTTCTCATGAGCATTAATGGAAGTGTATTGTTGTTGTTGTTTTTTTTTCCAGAAATAATATTTATTATATAAAGGTATCTCTTTAGCCTACTGCAAAGTAGGCGCTTTTCTTTTGGTTTCCAGTAGGTGGCGTCTAATCCTCTCGGATCTCTGCTTCATATAAAGCCTTAATAATGCCTTTATATAATGCCTTTATTTTCTTGTAGATATTTGATCATGCTCGCTACCCTCAGTTTCAGACCCTGTCAGTGTCAGCAACAGTCTTGGCAGGGTTTGCTTAGATTCCCCTGGAGTGCCACAGTGATTGGTCCAGAGGGTATGGCGGGAGGGGTCCTTTGATTTGGGGGTTAGGGTTGTGGCTCAGCCTCAGTTTTGTAACCATGGTCGGTAAAAATCAACTGTTGTTTCTCTGCTGTTCACTTCTCTGATTTCTGCCCTGATGACTTGGCCCTACCGCTGGCTGCGTGGAACTCACAAACTCTGCCTGGTGGGGCTGTTTAGGGAATTCGCCACACCTTCTCCCTTCCCCCTCTTCCTGCAGGGAGCTCTGGAGGCTGCAAGAGGCAATTTCTTTATTTCTCCCAGTCCACCGCCCAACACCCGGGGTTCTGACCTGTGGTAGCTCTTAGGCACAGAGCCCACGCTCAGATGTGCTAGTGTGCAGTTTGGGTGTTTTTTTATTGAGCTTTAGATATTCAGCTTATTGTTGTTTCAAGGGGAGAGATCTGGAGATGTTTCTCACTCCACCATATTTCCTTTCAATCCTCTTAGAGCTCTTTTTAGAAAATACCAGTGTCCATGACATTTCCTGAAGTGACTGAATTAGGACCTCTAGCAATGGAGCCAGCTTTATCTGTAATTTTTAAAAGCTTGCCACATGATTCTAATGTGCAATGAGTTGAGAACTACTTGATAGGATAGACTGCTGATGAAACTATTTATAGCTATGAACTGGTTAGGTGCTGCTATTTCATGTTCATACAGTGGGTTCCTAAATACCTAGTCTAATTTCTTGATGAGGGGAACTAAGGGACAGGACAAAGATGATTCAGTATAAATCTATCCTCCCTTCTCCTGCTCCTGCTGAAAAAAAAGATAGATAGATAGATAGATAGATAGATAGATAGATAGATAGATATACAGACAGATAGACAGTTAGTTAGTTCTGGTATATAATTCTGCTGATGAGACCACATTCCATTCTTTCCCAGTACAGTGATTTTTCAGCTTTCCACATCCCCCTGCCTCTTATACTCCTGCTCAGAATGTGGAGGGGCTGAACAAGATTTTAAAATAGTTTTTTAAAAATTTAATACCATTAGGTCTTTATAGCGAATTACTTTTAACAGTTTCATTGGGAATATAGAAGATGAGAAAATACTGCTTTGCTATGAACTGGAAAGTAGCTTGATTCTTTCCTCTTGGATACCACAGAAATGTTTTAGTGAGTGATCATAATTTTGTGCCTACACATCTTCCTTGATGTAGTAAAAGACTGGAAGCCACTCTGAAAGTTACACATTGGACTTATAGTAGTCATAATGATTGGATTTTTCTAAAACAATCTAATATTTGTATCTAATGGTAGAGCCTTGAGAGAATTATTAAGTTGATTTGGGCAAGAGGGAAGAGCATATTGTCTGAACTTGAAATTACTGAAGTTTCACAGCATTCTGTTAGGGTTATTTCAGTGGGAAAATGTTGGGGTGGACTCTTTTTACCTGTTTTGGTAGACTTAGGTAGGTACATCTGTGCCATCTTCTCCTGTCTATTGACATTGGATATGAAAATCTTTCTGGGTTGGTTTTCAGCTCCCTTTAATACAAAAATGAAAACAGGAATCTTGTAAGTCGTAACATGAAAATAGCAAATTACTCATTTGGAAGATCACATAGTATAATAAGCCCTGTCCTGGGCATTATGAGTTCAACAGTAATCAAATGGAAAGAGATAGAGAAAGATAAAGAAATAGCACTAAGAGCACCTTGGTTCACAATTTAGGTTCACAAAACCTTAGCTGGTTCAAGTTTAATACCTTTCAGATGTGGAAGAAAAGGTTGTCTAATCATAAAAATAGTGTAAACAGCTTAACATGAGAATTATTTAACTTGTGTATGTTTTCCCTAGCACTTAACAGCAAGCTAACTGAACATGGTGGTTACAAACAAATCTTGTCAACTGATTGAAGTGAGTTTGACAGGATTTCTAATTAGCAAAACTTGTTAAAATCTGACTGACACTCCTTGCATTAGAAAACAGTGTAACTATAGGTCTTTTCAAAATTGTATAGTTTAAGCTTTTCAAATTAACCTTTTCATAACTGATCTAAATTAATGAGTTTATATACCCTACTGTATTTCCTCCTAACAAAAGCTTTAACAAAGCAAGGTGTACTTTGCCCCTGGTTGATATTGCTCCTATAAAAATATTAATGATGAAAATAAAAAAGATCTTTAAAGCAAAATGTTAAAAAGATTCTCATGCAATCCCTCAACACTCAGTTAAGCCCTTAAAAGTATAGGAACTCTTGATATGTAAATTTGATGTTTTCTTGAGTCAGTTTTCTGCAGCTTTGATGAGGGGTTCTCATTCCATCATTTCCAAAGATACTGCAAATGGGAATTAGAGACAAGACATCATCCCATCATCCTTGATTCACATGTGGTACTGTTAGCTTAGTCCATCACATAATTTTTCTTTTAAAATTAAAAAATTTAAAATAAGGTGCCACACCAAACTAAACCAATATATAGAAACCCAAATATCAATTACCTTTTTAAATCATTATGTACTGATAGGAAAATGTGTCTAGAAATTAAATGTTAAGTGAAAAATAGTATGTATAGTTAGATTCCATTTATATTTTCTTAAATACATATACATATTTATAGGAATAAAATATCTGTAAAGATAGTTAACTCACTCCAGTGGTTACCTTTGTTGTTTTTTTTTTTTTTTTATGACTTACTCCTTATTTCTCAACCAATTTCATGGAATCCTGCTCTAGAATATTTAGAACAGGATCTGATTTACAGAATCTTCTCATAATCATTACTTTTCACAAACCCTTTAAGAGCACAAAGCAGGGTACGTTTGAGTACAAAGCAAGTTTTTTTCCCCTGAAGAGTCCTCCTGCCTTTATTAATGCAACCAAAGAGGTAGGGAGCTGCATGCCTGGAAAGGTTCCCAGTGCAAGCTTAATTGGTTGGCTCCAGCAACCTTTTGGAGTGCTTTTTGGCCTGACTCAGGTCCTACCTCATATCTAGGCTTCTTAGTGTCAGCCTTAGCTTCAGCTCTATTATCGGTTTTTAGTTCTTTTGTAAGAATGTGGGTTGGAAAATTCCTCTGCCTCTGCTTTACCATGGTTATCCAAGCTGGCTCTGAGGTTGCATAATCTGATTGTTGACTAGGAGCCTCTCCTGAGAAAAGAACAAAAGGAGTTAGAACAGAAGCAAGGCAGGCAGGGTCTTGAGCTTGGCTGGGGCCTACCCACAGTAATGTCCCAGAGGGACCTTTATTAACTGTCAAATAAAAATAAACAAATATCATGTAGAGAAGAGCCCACTTTTTGTGCCTTCCCTATAACCTGGCAAGGCAGGAGAGATCCTTGGGTAGATAAGAAGTTGTACTTCAAAAGTTTGCACTATCCTCTTACTGGTCCTTTTTCTTCTCTGTCCATTTCTCTTCCTATCTCATGGTAGAACAATTGCTGCCAGGTGGGCTGGCAATGTTCCTAAGAAGCCAGAGGCCAGGCCATTAATGCCATTCCTCTAACTCCAAGGAAAATCTTATAGTATTTGTTCCTTCACAGTCCTTCATGCAAGTGTGTGGTTACATGGGTGTGGTTGTAGGTATATATAAGAGTATGTGATGATGAGTCTGAAGGTATAAAGAGTTTGAGAGAGATTAGTGCTCAAAAGATCACCTGGCTCTGGATTCTTAGACATTTCAGGTGAGTGAAGAAGCAATGGAAGTACAAACATTTATAGTAAATTAAGATTTGAAGCTGAGAGTCTGAATATAGTGCTCTATTAATGAGTTGGCTTTAAAAATCCACATGGTATTGGGGGGAGCATCATACATGTAAAAGTATCTTGAGAAAAGAACAAATTCTATCTAAATATAAAATGTACAGAGGGTGGGGAGAGGGAATGAGGAGATGATCATGCATGTGTCCATTACAGAATGTGGATGGATGTCCAGATGAGACTCCCTTGGAAAACAGAAGACTCAAAATTAACCCTCTCTAAATCCATTAATCTAGAATGGGGAACTATCCTTCCCCTAAATCCATAAGTCAGCCCTATCAGAGAGACAACTCAGTAGGCAAGGCTAGAACAGACTGCTTCCCATTCTAGACTTTGATTTCCAGTTCTTACCTCCACTTGGTACCTACTTGCCATCTGAAAAGTTAAAGTCTCACCTGGGATCTTGTAAGCAGGTTGCTTCATGGCCATGCTGCCAGACCTGGTCCTGTTCTGCTGCTTCTCTGCAAAGTCAGATATTGTGGTGATGTTCTCTCTGATGCCCAGGAGCCCCTGGGAAGTACTTCTGATTTGTGGTTCTCTACCCACATAAGATGAAACTGGGCTTAAGTGTGAAGGAAGTTTGGTAAAATGGTCTTGTTTCTCACTCTCCTGCTTCTGTGAGGAAGGGATCCTTCTCAGTCGGACTCCAAAACGGTTTTCAACATCAGCCCCACTAGGGAATAAATTTGAATAGCTGTTATTGCGATCACTATTCTCAAAAACCTCCTCCTTAATATCCCCAGAAGTGGATACTGGCCAGGCTGGAGAGACAGTGAACTTCACAGGTTTGGTAGCAGGAGTCGGGATATTCTTAATGAAGTCTTCAGAGTCTTGGCCATGTTTCCTGGTTTTATTTGGAGAAGCTGGACCTCTTAGTAGGGACCATCTGCTAGGATTGCTCTCAAAAATATTTCCCCTGGCAGGAGCATTCATGGAACATGAATAAACTTGTTGCTGATATTCAGGGTCTGGAAAGGCCTGAAAAGGGTGTCTGGGAGGCAAGTGATCATCCTTAGCACTGATCGGCTCCACAGGTACACTTGCTGAGTCTGTTGAGAAAATATGTGGCTGGAATCCAGCCCCATCCTCAGCCTGGAACCACCATTCTTTAGGAGAGCTCTTAGAAACTGATAAGACATTTTGTTGGTTCTCAAGCTTCCCCAATTTCTGGGAAAGGCATCTGGGAGGCAGCTGCTCTTGAGAACTAATCCATTTCACAGGAGCACTCTCTGAATGTGAGAAAACTTTTTGTGGGTCTTCAGGCCTACCCAGGGACTGTAAAGGGTATTTGGTAGGCAGCAGCTTCAAAGAAATGCCTCCCTCAATATTGGCTCTCTCCCAATCTGAGAAAACTTGGTGCTCGACTTTAGGCCTCAACAAAGATTTGGAACGTTGATTCGAAGACAGAGGATCCACATAAATCCGCTCCTCAATAGCAGGGGTCTCTGAAAAGACTTGCTGTGCCATAAACTTCACAAATGACTGGGAAGGACGCTTGGGAAGTGGCAATTTCTTAGATGTGCCTCCTTCAACAGCAGTATTCTCTAGACATGAGGATATTTCCTGAACTTTGGACCTCATTAAGAAGTGAGAGGGATACTTGGAAGACCTCTCAAATATGCCCCCTTCAACAGCAGCACTCTCAAAATTTGACATTTGCTGGACTTTATGTCTCACAATGGACCACTGTTTGGGAGGCAGCAGCTCTGCAGAAGTGTCCCCCTCAGTGACAACATTCTTTGGACATACAGAAATTGATTGTTTAACTACTGGTTTCATCCAGGGCTGAGAAGGTTTTCTGGGAGGCATTGGCTCCATACGACCACTCCATTCTGCTGGAGCACTCACTGAACCTGAGAAGACTTCCTGCTTCACAACTTGTCTCACTGGGGACTGAGACGGCATTCTGGGAGGCATCCGCTCCATAGGACTGCTTTTCTCAGCCACAGCTCTCTCTGAACTTGCAGAGGCTTGCTGCTCAGATTTAGGACTCACCAAAGGTTGGAAGACACGTCTGGGAGGCATCCATTCCATAGGACTGCTCCTCTCAAGAACAGCTCTCTTTGAACTTGCAGAGGCTTGCTGTTCAGATTTATGGCTCATCCAGGGCTGGAAGGCATTTCTGGGAGGCTTCCACTCCATATGACTGCCCTTCTCAGCTACAGCTCTATCTGAACTTGCAGAGGCTTGTTGCTCAGATTTAGGACTCACCAAAGGCTGGAAGACATGTCTAGGAGGCTTCCACTCCATAGGACTGCTCCTTTCAGCTACAGCTCTCTCTGAACTTGAAGAGACTTGCTTCTCAGATTTAGGACTCACCAAAGGCTGGAAGACATGTCTAGGAGGCTTCCACTCCATAGGACTGCTCCTTTCAGCTACAGCTCTCTCTGAACTTGAAGAGACTTGCTTCTCAGATTTAGGACTCACCAAAGGCTGGAAGACATGTCTAGGAGGCTTCCACTCCATAGGACTGCTCCTTTCAGCTACAGCTCTCCCTGAACTTGCAGAGGCTTGTTGCCCAGAATTAGGGCTCATCAAGGGCTGAAAGGCATGTCTGGGAGGCATCAGCTTCATAGAAGGTTTTCTGGGAGGCATTGGCTCCATACGACCACTCCATTCTGCTGGAGCACTCATTGAACCTGAGAAGACTTCTTGCTTCACAACTGATTTCATTAGGGGCTGAGAAGGCATTCTGGGTGGCAGTGGCTCCATAGGAATGCCCCACTCCACAGCAGTGCTCTCTGGTTCTGAAGAGGTATGTTGTTCAAATCTGAGGCTCTCCCAGGGCTGCAAGGCATGTCTGGGAGGCACTGGCTCCATAGGACCACTCCATTCTGTGGAAGCACTTGCTGACTTGCTGGTAATGTTCTGTGGCTGGAATTTAAGCCTTGCCAAGGGCTGGCAAAGGTATTTTGGAGGCAGCAGCTGCACAAAAATGCCCTCATTACCAGCAGTGTTCTCTGAGAAGCTATGCTGAGCTTGAGCATTTGTCAATGATTGGGGAAAATGTTGGGGGAGCAGTGGCTCCACTGAAATGACTGTCTCAGCATCCTGTGAACCTGAGAACACATTTTGTTCAACTTTTGGGTTCATCAAGGGCTGGGAAAAAACTTTAGAATGTAGCGGCACCATAGAATTTCTCTCCTTAACAGCTGTGTTCTCTGGAAATGAGGAAACTTTTTGCTTGAGTTTAGGGCTCAAACATGGTTGGAAACGGTGTCTCATAGGTTGTGGCTCCACAGAAATGCTCCCCTTAGCTTCAGGGCTCTCTGGACCTGCAGAGATTTCTTGCTCAGCTGTTGGTTTCATGAGGAGCTGAGAATGATGTCTTGGAGGCTGTAGCTCCATAGAAGTGATCCCTTCAACAGCAGTAATTTCTGGACCTGAGGAGACTGGTTGCTCAACTTTATGCCTCATTTGGCGCTTAGGAGTCATTCTGGGAGGCAGTGGCTTCATAGAAATGCCCCACTCAAGAGCAGCACTCTCCAGACCTGCAGAGTCTTGCTGCTTGGATTTAGGGCTCACCCAGGGCTGGAAAGTATGCTTAGGAGGCATCAGCTCCCATTCTGCAGAAGCACTCATTGAACTTGAGGAGACTTGTTGCTGAACAAATGGCCTCACAAAGGGCTGAGAAAAGTGTCTTGGAGGAATCTGCTCCACAGAAACACCCCACATCCCTGGTGTGTTCTTTGAAACTGAGGAAACTTCTTGTTGGTCTTCAGGCTTCTCCAAGGCCAGGGAAGAGTGTCTAGAAGACAGATCTTCTTCAGAGCTGCTCCAATCATCAGCACTATTGTACTTTTCAACATAACTATTTGATTCTGTGAACACTTCATCTTCAGTCTCTCCCAAAGACTGGGAAGCAGATTTGGGAGCCAGCTGCTCATGAGAGCTGTTCAGTTCTTCTTGGTCATCTTCAAGCTTCCCCAAGGACTTGAAAGAGTGTCTGGGAGCCAGCTGCTGCTCAGAACCACTGCCCTCCTCTGAAGCACTCTCTGAATCTGAGAATACTTCTTCAGATTTGGTCTCCACCGAGGACTGGGAAAAGCTTCTGAGAGATAGCCTCTCTGCAGAAATGCTTCCCTCTGCAAAGACACTTCCTATATCTGAAATGCTTGCTGTAAAGTTCTGGAGAACATTTCCAGGAGGGCTTTCTTTGCAGATGCTTGGGATATCTCTAGATGACTCCATTTTAAATTGGACATTTTCCTCTGAATGAAAACTGGAAGTGTCTTCCTCTTCTAACTCAATATGAGAAGGATCCATAAGCAGCTGAGCCTCCACTGCCATTGAGAACATGATATCTTCTTGGGTTGTAAAAGGGCTTTCCACCACTGGTAAAAGACAAGCTCTGGCTTCTGTCTTCTCAGCTCCAGAAGCCCCACCTTCATGATATGGTGATAGACCACTAACTATAGACTCTTTTGTGTCTTCAGGTATGGGATGTGATGCTGATGCTTCTCTGACTTCAAAATCTAAACTAGTCTTTCTCCATTCCATGTCATTTTTATCTGAAAGCAACTTCTGAGGAGTAGTAGTTTCTACTTGTGGAGGTATGGGCTCCTGCATGACTTGTTCCTCCAAGGACAGGTGCCAGAAAAGGCTATCCCTGGCAGTGTTATCAGTAGGTGTGGAATCAGCTGTATCACCTAAGCTAAGCACTGGACTGGACTGTATAGAGCTCCTTTCTCTGGGTTCACACTCATTATTTTCTGAAGCACTTGATCCTTTTCTTCCACATTGTCTTCCACATGCTGCCGACCACAAGTAGCCCTGACTTCCAGCAGCATCTGTTTTTGCAGACTGATCTGTTGTCTTACCATAAATTACAATTTTGTTGTTCTGTTCCTGACTTGAGGGACCTGTACCAAAGAGAAATAATTCATAAAAGAAAAGTCTGCATTGAGTGACATCAGAAACATAGCAGAGAGAAAGACGTCCCCACATCTCCCCCATTGAAACAACAAAAGCTGAATATTTAAAGCTGAACATCTAAAACTCAACAACAACAAAAAAAAAAAACAGGCAAAGTGCACACCAACACATATGAGCGGGGGATCTGCGCCTAAGAGCTAACCCAGGTCAGAACACCTGGTGTTGGGAGGTGGACTGGAAGAAACAAAGAAGCTGCCTCTTGCAGCTGCCAGAGCTCCCTACAGGAGGAGGAGGGAGGGAGAAGGTGCAGCGACTTCCCTGAACAGCTCTGCCTGGGATAGCTGTGAGTGCCACTGTGGCTTGCAGCAGTGCCCAGGTATTAGGGCAGAAAGCAGAGAAGTGGGGACAGCAGACAAGCAGGAATGGCAGAGAATAACAGTTGATTATTACCAGACAGATTGCAAAATGCAAGGCTGAGCTGCAGCCCCCATTCCTCAAAACAGAGGGTCCCTCCACCCATATCCTCAGAGAACAAATACTGTAGAGCCCCAGGGGAATCTGAGGAAACACTACCAATACTGTTGATAACATGGACAAGCACTGAGACTGAGGGTAACAAGTGTGACAGAACATCTATAAGGAATAAAAAGGCATTATTAAGACTTTATATAATGCCAAATGCTGGAAACCAAGAGAAAAACACCTTTTTATAAAACAGGCTTAAGAGAGACATACATATAATAAATATTGTTTCTGGAAAAAAAAAGCAGAATACACTTCCATTAATGCCCAGGTGAAGAAATAGTCCATTAAACACTAGGAACAAGCAAGGTGACAAAGCATCTCCGAAAAAAAAGAGAAAAATCTCCAGAAAATAAGCTTATAAACAGAGAAATATGTGACTTAAATGACAGAGAATTCAGAATGGTACTTCTGGAAAACCTCAATGAGATCCCAAATGATTCATATCAACAATTTCAGGAATTGAAAAAACAACTACATGAGCAGAGCAAGGAGATTGAAACACTCAAAAAGAATAGAATAAATCTTCTGGAGATAAAAAATACACTACAAGAGTTAAAAATGAAATAGCAAGTTTGGGAAATAGAGTAAAACAAATGGAGGAAAGAATCATTGATGTCGGAGACAGAAATCTAGAAAGAAATCAGAAGGAAGAAGAGAGAAACCAAAGAATGAAAAATAATGAAACAGAAATTCAAGAACTAGCCGATACCATCAGGAGAGGAAATATAAGAATAAAGGACATTATTGAAGGTAAGTAAAAGGAACAGGGACTAGCATTTTCAGACAAATAATAGACAAGAATTTCCCAAATCAAAGGAATGAGCTAGAGCTTGGAATTCAAGAAGTCAACAAAACACCCAATTATCTCAACCTAATGCCTTCACCAAGACACATTGTATTAAAGTTATCACAAATTAATGTCAAAAACAGAATACTCAGGGCAGCCACGGAGAAGAAAATGGTAATTTATAAAGGAAAACCCATTAGATTAACAGTGGACTTCGCAGTACAAACTTTACAAGCTGAAAAGAGTGGAATCAAATATTCAAACTATTAAGTGAAAGGAACTACCAGCCTAGAATAATGTATCCAGCTAAGCTCTCCTTTAGATATGAAGGAGAAATAAAGACCTTTTCAGACATACAAAAATTAAAGGAATTCTCCATTACGAGGCCTGCACTATAGGAAATACTGAAAAGGGTCAGCTCAGCTAAAACAAAATGACAAAAAAAATACATAATTAGGAGTGAGGTGACTAGCAGGCAGACAGAAACAGAGGAGTGCAACCTTTACTAAGAAGAGGGCATTATAAGCTTAAACAATAAGAAGAGTTTTGCTATAGCAAGATAGTAATGAACGTTCAGCATACATAGGGACAAATTGAGATAACAATTACTGAAAACGGGAGAATCGAAATTCCAAATTTGCAAAGGGGAATGGAGATAAGACACGAGCAAAAGAAAGTGGACGACTGTGTATATATATATATATATATATATATATATATATATATACACACACACACACATACATACATATATACACACACACACACACACACATAACTATCCTTTACATATTCAAAATGGTAACTACACGCCAAAGATTCAGAACTGAAGTAGATAACATAAAACAAGAAGAACCAGAGGGAAAACCCACAAAAGCCAACCAAAATAAACAAAACAGAAACACAAGGACAAAGAAGCAATGGAAACACTAAGCTACCAGAAATAAAAGAAAAAATGACTTTAAGAAGACCTCATATTTCAATAATCACCTTAAATGTAAATGGACTGAAATAACCAATAAAAAAGGCACGGAGTTGCAGAATGGATCAAAAAACAAAACTCAACCATATTCTGTCTCCAGGAGACACATCTCAGCTCCAAAGACAAATATAGACTCAAAGTAAAATGGTGTAAAATAATATTTCAAGTAAATAGCATTCACAGAAAAGCAGGAGTAGTGGCACTAATATCAGATGAAATTGACTTCAAAATAAAAAAGGTAAAGAAAGATACTGAGGGACACTTCATAATGATAAAGGGAATCATGCACCAAGAACACATAACACTCATTAGTATCTATACTCCCAATCAGGAGCCCCAAAATATAGAAAGCAATTACTAACAGAACTAAAGGGAGAAACAGACCAAAACACTATCATAGTAGGGGATCTAAATACCCTACTGTTGGATATGGACAGATCAACCAAACAAAAAATCAATAAGGAAATAACATTCTTAAATGACACATTAGACCAACTGGACATTATTGACATTAACAGAGCCTTCCATCCCTAAACAGCTGCTTATACATTCTTCTCTAGTGCACATGGAACATTCTCAAGAATCGACCACATACTGGGACACAGAGATAGCCTTGACAAATATAAAAGGATTGAAATTATACCAACCATATTCTCTGATCATAATGCTTTGAAACTGGAGATCAATGGTAAAAAGAAAGCGGAAAGAACCACAAATATATGGATATTAAACAACATACTATTGAAGAATAACTAGGTCAGAAAAGAAATAAAAAATAGAGATCAAGAAATACATACAAACGAATGATAATGATAGGGCAACATATCAAAACTTTTGGGACACAACAAGAGTGATCATAAGAGGAAAGTTCATAGCATTACAGGCCTATCTCCAAAAATTAGAACGAGTGCAAACAGTAACCTAACACTTCATCTTAGAAAACTAGAAAAAGAAGAACAAATGAAGCCTAAATTCAGCAGAAGGAAAGAAAGGATCAAAATTGGAGCAGAAATAAATGAAATTCAAAACAAAACAAAAAAAAACAATAGAAAAAATAAATACAACAAAGACCTGGTTCCTTGAGAATGTTAATAAAATTGACAAACCCTTGGCTAAACACACTAAACAAAAGGAGAAAGGACACAAATAAAATCAGGGATGACAGAGGGGAAATTATGTCAGACACTGCAGACATACAAAGGATCATACAAAAATACTATAAAAAAGTATATAATACTAAATTTAATAACCTAGAAGAAATGGACCAGTACTTAGAAAAATTCAACATTCTTAGACTGAATCAAGAAGAACTGTAAAATCTAAATAGACTAATCAGCAGTATGGAAATTAAAACAATCATCATAATCCTACCAAAAAGTAAAAGTCCAGACCAGATGGCTTCACCAGTGAATTCTACCAAACATTCAAAGAAGATTTAATACCTATTCTCTTCAAACTCTTCCAAAAAATCCAGGAAGAGGCCATACTTCCCAACTCATTTTATGAACCCAATATTACCCTGATCTCAAAACCTGGTAAAGATAACACAAAGAAAGAAAACTACAGACAAATACCTTTCATGAACACAGATGCAAAAGTCCTAAATAAGATACCAGCAACTGAATACAGCAACATATTAAAAAGATTATACACCACAATCAAGTGGGCTTCATCCCAGAGGCACAGGGATGGTTTGACATATGCAAATCAACTAATGAGATACACTACATAAACAATTTTTTTAAAAAGTATCAGATGATCATATCAATAAATGCAGAAAAAGCCTTCAACAAGATACAGCATCCATTTATGAGCAAAACACTTAAAAAAATCGGTATAGAAGGAAAGTACCTTAACATAATAAAGCCCATGTATGACAAACCCTCAGCCAACATTATACTTAATGGTAAAGAACTAAACACTTTCCTTCTAAGATCAGGAATGAGGCAAGGCTGTCCACTATCACCACTGTTATTCAACATAACACTGGAGGTCCTAGTGAGTGCAATCAGGCAAAAGAAAGACATAAAAGGCATCAAAATAGAAAACGAAGAAGTCAAACTGTCACTATTTGTAGATAACATGATTCTCTCTTTAGAAAACCCTAAGGACTCCACAAGAACACTACTAGAAACTATATGTAAATCCAATAAAGTCTCTGGATACAAAATCGATGTTCAAAAATTCATAGCTTTCCTATACTCTAATAATGAAGTGTCAGAAAAAGAAGTGGAAAAAAATATTTCCTTTTGCAATTGCAGCAAAAAGAATAAAATACCTAGGAATAAATTTAACAAAACAAGTGATAGACCTATATAATGAAAACTATAAGACCCTATTAAAAGAAATAGAAGAACATACAAAGAAATGGAAAGATATTCCATGTTCTTGGATTGGAAGAATCAACATAGTTA
>CM053505.1:71122896-71292790 GCA_028627145.1 Eidolon dupreanum
AGGATATACAAATACCCAAAAAATATATGGAAAGATGCTCAACATTGCTAGCTATTAAGGAAATGCAAATGAAAACCACAATGAAATACCATCTCACACCTGTTAGAATAGTTATAATCAACAGGACAAGTAATAAAAAATGTTAGAGAGGATGCAGAGAAAAAGGAACCTTTATACACACTGCTGGTGGGACTGCAAATTGGTACAGCCACTATGGAAAACAGTATGGAGTTTCCTCAAAAAACTAAGAATTGATCTACCATATGATCTAGCAATCCCTCTACTGGGTATTTACCCAAAAGGCTTGAAAACCCATATCTGAAAAGTTATTTGCACACCGATGTTCATAGCAGCATTATTCACAGTGGTCAGAACATGGAAGCAACCGAAGTGTCCTATGATAGACGATTGTCTAAATAAGCTGTGGTTCATATATACAATGAAATATTACTCAGTCATAAGAAGAGATGAAATACTGCCATTTGTGACAACATTGATAGACCTCGAGATAATCATGCTAAGTGAAATAAGTCAGACAGAAAAAGTTGAAAATCAAGTGGGATATAAACCTAAAAGCAACAAATGAACAGGACAAACAGAGACTCAGGGACATGGACAATAGACTAGTGGTTACCAGAGGGTAAGGTGTGGGGGAGGAGGAAAGAGGTAGACACAGTAAAGGGGGTCAAATATAGGGAGGTAGTGGGAGGGTGAAGTGGGTAAAGGGGATCAAATATATGGTACATGAAGGAAACTGGACTTTGGGTGGTAAACACAATAGAATATACAGAGGTCAAATGATAATGTACACTTGAAAATTATATAATTGTATTAAATAACCAATGTCACCCCAATGAACTTAATTTCAAATAAATAAATAAATAAATAAATAAATAAATAAATAAATGAATGAATGAATGAATGAATGCTTGGAGTTCTCTCAAATGAATGGAACAGTGCTGCAATTTGAACTTGTGGGTCTTACCTGATTAATAATTAAAAGAATCCTGGTCTGGGCTCTGGTCGAATATGCTCTATGCAGAGGGTTGAGTTACTTTCCAGTTGTTAAGACAATAAGCAGTTTCTGGGAGTTTAGGTCACTCTTTCTGCTTTCTTCAGTCCCTTTTATGTAAGTTCTATATGCATAGGACATCCCACCCACTAGATGCAAGTTTGCTCACCTCTTAGTGGGTGTCAAGCCTGGGACAGTGCTCTTGACTTTACCATGGATCCCCCAAACCATACCACTTCCCTAGGTGCAGTTTGCAAAGCTTGGAACTCATATTTTATTATATATAGTAGTTTATTCCCAGGCCTCTTGAAGGACTTACAGTTGCTTGAAGGTTTTTCTTTTGATTCTGGGGGTTTAAAATCATCTTGTGCGGAGCACCTGAAGAATCCAAATAGCCCTGGGTGGTTTCTGGGGTGCTGAAACCAATGGGCAGCTGGGTGCAGCTGGGAGAGGTCAGCATGGCAAATGTGGTCAAGGGCTGTGAGTGACCAGGTCCAGATGAGGGCTCCGAGGAGCTCTGGAGAAAGTGGTAGAAAAGAAACAAGTCAACTCTGTATGCTATCACTAGTCTCTAAAGTTGGATATTCCTCTGGTGAAGAATTCCTAAAGCAGAAATACCTCGTGAACTACTGTCCCTTTTTCCTACAGCAATATTGACCCCTCAGGGGTTATTAGTGGCAAGATGCACACTTTCTGCTTGTTCCCTTGCAAGTGAAAACAAGAAACAAGAAGTTCTGGTTGCTCCCCTGTTTCAAAAGCATTCAAGGGCTCCCCTTAGCCCTCAGGATAGGAACCCAACCATTTAATGAAGTTTACAAGGTCAGAGGATTTGCATGTTCTCTTGTCCTATACCCCTATTTAATTAACAAAAGGGGCTGATTGGTGTGAGAGGCACAATCTGTGTCAGTAAAATTCGTCAGGGCTCTGGGATTTCTCCATAGGAGGGCTTGGTAGAGGGAAGAAAACCAGGCTGGAGGAGGGCTTGTCTGTAAGCTAAGTTTGCGTAGATAGCATACTACTTTTACTTATAGTTATTGTCCATCGGTACGAGGCTGATGGGAGCACCCTGAGGAACCGAGTCTTCACACCCCAACGGGGTGGGGATGGAGCCTGTCACTTTACCCTCATCATGGCTGGCCTCTACCTCTCCAAACTATCTTGTCCTGGGGCTCCTAGTTGGGTTCCTCTGTAGGGACTTTAAAATAGTCTCCTCTGGGCTTCTTGGCATAGCATTTTTCATTCCTCAAAGAGACACCCTAGAGCACCTCTCATTCCTAAGAATCTCTAGATATTTGTGTTAGCGCAAGTCCATTTGAAGGCCAGGTGATGAACCATCTCTCTTCTGACACCAGTGGCAAATGATGAAATTTAGCAGGTGGACAGAATTTCCATTTGTATTTACTCACTAGTTCTTTCCAAACTAGCTCTACACAGCACCAAGGACCTCCTTTGGTATTTGCAGCTTTCACATCCCTTCACATTTCACAACACCACTGTATATTGATCCAGTGATAAACTTCGCTACGATCTTAGTTCCAAACATGGTTCTTTTATGGCCTGTGATTCCATTGCCTGGGAACTTAACGCAGTGCTAATGGGTCAGGCTGATGATACACACCCAGCTCAACATTCTGTTTTTGATTCTAGGAAAAGGGGGAGGAATGTACAGTTGTTTTTTGTGGGGTCAATCACACAAAATTAGAAGTGGTCCCAAACCTTTCTTAACTTCTTTATGCAGCTGTCATCCGTTAATTTATCTAACACCTCTTCCTGGTACTATATATTTGCCTTGTGTTATCTCTTGGAATTATGAATTTAATACTCAGTGTACAGAGTAATGTCTCTTGTTTTATTTTTCTAAAATTTTTTCATGCTTCAGGGAGGTCTTGTAATTCTGGTCTTTTGGAACTGGATGACAATATCTACATTTCTTCTAACCTCATATGATGTCTCTCCATTGCCTCTCTGACCATGCCTCTTACCACTTTCTGCTCCAGATACACTACTGCTTTGCTTTTCCTGAAACATTCCATGCATGTTTTTCCCTTGAGGCATTTGTACTTGCTGTTTCCCCTGCCAAGCATGCTCTTCCTTCATGTCTGTGTCCCTCACTTCCTTCAGTTCTTGATACAAAAGCCACCTTCTAGCGACACCTTGCTGGCTGACCTATTTAAAAATTTAGCTCTCTACCCTGACACTTCGTAATCCTAATATCCTGTGTTATTTTTTTCTCCTTGGCACTTTTATGACTGCCTATCATATTGTATACTTTACTTATTTATCTTGTTTATTATCCATATCCCCCACTATAAATATAAACTGTTTTATTTACTACTGTATCTCTAACGCCTAGAACCGTGTTTGGTCCATAGCAGTTACTCAATAAATGTTTGTTGAACTAGTGAATTAATTATGTTACAACTTACACTAGATGTTGCCTTTCTGGGAATTTGTCAGAGAAAGCTCATCTCTGTTCTCTGTATCATTTTAATTATTCTGAGACCTCATTAGCTCCAGCCAAAAGTAAATGCAAAAAGTAAAGGAGGTTTGTGGATCTAGAACCGTAAAAGGACACCATACAACTTGCTTTGCTTAAAAACTAACTTACGATGCCTAGACAGCAAGTACATACCCATTTAATCAAGAAACATTTTTAATTCAGTTGGCATCCCAAACCATCAAGCACTATCCCAACCAGAGTATGACACTCAAGTTCTGGCATGAAATTCAAAATGGTGCTAAGAAGATCTCTGTTGTTGTGTTTAGATTACGTTGTATGGGTATAGAGGATATATATTGTTTTACAACTTCCCTGAAACTCACTAGTAAATTAAATAAACTATTCAAATAAACTCTCTGGATCTTTGAGCAGTGTTTCTCAAAATATGATCTAGGAACTCCCCGTCCCCCCACCCATAACATCAGAATCACATGGAGTATGTATTGAAAAAGCACATTCAAGTAGCTATCAAGACCTGATGAATAAGACTATCAGGGGAGGGGCTTTAATATAAGCTTCACAGGCTCTTCAAGTGAGTCTTCTGGGAGACACTGCCTAGTCCTTTGGCATGAAGAGAAAGCCTCCCATTTTCAAATAGAAGCACAGCAAGTTCCTAAATAACCATAGAATAGGAGCCAGCAATATTTAGATCTCCTCTGGGGCTCTTTTGAAGGCCCATCTTTTCCCTTCAGCCATATAGGTTAGGAGAAACCTAGAAAAGTTACCATAGGAGCCAACTACAGGATTTTATGAGCCACCCAAGAAAAGCAAACCAAATTCCTTTCTGGCACATTTCTGAAAGAAAGAGTAAGGGAAGGAAATTGGACTTCTTTCTCTATTTTTCCTTCCCCATCCTTTCTGCAACACCACTCCTCGCCCGCCCCCCCGAACTCTGAGAACCAACATATGCTCTCTATACCCAATTTATTTTCCTGTGTTTTAGAGGGAGGTTAGCACAGACAGCTTCTGATTAACAGCTGGAGTTAAATGAGCTTCTTTTGCCTCAACATCTGGGAGATGCGCCATGCCTGGCAGCTACTAATCTAGAATCTTTCTGGGGGAGGAATCTGGGTCAAGCCTTGGGCCAGGGAATGAGATCCTCAGCACTGGTTGATAAAGGTGCTTTACACTCCTTTGCTGTTAGTTGGGATAAGGGCTGCTTGTTGGAAAATTAAAACACATTTCAGATTTTTTCCCTTTTTGTCAAATTTATAGACCCAGTGAAAAATAGTTCAGTCAACAATATATTCTTTTGGTCACCCTTTTGATGGTTTCTTTGTCTGTTATATGATGCTAGGGTTTCCCCCTTTTCCATTAATTGTTGATAAGAATCACTTGAGTGGGGATAGTGAGAGCAGTTTAACTGCATCTTGGAAAAAAGGAAAACCCTGATTGTTATGTCTTAAATAAGGGCATTAACTGGTAGCTATTTAGGCCCAGATTTCATCAAACGTTTGACCTGAAGAGCCATTACTCTGGGGAAAAACCCACTCTGAAACTGTCTGGAGGGTTTGACACAGGATGCTGGGGAGCTGGATTCTGTGAAAGCCATTCAGCTGAAGGCTCGAAAGGCAAATACTCCTTGGAACATCTCCAAAAGAAGCAAACAGCAGCTCTTGGTGGGAAAACTGGTTCTCAGTGGGAGGCTTCTCTATCAAAATATACTGGCACAGGGTATGAGATCTGATATTGGCTCTTAGGGTTTTAATTTCCCGGGTGTGTCAATGTGGCTTCTGTGCCCATTCCTGTGCTGCTTCACTGAGAATTTTTGTTTTATAAAAACTGTTGTGGCCACCATTTTGCCAAGCTGAAAGTTCTAAGAGATGGAATTTCACATGTTTCCTGCAGCTCCCTTTCCATCACAATCTCTTCAATTTCTTAACTAGTATAGAGAATAAGAATATGAACTTCAGAATTTAATAGGCCTGAATTTGAAGTCCTAGCTATGCCATTTATTAGCTGTTTGACTTGGGGCAAGTTACCTAACCTCTTTAAGCCCCAGTGTCTATGTCTCTAAAATAGAGATAATAATATACACTTTAGTGTATTGTTTAAAGATTAAATGAAATGGTACATGGTAAGTGCCATTCACATAAGAAAGTCTCAGTAAGTGTTAGCTGCTGTTGCTATTGCTGGGCATTGGTTATACAAATTTAGAGAGCTGCTAAAGTCCACCTTGTTTGGTGAAAAGAAAAGCGGTATGGATTTATGCAGAAATCCTGGGTTTGAGTCCCAGCTCTATCTCTGATTGGCTCTGTGTCTTGGCCAAGTTATTTCACCTTTCTGAACTCAGTTTTGTTATCTAAAATGAGAACAATAGTATCTTTCCTATCTGTCTTACAGAGTTATTGAGAAAATCAAATGCATCTATATATGCAAAATTACTTTGTAGCTACAGATCTATGCAACAATAGAGAGGGGCATTATGATCTTCTTTGATGTATCAGAGGATTTTTAAAAATATTGCTCTGGTCTTCAGAGACCTATTTGTAAATAATAATGGTGATTTCTAGAGTAGGTCATCGGGGTAAAGCAAGAGACATGATGAGACAACTTTGAAGCAATTTAAATGAACTCTTCATTAGCCAATACAACAGAATAATTGGCAGCTTATTAACTCCCACTATGTTAAATAGCAACATGTATTCTGTAGTGGAACTAAAGTTTAGGCATTTAATCAGCTCAAACTTTAAACACTAAAAAGCTGACATACCCTTTTCTCGAGAGTGAAAACTGGCTGGGTTGTATATGCATGACTTCTTTTCTGCACAATTATTTTTTCCCCATGAAAAGCAATACTGAAGAAAAATAGTTCACAGACTCATTAGAGAAGACAGATGAAAATGAGCCAGGTTGGGAAGGTGGCAGGGGTGAGGGAAGTATTAATTAGGAGGATCCTCTGGTCCAAGGCTAGAGATGCTCCATGGGGTGGATTAGTCAGATCCTGCTAAATCAGACTGCCTGCTGGGGAGCCTTGGGCTTTTGTCTCTGTGTGGTGAAAGCTGAGGCCAAGTGGAGAGTCACAGTGACTCATTATGGCACATATGCTATACAGATACATGCTCATCCTCACTTCTCATCTCACCTACACTCCAAAAAACTGAGCCGGGGAGGGGTGCGAGACCCAAAGAAGATCAATCAGGGAAGAAACAACAAGCTTTGGTAACTAGAACTGAAAGAGAAAAAGCACTCAACTCTTCACCCAAGGAAATGTGGAAGGCCATAGGCTGAAACAATAAGGGTTTAAGTAGTCCTTCCTATTCTTTCTTGGGGTACTTGAAGAAGAAAGTAAACCTAGGGTAAAAAGTCTATTGGGTCCTTGAGAGAAGAGATATGTTTTTCCCTGCTACCAGTAAGAGACAGCAGCTCAGAGAAGAAAGAATAAGAGAGCAAATTTGGAAAGACTCCTCTGAAATGGCAGAGATTTAGTCATCTTTTAGTCTGATTTTCTATGTGGATGATTTTGTTTACTGCCTAGCTCCCTAGTTGATACTCAGTAAGAAGGCAGTAGGAGCTGGGTTTGTGGGGAAGCTTTGGGGTTATAAGAGTTGGGGGCCATAATTTATGAAGATCTTGGAGAAGTAGCCAAGCCAGCACATCTAGTTATGATGGTGATTACAGCTGCTTTTTGAGGGATGTTGCTGCTGATGCTATTGCTGCTGTTGCTGCCACCTGCCCACCTTGTGCTCACTAATAAACCAGTAAACTATAAACCAGGAAGCATGGTAGAAATAGCTAAGAAACTCTCATACCTAGGGTTGGTTCGACTGTACCACCAAAGACTAGACTTTCTGCCTGCCAGCTCAACATTTAACCTGTAGCAAACTGACTCAACTCTTGGATATACTAATAGAAAGATTTTTATATTCAAGCAGGACAACTTTTTAGACTGATGTTTAGAAATGTTGACTATAAATAATTTAACTGTATTCATTAACCTCTAAAACACATAGTTAGCCTATTCAAATTAATATAAAGAGAATACTACATGTCTTAAAATGTTATCTAATTTTCTTAATTGTAATCCCCAAGGTAGCCACTAAGACACTAATTTAAAAATATATAAAGAAGGAAATGAGAAAGAAATGAAATTGGTATACTAAAATAAAATCAAATTTGAAAGAAGGTAGTAATGGAGGAACTAAGGAACAAAAAATATACAAAATATACAGGGGAAAAAAAGAGCAAAATGGAAGAAGTAAGTTTTTCCTAGTAGTAATTATTATGAATGTAAATTAAACTCTCCAATCAAAAGGCAGAAATTGACAAGATAAATTTGAAAAACATGATCCTTTTATATACTATTTACAAGAGATTTGTTTTAGATCCGAAGACATAAAGAGGTTAAAAGTGAAAGGATGATGAAAGATGTTCTGAGCAAATAATAACCAAGAGCCCAGGCGGCTATATTAATATCAAACAAAATAGAATTTAAGTCAAAATTGTTATGAGACAAAGAGGGACATTATACATTGATAAAGTGTCAATAAATCAGGAAGACAGAACAATCACAAACACATACACATGAAACAACAGACTTAGCAAATACATGAAGCAAATGTTGACAGAATCAAAGGAAGAAATAGATAGTTCTACAATAATAGAGACTTCAGTATCTCACTTTCAATAATGAATAAACAACTAGACAGAAGATCAGTAAAGAAATAGAAGTCTAGAAACAATACTATAGACTAGGTTTTAAATATATATATATATATATATATATATATATATATATATATATATAACATTTCTCCTGGATAGACCATATTTTAAGCCATGAAATAAGTCTTAATAAAATTTAAAAGATTGAAACCATATTAAGTATCTTCTCTGACCATAGTGGAGATAAAGATATCACAAAAAAGAACACTATAGACCTATATCCCTTATGAATACACATGCAAAAATACCAGCAAACCAAATCCAACAGCATAGTAAGGCAATTATACATCATGACTAATTGGAAATTATCCCAGGATTGCAAGGAGGTTCAAAACATGAAATCACTCAATGTAATATACCATATTAATAGAATGAAAAAAAATAACATCATCTCAATTGATTTGACAAAATCCAAAATTTTTTCAATGCTAAAAACACCTAACAAACTAGGAATAGAAAGAATATATGAAAAACCCATAGCTAACATACTTAATGGTAAAAAACTGAAAGTGTTCCCCCTAAGATCAGGAACAAGACAAGGATGTCTGTTTTTGCCACTTTTATTCAACATTCTACTGAAAGTTCTAATTAGAATAATTAGGCAGGAAAAAGAAACAAAGTACATACAAATTGGAAAAAAGTAAAACTATATTTACAAATTACATGATCTTAAATACAAAAATATATATACATATAGATATAGTTATAGTCAATATAGTTGTAACGAATGATCAGATGGGGAATACACAGAGAAATGGAAACTATAAAAAAAGAAGCCAAATAGAAATTCCCAGAACTTAAAATTATAATGTCTAGGGGGTAAAAAAATCCCAAATAGGTTTTGCATGCTCATGAAAACAGAAGAAAATAACAAGTCAATTTGTATAGAGAAGTCAATTAAAAAAACATAATGTGAAGAAAAGAAATGAAAGATTAACAAATAAAAAAAGAAAATTCTAAGAATCCCTATAAATTTATTAGAGCTAATAAATGAATTAGAGGTGAAAATACAAGATCAACACACAAAAATCAGTTGTATTTCTATACACTGGAAATGAACAATCCCAAAAGGTAATTAAGAAAACATTTCCATTTACAATAGTATCAAAAAGAATAAAATACTTAGAAACAAATTTAACCAAAGAGGTGAAAGTCTTGTACACTATAGACTATAAAACGTTGTAAAAGAAATTAAAGACCTATATAAATGAAAAGTCATCCTGTGTTCATGGATTGAAAGACCTAATCTTCCAACAGCAATATTCCCCAAAGTGATCTACAAATTCAAGGCAATCCCTATCAAAATTCCAATGTGCCTTTTTGAAGATATCGAAAAACTGATTGTAAAACTCATGCAGAATCGCAAGAGATCTCAAATAGCTTAAACAATCTTGAAAAAAAAGAACAAAATTAGAGGACTCACACTTCCTGATTTCAAAACTTATGACAAAGCTATAATAATTAGAACAGTGTAGTACTGACATAAGGATAGGTATATAGATCAATGGAAGAGAACTGAGAGTGCAGAAATAAACCCATTCATCTATGGTTAATTGACTTGCAACAAAGGTGGCAAGACCATTAAGTGGAGGACAGAATAGTGTTTTCAATGCATGGTTCTGGGACAACTGGATAACCATATGCAAAAGAATAAAGTTAGACCCTTAACTCACACCATATATAAAAATTAACTCAAAATGGAATGAAGACCTAAATATAAGAGCTAAAACTCTTAGGAGAAAATATAGGGATAAATTTTCATGATCTTAGATGTGGCAATGGTTTCTTAGATATAACACCAAAAGCAGAAGTACCAAAAGAAAAAAAATCAATAAATTGAGCTTTATCAAAATGTTTAAAATTTTGACCAATTTTTTCTCTTGATAGAGTAAAAGACAACTCATAGAACAGGAGGAAACATTTGCAAAGCATATATCTGATAAGTGTCTAGTATCCAGAATATATAAAGAACTCTTACAACTCAACAACAGCAAAAAAGAAAAAGAAAAAAATAAAATAAAAATGAGCAAAGGACTGGAATAGACATTTCTCTAAAGAAGATATACAAATGTCCAATAAGCACATGAAAAAGTGCTAAACATCATTAGTCACTAGAGAAATGAAAACCAAAACCACAATGAGATACATAACTTTACGCCCACTAGAATGACTTTTTTTTTTTAAAGGAAAATAACAAGCATTGACCAGCATGTTAGAGATATTGTAACCCTCATACATAGCTAGTGGGAATGTAAAGTGGTATATCTGCTGGGAAAAATAGTTTAATGGTTTCTCAAAATGTTAAACATAGAATTACCATATGACCCAGCAATTCCACTCCTAGGTACATATCCAAAATTATTGAAAACAGGTGTTCAAACAGAAACTTATACATTAATGTTCATAGCAGCACTACTTACAATAACCAATAGGTGGCTAGGACCCAGATGTCCATCAGTAGATGATGAATAGCTAAACAAAATATGGTATATCCATACAATGGAGCATTATTCAGTCATAAAAGGTACTGAAGTACTAATACAGGCTACAGCATGGATGAACCTTAAAAACATTATGCTAAGTGAAAGAAGCCAGACACAAAAAGACACATATTGTATGATTGCATTTATATGAAGTATCCAGAATAGATGAATCCAGAGACAAAACATATTAGTGGTTGCCAAGGGCTGAGAGAAGGGAGGAATAATGATTGACTGCTTAATATGTATAGGGCTTCCATTCTGGAGAAGCAAAACTATTTTGGAACTAGATAGTGGTGATGGTTGCACAATATTGCAAATGTACTTAAAGCTGCTAAGTCATACACTTTTAACAGAATAAATTTTATGTTATATGTATTTTACCACAATAAAAAATATTATCTAATTCTACTTTCCACCAAATTCACTGTCTGGCCCAATTCAACTGATTTAGTGGTATTCTGCATAAAATATAGTCATAGCTTAAATCCATAAATCAGTGAGCATCCATCCCCCTATCGCCAGACTGTGCTTTACCTTTGGTTCTAAACTAATTGTTTTTTGTTGTTGTTGTTGACATATCTAACTGAAAGCTGCTTCCCTCTATAGAATCTTTCGACATCAAAACAGATTTTTGCTGACTAGACAACGATCTTCATTATAAATTGCCCGTCTGTTTACTTTTTAGTTCCCAAGGTTAATGGTTAGAAACTCCACTCTAAAAGCCCTCTCAAGTTTGATAACAACCAATTAAATTAACCACAGGTTAATTTGAGAATGGAAATGTTGATGTGGGCACAATCTATTAATATTCCAATTGTTGATGGATATCATTTGGTTGACAAACCTAGATGTATGAAATGCACATGAATGCCCTCCCTTGTATCAAATGATTTTTTCATATGGATATATGTCTCTCAAACAACACTACATGCTCTAACCTTTGATATTTTGACATTTGAAACTGTAGAGGTTTTACTTCCATAAAAATATCTATTGTTTTCTTCCTGAAATAACTGAAAACAGCTGTAAATTATTTTTTGTCCAAATACTGACTTCCATTGATTATAAATTAAAGACTGATTATTTGGCTTGTGGAATTGGACAGAAAATGTAAACCACCTTACAAATCAAAAGTCAAGCATGGTAGATCCTTTCTCAAGCATCTCCCTAGTATTGAAAAAAGAAAGCACAAAAAGAAATTTTGCCTCTGACCTGTGCCCCCCACCTACCCACAACCTTCCACTTAAGATGGGGCTAACACTAACCTTTTTCAACGTCAGGATATTCTGTGGTAAAAGCTTCTTTTGTGGGGTCTTAGGTGACTCATCATCATCAAAAGAAATTTCTTCAAAGTCCTTAGAAATTGTGTCAGATTTTATATAAAATGGGCTGATGCCTGGTTGGCATAGATGCAGTGGTGGGATCTGTCAAGGAGTATAGAAGGAAAAAGTTCAAATTTGTATGTTTTCCTTCAAATTACTGGTGTTCTCTTATTGCTTCACGGTTGAAGGACTAAGGACCCAAAATGAAAAAAAAACAAGCCAAAGAAAGAATCTTCTACCTCCCTGTCTTCACCTACTCAAATCCAAGACCAATAGCCTTGGCTCACACTGTGGGCACACTTTTGTCAATCCCCAAAGATAGAAACTTCAAAATGCTTATTTGATCAAAACCAGAATTCTGGTGTATATCCCTAATGATGCTCACTATAAATCTCATTTGAGTCGGATCTTTATTTTGATTTTGGGCCTGTCTTTGTACATCTAGTTCTTGTGGACATGAGTCTTCAGATTATGATCTGGGCTTGGTATCCAAACTAAAATCCTTGCTCCTATCATTTCAGGAACTATTTGGATTGGATCTTGACTGTGTTGGTTGTTTATCTTAATCCGTCATGACTGATTTTCTGGCATTTTTAGAAAATCTACAGAACTAGTCCTGGTTAGAACTCCTTTATTTGGTTTCCTAAGGGAATAAAGTTGAGCATTTGGGTTTTCCTATACTTTAGCAGACCAATTTAGTTGATTCCACTTTGATTTTCATGGCACATTTGAATTTGAAGCATTAGTCCCTGCCATGGGCCTTCTGATGTGGATCAATTATCTTTAACAAATACTGGCTAAGCATCTACAATGTGCCACACCCCATTCCAGGCACTGGGCCTACAGCAATGAACAAAACAAAATACTTGCTGTCATGGAGCTGACATGCTTGTTTCTGTCATAAGCTCTGCTCCTGCTCAGGACATATGGCCTTCAAACAAAGCAAAAGAAAAGTGGCCACAGTGAGCGTTTGCCAAGGTTCTGCTCTGGGAGTACTCCCAATCAGTGTCTAAGGTGCCCTTTTATTACTACCAGGCCCCACTGAGGGCTCTTGAGAAGATGCCTTTGGGATTAACCATCCCTAAGCCCAATTATAATAATAATAACTACAATAATGACAACCAACTTATACAAAGGTCTTGACTTTGTTTTAATATTTACTATTTCCTTCCTTTTGTTAGCTTTAGGATTAGTTTGTTCTCTTTCTAGGCCCTTAAGGTACAGAGTTTGATGATTGATTTGAGATCTTTCTCCCTGCCAGGCAGGGAGTGCTTTCAATAGATGTATTTCATTTGAATCTTACAACAATTCTTTGAAGCATTTGCTCTTGTGGTCTCCATTTTATAGATGAGGAAAACTAGGTTTGAGAGATGACATGACTGACCCTAATTCTTACAGTGGCAGAGCAAGCATTTGAAAGGTCTGCTTGCTTTTATAGTCCATGTTCTCAAACACTGTGCACTCCTGTCTCCTAACTGTAAGGGCCAGAAAGGGGATATTCCATACTCAAGTTTAGGAAGTTAAAGGGCAACAATCAGAAGAGGTGTGCCTTCTTCCTTCAGAAAGGCTGCAGAGGGAGAGTCATGCCTGTGAGAAGTAAAAAAAAAAACTGCTTCACAGTATCAGTTTCTTAAATTACTGAGTTCAGTTTGATTCAACAACAAGATGCTAATAATCTGCTATTATAGCTTATCTATTTATCCTCAAATAAAAACAAAATTTCTTGAAGAGTAATCTAGACACCCACATTCTTAACACTTCAGACAGGACATCAGGTAAAAATTTGGCAGGGGATAAAAACTGACTTGGTCTCAGGATTTCTAACAGAATTCTGTACCTTAATGTCCTCTCCCACAATCTCCCAGTTGTTGAGAATGTCACTTAATCCATTAAGAGTCCTGCCCCTTCAAGGGACCCAGCGATTGACCAATTTCATACTTGCCCAGCTTTTATGCAACATTGGATGTAAGTACCCTTGACTTAATACTATCAACTACCCTGTCATTTAGAGTTGTCACCTTGCCACTTAAGGTAAAAGTCAATCTGGTTGTTGATGACTCAGGTTCTTTTAACACTGTATGCTGTCTTCAGCCCTATTTCCAGGGGAAGAACTAAGGGAGAAGGCCAAAGGTATGAGATGTGGGCCCAAACCAGACATTTAAGAAAACTTGCCTTTGGGCTTTCTCCACCTCCTTCATGGTGAGGGGAAATGCCTCTAGAATTCTTCCCTTTAATTTTCACAAAAATCATCTTTTGAAAAAAATTGAATATATTTGCTATAAGAGTGTCTCTGTTTCTGGGACTGAGAGAGAAGAGAGAGAAGGAGAAACCCAACAAACACATTTCCCCTTTCCGAATATGAGAAATCACCCTATAGCACTTGGCCATGTAGACCTGGATTTTGCCACTGGGTGGCAAGGGTGTGTAGCTGTGAAGACAAGTGAAAGCTGGTGTAGATGTTTAAAACCGAAAACTGGAAAGTTCACAAAGTGACTTTTCCTGCTATAGTGTAAGAGGGCAACAGTTTGCTGACCTAGGGGCTGCTTTACAGCCATAAGATCAGCACCTTTGCTAACCATATCAGTGTTTGCTTCTTCACTCTTCATGGCTAGTGTACCTAGCAAAACTTTCACACACAGTATACAAACCAGAGTGAGAGATATGGGGTCTTAAGCAGCCATATCAGAAATAAACCCATTACCTTTTGTCAAATGAAAAATAATCAGCTCTCCAGTGGAGAAAGTTCTCTTCCTTGTGCGGCCTTCCTAGTTACAGGGGAATCCTTGGGTATAATCCCACCCACAATGTAAGAGAAGGAGGAAGGTAGCTGCTAGGGGTTATCTCCCTGGAAATATCTCCAGCTCCCCCTGGAGCATTTCTCAATCAAAGCTCCTGAAGAGTCTGACTTAGCAATGATTAGGATTCACTGGAGATGAGACTGTCCTATATACATGCTGCATTTTGAAGAGACTAAAAGGTGTAACCTTCTCCCTGATGAGGCAAGTACAAAGAAGTTAGACATCTTAAAAACCGCAGTAATAGAAAAACTGTGATTTTCGAAGTCAACACAACTGGATCAGATTTCCAGGTCTACCACTTACTATCTAGGTAAGTTTGAGCAATTTCTTTAACCTCTCTGAGTCTTTAGTCAATCCTCAGAAGTGACACTTTGAGGTAGATATTAATATTGTACCCATTGTAGATAAGAAAAAAAAAGTTCACAGAGGCTAAGCTATCAACTCAAAGTTATGGAGACAGTAAGTAGCAGAGTGAGAAATCAAGCATAGGTCTAACTGTCTGACTCAGCTGCCATACTTTGAACAATTCCACTCTATTACCTCAGTGATCTTGGAGTCTGCAATCCAGGTTCTACTTCTGGGCACATATCGGGACACAACTCCAAACACAGCTCCAGAAAAAGTTCTATGCACACTATCAGTTCTAGGCAGACTTCTGAAAACATGAGATGTCTGTGGAAGAAAGAAAAAATGTGGGATTGAAATGTCACTGTCATAGCACTTTAAAGCATTCTTGAGTGTGTCAAGAAAAGTGAATATGGTAATATCAGCCAACACTGTGTGTCAGGCACTAGGTAAACACACCATATATTTATATATTCTCTTATTTGATATTTACAACAGCCCTGTGAGTTTAGAATCAGCTGAGAAGTAGAGCCAAATTCCTCCCTCCTTTTTTTTTTGAGTGAGTAGGAATAGGGAATGGAAGAGGAGTAGTCCAATTAGGCACCGATATTTGAGTTCACTATTACCTGCTGAGATCTGCCCCTCTGGGGCTCTGGAGAGTGGCATGTTTTACTTGTTGATCTTTCAGGCTTAGGCTCAAACATGAAGATGCTGTCATGGGACAAGCATTTGTTACCCATGCTTCTTTTGATCCTAGAAAAGAAGGAAAAGGTCTTATAAAAGCAGCCCAAAAAACATAAGAACCAAAGATACATGTATATCTATAATATAGTCTACAAAAGACACCTCAGAAGGAGGGTGAGGATGCAGATGTGTAGACAAAAAAAGTTTTCCATGAGCTATTAAGTGAAAGAAATAAAGAATAGTATGATCCCATTTAATATATACATATTTATAGAATAATATCTAGAAGGATAGCCACCCAATTATTATTGATAGTTCACTCTAAGGAATGGCACTAAGGACTAAGGGGAACTTTCATTTTCTACTAAATGTACTTCTGTATAACTTTGATTTTTTAAATGTTTAACATATCTTTTTCATTTAATAGTTTTACTGAGATATGGTTTACATATCATAAATTCACCCATTTGAAGTGTACAATTCGGTGATGTCAGAAACATGACAGAGTAAGAGATGTCCCCAGATTTCTTTTCTTGAAAAAAAATAGGCTGAACAACTAAAACTCAACAAAAAACACCCAAACTGCACACTAGCAGATATGAACAGGAGATCTGTGCATTTGAGCTACCATGGGTCAGAACCCCAGGTTTCGGGTGGGGGACTGGCAGAAAAAAAGAAGCTGCCTCTCACAGACAGAGCTCCTTGTAGAAGGAGAAGGAGGAGAGAAGGTGTGGCAAGTTCCCTGAACAGCCTAGCCTGGGTGCGTCGAGAGCTCCACTCAGCCGGCGGCAGGCCCAGCAATCAAGGCAGAAAGCAGAAAAACAAGGACGGTAGAAAAACTACAGTTGATTTTTACCGCCCGCAGGTGCAAAACTGAGGCTGAGCCGCAGCCCCAAATCCACAACCCAGAAGGCCCCTACCCCCATAACCTCCAAGACGAATGCAGCAGAGTCCCAGGGAAATCTGAACAAACACTACCAAAATGTCACTAACACTGACAGGAACTGAGACTGAGAGTAGCAAGTGTGATTAAACATCTATAAGAAAAAAAGATATTATTAAGACTTTATATAAAGCAGAGATCCAAGAGGATTAGACGCCGCCTACTAGAAAATGAAAGAAAAACATATTCTTTGCAAAGGCTAGGGATCATTATATAATAAATCTTCTTTCTGGAAAAGAAGGTAGAATTCATTTTGATTAATGCCCAGGTGGATAAAAACTTCATTAAACACCAAGAACAACCAAGGTGACAAAGCATCTCAGAAAGAAAGAGAAAAATCTCCAGAAAATAAGCTTAAAGACATAGAAATATGCGACTTAAATGACATAGAATTCAGGGTGGTACTTCTGAAAAAAACTCAGTGAGTTCCAAAATGAGTCATATCAACAAATTCAGGAATTGAAAAATACAACTAGATGAGCAGAGCAAGGAGATTGAAACTCTCAAAAAGAACAGAATAGATCATATGGAGATTAAAAAAACACACTACAAGAGTTGAAAAATGAAATAACAAGCTTGGGAAATAGAGTTGACCAAATGGAGGAAAGGATCAGTGATATCGAAGACAGAAATCTGGAAATAAATCAAAAGGAAAAAGAGAGAAACCAAAGAATGAAAAATAATGAAAGATAAATTCAAGAACTAGCTTATACCATCAGGAGAGGAAACATAAGAATAATGGGCATTATTGAAGGCAAGGAAAGGGACAGGAAATAGAAAGCATTTTCGGACAAATAGTGGATGAGAATTTCCCGAATCGAAGGAATGAGCTGGAGCTTGAAATTGAAGAAGTCAACAGAACACCCAATTATCTCAACCTAAGGCCTTCACCAAGACACATTGTATTGAAATTATCCAAAATCATCAACAAGGATAGAATTCTCAGGGCAGCCAGGGTGAAAAAAAAATGGTAACTTATAAAGGAAAACCCATTAGATTATCCTCAGATTTCTCAGTGCAAACCTTACAAGCCAGAAAGGAATGGAATCAAATATTTAAACTATTCAGTGAAAGGAACTATCTGCATAGAATAATGTATCCAGCTAAGCTCTCCTTTAGATATGAAGTAGAAATTAAGACCTTTACAAAAACCTATAACAAAACGATAAAAAAAAAATACATAATTAGGAGTAAAGTGACTATCAGGCAAATAAAAGCAGAGGAATGCAACCCTTAGTAAGAACAGGGCATTATAAGCTTAAATAATAATAAGAGAATTGTTATAACAAGATAGTAATGAAAGGTCAGCATACATAAGGAAAAATTGAGAAAATAATTGAAAAGGGGAGGATACATATCCAAATTCACAAAGGGAAATGGAGATAAGGCATGTGCAAAAGAAAATGGATGGCTGTATATACATAACCATTCTTTACATATTCATAACAGTAACCACATATCAAAGATTCAGAACTGAAGTATATAACATAAAACAGAAAGAACCAGAGGGAAAATCCACAAAAGCCAACCAAAATAAAGAAAACAGAAACACAACGACAAGGAAACAATGGAAATACCGAGCTATCAGAAAGCAAAATATAAAATGGCCATAAGAAGACCTCATATTTCAATAATAACCTTAAATGTAAATGGACTGAACTCACCAATAAAAAAGCACAGAGTTGAAGAATGGATCATAAAACAAAACCCAACCAAATGCTGCCTCCTGGAGACACATCTCAGCTCCAAAGACAAATATAGACTCAAAGTGAAAGGGTGGAAAATGATTTTCAAGCAAATGGCATTCAGAGAAAAGCAGGAATAGTGATACTAATATCTGATGAAAGAGACTTCAAAATAAAAAAGGTAAAGAAAGATACTGAAGGACACTTCATAATGATAAAGGGAATCATGCACCAAGAAGACATAACACTTGTTAATATCTATGATCCCCATCAGGGAGCCCCGAATATAGAAAGCAATTACTAACAGAACTAAAGGCAGAAACAGACCAAAACACTGTTGTAGTAGGGGACAAAAATACCCCACTGTTGGATATGGACAGATCATCCAAATGGAAAATCAATAAAGAAATAACATCCTTCAATGATACATTAGACCAACTGTACATAATTGAAATTTACAGAGCCTTCCATCCCAAAACAGCTGCTTATACATTCTTCTCTAGTACACACGCAACATTCTCAAGAATCAACCACATACTGGGACACAGAGATGGCCTCAGCAATTATAAGAGGGTTGAAATCATACCAACCTTAATCTTTGATCATAATGCTTTGAAACTAGAGATCAACTGCAAAAAGAAAGCAGGAAGAACCACAAAAACCTGGAGATTAAACAGCATACTACTGAGGAATAACTGGGTGAGAGAAGAAATAAAAAGAGAGATCAAGAGATACATAAAAACAAATGATAATGATAGTACAACATATCAAAACTTTTGGGAAATGGCAAGAGCGGTCAAAAGAGGAAAGTTCATATCATTACAGGCCTATTTCCAAAAACAAGAATGAGTCCAAATAAACTAATTAACGTTTTATCTTTAAAAACTAGAAAAGGAAGAACAAATGAAACCTGAAATCAGCAAAAGAAAAGAAATAATCAAAATTAGAGTAGAAATAAATAAAATTTAAAAAAAATAGAAAAAATAAATACAACAAAGAACTAGTTCTCTGAGATGGTTAATAAAATTGGCAATCCCCTGGCTACACTCACTAATGAAAAAAGAGAAAGGACACAAATAAACAAAATCAGGGAAGAAAGAGGGGAAATTATAACAGATACTGCGGAAATACAAAGGATGATACAAAAAATACTATGAAAAAGTATATAACACCAAATTTAGTAACCTGGAAGAAATGGACTAGTACTTAGAAAAATACAACTTTCCTAGACTGATTAAGAAGAACTGGAAAATCTAAATAGACTGATCAGCAGTATGGAAATTAAAATAATCATCAAAAACCTATCAAAAAGTAAAAGTCTAGGATCAGATGGCTTCACTAGTGAATTTTACCAAACATTCAAAGAAGATTTGATGCCTATTCTCCTCAAACTCTTTTAAATAATTGAAGAGGAGGCAATACTGTGCAACTCATTTTATAAAGGCAATTTTACTGATACCAAAACCTGGTAAAGATAACACACACACACACAAAAGCAAACTACAGACCAATATCTCTCATGAACACAGATGCAAAAATCCTAAATAAGATACTAGTGAACTGAATACTGCAACATATTAAAAAGTTTATACACCATGATCAAGTGGGCTTCATCCCAGAGGCACAAGAATGGTTCAACATACACAAATCGATTAATGTGATACACCACATAAACAAATTAACAGAGACGAATCATATGATCATATCAATAGATGTAGAAAAAACCTTCGACAAGATACTGCATCCATTTATGAGCAAAACACTTAACAAAATCGGTATAGAAGGAAAATACCTTAACATAATAAAGCCCACATATGACAAACCCTCAGCCATCCTTATACTTAATGGTGAAAAACTAAAAACCACGCCTCTAAGGTCAGGAACAAGGCAAGGCTGTCCACTATCACCACTGTTATTCAGTATAACATTGGAGGTCCTAGCAAGTGCAATCAAGCAAGAGAAAGATATAAAAAGACATCCAAAAAGGAAATGAAGAAGTCAAATTGTTACTATTTGCAGATGACATGATTCTCTCTTTAGAAAGCCCTATAGACTCCACAAGAACACTACTAGTAACAATAAGCAAATACAGTACAGTCTCTGGATACAAAATTAATGTTAAAAAGTCCATAGCTTTCCTATATTCTAATAACAAAGTGTCAGTAAAATAAGTGGGAAAAAATAATTCCTTTTGCAATTGCAGCAAAAAGAATAAAATACCTAGGAATAAATTGAATGAAACATGTGAACGACCTATATAATGAAAACTATAAAACACTATTAAAAGAAATCTAAGAAGATATAAAGAAATGGAAAGATATTCTATGTTCTTGGTTTAGAAGAATCAACATAGTTAAAATGACCATATTACCTAAAGCATTATATAGATTTAATGCAACCTCTATTAAAATTCCATCAGCATTTTTTAAAGGAATAGAACAAAAAATCATCAGATTCATATGAAAGCATAAAGGACCCCAAATTGCCAAAGCCATCCTGAGAAAAAAGAACAAGAGTGGAGGCATCACTCTGCCCAACTTCAAATTATACTACAAAGCGACAGTAATCAAAACGGCAGCAAAACAGACACATAGACCAGTGGAACAGAATTGAGAGTCCAGAAGAAAACTCATATTTATATGGGCAGATAATATTTGACAAAAAGCGAAAAATATACAGTGGAGAAAGGAAAGCCTCTACAATGAATGGTGCTGGGAAAACTGGAAAGCCACTTGCAAAAGAATAAAACTAGACTGTTGTCTATCATCACACACCAAAATTAACTCAAAATGGATTAAGGACCTGAATAGAAGACCTGAAACAATAAAATGCATAGAAGAAAACACAGGAACTAAACTCAAGGACCTTGGACTTAAAGAGCATTTTATGAATTTGACCTCAAAACCAAGTGAAGTAAAAGCTAAAATAAATGAATGGGACTACCTCAAGCTAAAAACTTTTACTCAGCAAAAGGAGTTGTCAACAAGGTCAAGAAAACAACCATCCAAATGGGAAAATATATTTACAAGCAACACCTCAAATAAGAGCCTAATATCCAAAATATACAAACTCATACAACTAACAACAACAACAACTACAACAACAAAACGAATTGATCAAAAAATGGGCAGAAGATCTGAACAGACACTTCTCCCTAGAGGACATACGAATAGCCAACAAATATATCAAAAGATACTCAGTGTCGCTAGCTATTAGAAAAATGCAAATCAAAACCACAATGAAATACCATCTCACACCTGTCAGAACAGCTATCATCAACAGGACAAGTAATAAGAAATATTGGAGAGAATGCGGAGAAAAAGGAACCCTTATACATTGCTGGTGAGACTGCAAATTGGTACAGCCACTATGGAAAGCAGTATGGAGGTTCCTCAAAAAACTAAGAATTGATCTACCATAAGACTCAGCAATCCCTCTACTGGGTATTTACCCCCAAAACTTGAAAACTCAAATCCAAAAAGATATTTGCACACCGATGTTCATAGCATCATTATTTATAATGGTCAGGACATGGAAGCCACCAAAGTGTCCTACAATAGATGATTGGCTAAAGAAGCTGTGGTACATATATACAATGGGATATTACTCAACCATAAGAGATGAAATACTGCCATTTGCAACTACATGGATGGACCTCGAGATAATCATGCTAAGCGATATGAGCCAGACAGAAAAAGTTGAAAACCACATATCACTTATATGTGGGATATAAAGCTAAAACAATAAATGAACTGGACAAACAGAGACTAGTGGTTACCTGGACTAGTGGTTACCAGGGGATAGGGAGGAGAGTGGTGCGGTAGATGGTTGGGAGGAAAAATTTAAATCTTTTCTTCAATTAAAATAATTAATTAATTAAAAAAAAGAAATCAGAAGTCAAAAATAAAATTGAATGGATCTTTCAAACCTCTGGATGCCTAGCTCTTCTGATGGAGTGTATTTCTAATACTTGCTTAAGTTTAACAAATATTCATTTTATTATATTCCAAGAACTGGCTAGGTGTTAATATATAATGGGAAACAATACAATAAATAGCTGTTACCCTGTGAAGGAAATAGTCTAGTGAGGGATCAAAACAAACACAAAGGAAATGAGAACATAAATGTACAAGTTAACACAAGTGCTTGTAAGAAACAAGCAAGGTGCTCTGATAGGGGAAAGTGTGGGTTAGATGAGTATTAATTTAATTTAGTTAGGAAAGGCCTTTCTGAGGAAGTGGAATTTAAATTGGGGAAAAATATATCTGAAATGTATGTAAGAAGTGAAGGGAAGAATATTGCAAAGAAAAGAATCTGTATGCACAAAGATACATGGGTAGAAAAGAACTCAGTATATTCAGGGAGCTGAAAGGGGGCTGGTATGGTGCAGTGGTAAGTAGAATTAGACGAGGTTAGAAAGGTAGATGGAAGCCAGATCAGATATACACCACGATTTAAAAATGTCAAATTATATTTGTTTTAAGCAGGGTATTGACAAAAGCTGGCTTTGATTTAAGAAGATTTTTTCTAGCCGCTTTGTTAAAAATAGATTGGAAATGGCAAGTATAGACATAAAGAGATAGTTAGAAAGCTGTTCCAGTTTTGTAAGCAATGGAAGTTGGTCACTTGGGCTTGGGTGGGTACTGACACTGAAAATGGAGACAGGTGGAGTGCCGTGTGTGTGTGTGTGTGTGTGTGTGTGTGTGAGAGAGAGAGAGAGAGAGAGAGAGAGAGAGAGAGAGAGAGAGAGAGAGAGAGATTTATAAAGCTCAGCTAGGGTAAAGTAATAAGAGAAATAATTACCAGAATTTCTTGCTTGAGTAACCAGGGGAATGAGTAATAATGTCATTTAATTAAATAGAAAAACTAAGGGGATTAGGATGGACCTGGGTAGCAAAATCAATAGTACAAATTTGAACAAATTCAGTTTAAGATGTGTGTGAAACATCCAGGTAAAAATGTAAGTTAACAATTTCATACATGAGTTTGTAGTTGAGAGGAAAGGTCTAGGCTACAGATAGACATTTGGCAAATCAAGCATATTCCATTGCTAACAATCTAGGAGTGTGAAAGGAAAAGAAAGGGAACCTGGGACAGACTTCTGAGTAATTCAAACATTCAAGGTAGAGAAAAATAAATAATAAATAATAGTGTACAATTCAATAGTGACAACACTGCAGAATGAGAGGGAATACCGAGTCTTGCTATTATTAAGGTGAGAGTTATTTAAAATATATATATTTTACACTCGAATTTCCCTCTATTGTTTTTGTTTTGATTTGTTTTAAAATATCAAATATCTTCTCGATGCTGGAGACTTTCATTTACCAGGTATTTATCCTATTTTCAAAGTAATCTGATGCACCCACCACTTCCCCACCCACATCCTCAGCTTGTTAAATCCTGATGCAAATACCTTCTGATTAGGAATGGAGCCAGGTTGCTGACAGTTATGTGTTAAAACAAATCTGGGGAAAGTTAGAAACAAATGAAAGGCTAAAGTCACAAAAGACTCCTTTCAGGATTTGGGAATATAGTTTACCTTTTAAAAATTTCAACCAAAGATATCACAACAAAAGAAAACTACAGACCATTGTCTCCTATGAATGGAGATGCAAAAATCCTCAATAAAGTACTAGCAATCAAAATCCAGCAACACTTAAAGATAATTATACACTATGACCAAATAGGATTTGCAAGGAATGCAAGATTGCTTTAAAATGTGAAAATCAATTAATGTAATACACCATATCAACAAAATAAAGCAAAAACCACATAGTCATTTCAATAGATGCAGAAAAAGCATTTGGAAAATCTAACAACCTTTTATGTTAAATACACTCCACCTTGACAGAAGACACCTGTGAGAAACCCATAGCTAATATCATACTTAATGATGAAAGAATGGATGCTTTCTCCCTCAGATCAGGAACAAGACAGGGATGTCTGCTCTTGTCATTTCTATCCACCATTGCACTGGGGGTCCTAATCAGGGGAGTTAGGCAAGAAAATAAAATAAAAGACATCCGTATTGGACAGAAAGAAGTGAAATTATCTCTAATCACAGATGATTTGATCTTGTGTATGAAACTCCTAAGGAATTCATTAAAAACTACTAGAACTAATAAATGAATCCCACAGATTGAGGACACAACATCAACATACAAAAATCAGTTATATTTCTATATGCTGGAAATGAACATCCAAAAAGGTAATTAAGAAAATATTTCCATTTACAATAGCATTAAAAAGAATAAAATACTTAGGAATAACTTTAACAAAAGGCTTGTAAAACTTATACTCTGAAAATTATAAAACACTGATGAAAAATATTAAAGACTTAAATGGAAAGACAACATGTGTTCATGCTTTGGAAGAATAATTTTGTCAAGATAGCAATACTTCACAAATTGACCTACAGCTGCCTTACTTTTTTTCTTTTTGCAGAAATGGACAACCTGATCTTAAAATGCATAGTGAAATGCAAGAGACCACAAATAGCCAAAACAATCTTGAAAAATAACAAAGTTGGAGGACACACATTTGCTGATTTCAAAATTTACTACTATAAAGCTATAGTAATCAAAACACTGTGGCACTGGCATAAGGACAGACATATAGACCAATGGATAGAATTGAGAATCCAGACATAAACCCATTCATCTATGGTTAATTGATGAATAACAAGAGTGCCAAGATCATTCAATGAGGGAAAGAATAGCTTTTTCAACAAGTGATGCTGGAACAACTGGATAGCCACATGCAAAAGAATAAAATTGGACTGTTATCTCACAATCTACATATATATAAATTAACTCAAAATGGGTCAAATACCTAAATATGAAAGCTTAAACTCTTAGGAAAAATATAGGAGGATATCTTCATGACCTTGATATGACAACAGAGTCTTAGATATGACACTAAAGCGTAAGCAACAACAAAAACAAACAGTAGATAAATGGATTTTATCAAAATTAAAAACTTTTATACTTCAAAGGATACTAGCGAGAAGTGAAAAGACAACATACATAATGGGAGAAAATATTTACAAATATGTACATCCGATAAGGGACTTATATCTAGAATACATAAGAAACTCCTATAATTCAATAATAAAAAGATAAAATAATCCAATTTAAAAATGGACAAAGGACCTCAATAAACATTTAAGACATACAAATAGCCAACAGGTACATAAAAATTCTCAACATTATCAGTCAGCAAAAAACTACAAATCTAAACCATAATGAAATGCCACTTCATACCCACTGGAATGGCTAGAAACAAAAACTCAGATGATAACAAGTGTTGACAAGGTTGCGGAGAAATTGGAACTTCCATACACTGCTGGTGGGAATATAAAATGTTACAATCACTTTGGAAAACATTCTTGTGTTTCCTTAAAAAATTAAACATTAAGTTACCATATGACCCAACAACTCACTCCTAGGTATATACCTAAGAGAAACAAAAATATATATCTCTCATAAGTGTTCATAGCAACATATTTCATAACAGTCAAAAGGTGGAAACAACCCAAATATCTGTCAACTCATGAATAGATAAAATGTGGTATATCCATGCAATGGAATACTATTCAGTAATATAAAGGAATAAAGTACTGAAACAGGCTATAACATAGGTGACCCTTGAAAACATGTTAAAAGAAACAAGCTAGTCACAAAAGTCCATATAGTGATTCCATTTATATGAAATTCAAAACCAGCAAATTTAAAGAGGCAGAAAGTAAATAAGTGGTCACCTAGGGCTGGAGTGGGGGTCAGATGGAATGGGGATTGACTGCTACTCAACGGGTAAGAGTTTCTTTTTAGGAGGAATTAAAATGTTTTAAAATTAGATAAAATGATTTTTTGCATAAATAAAATAATTTTTAAAATTTCAAATACTTTTTTTGCATGTATTACCTTTATTATAAAACAATACATGTAGGTTGACACTTTGAAAACCAATGGTAACTAGAATAGCAGCTCGGGCACCCTAGGGCTAGCACCCACCCTGTCATTGTGAGCCTGTCTGGCTGTGGAACATGCACATGGGTGTGTTTGATTATGACACTCTCTGAGGACCATCTGGTGTTATGGAGATTAAAATGGAACCTACATTAAAGTGGCTTGTGGGCCAGCAAGAGAGGAGAGGAGAGAAATGTCTATCACTTTGTACTAAACTACTGCCCACCTTTTCCCTCTAAAACTCTGCTACCCAACATCCCTGATGGTAAAGGCAACATGCTCTGCTTTAGTAAAATAGCAGTCCAGCTGAAAATTTACATGACTCTAGATAAACACTTAATGAGCCTATATGACCGATACAGCATTGAGAGAGCAATGTTTCCAGACATCTCTATATACACACATTTTTTATGCACACATATGCACTTTTATTCACTTTTTTTTTTCAATGAGCTGCCAGCTCACATCAGGCTTGGGACCAGTGTAGCATCTTTAACTACCTTGCTTCGTGCAGAAAAGCTTCAAGGAAATCTTAGGCCATGAATGGGCTTAGAAACTTTTCATTTCAAAGTTGTGCATCTGCCAGAGTGCAGCAATTGGCTCTCGGGTGCCAAGTCCTCCCTGATCAAAGGATTATATTACACCAGTTATGGCCAAGTTTCTCTGAAACCAAAATCCCTGTCCACTGAACATATCTAGTGCTTTATTGATCTGCTCCCTTGAGGCCAAAAGAAGAAAACACATCCAAAATGCCAAACAAAAGCTTGGCCTTAATTAAAGACAATAAAGCACATTATATCAGCACCCATTAAAAAATCAAGTGGAGGAATGAAATTTGTCCGTTCTATCAGCTACAGCTTAATACAGTCTTGGAAATAGATCCTAGAGCTATTATACAGGCCAGGGGAGGGCTAGCTATAAGTTTTTTTATGATTGTTTCGATGGATGGAAAAAGCCAATTTCCCTTCCTAACTCTTGAATAACATTCTCCAGGGTTTCTCCATGAGCATATTAAGCAAAAAACTGGAATCAGGGTGATCTTCAGGCCTCCTAAGTTATACTCTAAATTAATTTATGCTCTTTGCAAAAGAAAAGCCTATCTGAGGTCCTTAAAAAGCACACTGTACCTCATATATGAATTTGTTCATACACTTATACTCACTTCCTCTTCCTCTCTCTCTCTCTTCTTCCCTCCTTTCCCCATCCCCTTCAGAGAAGTGCCCATGCACACACTTTTGTGCTGTGAGAATGCATCAGGCTAAAGGGACCATTTTGGAGGGGAGGGACAAGGGAGAGTAAGAAGGGGAATATAGAATTTTAGTAGCAAAAGCCCTTGCCAATTTGTAGAGATAACACGGAGTAAACCCATATGCACCTCCCCCACCCCACCCTGAGGTTTATAGCAAGACTAGTCTTAGCCTTACTTAGAGCTATATATAAGGCAATGGTCTATAATGGCATGATTTGTGAGGTATGAAACAAGCCATAGGAAACAAGCCCCTCTGTCGAAAACCATCTTCCCCACTAGCAAAGCTGTCTGAAATTCCTCACATTCAATGCACTCATTAAGGTCCTTTTTAAGGAGACCTATGTGCTAACTATTAGGGGGCAGTATAACATGTATGCTAACTGTCCTATCACCACCAAGCAAAGCCTTGAGGCAATGGGGACCAGCACATGTGAGCTCTGTGTGGAGTCTAGATAAGCTTGGAGTTTAAGGCCAGAAGAACAGACCCAAGTAGAACTCCATAGAGGAGAATACAATGGATCTGAGAACAGCTAGGGCTACTGGGTGTACAAATTTCCACAACAGGATATGGAAGCTGGGGCATCACAGATGAAATTTTTTTTTTAGGTGAAGCAACCCTTGGTTGACCTCACAGATTGCAAGGACCTTGTCAACTTACAATCCCTTTTTTTTTTAATTTTTTACACCTACAGCACCTGGTCTTCCTAGGTGGTCTCCCATCCAAGTACTAACCAGGCACAACCCTGCTTAGCTTCCGAGATACAGATGAAATTTTGAATAGGAGTGACAGTGGTGGTTGAGAAACAGTCTTTCTCATCCTTTCTCTGACCAGTTAAAGTATATCTCCCAGTCTCCTGAGATGGAGGAAGAAATGACTTTGGGTTCTTTGTTTGCTTATTTGTCTTTTTTATGTTAATGCAATGATTTCAAGCTATGCCCCAACCTAGTTAGAAGGCTTCACTCTCTGATATTTTAATCACACATTCTGAATTCTAGCTCCCCTTTACCAGTAATCACAGACCTGCAGTCTGAAGGTCAGGAAAGCAAACTAGACCAGGCTTCTTGAAGATGTAGGTCATCCTTACCTTTATGAAACAGAGGCCTCCAGCTCCTAACTAGTGGTAGACCCCAGGTCTCAAGTTCTTGTAGATGTAACAGGAAAGGGTTTCTGTGATCTATTACTCCCTCCACCCAGTGCTCCTGGGGAATGCAGTGTGCATTTGCCATACTTCAACCTATTGAGCTGTGTGGCCCAGATGACAAGCCTACACACGAGCACAAAAAAAGGCCTCCAGGACATGGCCACACTGGCAATGGCTGCCAACCCCTGCATGGAGTGAAGCCAAGAGTCCCTGGGACCAAAGGCTCACCAGTGATTTGGTTACCAAAGGGGAACCTGGATCTAGCTATATGTTCCTTGCTCTGTCCCCATGCCCCTCCAACCTCCCTGAGCTTACCTAGGCTTAGGTTGTTGACCTTCCTGAACTGGCTTCAGAGAAGAGATGTTAATACTGCTGCTGAAATCCCTTGATTTCAGCCTCCTCCTTCCCTGGACATCTTCAGGCTCTTTTTTCTTCTTCTTGCCAAAAAAATTCTTGAAAGCTTTAAATTTGGATTTCTTCTTTCCTGGAATTTAGAAATGAAAGTGAGTCAGAGTGTGATGGTAAAAGAGAAGACAGGAGAGGAAACAGGGACTTTGCAACAAGAAGGAGGACTATGATCCCAAGTACCCTACAGATCTTGGCCCATGCCCCCAGGGACCACAGCATCATATATTTGGTCTGTATTCTTCTTAATAACTCAGTAACAATGTGTCTGAGTTTTTGGTGAGAGCAGAAGTCAGGCCCCAGCTTGTGGTCTTTGGGCAGCCTCTACTTAGGCCCAACTTACCAGATATTCACTTTCCTCTCAATTGCAACTATTAGCTCACACCTTTTTCTTCACCCTAAGAAGTTTATTAGTATGCAGCAATTATTGAGTCAACATAAGTACTTGATATTCCGACTAACTCAACCCCAGTGGCTGGAGTCATCACAATCCAGTTGAAGAGCCAAGCTTCTACATGCGGAATCCAGGTGGGAGCTAGTACTGTCCAGGACTTCAGGACCCTTGGAAATGCATGTGAAAGTTGGTACTGCTCAGTCTGTGTGCTGAAAGGATGCAGACCCAATGAGTGTGTGCACTCAGTTGATGCCATCAGGGAAGGTTTCCTTGAGGAAAGAATTTATTTGCAAGAGAGGGCTGGGAATCAGAAAGAAGAAAGGGCTACTGGGCAAAAAAGCTGCCTGAGCAAAAGGCATGACAAAATTGAATACCAAAAGGTTTGTAAGGCGTACACATGTGCATGCTTGTGTGTGTGTGTGTGTGTGTGTGTGTGTGTGTGTGTGTGTGTGTATTGCATGCATAGTTTGTGTTTTTCAATTGTTGCTGATTGGTTCAGATTATCTATAGGACTGCTGCCATCTGCACAGGCAGATAACTGAAAGATTGCTCCATCTATAATAACTACTAGGGTAGCAATGAGGACTGTGAGTTTTCGACCCACCTAAGGTTCTGTTTGGGCTTTCTTTAGTTTCTTAATAAACACATATATATTTATCGGGGCTCTATAGAAAAGGGGTTGGGGAGGGAAGTTTGTGTTGCATTATAAAGAAGGAAGGAATTCATTTTTATTGCTTTTACATGTAATAAGTTACTAATTCCCAATGGTCTGGTCTATGGAAGGCCTCTTGCCAGCACAGCAGGAGGCTGTGCTGGCAGTGAAGGACCTAGGAAGGAAGTTGCCAATGGGGCTACCACTGGAAAATCTTAGTGGTCTAATGGAAAGCACCACCAAGGAGTCAGAAAAGTCTGGAGTCTGTGGCTTGGATCTGCTGACAATTAACTCTGTGACCTTGTGTAAGTCATTCAGCCTCTTTGGAACTCAGCAGGAAAATGAGGGGATCACACTAATCAGCAGCCTCCAAAGTGTGTTCAGAAGGATACTCATGGGTCTGTAGCATAAAAGGGGGATCTGCAGTATAGTCAACCTGAGAAACACTGGATTAGACAAAGTTTGGGGGTCTGTTTTCCAGCAAGGCTTTCCTGAAACTTCAACATGCCTATGTCTATGGCAAAGCTCCCAGACACTGAACAACAATATTGACTCCTAAATGCATGTAAGCAGAATGGCGAAATAGACTTCGGAAAATGCTGAACTATGGTTCTTTCTAGCTCTGAAATGCTATGATCTATTCATGTACTGATTACTCCTGGACCTGCCTATTAGAAAGGTTTCTAAATTTCAAGGCCTGCCATAAGTCCAGTTTCACACCAATCACTACAATCCACGTTTCTCTCTGCATACCTAAAACTTGACTATTGGCATGACAAGCTTTACATCTGAATGCTCTCTAGTCTGCACATTCATTCATTCATTCATTCATTCACCCATTCAACAAATATTTGTTAAGATTAAGCATTTATTATGTTTTGGGTATCAATAAGAAAAGAATAAGATATAATTCTATGTCTTAACTATTGTCCCCCCATCAAGGCTATAGGCAAGCCCTCTTTAGCATCCCCTTCAGCAACTAACACAATACAAGGCATACAGTAGCAGTCGAGGAACAACTGAGTCCAGTGATGGGTGCAAAATACCAATACAGCTTGTTACTTCCCTCAAATTAAGATCACTATACAGAGTCATCCTTAAGCATACTATAATTTAAGCACTAGCCCTTATTGAGATTCATGTATATTTTAAATAATATAGGCAAAGAGCTTAGCATAGCCTCTGGCATGGAGCAAGTGCTAATAAATTTGTGTAATGGTGTTAGGGAATCAATAATTACTTGTTTATTAGGACCAGATTCAATTTCATCTGTACGATTAATCTATCAATTGTACCTATCTATCTATAGATAAATGGAAACAGCCCTACATCTATAATTCAATAATGAACTCTAAAATATACATAATTAGAAGCATAAGCCAGCATAGAGTGGGGCAATGAAAGACCATAGGATCATTTGCTTGATAATTGTTGCTAAAGTAATTTCAGTTTTGAATGACTTAGGCAATTTCTCATCTACTAGTATGCAACTATATAAAGTCATCATTGAGACAAACTTGGCAATTCTATGTAGAGACAGAAAGAATAAAACATGAAGATACAACATAAACATATTTTTCTCAGTTTCCTTTTTTAATTTTCTTCAGGAAAAAATAAACTAATTTCTATGACAATAAGTATTTAAAATGTTTGACCTCATAGAACTACTATGAATATTCAATGTGAAAATCCTGAAAAGTAAACAGTACAGAGCAGGCTAGCTCTAAAATAATCTGTATTTTACTATCTCCCCACCTCCAAACAATTTCTAAAAATCTATGAAATGATGATATTTTTATGCAAAATCCTCATTACTATACTACACTAATTATTTTAATCAGTTTTTGCTGGAAAATATTTACCAACTGGATCTTTGGGGGAAATGCTTGTATTTGTACTATTTACCTATTTCTGTAGTGTAAATACTCCCACCATGGTCAATTGCAAGCTACCAACATGACATTGGGAAGAGATGTGCACAGTCTCCCAAGTCAGTGTAAGTCAGCTCCAAGACACCACTAAGTAATTCCTGCCCAGTGAGGATGAATTGGGCAGTGTCCTCTCACACACAGGAAGGAGCATGCTATATTTTAGACTTGCAGGCATTGCCACTTTTCAAACAGAAGGAATAAGATTTATTGATCTTGGCCTTCTGAAAGGGGAACAACTTTATGCTCAGAGTTTTAGAAAATGTAGTGATTGTTGCCCCTTTTGTTTCAAAATCCCAGAATGGAAGGCAAAAAGGCAAAGCTGGAAGATTTGAAGTTTTAAACCTGTTTTTTTCATAAACCAGCAAAGACAGGGAGGAGAGAATCAGCAGCTTGTAACTCCATTTATGACACGATCCATAAACACTTAGCTGAATCAAAACACTTCTAATAAACTTTTCAGGCTGCAGAACTGAATGTACCAAACATAACCACTGTATAAGCAAACAAAACTGTGCATTAACACATTTTTATGTTTCTAAATTAACAAAATGACTAGTGATTCTAGAATTGTAACAGGTGCTAAAAATTAAGTATGCATATATTCTAATTTTCCCCCAATTTTCCATTTTTGCTGGGCAGAAACAACTTATTTTCCCATGAGTATTCAGATACCTTAAGTGATATGTGTCTCTTTGAACCATAGGCACTAGAAAGAAAAAACGTTTTCATTCTCAACTGTGGGGTAGTTTGGGTATGGTGATGGTATAGTTCTGTCAGTGGGTAGTTGGGGGGTACCAAGAAATGGTAACCACCACACACAGTGGGTTGGCTGCTCATTGATCTTGGGCAGTGACTTGGAAGCTGGACACAGCCTTACTGAGCAACCCATTGCCAGACAGCCAATGCCAACTGCAAGATTCCAAGTGCTTTGGCTTAGGAGACCTCCCTAACCCCAACTACATCAGACCCCATGTAATGCGACAAGCCCTGGAGTGAGCTACGAAGCTGGAAACTGTCCACATGCTATATTACTTTTGAAACCCTAATAGAATCTGAAACAGTTGCCATATATTCAAGTGTATAAATTGGTCTTTAAAGCTTTCTTTTGTAAATGGGTGCCTTTAGTTGCCAGCAGCTGAGCTCTATGTGGGCTGGTTTCAAAAACTGTTAATAGTGTGAAGGGTAGACAGACCTAGACAGCAGGTTTGGGTCAAAACAGACATCTGTATCCAACAATGTTCATGTAAGTCACCTATATACTGGGTACCTTATGCCCCCATAAGGTACAGCAGTGGTAGTCAGTGAGATGACAGCTGATGGCTATCTGGACTTCTATAACAAAGCCACTGATTTTCCTGTCCAAACCCAAGGACTATGTATTCTCAAACAGGAAGTAGCTTTCAACATCCTCATCCAATGAGAGTCTGCAATATATCACATACCACTTGAAAACAGCCCATGGAAGGCAGGTTTCCTCCCCACAGAGAAGAAATCATTGCTTCTGGTTTGTATATTTGCTTAGCCATCATATACATAGGCAGCCCATTTGAGTTGAACTTTGCTTTAAAAATGTGTCACATATTGGTGACCTTGTTCTCTTGCATTGCTGCTTGGAAAGAAAACATTTCTAACTAGCCTTTCTTCCCTTCAACTTTCCAACAGCCACCTTATTCTCTGGGTACAATAACTAAGACTAAAAATGCACCTAAGTGTTTGGACTTTTCAAATAAAATCTTGGGAACAGAGTATAGGGATTTCCTTACCTTCACTCTTCATCAAGCCACACATTACCACTTTCTTTTGTGGGCATCTTTCTAGCTCATATCCAAAAAGATAGGTCAGTTGGTTTAGTGGTTGGAGCCACCTTAGTGAAAAGGTCAATCACTCATTTGTTTATTAATTCATTCATTAAATTTTTGAGTGTCTAATCACTCTTCCTCTCTGAGACCAATAATAAACAATGGTGACACAGACATGAAAACCTAAGCTTTGCCCTCAAGGATCTATGCACTAAACTCAGCATCCCCCACCCCACATCATCAGTGAAATAAGGCCTCCAGGAAGCCAAAAATGTTCTGCTCTCTCTGTCCTTCCAGACCGAGTCTTCTGCACCATACACTACTAAGAAAACTCAGCAAAAATTGAAGAACCCAGTGAACTGTTAAATTCAGTTCTATCTTTAAGTTCAATGTCTTATTTCATGTCTTATGGCTCCTTTTTTTTGGTGTCAATAAAGCGTATCATTTTTAGTGACTTTTACCTCCCTTTCTATTATCTCACTTGTAGGTGGCACCATAATTTAAGCCATATATATATATATATATATATATATATATATATATATATGAGTAATTTTGCAAAAAGTAAAATTTGTGAATTGAATCCTATTTAACAGAAGCCTCTGGTGGCATCTTTTCTTTTTATCCCCTTTACTCCTCAAGTTACAAATTTATCTGTTGGTTAAATATGAATCAATGTCTACAGTAAAACAATTGAATCTCTCAGATCATGGGCTGCTCTCATTTTTTTCCTGATTAAGCAGAAATACTTCTTCTGCCTTAGAAAATAGAACCTGATAACCATCCACAAAAAAGATTGTGGGACCTCCAACGAAACTCTTAACTATCAGAGTTAGAGATGAAAGAGAAGAGGTTAGAAAACTGAGAAGTAAATGTGGACTAAGTCTAATATTATTAGAAATTTGATATGAACTTTTTCCCTTGTGAGTTGATTCTCTTTCTCAGGGTTGTTAAACACAGTAAAAATATATATATATAATTCTAGTTATCAAGATTTTATTGGGTTACTTACCCTCATCACTGGCCTCCAGAACTTCTAGACTGCCAGAAGCTTCAACCATAATAGAATCACTAAAGTAAAATGTAGAGAGAAAAAGCAAAAAATAGTCATTTGATATCTAGGTCATAAAGCAATCATGTTACCCTACCCCTTATCCTTCAGTTAGATTCTTATATTATTCAAAAAAAGTATACAAAGGGAATTACCATTTGAGAGAATTATCTTTCCTTTAAAAACTGATGATTGCATATAAATCAAATGTCCAGAATAGACAAATACATAGACATAGAAAGTGTCTTGCTTATGGTTGGGGGGGTAGGCTTTGTTTTTGTTTTTGTTTTTGTTTTCATTTTTTGAGTGACAGAGTACAAGATTTCTTTTTTTTTTTTTTTCATTAAATTTGCAGGGGTGACATTGATTAATAAAATTATATAGGTTTTCAGGGTTACTTTTTGAGATGATGAAAATGTTCTAAAATTAATTGTGATGATGGTTGCCCGAATTTTTGAATATATTAAAATGCATTGAATTGTATACTTTAAATGGGTTAATTGTATAATAAAGCTGTTACCCCCTGGAAAAAAAGACAAATGTAAAAAACCTGGTTTATTGCTTTGTGTTGGGGCCAATTACCTTAGATGTAAACACAGTTTTAGAGGTCAGTTACTATTCATGGGTGCACCCAGGGAGACAAAACTATATTAATAAGCCATAAAGGAAAAGATTAAAACATTTGACTACATAAAAATTGATAACTTTGGCCACAAAAAAGTAAACAGTCAAAAGAAGAATAACAAACTAGGAAACAATACTTGCAACAAATATAGATATAGGGGCCAATTTTCTTAATTTGTCAAGAGCACATATAAATCAATAAAAGACAAATAACTCAATATAAAAAGGGGCAAAAGATACAACAGGTGGTTTATAGAAAAAGAAATACAAATAGCTAATAACCACATTTAAAAAGGCTCAGTCCTACTCATAATTAAAGAAATAGAAACCAAAATATCAAGTTAACATTTTCACCTACAAGGTTATCAAAAAGTTTTAATTTTGATGATGTTCCATTGCTGACAAGTATAAGAAAAATAGATATTCTCATACATTATAGAATGTGAATTGCTCTGTGAAGAGCAGTTTTGCAGTAACAGATATTTTAAAAATGCGTATACATTTTGATCAGGTAGTATCACTATTAGAACTTTATAGATATACTCACACTTGAAAACAAAAATATACATGCAAGAATATTTATCACAATATTTTTTTGTTTTTCTTATTTTTTTTAATTTTTCAATTACAGTTGGCATACAATATTATATTAGTTTCAGGAGTACAATGTAGCAATTAGACATTTATAACTTATGAAGTCATCACCCCAATAAATTTGGTACCCATCTGACACCATACATTGTTATTACAATATCATTGACTATATTCCTTATGCTATAATTAATATCCCCATTACTATTTTGTAACTGCCAATTTGAATTTCTTAATCTCATTACCAATCCCTAATACCCCCTCTCATCTGGCAACCCTCAAAATGTTCTTTGTATCTATGAGTTTGTTTCTGTTTTGTTTGTTTATTTTGTTCTTTAGATTCCACATATAAGTGAAATCAAGTGATGTTTGTCTTTCTCTGACTTACTCTACTCAGCACAATACCCTCTAGGTCCATCCATGTTGTTGCAGAAGGCAAGATTTCATTCTTTTTTATGGCTGAGTAATATTCTGTTGTATAAATGTATCACTTATTCTTTATCCATCTATCCATTGATGGACACCTAGGATGCCTCCATATCTTGACTATTGTAAATAATGCTGCAATGAACAAATGGATTCACATGTCCCTTCTAAATAGAGTTTTGGGTTTCTTCAGATAAATAACCAGAAGATAACCGAGTCCTTCTTTGTCTCTTGTTATAGCCTTTGTTTTAAAGTCCATTTTATCTAGTTTAAGGATTGCTACCCCAGCTTTTTGTTTCCATCTTCATGAAACATCTTCTTTTATCCCTTTACTTTTAGTCTGAGTGTCTTTCAATCTGAGTGAGTCTCTTGAAGGCAGAATATAGAAGGGTCTTGTTTTCTTATCCATTGAGCTACCCTATCTTTCTCTTGGAGCATTTAATTCATTTACACCTAAAGTAATTAGTGAAAGATATATAATTATTGCTATTTTACTTCTTCTTAAAAAGTCCCTCCAACATTTCTTGTAATACTGGCTTGGCGGTGCACTCCTTTAGCTTTTCCTTATCTGGGAAGCTCTTTATCTAGTCTTCGATTTTAAATAATAAGTTTGCTGAGTAGAGTAATTTTGGTTGTAGATCCTTGCTTTTCATCACTTTAAGTGTTTCTTGCCAATTCCTTCTGGACTGCAAAGTTTCTGTTGAGAAATCAATTGACAGCTTTAGGGGAGCTCCCTTGTGAGTAACTAACTGCTTTTCTCTTGCTGCTTTTAAGATTCTTCTTTGTCTTTGGTAATTTTATTATGATGTATTCCGGTGGGGTCCTCTTTGGGTTCATCTTGTTTGGGACTCTTGGCGCTTCCTGGGCTTGTATGTCTATTTCCTTTGCCAGGATAGGTAAGTTTTTCATCATTATTCTTTGAAATAGGTTTTCAATTCCTTGTTCTCTCTCTTTTCCTTCTGGTATCCCTATGATGCAAATGTTGATACACTTGATGTTGTCCCAGAGGCCCCTTAAACTATCCTCATTTTTTTTTTATCCTTTTTTCTTCTTGCTGTTCTGCTTGGGTGTTTTCTGCTACCTTCTCTTCTAAATCACTAATTTGATCCTCTGCCTTATCTCACCTACTGTTGATTCCTCCTAAGGCAAAGGTTCCCAACGTCTGGTCCATTGAACCAGTACTGGTCCATGGCCTGTTAGGAACCAGGCCTCACAACAGGAAGTGAGCAGCAGGTGAATGAGTGAAGCTTCATCTGTATTTGCAGCCACTCCCCAAAGCTAACATCACCGCCTCAGCTCCATCTTGGATTATCAGGCATTAAATGCTCTAGGAGCACCAGTCCCTGGTGCCAAAAATGTTGGGGACTACTGTTCTAAGGTATTCATTTAGTTTTTTGTATTCTTCATTTTTGACTGGTTCCCTTTTATGTTTTCTATCTCTTTGTTAAAGTTCTCACTGGGTTCATCTACTCTTTCCCTAAGTTCATTGAGCATCTTTATAATAAATGTTTTAAAATCTGCTTGTCCATTTTGTTTAGTTCTTTTACTAGATCTTTGTTCTGTTCTTTCATGTGGGATATGTTTCTTTTTCTTCTCATTTTTCCTGCTTCTCTATGTTTGTTTCTATGTTTTAGGTAGGGCTGCTATGTCTCCTGGTAGAGTGGCCCTATAGAGTAGGTGTTCTGTGGGACCCAGGAGTGCAATCTCCCTGGCCACCTGAGATGGATGCTCAAGGTGTGTCCTTTGTATGGATTGTGTGTGCCCTCCTGTTGTAGTTGAGCATTGGTTGCTGTTTGCACATTAGTGGGTAAAATTGACCCTTGGGCTGATTGGTTGTGAGGACTGGCTGGTGACTATAGTGGAAGAGCCATTGTGCAGGAGTTGACCCTACAAAGCATGAAGCACTTTAGCATGGCTGTGGTACCTGCCCAGTCTGTCCTTTGGGTGTGTTGTCCTTGGATGTGGCCCGGGGAGGTGCTCAGGCTCAGTCCAAAGCTGGCCACTTGAAGTGCTGGCCCTGAGGCTTCCTAGAAGGGGCCCCGCCATAGGCCAAGTTCAGCCAAAGCATGTTCGCTGCCGGGGGCCACCTAGCAGGAGCCACGAAGCAATCCACAGATGGCAACCACCCACGCTGGGCTTGGAGATGCCTCCAGAGGTCAAGCCATGAATTGAGGCCACCTGCTGCTGGTGCCAGGCTTGGAGCTGCTCAGCAAGAGGTACTGAGAATGCAGAGCCAAGATGCTGCTTGTTTGGGTTTTGTGAGCCTTCGAGAGATTTTAAGGAAGTATGCAGCATGAGCCAAAATAGGTCATTTGTATGGAAAATCCACTGGAAGTGGCTTTGGTGGGCATGCAATTTAGGCAGGTTGGGGTCTCAGGGAATCAATCACCAGGGCAGAGCAACCAGTGTTAGCCAGGTTGATGGAGAGTTGGATATGGTGGCCACCTGCATCTACAAGTTGGGCGAGGGGTGGGATCAACAAAGGAATAATGGCTTCTACCAGCATTTGCGTATGGGGGTATTCTGCCCCTCCAGCCTTCACCTTGAAGCCAGACAATTCAGTTCCTCCCTGTGTGTCCCTGGCACCCTTTGAGCCACTGCCCCGGTGCTGGAGCCCAGGAAGGGTGAGTCTGTCAGCAAATAAGTTCATGCCTGGGCCCTCCAAGAGGAACACCCAGGACCTCAGCAGCCCTTCGTCTTGCTCAGCCACAATATTCACTGATTTCACATCCAGGTCTGTGGGGACTCCTTTTCCTGGCACAGGGACCCCGGGCTGGGAAGCCTAGTGTAGGGGTGGGCCCCCTTGCTCCTCCAGGGGGACTCCTGCAGCAGAGATATTTCTCCCAATTCTCAACCACCACACACAAGTGTGGGACCAGCCCATTTCACATCTCCGCCCCTCCTACCAGTCTCAAGGTGGCTTCTTATGTATATCCTTTGTTATAGGGTTTCTGTTCAGCTAGACTTCAAGCTATTTTCAGTTATGGTTGTTCTGTAGTTTAGTTATAATTTTGATGTGGTCATGAGAGGAATCCACCATCTTAATCAGAAATCTCTATCACAGCATTATTTTAAATAGCCAAAAATGGGAAACAACCAAAGTGACCATCAAAGGATAATTCTCCCATGACTCTGATCCTATGTCATGGGAGAATTATCTTTCCTTGTGCTATTTTCCATTAGTACAGATAATCATTTAAGAGTCAACTATAAATTTTCCATTCAACTTAGCTTTCTAGCAAAAGCTAGGGATTTTAGGTCTAGGGAAGCATGTCAGTTTATAACTAAACCTTCATAAATCAGTGCTGATGGACATTTTTATAAGAATTTGGACAGAGGGGAATCTGATGGGCATTATAACCCACAGAAAGAATGCTGTGTTCATATGCAACAGGAGGGCTGTAGAGTGGTAGGTACCATCAAGTGGGGTTAAATAGGTTCTGGAGTGCCCCCACCCCTAGATCTGCTCTGCTCCCAGACATAATCAAGCTGTCCTTGCTGTTTCATGGATAGGCTCCAGGCCCATATGTGCTGCTTTCTATAGCCAAAGCCCCTGATACATTTCTGGAGGTAGAGGGGGTGACCACAGGCTCTGAGGTTAAGGAGAACTTGAGAGGTCACCCAGCAAGAGCAACTAAGGCCTTGGAAAGCAAAAGCTTGCAAACCACAATGAGAGCTGTCAGGGCCTTGGTGTTAAGATGGCTTCAAATTCTCTCACTGAGAAGTCCTATGATTTCCCACAGTGTGTGTTCTTTCTCACTGCAATGAGTATTAAACTACTTGTTCAAAACCTGATGTGTCCCTGTTGAGCTTCTACTGAAACATATGGACACTATTCAAGTCACTCAAACTCTATGAGCCAATATCACAATTCTGCCTGAAGATGACTTAGCCCTAGGCCCATACAATTCTCACTAGTTCACATGCATGCACACACACACACATATTCCATCTAGAGATCTGGAAAAAGCAAAGGGGTAGGGAAATTCAGAAGCCTCTCAGAAATTCAGGAGAACAGAAAAATCCCTTGGACTATCACTCATGAGTTTCTGGACCATCTTAATAAATATGGCAGCACCCCCACCCCTGCCACTAAGTAAGACTTTTTAGATACTGAGGAAATAAACTACTCTGAGCTTTAGAGAATCCCATGGAAAAGAAGTATCTTTTCCAAAATACCAGGCCACAGCAGGATAACATTGTCTTTGACCCACCACTGTAAGGAGTAGAAGATAGGGAAGCAACAACCAAAAAGAAAAAATATCAAACACTATAAGGAAAACAAAGAAAGGGGGCATCTTGGTGGCATCTGAATCCTTAGAGCACTAATAGAACCATTCCATTTAACTATCATTCCATTTAACTAACTCTCGAGTTTAGATTGTCCCAAATTCTTTCTGGTGTACTTGCCTTATTTTTCCCAAATGAATTTTAGGGTTCTGAGGACAGTACCACTATCAAGTGAGCTATCTCCCCTTCTAAACAAACAAGCCAACAATGACAACAAAACATACAAACCTCTCCTGGATTCGAAATCCTCTTCCTGTTACCACCCCATTTCTCTGCAACTATTTAAAGTGAAATTCAAAAGAGTTACCTGTATTTACTATCATTATGTCTTCAGTTCTTATTCTCTTGAGCTCTCTCTAATCAGACTTCCAAACCAAATGGTCTCCAAACCAGCCCACTAAAACTGCTCTTATTAAATCCAACCATTACTTACTTGGCATCCCAGAAGCATCTGACACTCCCTCCTTTTGAATAATTTGATCACTTGCCTTTATCACAAACACCACATTACCCTAATTTTCATCATTGGCTGTTCCTTCTCAATTTCTTTTGCTCAATCATTCTCTTCTCCCTGAATTTGAAATGTTGCAGCACCCAAGGGCTCTGTCCTTGGCCCTCTTCATCTACAATCATTTCCTAGATCAGTGCCATCACATAGAAATGTTTCCATGAGCCGTAATTATAGGCCACATATGTAATTTTTAATTTTCTAGTAGCCACATTTTAAAAAGCAAAAAGAAGCAGGTGATGTTACTTTTAATAATATATTTCCTTTAACTCAGTAGAACCAAAATATTATCATTTCAACATGAAATCATAAAAATAATATCAATGAGATATTTTATATTCTTTTTTATATTAAGTATTTGAAATCTGGTGTGTATTTTACACATACAGCACATCTCGATTTGGGCTAGCCACAGTCCAAGTACTCAATAGACACATGTGGCTAGTGGCTACCATCTCCTACATGATCTCATTTAGGCTTTAAATACTATCTCTACACTCTGGACTCCAAAATATCTATCTCTAGACTAGACCTCCTCCTTTAACTCCATATTCCTATAACCAACTGCCCAGCCACCATCTCCACCTAACAGTGTGTACCAAGCTCTTGGTTCCCCCTCAGTCCTTCCCCAGTTTTCCTCATCTTAGGAAATTCCACTAACCTAATGCTCAGACTAAAACCTAGGAGTCATTGATTCCTCTCTTTCCCTCCCATGCCACATCTAACCCAACAGTAAATCCTATGACTCATCCTTCAATATATTTTTGTAATCTAAACATTTCTTGCCCTGTTTGAACCACCATTATCCTGTTTCTGTATCATTGCAATCTCCCTGCTTCCATCTTTGCCTCCCTATTCTCCACACAGCAGCCATACCAGTCACATCAGCCCTCTCAAACCCTCCCAGTGGCTTACCATAACATTCAAAGCAAATCTCAGCTCCTTACCTTGGGCCTTATATGATCTGGCCCCATGTCCATGCCCCACTGACCATTGATCTTGCTATGCTCCTACTTTCTCCCTCCATTCCAGCTGCACTGACTTTCTAACCCTCAGCACAACCTGCCCCTTTCAATCTCAAGGTCTTTGCACTTGCTGCACCCTTTGTCTGGAGGGCTCTTTCCTTAGCTGTTGTGTTGCTGACTCCTTTGTGTCATTCAAGTCAGCTCAAATGTTACTTCCCAGAGAGGACCTCCATGATCATCTTAGTTAAAGCCTTCCTAGTCTTTTTCTATTATTACATCATCCTTTATTAACATCTTCATACCACTCATCCCTACTTGAATGTATATTCCACATTAACTTTGTTACTGGTTTCTCATCTGTCTTCTCTACTAGAATGTAAATTCCATAAGGGCACAGAACTGAATCACCTACCACCTAGAATGTAACTGGCACATATCAGTCACTCAGTAAATTTTTTGAATGAATGCCTAAATTCAATAAAAGAAGGGATAATAATGTAAGAATCATCTTTGTAGTCAGCAAGTTCTTAGAAGTAGAGTGAGGCATGCTATAGGGGGTTGAGAAAGACTTGTCCTGGAAGAAGAACCTCCTTTTTTCCCAACTTAGCAGAACTTGACTTCCCTCCCAGCAAGGTAGTCCCCACTCCAAAATTATTCACCTGTTCAGAACCAAGTACTCTTGAGCTCCTCTTGTCCTTGGTGCATAGAGTCAATTCCCAGGTCTCCAAGCCATAAGACCTCTGGGTGTGGAGCCCCCCTCAGCTGGGCTAGGCCCAGGACTCCGGAGGAGATTTCAGGAACAGACACCCTGCCTCCTCCTATTTTACAGCCACCACAAAAGACAAAATCTCTTTCCCTTTGCCCTCAAGTTGACTTTATTAACCAGAGCTTTGCTTCCCCCAATATCTTCTCATAGAGGCATCAATGTGTTACTTTTATGTATCTCATTATGGCTAATATAAGTAAAGTAAATTTGTTATTTAATTGTACCAGAGCTCTTTAACAATGGCCCTGGGGCTGCCTCTTCTGGTCTATATTTTTATTTATGATATTTATCTAAAACTACTGTCACCTCACTTTTATCTCAAGAAAGTCACAATGTTCTCTCCAAAATACCGATCTGACTATGAGCCTCCTCAGCTTAATCTAGTTCACCAGCTTCCTGCTGCCTGCAGAATGAAAGCCAAGTTTTTAACATTCAAGGCCTTCCACAATCTGGTGTTTTCTGCCCCCCTCCAATCTATCAGCAGTCCACCCTCACTCACACTCTCACATTCTGGTATCCCAGAATCACCACTCATTCCCAAGACACACCATGTTCTTTCACATTCTCTGTGCTCTTCTCAGGCTGTCCACTTAGCCTAGAACACCACTTCCCTAATCCTCTCATCCTTGAAATCCTACACATTCTTCAAGACCCAGTTTAGAAGCTGCCACCTATGCTCCATGCTCTCGGCCCTTTGCACACATGCCTCTGTCACAGCTGATATCACCCTGAAAACAGGGACTACAATTTCCTTATCTAGGTATCACCAGCACCTGGCCTGATACCAGGCACACAGAGGGTGTCCACTATGTGTTTTTATTATGGATAGATGAATGCAGGAGGAGGTTGAATCCACATATAAGAATCAATGGGAAAGTGGTCCTTTTTTAAACATATGAGGATGGTTTAAGAAATACTTTCAGTAAAAGACTCCTCTGCATGAAGTCTCATGAAAAAGCTGGCAGGTGGAGTAAGAAAGGAGCAAATAATGTAGGTTTTTATCCAGTAAATAATGAGAGGCCTTCAGAACCACTTCCAAGGAGCATAAAGTCATGCAATAATGGTCAATCAGAAAGTCTGGCCTTGTGGAGATATAAAGTTTCATTATCAGTTATTGCTGTTTAAATACTTGCTTGCTTGCTCTTTCTTGGCCAACCCCAGATGCTGAAGCCCCAGAATTGCCTTTTTCTTCTCAGATTGTCTGACTTGAGGGCTGAACAAGGGCTCTGCGGTGGGGGTAGAGGGGGTAGGAGAGAGATGAGGGGGGAGAGAGGGAGAGAAAGGAAACAAGGGGAAAAGGCCTGTCATCTAAGGTCATTGAAATTTTTTAACCACAGTCTGATTCAAGTTCAATGATTCAGAAGACTGCTTGACAGTTCCTCTGCCTTCCCAGAGTGGGGAATGTTAATGGAAAGCAGCTGGCCTCATTTAATAAAATAATCTGATAGGATAAAGTGTTTTTCATAGAGCCTGTGGTAGGTAGAATTCCAAGATGGCCTTCAAGATTGTTGCCCTCACCCTTCATGTGCATGCCCTATAAAACCCCTCCCCTTAAGTGTGGGTGGGCCTGGCCTAATCAGGTGAGATCTTTTCAAAGAGTGTCTAGAGGTCAGATATAGAAGTCAGAGAGATTCGAAGCTGCAGTAGATACTCTCCTGTTGGCCTTAAAGGAACAAACTTCCAGGTTCAGGAGAGGTCCAAGTGGCAGGAAATGGCAGGTGGCTTCCAGTAGCTGAGGGCAGCTCTTGGTTGGCAGCTATAAAAAAAGCAGAGACCCCAACCCTACAACCTCAAAAAACTGAATCCTGACAACATCCGGTCAGTTTGGAAAATTCCTGGAACCACAGATGAGCTCTCATTTCTGTTTGATACAGATTGCAGTATTGTTAGACTCATAGCAGAGGACTCATCTGCACTATGCCTGTACTCTTGATTCATGAAAACTGAGAGATAATTTGTGTTGTTGGAAGACACTTAAATTTTTGTCATTTGTTAAATTTTTGTCATTAGTGTAAAACTAATACAAGTGTTTCAGGCCCTAGCTCTAGCTGAAGATGAAGCCAAAAGTGGGGTAGGTTTGGAGCCATGCAAGCTGCAACACAGAAATCGGTAAGAAGCCCATAAGGGAATTGTTGGCTCCCTTCCTCCAGCCCACCCTGCCACAAACATTTCTTTTTGAAAAACAGCAAGTTTTCAACTGAGCAGCTTAGGCCCTGCCAAAATGTTAGAATATGCAAAAGCCACCCCCGAAGACTCACCTTATCTGAGGTGGCTTTCCCTACCCACAAGAGAATTCTCCAATCCCTTTCAAATATTGCTATACCCAGTGTCCTCCTCAGCCTGGGGTGTGTATATTCACCAATCAGTAGATGACAGTCCTAGAGTTGATCATTCTGAGGCACAGTAAGAGGAGAGAATGATGGCAAGTGCCTTCCTCCTTAAAACCACCCAGCTGGTGCTAGAGGAAGTACCTACTGCCAGGAAGCCAACTCACTAAAGGAACCTGGGCTTTCCCCTAGAATTAAAATGCCAGTAAAGACCTCATGATTCAACCACTACACTCTTCTCCCACCTAACTTGGCAAAATCTGGTTAAGCATTAAATGCCCACTCACTCCTGCCCCAACGAATCTCATACATTGGCCTATTACAGGATCTGAAAATAGTATAACAAGCCAAGTCATTATCAGCCTCTAACATCTTTGTAAAGATTTCTTGGTTGTTTTAACAATGAAGGATCCTGCCAAAGATAGCTCACTCAGCACGTACATTGTGATGAGACATCACACAATATTCAAGGGGGTATGGCTGTAGCATGGGCTCCTCAGGTAGCCAGGCTAAGATAGAGTACCAGAAAGGGGAGTAGGAAGCATGAAGACTCCAGGAGACTCAAGAAAGAGCCAGAATTGAGTCGAGGAGTCCTGAGGATGGATTTCACAGCTTTAGGTGTGTGTTTGGTGCCATGAGCTCTGGACATAAACTCTCCACAAGGTCTCAAGTCCCCCCCAAAAGGAGTATGTTTGAGTCTTTTTATTATGTATTTATTGTGGTTGCTGTTTTACTGCTTCTAGCCATCAATAATTGATCAGTTAGAGATGGGATTGAAAAATCTCTGAGGGAAAAAAGTCAAAAGAAGAAGTGGGTGGAGTGCTGGTGCAGGGTGTGTGAATTCTACATGGCTGGTTGGATTCTATGGGCTATGGCACAGGTGTTTCCTGGCCTTAGAATTTGAAAGGAGACACCAGCAGTTATTCTCTGACAGGGAAGGCAGGGGAAAAAAGGAGACAGCTGCCTACCTGGAGGTGTGAGAAGAGTTATCTAAAGGTTTCCTGTCCCCAAATATCTCCTTTTACTCCAGCCTTGGCATTATGCCCTCTCTTTCTATGTGACCTAAAATACCCACCATTAGAATCACTTCCATTTAACCACACAACAAAGTCAGAACATTATTTCCCAGAGCCTCTCTCTTTAGTACCCAAAGACTTTATGCAGACCTACTATGTGTTCAGACCTGTTTTAGGTGTTCTGGAGGCAATGACCAAACAAAACAATAAACATTTAGTGGACATATAATATATGCAGACATTATTTGAAATGTTTTGCATATATCATCTCATAATCTGCGGAGCAATCCTATGAGGTAAGTACTATTTGTTCTCACTCTTCTCCCATTTTGTAGATGAGAAAAGTGTAAAGCTAAATAACTTCCCAGGTTCATATGCAAGTACATGGTGAAGGCAGGATTTAAACTGAGGCAATCTGACTCCAGAGCCCACAAGTGCTACAATAAAATCACCCACTCCATGATGGCAATAATAATAATAATAATCAACACCATCATCATCATCATTAAAAATTTAAGAAGAGTGATTGATTAGGAATCAGAAAGCCAGAGTCCTTATTCTGTCTTTTCATCACTTACCTTTGCACCCTTGCCCAAGTATAGCTTCTCACTGGGCCCCAGTTCTCACAATTGTAAAATGAGGGAGTAAGACAAGATTACCATGTTCTTTTATGATATTTTATGACAAGAATTCATTATATGATGAGGACCCAAAAGCTAAACTCTAGGGTATTGATTACACATGGAAGGGGTCTATAGTCTCCAAGAGTTATGGAACAGAAAGTGTACATTGCTTGCATGTTTGGTACAGGGTGTCCATAGGGCAGAAATGAAGCAGAGGGCCAAGAGTAAGCTAGAGAAGTATGTCCAAGATACATCATAAAACTGAGTCAGTTGGGAGCATCAAAGCAAAGATAGAAAGTTAAGACCTAGATATAAATGAGGTCAAAGAACAAGAAAAGGTGAGAGTGGAGGGGAACAGCAGATATGGGAACTGGGGGAAAGAAGGCAGCTTAGCCACAGGAGGTTCTAGAGGATGCTTTTGTGGGTGGCTCCATTTAAAGCAACAAAAGGGACTAAGAGGGACCTCTTAGTGTAAGTGTAAGTAATCATGAAAAATCTTGTAGAGGAAGCCCACCTTAAGATGGCTCATTTGCTAGGTAAGAAAGTTTGTTGACAGCTTGAGGACTGAGGCACTGAGAGTTAGCATAGGTGAGTTAGGGATGGGGTAAGAGAGCAGATGATAGCTACAAACCCTGGGTGACCAGGAAGAGCCTGAGGATTCTGGCCTGGAATGATGTTGTTAGGACAATGAGACATGGGTGGCACCTGGCTCACTTACATCCTTTTTGCCGAGGATCAAGTCTGGTCTAACACCTGACTCTTGTACCTCTTTGACCTGGTGCCTAGGAAAGAAGCTTCTGGAGCAGGCCACAGGAAAGAGATCCAAGACAAGGGATACCAGATAGCAACAAATTGGAAAACGGAGTGTCCCAGGGCCTGAGGTCAGACAGGACAGCAAGAGAGGAGAGAAAGAGAGATACCTGAAAGAGGGTCTGGAACTGGACCAGGCTAGAAGACAGTTAGTGAGCAAGGAGAGAAAGGCCCAAATGGCAGAAAGAATAGTCCTGGTACCCTCCTCCTGTGTTCACTTCAGGCTGCAGAAGCAAAGAGGATCTCAATGTGCAGTGCTCAAAGCATTCTCACACTCATTCCCTCATTCAACCCACGTCATTGCTATGTAGGGAGAATAGGATTGCCCCTTTGAATAAGTAAATGGTGTACACAAATCTCTTACTGCTAGGGTCACTGCTTCAAGGAAAAAAGAAAACTGGGAGTGAAGACCAGGAGAGCATAAATCTCCTGGGCTTACTTAAGTTTAAGGTGCAAGAATTGCTAGTCAAATGGCCTAGGGTAAGAAAAAGCCACCCTGGGAGTAGTGTCTGGGAAGAGCAATGAATGGGGGTTAGAAGGGGCTGGCCCTTTACCCCTGGACACTGCTCTGTTGTCTACTTGAGACTGAGAGGGAAGCACACAGCCACTATCTGAGGAATAAATGAGATAATGCACAAAAAAATAGCATAGTGCCTGTTACAAAGTAAGTGCTCAATAAATAGGGTTTTTTTTTTAACTACTACTACAGATATGGACAATGGTGTGAAAAATGGGTGAGGAGAAAGGCTGTAAATCAGTAACTTGTCCTCACCCCAGAGATTCTGATTCTTCATTGGGAGTGGGGCCCAGAGATCTGCATGTTTCATAAGATCCCTGGTGATTCTGAGGTAGAGAGTCCAGACACTCTGCTTTAAAGGAAACCTTGCTCTAAGTCATGTTGGGTACTGGGTATGGCTAGAACATTAAAGCTGAAATGAGAAGCCATAAAAATGGATGGCAGGGCAAGGGTGGTGACAAAAAAAAGCATTTGAATGATCTCTAGAGAGAATCATGACCACAAAGGAAAGTATTTTGCTTTTCTAATAAACATCTCTATGACTTGAGCCTCCAATGAGACCAATGAAGCTTTTGGAGAGTTGACACCCGAGTTCTGCTGTTAATTAACTGTGAGGCCTTGAGCACACTGAGTCCTTTCTCTAGATCTTAGTTTCCTCACCTAAGAAATAAAGGACAGCACTAGACTTGGACCCCAGTGTTCCTTTTAGCCCCGGCATTCTAGGATTCTATTATTCACTGAGACAATCTTTCAAAGTTCCCAGTTCATCCCCAGAGAGGCCAGACTTTGAAGAGGCCCACTGTAAGTCCTACTTGAGTTGGCCAACAGGGGACCAGCCTTCAGAGCTTTCTCTTAGAAGCCTGTTTCGGATTGTTTAGAAACCTAAGCTATGTTTTCCCATTTAAGAAATGCACAGAAGGTGTGATGTTGGCAGGGCCTTAAGATGGCTGCCAAGTGGTCTGCTCCTAACACAAGAAAATTTGTGGAGTGGGCTGCTACTTCCTGGCCCACTGAAGATGAAGACACATTAGAGAACTCTGGATTTAACTTAATTTAACTTCTTTATCAGAAGATGGAACCATTAAAAAAAAAACAGAGATCTCAGATTTCCCTGCAGATGAACCAAAAACTGAAGCAAAGGCAAATGTAAATGCATATGAAGAGTGTCCTTCTGGAATTCCCTTACATATGTGGAATAAATTTCAGGAATTGTACAAAAAAAAAAAACACTCTGAACAGAAAAACTCATCATCAAGATTCAGGGGGAAAAAAACTCCAGAAAAGGTAAATTGAAGAATGAAGAGGAATCTCATATTGAATAGTCCTCAAGTCAAACACAGTAGAAGGCAATTTCTCAGTACATTGGAGTTAATGACAAGTTTGAATACCCTGTTAAAAAGAAAAAAAATTGACAAGTCAGGCCCCAAAAAGAGATCAGGCAGTGGAAGAGTGGAATATTGAGAAGGCTGAGAAACTCAGCAACCAGCTAGCTACCCCAGAGCTTGTTGTAAAATTGCCAAAGCGATTGCCTGTCACAACTTTGTAAAAGCCAAAAAAGGAAGCTGAAAATTCACAGATTGCTTGAAAAAAGAAGAAACTTGCATGGGGATTTGAAGCAAAGAAAAGATGGGAAGTCAAAAGCAACGTGGGATGTATATAACTTGGCAGAGTTCTTCAAGACATTGAGTCTTAACTTGAGTTTTTATTTGAGTCTTCAATTGCTCAATTTACTTAAAACTTTTTTCTGCTTATGTTAAATAATATGTCAAGAAATTGATAGAAGTAGAAAAAAGAAGCAAAGAATTTGGAAGTTGATTATCAAATCTTTTCAATATTTTCTAACAAGTTCATCTTATTGAAGTGAATGGAATTGAATGTTCTGTTATTTGTACAAGGAGTCTATGCATACATACAGGGGAAAGAAGGTAAAATTTTAATTATTTATATAGACCTACAGTATTAAATCAAATCTATTTTTCATCCATTTGGTGTAGCATAGCCAATGAGATCCTTGTACTTTCTTATCTGTACTTAGTGTAACTGCTCTTTATTCTGGAATTGCGTTTTTATAATTGGCATTTGTTTATAATGGATTAGTCATAAGTACAAGAAAGTCTCAGTTGATATTGTCTTTACAAATGACTTTACCTTAATGGTGTAAAAGTAATTATTGGTTCTTTATTGGATGCAGTAGAGCTGATACTTCACAGTCCCATAAAAATAATTGATTAATTTTTGTGTACCTTCAGATTAAATATTATAATTTAAAAAAATACAGAGTAGTATTAGGAGGATGACTTAAATTCAGCTGTGCCTAAAAATGTCTTCCTAAATATTTCCCTCAGCCATGACATTTTTCAAATTGTGAGATAATTCTTAGAAGAGAAAATGGTGTAATTATATTAGAATGTTGTAATGCAAGACAATATAACTTTAAACCTTCTTTAAAAAAAAAAAAAAACAAAGTAATGCAGACCATTGCAGGAGATTTGACTTAAAATTCCCCACTCATTCTTTCATCCCCTTCAAAGCAATTTTAAATCTCTTTAAATCAGGACTTCATCCATATAAGAAAACTACCTCAAACAAAAGAGTATTCCTCCCTCTACCAACTGAATAAGCAGAGGCCATTTCTTCATGATGTGAGGTTATTGGATCACTGATATTTGGCTTCTGGAACCATAGGCACAGAAAAAATAAACATTCTCGCATGTAAAAGTAAAATTATGTCCTTCAAAAAGAGGTGATGGAGGTTTAGTGGAGATTTTTTTCCCTACCTCATTCCCTTAAATGGATTCTGAAGACTCTGTCCAATTATCACAAATGAATAGTGAGTGAACTGATCTAGAAACCTCTGTCAGTATGCTTTATATAAACGCATGAGAGTAGACCTTCCATGCCTTATTTACTGGACTCTGCTCAAAATATGGGCAGGCACATGTGCCTGGGCTCCCAGGAGCGTTTCTCCTTTCCTCAACCTCGTGGATTTCAGAAGTCTCCCTTTGACTTACTTTACTCTCCATTTTTCCAGAACATTTGGGTTTATGGAAAGCAATAGCTGAGGTAAAGTAACATAACCCATAGCTTATTGGATGTGCTAGTACTTGACCCATGAGGTCTCAGGTACAGGAAATAAAATGCAATGACCTTGTTGATATAAAAATGCAACATGACTTTAGCATTCTTTAGTAGCAATCTTTTCTGAAATAACAGTGCCTACATTTGTTGCTTTTTAAAAAATCCATATCTAGACTTTCCCATGTCTGTATCTCTTCCTCCTCTTTTTTTTCAATTCCTCATTTTGAACATCTCCCTTTTATGCTATAGTAGATAACTGAATTTTATTGTTATAATTTGTTGTGTTTGTAATAGGAATACAGTTCCAAATGTTCCAATTGGATGAGAAAATATTTTATGTTTCTACTATCTAAAAAATTCAGATTAATTGCTTTTACATAGTGGAGCCCTTTGTTAATTTTTTCCTATTTATCCTTGGCCTCAATAGATAAAACTTCCTCTCCCTATAGGCTCTGAGCCTTTCAAGGACTAAAATCTCTCACTAATGAAGCTATTCACAATCTGTGTGACTTTCAACAAGTCATATAATTGCTCTTTTTTATTTTTTTTATTTTTAATTACAGTTGACATTCAATATTATATTAGTTTTAGGTGTACAACATAGTGGTTACACACTTATATAATTTATGAAGTGATCCCCCCAATTATTCTAGTACTCACCTGGCACTATACATAGTTATTACAATATTATTGGCTATATTCTCTATGCTGTACTTTACATACCTGAGATTATTTTGTAATTACAAATTTGTACTTCTTAATCTTTTCACCTTTTTCACTCAGTCCCCAACCCCTGTCCCATCTGGCAACCATCAAAATGTTCTCTGTATCTATGAGTGTGTTTCTGTTTTGTTTATTTTCTTTTTTAGATTCCACATATAAGTGAGACCATATGGTATTTGTCTTTCTCCGTCTGACTTATTTCACTTATTATAATACCTTCTAGGTCCATCCATGTTGTTGCAAACAGTAAGATTTTATTTCTTAATGGCCAAGGAATATTTCATTGTATATATGTACCACCTCTTCTTTATCTAGTCATCTATTAATGAGTACTAAGTCTGCTTCCACATCGTGGCTATTGTAATTAGTACAACAGTGAATATAAGGGTGCATATATATTGAAATAGTATTTTGGATTTCTTCAGCTAAATACCGAGAAGTGGAATTGCTATGTCATAAGGTAGCTCTATTTTTAACTTTTTGAGGAACCTCCAAATTGTTTTCCAAAACTGCACCAATTTGCCATCCCACCAACAGTACACAAGGGTTCCCTTTTCTCCACATCATTGCCAAGACTTGTTGTTTGTTGATTTATTGATAATAGCCATTCTGATAGGTGGAAGGTAATATCTCCTTGAGAACTTTTTTTCCCCTTGTGAATTTTATTTGCATTTCTCTAATGATTAGTGACACTGAGTAGCTTTTCATATGTCTATTGTCCATCTGTATGTCCTCTTTGGACATATAAATTATACAAATGTCTATTTAGGTTTTCTTCCTACTTTTTATTTGCATTGTTTTTTTTTTTTGGTGTTGAGTTGTATGAGTTCTTTATAAATTTTTTTAGATATTAACCCTTTATCAGAATATCATTGGTAAATATCTTCTGCCATTAAGTAGGTTGTCATTTCATTTTGTTGATGGTTTTTTGTTGTGTAAAAATTTTTAGACTGATGTCCCATTTGTTTATTTTTCTTTTTGTTTCCCTTGCCCAAGGAATATACCAGAAAAAAATTACTAAGAGTAATGTCAGAGAATTTATTGCCTATGTTTTCTTCTAGGAGTTTTATGGTTTTGGGTCTTACATTTAAGTCTTTAATCCATTTTGAGTTTATCGTTGTATATAGTGTAAGAAGATAGTCCAGGTTCATTTTTTTTTTGCATGTATCTGTCCAGTTTTCCCAGCACCATTTATTGAATAGACTGTCTTTACTCCCATTGTATATTCTTGCCTCCTTTGTCATAGATTTAATGGCTATATAGGTATGGGTTTATATCTGGGCTCTCTACTCTGTTCCATTGATCTACATGTGTTTTTACACCAGCACCATGCTGTTTTGATGACTATAACTTTGTAATATAGTTTGATATTAGGTAGTGTGATGTTTCCAACTTTATTCTTCTTTCTTAAGATTACTGTGACTATTCGGGGTCTTTTGCGATTCCATATATATTTTAGGTTTATTTGTTCTAGTTCTGTGAAAAATGCCATTGGCATTCTGATAGCAGTTGCATTGAATCCATAGACTGCTTTGGGTAGTATGGACATTTCAACTATGTTAATTCTTCCTATGCATGAGCACTGCACATGCTTCCATTTATTTATGTCTTCTTCAATTTCTTTCTGAAGTTTTATAATTTTACAAGTACAGGTCTTTAACCTCCTTTGTTAAATTTATTTCTAGGTATTTTACTTTAATGCAGTTGTAAATGGGAGTTTTTCTTAATTTCTCTTTTTGTTAGTTTGTTATTGGTGTATAAAAATGCAACCCATTTCTGAATATTAATTTTGTATCCTGCTACTTTACTAAATTCATTTATCCATTCTAACAGCTCTTTGGTGGATTCTTTAGGGTTCTCTGTGTATAGTATCATGTCATCTGTAAATAATGACAATTTTACTTCTTCCTTTCCAATTTGAAGAATTTTTTTTCTTGTCTGATTGCTGTGGCTAGGTCTTCCAATACTATGTTGAATAAAAATGGTGAAAGTGGACATCCTTATCTTGTTCTTGATCTTAAGGAAAATGATTTTAGTTTATTTCCTGTTGATTATAATGTTAGCTATGAGTTTGTCATATGTGACCTTTATTATATTGAGGTATGTTCCCTCTATTACCACTTTGCTGAGAGTCTCTATCATGAATGAATGCTGGACTTTGTCAAACGCCTTTTCTGTGTCTATTTATATCATTGTATGATTTTTATACTTCATTTTGTTTATATGGTATATTATATTAATTGATTTGCAGATATAGACCTAACCTTGCATCCTAGGAATAAATCCCACTTGATCATGGTATGTGATTTTTTAAATATATTGCTGAATTCGATTTGTTAACGTTTTGTTGAGGATTTTTGCATCAATATTCATCAGAGATATTAGCCTATAATTTTCTTTTTTTGTAATGTCTTTGTCTGGCTTTGGAATCAGGGTAATGGTGGCCTCATAAAAAGAATTAGGTAACCTTTTTTCCTCTTGAATTTTTTGGAATAGTTTTAGAAGAATAGGTGTTAGTTCTTCTTTGAATTCTTGGTAACATTTATCTGTGAAAGCCATCTGGTCCAGGACTTTTATTTGTGAAGAATTTTTGATTATTGATTCGATTTCATTAATAGTAATTAGTCTGTTCAGATTTTGTTTCTTCTTGACTCAGTCTTGGGAGATCATATGTTTCTAAGAATGTATCCATTTCTTTCAGATCATCAAATTTGTTGGCATATAATTGTTAATAGTATTTTCTTATAATCCTTTGTATTTCTGTGGTGCCAGTTTTCACTTCTCTTTCATTTCTGATTTTATTTATTTGGGTCTTCTCTCTTTCTCTTTAAGAGTCTGGTTAAAGGTTTATCAATATTTTTTATCTTTTCAAAGAACCAGCTCTTGGTTTCATTAATCTTTTTTTTATTATTTTTTAGACTCCATCTCTTTTATTTCTGCTCTGATCATACTGTTTCCTTCCTTCTACTCACTTTCGGCTTTGTGTTTTGTTTTTTTTGCTGTTATTATTAGTATTATTTATTATGAAAATGCATTATCTAGTTCAATCCCCAAAACCCTCTGAGTCATGTATTACTATGTCTATTTTGAAGATGATTAATGGAGGCTTAAGCAGGACATGTGGAGTAGCAGGGAGGGGCAGTGTTAAGCAGTTGCCCTAGGTCACACAGCTAGCAAACTGGCAAAACAGGGCAGCAAAGCTTCCATCCTCCCACTACTTGAGTGTACCGTAGGTTAAGGTGCTGGCTGGGCCGCATGTTGAGCTGGCTGTTCTCGAGTAGTGAAAACTGGACACAATAGGTGTCCTTAGTGATTTTGTCCATGGCACTGATGTGGAAGGCCAGAAAGGTCTCTGGGCTCAGTTTGGAGGGATAGCTCTGTGACTCCTTCCCTTTCAGCAGGATTCTGCCTTTGCTGGCCTAGGCTGCGTCCGACTTTGCCAGGTCTTGGTAATAGAGGTCAAACATACAGGGCAAGCAGCCACTGCTGCAACACTGGGAGGGCAAGGGCTCCACAGGTCAAAGCTGCAGCCAGGCTTCCTCATCATCCTCCTCCTTCCTCTCATCCATTGGCAATGGGCTGGGGCAGCCTGGGAGCAACAGCTGGATGCTCTTCTCAGAGCAGCAATGGCTCTGTGAGGTCAGAGGCCCATGCCCCATTCCCTTACCTGTCTACATTCCTATGCTTCCCCTCACATGATGATCCTTCTTTGGGCTTTGTTTAAAGTTCTTTTTCTAGTTCCTTTAGGAAATTGTTCATTTTGCTGTTCTGATTGGGTGTTTTCTGCTACCTCCTCTTCCAAATCGCTGATTCAATCCTCTGCTTCATCTAATTCAATGTTGATTCCTTCTAGTATATTCTTCATTACGGTTATTGTAGTCCTCATTTCTAACTGGTTCTTTTTTATGGTTTCTATATCCTTTTTTATGCTTACTATTTCTTTGTGGAAGTTCTCACGAAGTTCCTTGAGCATCCTTCTAACAAGTGTTTTGAACTGTGTATCCGGTAGGTTGGCTTGTCTCTATTTCATTTAGTTCTTCTTCTGGAGTTTTCTTCTGCTCTTTCATTTTAGACATGTTTATTTCCTCATTGTGGCTGCCTCCCTGTGTTTCTATGTATTCAGTAGAGCTGTTATGTCTCCCAGTTTTAGTAGAGTGGCCTTATATAGTAGGTGTCTTGTGGGGCTCAGTAGTGCAGTTTCCCTGATCACTTGAGCCAGGTGCCCCAGGAGTGTCCCTTGTGTGAGTCGTGTGTACCCTCCTGTTGTAATTGAGCCTTGATTGCTGTTGGCACATCAATGGGCAGGATCGACCCTCAAGCTGACTGGCTGTGAAGAATGGCTACAACCACAGTGTACAAGCTGCTATGCATGGGCTGACCCCTCGGAGCAAGATTCACCCCAACAGGCTCTGTTGCCTGCTGAGATCAACCTTTGGGTATGCTACTTGTAGAGCAAATCAGTTGATGCTCTATTGTGGTCTGAAGCTGACCTCCAGGTATTGTTGGTGCTGGGCCCTCATGCAGGCCTAATTCAGCTGCTGCCTGTGACTGGCCTGGGGCTATCTGGTAGGACTTACAAAGTGATCCATGGTTGATCGCTGCCTGTACTGAACCTGGAGGCGCTTGGGAAAGTCCATGTGGTGAACCGAGGCCAATCACCACCATTACCAGGCCTGGGGCAGCTCAGCAAAAGGCTCAGGGCATCCTAAAGCCTGCTTCCATTTGCTAGCTGCCTGTAAGGCTCAGTGGGTATAAGAGCCTTGTGCGGTATGTGAGTTGGGTGAGGTAGGCCTCAGGGATTCACCAGGGTGGGGAAAATGGTGTTCACCAGATTAATGCAGGTTCAGGTTTGGCACCAGTGCTGAGCCTGGGGCCACTCAACAAAGGGCTCAGAGCACCCTGAGTTTACCTGCCGCCCACCTGGGGCCAGCGGACTCTTGAGAATTATTCAAGAAAGATTGCAGTGCAGGCCCACCTCTGCAAGCACTTCTGGTAGTGTGTGAGTTCAGTGAGGCAGGGTCCCAGAAAGTCACCAGGATAGAGCAAGTGGATTTCACCAGGCCAATGCAGATTCAGATTTGGCTGTGTTCAGAGGATAGCTCAACATAGGTACAATGGTGACTGTCCTTCCATCCCTTGTCTTGAAGCCATACAACCCATTCTCTCCCTGTATGTCTCTAGTGCCTCTCCCATGGCGGTCGCTCTGCTGGAGCCCAGGGTGAGTGCCTCCAAGTGAGTGAGTCTCTGTGCAGGCTCTTTAAGTGGATGCCTGAGTTTCCAGCAGCCTTCTGTCTCACCCTGACAGCATCTCCACTGTTTTTCACAGCCAGATGTTTGTGGGCTCCTCTTCCTAGCATCGATGTTCTAGGCTGGGGAACCCAGTGTTGAGCTGAGGCCCCTCACTCCTCAGGAGTGACCTCTGTAGCCAAAATATTCCTCCCACATTCTCAACCACCACATGTGGGTGTGAGGCCCACTTGTTTCCAGTCTCTGCTCCTCTTACCAGTTCCAATGTGGCTTCTTTATATTCTTATAGGACTTCTGTTCACTAAATCTAAACAAAAACACTCTTGTGTGCCAACTCATAATATAAACCTTACACTTACAAAGAGTTTTGTCCTCTCCAAAGCTCTTCTGCAGCCATCTGACTCTCCCAACAATTCTGTGACATAGACAGGGAAGTAGTATTATTGTGATTATCGTTTTTATTATTAATCTCATTTTACAAATAAGAAAACCAAGGCCCAAAGAAGCATAGGGACATTTCTATGGTAATACTATGAAGGCTGAGAGTTACAAATCTGCCTCTGAAGTGGCCATTAAATATCCCGGGGGAGGTCTTTGTAAGCCTTGCTGAAGCCCCATTTACATGATGACAATTATTATACTAATCACAAATCTTTGTCAATACTTCCATCTTTTAAATGCTTACTGTGCTGGCCACTGTGCTGCATGTTTTATTTCTCATGAATCATTTGATTGGATATTCATAATCCTCCAAGGATTAGGTCCCATTATTCTCCCCAATTTTACAGATGAGGACACTAAGGCTCAGAAGATTAGATGACATACCCAACATCATAAAACTAGGAAGTGGTAGACTGTGGACACAAACCTAAGACTATCTGATCCTAGAACTATGTTCCACTAGGCTATAGTGCCTCTAAAATTGAGTCCAATATGAAAGCCACCAGGCACATATAGCTGTTTAACTTTAAATTAACTTAAATGAAATAAAATTAAAATCCAGCTTTTCAGTCACACTAGTTGCACAGCAAGTGCTCAATAGCCACACGTGGCTAGTGGCTCTCATATTAAACAGCACAGATAGAGACCGCCACAGAAACTTCTATTGGTTAGTGCTGATCTAAATACTTAAGTGTTATCATCCTCAGACTTCTACTTTGGTAAAGTGTTATTAGTCTAAAGCACAGTTTCTCAGTCTTGACACTATTGAAATTTGGGGCTGGAAAATTCTTTGTTGTGGAGGCTCTTCTGGTGCATTTGTAGGAAGAGCTTACTTGTTTAGCAATATCCCTGGCCTCTACCCACTAGATGTCAGTAGCACACCTTCTCTTTTTTTATGTTTCAACAGTTTTTATTGTATTTCTTACCCATGAGTTTTTAAAATTATCACTTGACTTCTGGGACTCTCTCTCTATATATAGATCACTTCTTTTTTTCCTTTTTTTTCTTTTGATTTTATTAAATTTATTGGGATGTCATTGGTTAATTATATGTTTCAAGTTTAAAATTCTATATCATCTGTATATTGCATTGTGTTCACTACCTAAAGTCATCTCCTTCCATCACCATATATTTGACTCCCTTTACCCTCTTCTGCTTCCCCACCACCACCTCTTCTCTCTTGTAACCACCATACTGTTTCCATCTATGAGTTTTTGTTCATTTGTGGCTTTCTGTTTTATATCCCACGTATGAGTGAAATTAGATGGTTCTTGATTTTTCCTGTCTACTTATGGAAAACAGTTACAGAGGTTCCTCAAAAATGAAGAAGAGAGCTACCATATGACCCAGCAATCTATCTTCTGGATATCGACCTGAAATTTTTGAAAACATTTATTTGTAAAGATATATGTACCCCTAGGTTCATTGCAGCATTATTTACAGTGGCCTTCTCCCTAGTTTTGACAACTAAAAATGTCTCCAGACATTGGCAAATGTCCCTCACCCCTGCTGACAACCTGAATTAAGGTTAGCATATGTATTTGAAGTAATTAAACAGTAAATTTTTTCACTGCCAAAACTTGACCCTTTGAAAACAGGCCATTTTTCCAAAACTCATTTCTTCTAGTGAATCATAGTTTACATCAATTTGCATTGAATGGGTGATTTTAAGAGCTACTAACGATTTCAAGAAAGAGTAAAAATACATTTAAAGCAGAAGAATGAGAGTGAAGATACCAATAAGGGATTACGCTAATGTACTGTATGATTAGTTGCTCAAATTTCCTACCCATTAACCATAACTATGAAATTGTGAATGAAGGATAAGAAATAAATTGGTTTAAAAAGCTAAAAGAATGTTAAAGTAGAGAAACAGTAAATGACAGGAATAATCAAATAACATACTACATTTTGGCTACTAATTTCCAGAAATAACAAACAAAAAATTATGCTACTTCAGAAATTGAAGAAAGAATTCCAAAAATGCTATAAAGTTGTCCCAACAGAAAATAGGCTTTCAAAGGATAAACTAGTGGAAACATTCTCACATAAAATACTGAAATTTTGGTTACTGATGAAATGATATCTACTTTTCTACATTGTTCATATATTCCCAAGAAAACGAAACCTCCCTATAACATATGGAACACTTCTTCGAATGTTGCTAAAGACAAAATGAAGGGAAGGGGAAAATGGCGTAGATGATAGAAGCTTTGTTCATCCCTCTTAAGATCAAATCAAAGTTGTGAGAGAAATATGGAACAAACAGCAAGTAAAGTCACCTGGGGACTAGATGAACAGAAGCACTACAATTAGGGAGAAAATAAGACTTCGCCCTGCAACAGTAGAAGGCAGGAGGGGGAAAGATGTGAAGCTGCCTGGTCCAGAGTGGCTGAATGAGACAGAGGCCCCTGCAGCAGCAGAGGCCTCTTTTAAAGGGGCTGGGTCCACGAGCTGACTTTCACAGTGAAAGACCTGCTTGCTCTGAGCATCAGGAACTTACAGGGAGACACTGAGTTGTTGGAATGAGAGCCAGAGGCAAGGCTCTCTCCCAGGCAGAAGTGCTAGCAGTATCCATTGTTCCTCTGTTGATCCCTCCCCTCTCCCAGTGTGCAGGCCCAGCACTACCATAGCTGAGATGTCATCAAACTGGATAACAGATGTCACTCCACCCAGAGGATTTCCTGAAATTCTGTCTCCTGCAACTTGTGGCCCTGCCCAAGTCTCATCCAGTTGTGTCCTCAGGGAGCCCAGTGCTCCTTGCTGAGCCAGCTCCAAGACTAACACCGGTGGCAGCTGGCCTCAGTTTCTGGTGTGGCCTCTTGAGGCAACCATAAGCACAGCATCCGTGGATTGCTTTGTGAATCCTAACAGGTGGCCCCGGAAGGGCACAGGCTGGGGCTAAACTTGGCCTGCAGCTGAATCCCTCTCAGGACTGTGCCTCTGGACACCTACTACACAAAGCCGCACTAATAAGACCAGGAGACTTAGGAGATTTGCTTAGTACATAGAGACAGACACAGAAAGGCATTCAAAATTGGAAAACAAAAAAGCAGAAACCATATGAGAGAAGAGAACAGAGATCCAGAATAATGGAGTCAAGCAATCTAACAGATGCAGAGTTTGAAACACTGGTTATAAAGATGCTCAATGAACTTAGGGGAAGTGTAGATGAACTCAGTGAGAACTTTAACAAAAAGATAAAAAACATAAAAATGGACATGGAAATTATAAAAAGGAACCAGTCAGCAATGAAGAACACATTATCTGAGATGAAGAATATATTAGAGGGGATCAATAGAGTGGATAAAGAAGAGGATCAAACCACTGATATAGAGGATGGGGAAGCCAAGGACACTCAATCAGAATGGCAAGAAAAAAGAAGCCAAGACTGTAATAATAAATTAAGGAGCCTATGGGACACTATTAAATGTAAAAATATCTATGTCATAGGGCTACCTAAGGGAAAACAAGAAGTTGAAGAGCTATTTGAAGAAATAATAATGGAACTTCCTTAACCTGGTGAAGGACATACAACCCCAGGAAGTTCAGAAAGTCCCAAAGAAGATGAACTCAAAGAGACCCACATCAAGACACATTAAAATTAAAATGCCAAAGGTTGAATACAAGGAGAGAATCTTAAAAGCAGCAAGAGAAAAGTAGTTAGTTACCTACAAGGGAGCACCCATAAGACTGGTAGCTGATTTCTCAAAAGAAACTATGTAAGACAGAAGAGCTTGACACAAAATATTCAACGGGATGAAAATCCAGGATCTACAGCTAGGAATACTTTATCTGGCAAAGCTATCATTTAGAATTGAAGGACAGATAAAGAGCTTCTCAGACAAAAATAAGCTAAAGGAATTTATCACCATCAAGCCAGTATTACAGGAAATGTTGGAGGGATTTCTTTAAGAAGAAAAAAATGTATCAAAAATATGAATAAAGAATGGTAATAACTACATTTCTATCAACAAGTATCTCCGATGGAAAAGAAGTGCTCCAACCTAGAGTGGATGAATAGATCAGAAAACAAGACCCCTACATTTCCTGCCTACAAGTGACTCACTTCAGATTAAAAGACACACACAGACTAAAAGGAAGGGGATGGACAAAGATATTGCCTTAATGGATCTAGAGGGTATTGCACTGAATGAAATAAGTCAGATAGAGAAAGACAAATATGCATGATATCACGTACATGTGGAATCTAAAGAACAAAACAATGACAACAACAACAAAAATGGAAATAAACTCAGATACAGAGAATATTTTGAGGGCTACTAGATGGGAGAGGGGTTGGGGGGATGGTGAAAAAGAGCAAAGGGAATAAGAAGTATAAATGGATAGATACAAAATAGACAGAAATATAAAGTGTAGCATAAGGAAAATAGTTAACAATGTTGTAATAAATATGTAAGGGGAAGAGGGATACTATATTTAGTGGAGTGATCACTTTGTGAGTTAAATAGATCTCTAATCACTATGCTGTACAACTAAAACTAATATGTTATTGTATCCCAACTGTAATTGAAAAAAATTTCATTGAATTATACAATGTAAATATGAGCTCCTAATTGCCTATTATATGTCAATAAAGCTGGAAAAAAAAGACCAAATGAAACCAGTCAACAACATCTTCAGAGAAATCTCCAAAAACTTTTACAACCATTCCCTCCTAAATGAATTTTTACAGCGTTAAATATTTTAACTATGTTATAGTCAAATAAACAAACTTTTGTAAACTGGCAAATATGGCAAGCAGCTTATTCAAGGACTTTCCTAAGAGTGGGTCCTCCTCTCCCGCATCCTATCTATCTCCACACAGAAGATAAGGCTGGGGGCCTGGGACAGTGCTGCCCCCTGGTGGACACTTGCCACTCCAGCTCCTCTTCTAGTGCTCTCATAAATGGAAATTACTTCTAACAGATGCCACAGGGTGAATAGAAGTTAGCAAAATGCAATACCCAGACTGGGTCCCTTGCCAGGAAATTGAAATGAACAGTTTTTCTTCTAAAACTAGAAGGGGGGGAAAACAGGGAAGAAGGGAAGGAGAAAAGGAAGCAAAGTGCCACAGGGATTTTTAATGACCACATTAAACTCTTAATTACAGTGAGGAATAGAAGTAGGATCTGAGCTGACAGACTGAATAGCTGCAGCTACATATTTCTGGTGCTATCTGCTAGATTAGCTTATATTTTTCTTACCCAACTGGAAGCTCATATAGGGTCAGGCTTCACATTCATCTTTGCTCCCTGGGCGCAGGTAGGCCTTGGGCTCGGGAAAACAGGTTGCAGGTGGGATGGGGAGATAGCCTTAAGACTGTCAGCTACTGGAGGGACCTACAGAGTTGGGTCTCCTCTAGTATCTGGGTGCCAGGGGCTACCCAGGGCCAAGAAAGAATACATGGGCCCCTGAATATCAGTAACTGGAACTTATAAAAAGTCAATATTTGTGGCTTCTAATCTTAAAATGCAGCCCACACTGCTTTGTGGGGGATGGGTAACAGGGAAGTTTTGTAGCCAAAGGGAGCAGGCTGCCACATCATTTATAATTGTTCTTTCCTGGTCAGGTTTGAGTGCCTCTTGCAGAAGTGCTCAGCCTCACCTTCCTGAATCCTATTCCTAGAGTAGGAGAAACTGACTAATATGATGTGAGGGGCCCACAAACCTAGTAAGCAAACTCTCCCAGATAACCACCAAGCAACAGAGTGACACAAAAGCATCCAGGTCCTAATGAAATGCACATTGTCAGGAGTAATCCATCCATGCCCACTAATTTATCATCATAGGTCAGTTTGACCAAGAGCTAGCCCCTGGACCACAGGATGGCAATGTGTTAGCCATGGAGAAGTCTGCAGCCTAGGATATCAAAGGCTTGAGAAGACAGGCTTGGAAAGAAAGGTCAGGTTCAGGCCCAGAATACCTGAAGTTGAAAGGGTATTGAAATGAGAAAGAGATTGAAACAGGAGAGATGGAGGTTGCCAATATCAAAGTTGCCCTTGCTCACCATTTTGCCATAGGCTGAATCAACCTCTGCAGGAGCCTCAGCTAAGAGCCACAGTATCCCATGATGCATGCTTTTGGTCTGTTGCTCAGAGATGATCTTTCCTCTATCCCAGATTATGCAGCTGGAAGTCAGGGTACTCAAGATTCTAATCTTGGAATTGTCATTGTGTGACCCAAGGAGAATCACTTAACATCTTTGGGGTCCAGTTTCCTCATTCTTAAAATAAAGACATTTTTACTCATCCCACCATTACAAGATCTAGTCTGGTTAAGAAAGTTCATTTGCTTTTCCTTCATCTCATATACTTGCATAAAGTATAATTCAAGACTACTATTTTCTCCCTTCTTTCAATAAGCATATTCACTGATCCTGTGATAATTCTCTTGTCACCTGCTGTCATTCTAAGAAAATAACAGAACTTAATAGCTAATTATCTTAAGCAAGAGCTATATCTACAACAACAAGTTCAGAATTTAAACACCCAAACTAGTATCCTAGCAACTCACTTCATTAGAGTGAGGTGCCAATGAGGCTAGTGGCATGATGTCAAAGTTTACAAGGATACATGTGGCTCTGAATACAGTAGTCCCTCCTTCTCTGTGTTTTGGCTTCTTGTGCTTTCAGTTACCCACAGTCAACCTTGGTCCAAAAATATTAAATGAAAAATTCCAGAAATAAATAATTCATAAGTTTTAAATTGCTCACTGTTCTCAGTACCATGACGAAATCCCATCTTGGTTATCAGGTCGACTGTTGTGGCATCACAGTGCTCTTCAAGTAACCCTCATTTTACTTACGAGTGGCCCCAAAACCATTCACATAACTTTTAATAGAGTATATTATTATAAGTGTTCTATTTTATTATTAGTTATTGTTGTTAATCTCTTACTGTACCTAATTTATAAGTTAAACTTTATCACAGGTATGTATGCACAGGAAAAAGCATAGTATTTATAGGGTTCAATACTACTCCTGGTTTCAGGTATTCACAGGACGGGGAGAGGAGGGCTTAGACTGTATCCCTTGTGGATAAGGGGGGATTACAGTCTACACATTTCCACCATTGGTGAAACATCTCCAACTCATATAATAAATGTATACACCTATATGTGACATTTAGAATGCAACTGTGATCTAAAGAGAGCTGTGAAGCAATTGGGTGGAACTGTGTTTCCACACAAATTCAACTTTCAAGGCCTACTAGGGTTCCTTGAAAGGGTACAATATAGCCACGTTGTGATTCTGGGAACATTCTTTGTGGGTGGTGTTGGTGAAGATGGAGTGGAAAGAAACCAAAGGCTTACAAGGGGGAGCAGTGAATGTTTGAGTGGCATGATTTCTCTTCCAGTCTTCCTCTCTCACTACTCCTGGAGCCCTGGAAAAAGCTCAGAGAAGAGGACTCAAATACCACATCAAATACCTGGGAGACTACACATTATACAGCTTGGAACAAATTTTAAAAATTGACATCTCAGGAAATATATGGTGATTGTGTCTGCTCGTCCAAATTCCCCTCCCTCTTTCCATCCCTCTCCCCTCCTTTCTCTCCTCTCTCCCATTTCTTGCCCTCAGGGTCCTGCATCCCCTTATATTTTTATTTTTAGTCACAGTGGCTGCTGACTGGTGCCAGAACAAAAGGTTTCAATGTAACTGAAACACATTATTTAAGTTAATTATTACTATGAACGTTGTTTTAATGGTGTTACTAGTCAATGAAATTAGCCTGGTAAAATCCAGGTTTATGGGATGCTTTATTTTAAGACGACGTGGACTAGGTTTCTTGACACGTGCATGTTGAAATCTATAGTTTTGCCCCAGTGCCTCTCCCTAGCCCATGGTTATATAAATATCCTCCTTCCTCTGCACAACAATCCCTTCTCAGACCTTTGAGCCATTACTTACAAACTTGGTGAAGGCCTCAGTGTGCCACAAAATACCCCTGCACCAAGAGGTCGGTTATCACAATGCGGAGGAAAGGAAACCCCAGGAATAACTTGTATTTCCAGGTCAGTCACTGTGGCTAGGCTAAATTTTACCTTTGGTGCTTGCTTCCCTCCTTGCCTTGGCAAGTAAATTAATCATCAATCGCAACGGCCTTAAGAAGACGCCCCGAATGGATGGGTCCCTAGCTCCTTGACTCTCAGGTGAACCAGGTAGGGACGGCGGCTGGAGTGAGAAAGTCTGAAAGTCAGGAGCCCGGTGGGGCGTCCATCCGCTCTGCATGGCTCTCCTGGCCACCATATCCTGGAACCCCACGCCCAGCATGCCACCGCTTTCCCACGCACACGCATGCACATCTGCGTAAGACCTCCCAGGTGCGTGGCACCCCCAAATGGTGGGCAAGATGCAGCTAGTTCAAGCCCAGGATCCCCTCCACGCCCGCCGCCCAGCTCCGGGTGGCTCCCAGCTGCCCCTCTTGACTGCGAGCGCCCCGCTTGGGTAGATGGAGGCTCCTGCACCGGCACCCTCCACTCGGTGGAGTACAGTTGGAGCCCTCACCGCGCCCACCACTTACTCTGGAGTCTTCAGACAACCATAGAACCCAGCCATGGTGCTTCCAAGGGAGTGAGCGGCCAGTCACAAGCCTTGCCAGCTGGGGTTCATAGGAGCCAGCGCTTCGGGAGGGCCAGCGGTGCTGCCACGTGCAGAGAGCTCTGCACGCCCAGCGCTCACATGCACGCAGCCCCAAACCAGCCGGCCGATGCAACAACCAGTCAGATAAAGTTTCTTTTCCAAGGCCTCTCGCTGTCTTCTGAACTAGGTCCAAAGAAGGCCGGGCTTCTTACAAGGTTAGGAACTGTTAACTCCCCTTTCCCCCTTGCTTGCAACTTTCCCCGATCGCAGCATCCTCGGTGCAAAATACCAGATGCTCTTTCTTAGGCTCTCTGTATCCCTGCAGGCCGATGAGTGTGAGGAGGAGTTGGGAGGGGAAGAAGCTCTACGGAATTAGTAGAGACTTTTACCGAGCAGAGAGGGACACTCCACAGCTTTGGGAAGCAAATGTAAATTAGTCGTTTTCAGGCAGTTTTGATTCTCCAGGCCGGAGGGAGGGATGGGGCGGACGGGCGGGGGTGGGGGGGAGGAGGAAACCCAAAAGGAAATTTAAATAGCAAGACTGCAAGCATTCCCACCCACCCCAATCTAAACACAAATATTTTTGACCCATATAAATTGTTGTTAAATCCTGAGGGAAACGATTTACTTCCTAAGCAAGTCTGGTGTCACAACAACAACAAACAAGAATGTCCCTAAAATTGTGAAAAAAAATCTCAATTCCCTTGAGACGAGATTCCCCACCAAACATTGTGCATACATAGTGGATCCCAGTTATAACATGGCTTATATGACATGGATTCAGATATATTGCTGATAAGATTATGTCTGCAGAAAACCAAAAAAAAAAAACAAGAGAGAATAAAAGTGTGACCTAATGAGGGTTGCCTGGAAGATCCAATAGGGCACCTTTCCCAACTCCAGTTCGATAAATGGGTGTCCCTGCCTTGGCATCTGAGACGGAGAGATTGGCAATATTTTGAAGTGTCTAGTGAAAGTGTGAAAATCAAAGCAAATGCAGATGCAAGCTTTTGGCTTTTTTTAATTACTGAGAGAATTCAAGGGTTTAAAAAGGCCACGGTTTGCCCTATGCAGGCATTCAGGGGTGGGGGTGGGGAGCAGCCATTAAACACCGCAAGACTAGGCTTGATCTGACAGCCTTTCTAAATCTGGCTTCCCTGAATAAGAAGAAGGAAGAAAGCCAGTTGGGGCCCTTCCGGGGGTTGGTGGGGAAGGGGGCGTCTTGGCTAGTCTGTAGCAGAGGGTCTGCTCTCTTCCTTCAGTCTGCAATAAGTAACACCCTGTTTCTGGAATTACATTGAGTAGACTGGAATCTCTGCAGCAGACAGCATGGAACCCTCTCTTTTTAGTTTAGGAAGAGGGGAGCACAACTGGCCAAGGACTAGATTTACATAGTAGATGTTGAATTCTGACCTGTGGTTAAAGTATCTAGCTAGAATTCCTTTCTAGCTAGAATTTATAATCAGTTCTCTATTGTTTATATGTGGCTTACCCATTTAGTAGATTTTCTGCAATTACGTTTACTCAGAGAATAACTTCTGGGGTACCTACTCCCAGAGAGTGGTTAGGAAAAATCAGTTTTAATATTGAGTAGAGAAGAAACTAATTAGGAAGGCAAATCTGTGTCATTCTCCTTCCACCCAAACACACATGGAAAGTTTTTTGCTTATGCATGCTTTGTGCTTTTTTGACTCCTTTCCTTCAATGTTGTGAATAATCAGGAGTAGAAGGTCCACAGAAAATCCAGCCTATAATTCCAAGACAGTACCAACAGCTCCTTCTCCTGAACTCTCACAGCACTTGTGGTCAAAGCTCTGAAGTTAGAACTGGGTTCAAATTCTGACTCTGGCTAAGTGTTAGAGGTACAATAACTTCATTGGGGTTTTGTGGGGAAATGTCTTTATTCTTGGGAGATACATGCTGAAGTATTTAGAGGTGAAATGTAATTGAAGTGTAATGATGTCTGCAAATAGGTCAGAAAAAATATATAGGGGTGTGTGTGGAGAGAGAGAGAGAGGGAGAGGGAGAGGGAGAGAGAGAGAGAGAGAGAGAATGATAAAATAGAAGTAGTAAAATGTTAACAGCTGGTGAATCTTGGTGAAGCCTATATGGGTCTTCACTATTCTTTCAACTTTCGTAGTTTTGAAGTGTTTTCAAAATTAAAAATTGGGAATAAAATTTTAGCTCTGCCTCCTTTATCAACTCTGTAGCAGTAAATAAATTATTTAATCCTTGCAAATCTGAGTTCTCTTGGCTCTAAAATGGAGATATCAATAGGGTTGTTACGAGAATTAAAATGAGATAACAAATGTAATGTCCTTAGCATGGTCCCTGTCCCTTAGGAAGCCCTCAATGACTGATAGGAATTGCTATTATCATTCCATTGTCATTGAACATTTGATTACATACTATCTTTTATTGTTCTAAGGTGTTTCGAATACATATATCCTATCTCCTTAACTTGGACTTTAAGTTTCTAGAGGGTAAGATGCATTTCTTACATTTTTTTCTTGTACTTATAATAGCTGGCACATCACTTTGTAAGTTATAGATAGTGAATGGAATGCCTTGTTAATTTGACTTTGAGATTACTGTTCTGTGGGATCTGTGGTCATAGCATTGACTTGAAAATGATCACATGCCCAAAGGCCAGTCATTGTTTATGACAAACCAGTAGAAGAGAATGTTAGCACAGCATAGTGAGAGCTGGGTAAGAAGATATGATTACAAAAACAACAGTTTGGGGGATACATTTTTTTTAACTTCTTAAAATTGAAGGTAGGTGCCTTCATGCATGGCCAAACTTTTGGGGAAAATGTCCACCTTTTGTAAATGCCAGGAGGGCATACATTTCATTATTTGGCTTTCATGATGGGGGTGACCTCTACTAAGTAAGTTGGGTATAATGTTAAGATGCCAGAACAATAAAGCAGATTTTCAGGGCTAACAGGGCCTAGCTGCCCTTCCCAACAAAAGGAAGAGTGTAAACATCGTAAGTGACCCCTAGTTCTTGGATAAATGACTCTGTTGCTTTCAAAGGGAATCCAATCTTCCTAGCTCTAACTGATGATTCCAGTGAGTCTGAAATATGTAGAAACCTTCAGCATTGACTCAAAACCCTTGCCCAGACTTTTAAACATCTGGCTCTTGAAAAAAATTCCTATAATCACTAGAGTCTGAAATGGAGAAGGGTGAGACTCCCTCACTTCAGAGCAGATGCAAGCCATTTCAGAAGGTTCCTCTCAGTTCCTGTCTTTCCTCCCTTTCCTTTTGGCTTCTGTAACTAACTCTATTTTCTCTTTCCCTCTCCCCTTAGTCTACCTCCTAAGGTTCACTGAACCACTTCCCACTAAAGGCTGACAAAGAAGTGGTGAGTTTAGGGGTTAGGGATGAGAGAGACAAAGCAGTTTAGTGTCTGAATCTGTGTGACCTTGCTTATCACAGCATCCCAAATGAAGTAACATCTCACAAAGCCTGAGAGGATAAGCTAGAGAGCTGAGTTATAGCTTCTATGGAGCCATTCATCCAGACATCTCAGAGTGCCTTCAGAATACAATACCCTAGGAAGCCCGAGGGCAAGTGAGATTCAGGAATTAAAGACCAACAGAGCCAGAACCGTCTCTAAGGGAACTGGACTGGGGAAAACTACACCATGGGGCAGGTACCTTCCCAAACTCTCAATATTTGTAAACATGTCAATTCTGATGCTAATTAACATTAAGGTGAGAGGAAGTGGACATGGAGAGGAGAAAGCTAGTAAGATACTAAGGTGGGAGAAGGGGGGAGGAGAGGATGCTTCCCTGGGATTGAAAAGCTAAAAGGGAGGAATGTTTACATAATGATTTGCTAAGGATAGTTCCCAGTCCTGACGACTTATTTCTTCAAATCTTCTTCCTACTCTTCCTCCACCAGCCATCTTTCAGTATGATTGAGCATCTCCTTCTACATGGACACCTTGGATTGAGGGAGGGAGAAAACAGTAGAAAAGTCACCATCACTTGCCACACTCCATTCTTGTGCTTGCAGTGAAGGAGAGTGACCAGATTTGGAGGAAGTTTGTCTTATATAGAATGTTTAAAATGTAGTTTTATTATTCTCAGGCTATATACCCAGTAACACAAACTTGGCTCTAGGTGTGGTCCTAGGGGAACTTCCTGACAGAACAGAGACAGAAGAGTTTGTAAATCTACATTCTAAATGCACATCAATCTATCCGCTTGCTTGATTTGCCCTTGTTTCAGATTTTCCCTTTCCTAACTGGAGACTGGAGCTCAGATGGGGCCAATGATGTTGGGAGTGAAAAGTCCAAGGCTGTGGAAGATCCTTGCCAGTTTCTTGCTGGATACATTTATTTCTTTTCCTTGGGCTGTGTGAAAACTCCAAAAATGACTCCCTTCACTTCACCCAGCTTCCTGGCCCCCAAGATCCTGGGAATGGAAGAAGGAGGGATCCAATTTTCTTTTCCCCTGCCTCCGGCCATGGCCAAAAGAATGATCTCCAACATGAAAATCACCAGGAAAGAGAAAGAACACATTTATCACTCACACTTCACTTAGCCCAGAGCTTAGAACTGTGAGGCAGCTGGGGTCCCACAGCTGCCATCTCTGGGATCAGAATCTTTGCTAAGCTGCACTTCCCCTACAGGCAGCACTGTCCAAAGTCTGCTCAATCCCCTTTACCCAACCATCAGCCTAGGGAGCAAAGGCCCATCCAGGGATGCCACCCCTGCTAAAGGAGGGACACATGCTTAGCACAGTAAGTAAATGGATTTGTTACCCCCTAGCCAGGCAGAAAACTGTTCTGGCTTCCTTGTCCAGGCAGCTGAGAGGAAAGCAAACCCCCTACACTGGCCTACCCAAACAGCCTCCTGCTGTCATTTTATTTCCTTCATTACTTAACATTCTGGAGGAGTTCCTAGACCTTCCTCCTAGTCCACTGGCATCCTGAGTTGAATGATTTGTTAGTGAAACAAGTAAAGGCATGTAGCCAGAGTAGCTGGCCTCCAAGAACTCCCCAAAAAAAAGAAAGGAAAAAATAGTCAAAAAATTCTAACAGCAAAGTTATAAAATGACAAAATGTGTAAGGCTTGCTCTACTCTTCATCCCCCCAAAGTCCATACTCTAATTCTTGGCTTCCTTCCAGGAAACAAAAAGTTAAATGCATTTATATTTTGGGTTCTTTTTATTTACAAAAACAAAAACCAACCAAACAAACAAACAAATAGTGCTCTACACTGCTTTTTCACTTGCTTTTGTTCTATCTAATAAACTTATCTTGGTACTCTTCCTCCCAAGCCAGGAAAGTGTCCCTCATTTTTTGATAACTGTACACCAATGGACTCTCAAACGTTCCTTGGGAATGAAAACTTGAGGACTGCTACAATGGCCTCTCATACTCACCCCCAAAGTCTCTGCCCTGTTTCCTCAGCATCTCAGAGCCTTGCTGCGTGCCCAGTGATAATAGCTGATAATAGTAATTGTGCCAACAGACCAACATATTACTTGTCTCAAGTCACAAAGAGCACAGACCTCCTAAGAGAGGGTCCCAAAGAGTGGCATTAATGGTGGGAGGTTCAGGTATCATGGCAGATCAAGTGCAGAGGCTATTTGAGTTGGGATGGAATGGGGAAAAGGTATAGATTTCCAGGCCACCTCCTATATGCCACCTACTTAATTGCTGAATTTAATCGCTCTAATAAATTACCACCAGCCTCAAAGCCAAAACAAGGGCCCGGGAGAAGGGGGTAAAAAAGGGGAACAGAGGGTATTTTTTTAATTAAGCTTTTTATTTTTAGATAGGTTTATATGCAATTGCAAGAAATAATACAGAGAAATCCCATGTAGCCTTTACCTTGTTTCCCTCAATCGTAACAGCTTGCAAAACTACAGAACACTATCCCAACCAGGGTATTGACATCAATACAATCAAGATAGAGAACATTTCCATCTACAAGGACCCCTTATAGTGCCTTTTTATATAGTCACACCCACTTCTCTACCACCCTAACCCCCTCCTCAACCCCTGGCAACTACTAATCTGTTCTCCATTTCTATAATTTTATCATATCAAGAATGTTATACAAATAAAATTACACAGAATTGGTGCAGCCACTATGGAAAATGGTATGGAATTTCCTCAAAATAAAATAAAAATAAAACTACCATATGATCCAGCAATCTCACTTCTGGTTATATACCTCAAAGAATTGAAAGTAGGTACTTGAAAAGAGATTTGTACACCCATGTTTATAGTAGCATTATTTGCAATAGCCAAAAGGTGGAAGCAATTTAAATGTTCATCAACATATTGAATAAATAAAATATGGTATATACACACAATGGAGTATCAGCCTTAAAAAGGAAGGAAATTCTGACACATGCTGCAATATGGATGAAGCTTTAAGACATTATGCTGAGTTAAATAAGTCAGTCACAAAAAGACAAATACTGTAAGATTCCACTTATATGAGGTACCTAGAGCAGTCAAATTCATAGAAACAGAAATTAGAATGGTGGTTACCAGGGGCTATGGGGGAGGGGAGGATGGGGAGTTATCATTTAATGGGTATTGATTTTCAGTTTTGTTAGATGAAGTTTCTATAACTAGATGGTTGGTCGTGATGGCAGCCCAACAATATGAATATACTTAATGTCACTGAATTGTACACTTATAAATAGTTAAGATGGTAAACTTTATGTTATGTGTATTGTACCACAACTTAAAAAAAAATTAATGAGTGCAGGTGGCTGGTGGGGAGATAGAGACCTGGGCCAGATTATAAAAGGGAGACCACAACTGGGAAAGTGCTGTTAAAGGAACAGGGTCAGGCCACAATTCTCAGCATGCTATAGGTCTCATCTTGTTAGGCTCCTTCAAGCCTAAAGATTTCTCCTCCGTTTCAGTACTTTTCACCTTGGAAACTAAGACAATAGGAAACGAAATTTATTTACATGTTAATATGCCCACATAGGTTCAAAGAAAGAAAATAACCCCTTTCCGAAGTAGTAAAATTACCTCTCCAACAGGCCGACATTTTAAAAAGAACTTGAACAAGAACTTCCCATGGCTCTTAAGATAAAGATCTAACTCCTTAGCAAGGCCTGCTGACTTTGCAGCCTCAAGTCTTACCATGCTTCCCCTTGATACCCTCTCTGCTCCACCACATGGGCCTTCTTGCAAGCCCACCAAAGGGCCCTCTACCTGAAATACTCTTCCCTCTCCTCTCTGCCTAGTTGAAGTCTCCCTCAGGAGAGATAAGTATCCCTCAGGTTTCAGCAAAATCCTCACTGCTTCCAGGAAGCCCTCCCTGATCTCCTGACAAGTCAGAACCCCTCTATTATGTGCTCTCCTAACATATAACTCTCATTTCTAGAACATTTCACAAATGTATTTTAACATTCTCTGATTATGTGATTAATGTCTGGCTTACCAACTAGACTATAAAGTGCATGAAGGCTGAGACCAAGTGTGGTTTTGCTCAACACTGTAACCAGCACTATGCGTGGCCATAGAAGAGAGCTTAACAAATAAGTGTTGAATGAATAAAAGTGCAAAATAAAATATTTACAAAAAATTAAAATAGTATACAGCCAAATTTCCAAAGTACAGATTTCTGATCTTAAGAATCCCAAAATAAAAGCAGTGGGATGTTTCCCTATATCCCAAAGCTTCTCAAAACACTTTCTCTTAAGATGACTACATTCTGATTAGGTGAGACAGGTTCACAGAAACTAAATCTGCTTACTTCTCCCTATACCCCTACTTGCTCCCTAGTCGTATGGTCCTTGGTGTCACCTCCCCACACATCAGGGGTGTGTTCTGTTGATATCCATCCATAGGGAGTCAGCCCTTTAGCCCAGTAAGCATAATGTAGGATCCAAATTCAGTGTGGCTACAGCAAGAAGATACCAGTTCCTTTGTGCTCCCCACTCAGGGCTGAGAGGCTAAAATGTTGCAGATGGGTGGCTAAATTTTGGGCACCTGGAACACAAAAAGCCCAGGGTAAGGGGCAAAACTTCAGGGCTGGAAAGGAGGGAAGAAGCACCCAGAATACCTATTCAAGAGTCGAGAAATACAAGTCCTCTGCTATCCACACAGCCCCTAAGCCCTGCCTAACTGGAGGTAGGTGGGAACTGCCAGCAGATTCCAGATAGGAGTCAGAAAGAGATTATTCCTCCATAACCTGGCACTTCTGTTCATCTGCAAAGATAAATACAGAATTAACAGAAAGGGTTGCCTTCTGATGTATGAGGGCTACGTGACCAGGTATCTGGGAGCCAAGAGAGTTAGGATTCCAATTCCCACATCTTTATATCCGCAGAGCAATATTTTTGTTGAAGATGGGAAGTTGATTGGTTTTTGACATCAGGTAAAAACTGGTATTTCCTAACCAAATACCAGCAGCCAGAAGTTTATAAATTAAGACTTTATGGTTCTGTTGTTTGAAAATCTGTAACTTGCTATGGTAATAAAGCTTTAGTTTCTTATAAGAAATAGTATGTGCTAGGCAAATAGAAGCTATATCATGTTCCACTGACAGTATGGCTTCAGCATGGGCAGCCAGTGAAACATACACTGTCAGCCTAGACTACAGAGGCAAATGGCAAAAACAAGCCACACACTGTCACCAGAGTTGAGGGAAGCTCATGAAGTAGGCAGAAATCAAACAAAACTTCCGAGACTTTGCTGAAATGTATCCTGAACAAGGTGGCTTTGTGGTTGCTTCCTGACCTGATTCTTTCCTGCACATGACCACTTAGCACCTCTAGGACTTTGCTCATGCGGGCCTTTGGTCACCCCTGCCCCAAAGAGAGAACATTGACTGGAGTGTCAGGAACCCTAACCCAAGCAGGTCCCCACTCCTCTCTTGCTATGTTTTTTTTTTTTAATCTAGGAAATGAGAAGTTTGGGCCAGAATCTAGTAACCAGATATCTTCTCAGTTTCCTCTAAGCTCTGATGACTTCTAAATTGTCCTGAGAAAAACCTAGAATGCCTTGCCCCATCTGTCTGTCTCTTCTTTCTAGGTGGAGAAACAGCACTCATCTCCTTCAGGAAGCCTTGTCTTATTATGAATTCTACCCAACCCTAGCCTCAGACTGCATATCTCATTCAAGTCGCCTCATGGGTGCCTTTTGCTAGGTAGGTCCTTGAGTACAGGAATTATGCTTTCTAGTTCTTTTGTCTCACACTCCGTCTTCAATAAATAGTATAGTTCTTCTAAAACTGGTGTGCAATCCAAGCTGTCAATTGACTAGCTAACTGATCAGGTGGTTACGTACTGAAGATGAAAAGAAAACTAGAAGACTTTCTGAAAGAAAAGCAACAGTGAATACAGTTAAACAACATTCTTAAGTAGGCCAAATCTAGTTAAGAATAAAAATTTTATAGTCAGATGCTGATATATATGGGTTCAAAACCTAGCTCTATTGAGTACTAACTGGTTTCATGAACAAGTCATTCGTGCTCCCTGAACCTCAGTTTTCAAATCTATAAAAATAGACATAATAATAGTACTACCTTGGAGCTGTGACCTAGTTTCAGTGAGATCATGCATAAAAAGTCCTCAGCACAGTATCTAGAAATAGGAAATGCTCCGAGCTGTTAGCTCTTTAGTGATGATGGTGATGATGGTGATGATGGTGATGATGATGATGATGTCAACCCACTCCAGGAAGCCAGGCCTCAAGACAGAATGTCCATAGGCTTGACCCACTGTTACTTCCTTCCCATTCCTATAACAGTACAAATGACTTCTAGAATCTTGAACAAATGCCTGGTTGCCTTTTGGAATATTCACACTTCATTGCAAGGAGTCAGAAAGTGATGATCTGAGATCCTCTTCTAATTGCCCTCATGACTTAGGAAAATGTCTTTATGAATAATGAGAATTCAGGGGTGGATATGTGATATTTTATGAATATTGGCTATGGGGATTTTGGGAAGGAGAAAGTATAAAACTTTGAATATCATCGAAATCTGTTCTTGGAAGTGTATTAAGAGTGCAAAAAATGCATAAGGAGAGAATTCACACAGGATCTAGAAATACCTCCTCAGAAACACCTCTAAGCTAGGCCTCTCTCTTATTATCCAGCTGCCTACCAGACATCTCCACCTGGATGTCCCATGAGTACTTCAAGCTCAACTTGTCCAAAACTGAACTCATTTTCTCTCCTTAATCTGCAATCCCCTAAAACCTTCTTCTCCCACCCAATTTTCCAAGTCAAAAACTGGGAAGTCATCCTGAGCTGTACCTTCTCCCTCAATACTGCACTGTCAATGAATCAACAAAATGTGGATTTGAACTTCTAAATAGCTTTCCAATCCACCCATAGTTCACCATCTCCACTGCACATCCTCAATTCATCAGTTCTCCTTAGACCAGAAAAATAGTCCTCTCAGTAGTCCTTTTGCTATTACTCAACTAATTCTATCCTTACCATCTACAAAGCCCCTGAAAGAAACGTTCTAAAGCTCAAGTCTGCCTAAGCCAATTCCTGTTTTCAAAACACCTCCCCATCTCCCCAGGACCTTCAGGGTGAAGTGGAAACACTTGATGAGACACAAGCATTGGCCCCAGCTAAACTGTGTCCATCATTCTCTTCTCCTGGGGGCCTCAGACTATTTACATCAATTAGAGAGACAGATTATAGGCCTATGAGCTGCCCTAATTCATTATTGGTGTGCCATACTAGTTTACACTTCTATACCACCTCTACCCAGAAAGTGCTCCCTCTCTTCCTCTTTCAACCTGTTGAATCTTACCTACCTTCTCTGTGAGGTCTTCCCTGTCCTCTTCCCCCTGACTATTGCCTTTCTTTTGCATACTTGTGTTCTATATAAGGACTTGAACCCACCTGTCTCATTGAAATTGTCTGCTCAAACTGAAGCCTCTCTAAAGTAGTGACAATATCTTATTCATCTCTGTATTTTTAGCACCTAACACAAGACCAAAATTCATCTTGTAACACTAGCCAAAAGTAAGCATTCAATAAAGGTTTGTGGAGCAAATTCATGACCTTGCTAAGTCTCAGTCCCTAATAACAACAGGTCAGTTGGACGGTTCCTGGACTTTGGCCAGAACAAGATCTGAGAAATTTCAAAAAACTTGAGGTTTGGCCTTGGCTGGTGCTCAGTGTGACTCCTTATCCTGAATCCGACTCCTCCATATCCACTCCTCAGATAAGAAACACAAAGAGAAATAGAGAAGCAGTACCACATGTCTTTGAACCCTTGGTCACATAATTCCTCTACTGTCTCCAAATCTCCCCTCCATCCCTGAAGGCCTAGTTTGGAGCTTCCCCATGAAGCAAAACCATTCTTACTCCAGCCCAGCAAAGGATTTCTCCTCCTCTGAACTCCTAGAAAACTATTTTCTTGGGCAAATGTGGCACCCATTACAGACCACCTTGTTAAGTTAGTTTAGTTGGCTTTCCAGGGAATCTCAGAACATCAGAGCAGGAAGAACCCTGGGAGATCATCTGGTCTGACTGTGTCATTGTGCCAAGGACCCTGAAGCTTGGAAGGAGAAGTGGCTTGCCCTAAATCTCAAATGTCCTAGGGAATGGAATTCTATAGATTCCTAGGCCTCACACTAGACCCATGAAATAAGAATGAAGGTCTAGGGGATATCACTTAAGAAGCCACAAACTACCCTATACAGCATCTACAGTGTGTCTTCTCAACTGGCTCATCCATCAGAGGCTATTTGACAGCAGAAGCTCTTTTTTCTTAGCTTTCTACATCCCGCACAGCATTCAGCAAAGTAGTGTTCTATAAAGTTTTCTTCAGTGATTAACCCCTGGGCTGCTTCCCCATGAGTAAACTCAAATGAACAAAGAAACTCAACTTGAAGTTAGTCTAGCTGAGGACACCAAGGAAGAGGTGGTATTGGCAGCCCTCTCCAAACTCTGATTTCTACCTGATTTTCATCCCTGACCAAAACTATTTCAGGTTAGAAAATTCTACTTCTTAGGAGGATAGAGGGTAAATTACTTGGATCCTTTCATACATTTTTCTTAACTTTACTTTTGGGAGAAAAATCAACATTCCAAAACACACATGCGCACACACGCGTGCGCGCACACACACAGATGAACATGCACAAATGCATGATTACCTGGATATCTACTGGGGTCACAATCTTACACTCTGTTGGCTTCTATCTCCAGCTTGGGCAGTGATCTCAGATAGTCAGGAAACATAATCACCACACAGACATTACAGTGATAAGGATAAGCTCTTAAGGCAGGAAGGTAGCTGCAGACACTTCGGTAACTCTTCCAGGAAGAAAGGTGACTAAATAGGCTTTCTGCTTAAGCCTCAGTTTTATAGAAATTCCCATCTAGGCTCTTCCCTAAGATTCTGACCAGTCAAGGTTTCACTCTGCTAAGAAGGCCAGATACCTTAGGCCTAGCAACCCACTAGCTCCAGTGACCCTTTAGCCAGAGGCCTCTGGGAAGAAAATTGGTCTACATGCTTGTCAGCCATCATGGACAGACAGACACAAGACCACCCCTAGCCTGGCCCTCAAAGTCCATTCCATTACCAAAATGGCACTTGCCTTGCACCTGTATCTTTGAGCACAATTGGACAGGCAGTAAGTAATACTGGCTAGAGCAAGGAAGGGTTGCTCACTCCCTCTCTCATTTGACTAATCATCCACTTGCAGCTACCTGGATAGCAAGCACTCTCCAGAGCCCATTACTATTCATTTGCATCTACAGCTTATCTGGTCAGCCATCTTGGGGTGTAGGAAACCAGGCAAGCTCCCCTGAGTAGGAGGCCCAGGAGTAGGACAATTACCTTAAGTTCCTAACAGAGTACAACTATATCCTAAGATACTAGGTGTTCTGCATTGGGAGTGTTAATTTCCAAGGGCTAGTGCAGAGTCAGAAACAAGAGATAATACCTGAAAAGTCAGACAGTAAGGAGGCATTAGAATGGAGGTAAGATTGGAAAATAAGGGCTGCAGCAAAGTGAGAAAGTCCAATTACTTTGAAGAGGGCTGGGGGACACGGGAGTTGAGTATAACCATAGGCCTCAGGGTTTATGGGCAGATCATTCTGGGTTAAAACCCAGGTCCCTGGATGGATGCTACTGTTTTCTTGAGAGGCCTAGAGAGAGCCTTGCCCTCATGGAGTTTGAAGTCTAGTAGGGCTTTCCCCTCATTTAAATAAATTCAGACCCAGCACTGGTGCTTCTCAGCCCTGAGTCCCCCAAAACCACCACAATTTTCCAGCTGGAAAAGGTCTTGGGCATTACAGTGAGCCCTCATACATGTGAATGCTCAGTACTCCCCCATTAGCTTTGAGTTATAACTACAAGTGAGGTGGACTGGCCTGGAGGCATGTACATTCCCTCATTTCATCTTCAATGTGGCTCAGGAAACATTTACTAAATCAAGACGGGCTTTGCTATGAGGGTTTCCTGACTGAAGCACCAAGTTCCAAACAACTGAGATAATAAGACTGCCAGCTCCCCAAAGTCATCTAGAAAAGGAAGCATTTCAGTTTTACCCTGGCCTGTGCAACTTGATAATACCATTTGAGCTTATCTATTTTTTGAGCTTCATTATTGTCTGCTGAAGTCAGTGGAGACCAGAGGACTCATGAATTGGATAAACTTTCTGGTACTTTTTAAATCTCTACAATTCTATGACATGAACAATAAACATTTATAATCCTGGGGGAAGGAAGGGGAGTGCTTCCAAGGTCTGTCACTCTGGGACATTTTAAACAAGAATAAGAACTACCATCCAATTGGACATTATTTTTCTTGCAAGGCACTATGTGTGTACTTTACATATATTAACTAACCTAATCCTTACAACAACCCTAAGGTGGAAATGCTATAAGTAAGCCTACTTTACGGAGAGGTTTAATGACTTGCCCAAGTCCATACAGCTAGTATGAAACAAAGACAAGATTCTGACCCAGGGCTGTGGAACTCTAAAGCCCAATTCTTAGCCCACTGCATGTGATCCTCAAAGCAGGAGCTTTGTTAACAGGAACTAAGTCCCAGGCTCCACCTCAGACTTATTGTCTTAGAATGGGGAGGGGCAGGAATCTGCATATTTCATACCACACCAGGGGGATCCGAAGCACTGAAAGTTTTGGGGTGCTAGTTGACACTATACTGTCTCCTGATTTGGCCTACAGTGCAGGCTAGAATGTCAAAGTCTCCATGCCATGCCCTACACTGCTTAGCAATCTTCCCAGCACTTCTGCTGCCCAGTACTGATCACTGAAAACCAGGACCATTAGCCAGACTAGCACAGCTTAGCCCCTTCATCTAGACCAGGGGCTCTACACCTTTATGGGGTCACACACCACTTTGAGAATTTGTCCAAAGCTCTGGATCTTCCCTTCCTCCCCAGACTCATCCACACAGAGGTCTGCATACTTTCAGTGTCCCCCTCACAAAATACTCACACACACACAATCCTCTGCACAGTTTTGGGAAGTGTATAGATCCCCTGAAGTTCCTTCATGAACCACCCCACCCCCCCAGCCCTAGAACCCCACATTACAGAAATTTCTGATCTAGAAATTTGAACACAGACTAGTTTCTGTGGTTATGATTTTTTCTAATGCTCTCTGTGTTTGAGATGCACAGTGAAGTATTATAGATGAAATAATACGTTATCTGTGACTTTTCTTTAAATGCTCCCAGGTATGTGGGGGTAAGGAGTGTGGGCAGTAGCAGGATAGATACAAGACTGGCCATGAGTTGTTCATTGTTGATGCTGGGAGATGTGTTCATAAGAATTCATTCTTTGTTCTCTCTATTTTTGTGTCTGTTTAGAAATGTCCATAATAAAAATTATAAAAATTTTCAGTTGAATTGCATGGTATATGAATTATATTCTCAAAAGAGCTGTGTTATTTTTTAATTAGCCTCCTATTCTAGAGCTGCCTAAATCTGTCACTGGACACATTAAAGGCCAAGAGAGACCCACTTATTTCCTGCCTGCTGTTCCTATAGGTCACAGCAACAGTTAGTCAAAACCTCTTGGTTTTGCTAAATTGGCAGGAATCACCCCAAACAAGCCAAGTTGGGGGATGAGAAGACTAGTTGTGCATATGAAGGGCCACAAGCAGGAGGCCTAATTGCCTCTAATAATGAGCACAATGATGATAATTATCACCTACATTCCAAGTTCACAGCACTTTACAAAGAGAAACTTAAACTGAGAGTAATCAACACTCTCTCCAGAGACCAAAAATGTAGCAGTCAACCATTAACAGGCCTAATTCCCTGCTGTCTGAAGTTTAGAATAAGAAAGAGGTTTCCTGAATGGATTTTAAAAGGAGCAGTTCTTAAAGCTAGCAATTGGTGAGGAGGTTTGTTAACAAGACAGAGACCAGAATAATCAGCAACAGGTTTTCTATACAGAAAACTATGAGGGTGGGAGGTGAAGAATGACATCACTGCCTGTATGCAAACATCTGCAGAATCCTCTCTTCTCCCTTGGTGCTGGTGAAGCCTGAAGGGGCTACCTCCCATGGACACCCCAAATATTGTCGTTTTTGCTAACCTAGAGCAATCTACAGCGTTGGCCTAACCATTCCTTCATTTTTTACAGCATATGCCCTTCTGCCACCTCAACTTCTTTGTAAAATGGGGATGATAATGGTCCCTACTTCAGAGGGTTGATGATGTTATGTAGGTAAAGCCCTCAGAACAGGGCCTGGGCGCAGGGTGAGCACTCTGTAAATGTTAGTTATCCTCATTAATGTTTTCCTCGCATGGGTGCAATACAAGCCAAAACATTCTTCTAAATTTCATCTGGATGTGCACTAGGCCAGAGGAGAAATGACCAGAGTGCGATCCCAACCTTTACTCTTCATCCAGGGATGGCCATCCATTTGCCAAGACTACAAGTGCAATGACTTAAACTCTGACAGATTACACAGAATGAGCCCTGTACACTCAAGAGGCATTTGTTCCCTCTCTCAAATTCTCCAGATGGAAGGAAGTGCTACATTAGCCACAAATAGAAAAGAGATGGCTCCTCTGGAAGCCTACTCCTTCTCTATTCTTTTGCTTTAATTAGTTTTGTTTTTAATAACTTTGATTATTTCTTTAAATAATTTTTTTATAAAGAAGGACATGAAGGCATTTTTAACCAGTTCACGTAAGGATTCTCTCTGAAGTTCGGCCAGTCTCTAACACTGTGAGGAAGCCTTATAATCTGCTCTTAAACATACACCCTGCTTCTTATTCTTATTTTCTATAAGTGGTACTCAAGAAGGATGCTGACATGACAAACAGGACAAGAAGAAGCCACACAAGTCTTAGTAAATAAGCAACATGAAGCATTTGATTTTCCCTGAATAGAATCTTGAGTGTCTCTTGGATGAATTTTAAAAATTAAAACAAAACTTTCTGTAATGGATGTAATAAGAGCCATAAGGAAAGAATAACTAGCAAGCTCAGGGCAAGTTCAGCTACACAACAAAACAAGCCCCACTGCCAATGGTCACAGCCATATTCCTCTAATACCCTGGAGACCACATCTGCAAAGAGCCACAGGCTTTGGGGTCCAGTGAGCAGAGGTCAACAGAAGGCAAATTGTATGTGGCTCAGAGCCCAAAGAGCCTGCTAATATCTCCCCAACAATAACCCTTCTGTGTGACACTGGTCCCATCGTTCTGCCCAGGACTCAAAGTTCCCAGGCCTCGTTCTTGCTGTCTTTGCTGATAAGACTTGGTTCTGAGAAACCTCAAATAAGAAATAGTGGCATATGCACTCTGGATCACACTCAGCACTCAGCCACTGTACTACTACAAGAGTAAGCAGGGCTCTGCCATTTGAGTGATTCCCTGAGGAGCCACTCTGCCACCAACTTACCACCTGCCATGCAGTCAAATGTCTTTGGATCCTTTTTCATATTCCTACCTCTCTACCTCCAGCCTGATACCAGATGCCAAAGCAATAGCCACTCTGTAGGGAAGAACCAGGAACTCACATGTCAGCAAAACAGCTGGTTCTTCTGGGCAACTTAGATCCAGCTATAAATGTGAAAAATGTCATGAGGGTCAGCACAGAGCTAGGCAAGAAATGCAGCAAAGTCAATTTTATCTTAGGCACCTGGAATCTTATACTTTACAAATCACTGTGATGATTTTAAAAAACAACAATTCTAGATTGGCTTCACTCTGCCTCCTAAATCTCTATTGCTATACAGTGCACACCGGGAGATAAGACTGGTTTTTGTGGTGAGTATAAGTTGGGAATGGGTTGAAAAGACATAGATGTGCTGTAATAAACTCTCAGACTGTATAAAAGTATTTTAATTCTCTTGGAGCCATGCCTGAACCTTGATGAAATAAAACTCTTAACCAGCTACTTTAAATAATCAGCCATTTCTCCTGGCTTGCCTCAGCCTCTTATAGAGAAATGAATCAAATCACAAGATAGTGGGGAAAATTTTGAAGTGGGGAACATTTTGAGCACATCCACATTCAGCCCAGTCTCCTACTTCTCTATCTCTAGTACTTAGCAATTGATTGTGACACTTTGGTAGGCACCAGACTCACCTGGGACCCTTGTTTAACAGGTAGAGTCCCAAGCTTGCCTGCAGTCATTCAACTGAAGAGTCAACTACACAGGGAATACTTACTATGTGTCGGAAACTGCTGTAGGCCCTAGAAATCCAATAGTGAACAAGACAGAGTCTCTGCCCACAGGAAGCTTGCAATTTAATGGACAAGACAGGCAAGGAAAAGAGCAGGTAATTGTAAATATCCATTAGTGCCATAAAGTAGACAATATGGATGCAATATGGAGAGACTGGGGTGGGATTGTGATTTTAGAGAGGATGATCCGGGCAGATCTCTCAGAGAAAGTGACATTTGACTGAGGCTTGAGTGAAGAGAAGGATCCAGGCATGGAAAAGTTGTTATATCAGAAGGAAGAACAAATGCAGAAACCTTGATGACATAAGAAAGTGCTTGATTCACTCAAGGGCAGAAAGACAGACAGGCAGAAGGCTCAGAGAGTCATTTTCAGTACATCTTAGATAAGGGTCAGGAGGCTGTATTTTTAAAAAGTACACCCCCCTACCCTTAGATTCTGAGCTACGGGCCCAGTTGAGAACTTCCAGACTACACTGTCATTCAGAACCCTGACACCAAGGCCTGCAACATCAATCTAGTCTGCAGACCTGTGCTAAGCATTGTTCACAGAGAAGGGAAAGATTTCGAACAATAATTCTACTAGAAAGTTCTTTGGAAGAAGAGATTTTTGTCTATTTTGTATCCATGGTACCTAGAATTGTGTCTGATACACAATGATATCTGGTGAATGAATAAAAAGCTCTTGATGCTCAATGAGTTAATTTTCAATGAACCAGACTTTTCTCAAACAAATCTTCATAAAAACTGATATAAAAAGCCGTTTCTTCCCACTATTTACCCAAGAATGCTTTGTGAGAACCTCCTACTTTCTGAGCAGCTATGTCCAGGGTAGTCTCTGAGTTTTGAGGTAGGGCTCAGTTTCACTGAGGGGCTTAGATGAATGAGAACTAGTTGAATCAGGATGAGCTCACACTTGCAACAAACTAGCTGTGGCCACAGCTACTGGGCTCTCTGGAAGACCCACATCTTAATTCCTTGATGCTAGGTGCCACCTACAGGCTGCTGAGAGTCTGGCTGATTCATTCAGGAATCCTGGCCTAAACTGTTGTGGCACCTGCCCAAGTCTTCTGAAGTCTCAGCAGGATCCAATTGGGCAACTAGGAGCTGGACCATGTTTTGGGGCCTCCTGCCTGCCCCTTTTAGGCATCCCTTTCAACACCATTCGCCTCAGGCAGCCAGACCTTTGGGATTACTTTAACCTGGAACCCCATGGTGATACCTTGTCCAGAGGCCATATTTAGGTGGAGATTGTAAAATCTACATTCCAGATTTCTTCTCTCCCTCCCACCTTCTTTGCCAAATGAAACCTTCCTGTGGAGACTTCTACTTCCTGGAAGATGGAGTAGAAGTACATTCTCCCATTTCTCTACTAAGTACAAATAAGAATTGTGGATGTTGTATATTAAAGAGAAGAAAGAGGAGGGCAAGGAGGAAGAAGAGGAGGAGATGACTCAGAGGTAGAGAGAAGAAAACAGACTAATGACCTTAGGACATGAGGAACAATAACGGTGGTGAATTTCCTAGGATTTCTTTTTGCCTCTTATATCTCAGACTTTGGAAGAAACAAACAACCAAGAAAGGACAAGAGACACAGTCACAAAAAAAGCCTCAACCAAAGCCTGCTCTTCCTAGTCAAAGGACCAGAAAAGGAGGAAGGTAAAAATAGAAAAAAAATTAAATAACTGCTCTACACCAACCAGACACCACAGAAAGACTATGGTCCCAACCCCACTAAAGTCAGCAAAGGCCTAGGAGAAAGTGCACACGTCTACCCTCATGAGGCCATAAGAGGTGCCCCTAGTGGAAAATGAGGAATTTTACTCCTGCCCAGTAGTCATAAGGCTCTGCCACATGGGAAGGCATACAGAGATAAAAGGAAGAAATAAAACTGCCCCTGTTGCCAATGACATGATTGTCTAAACAGAAAATCACAAGAAAGCTACAAAAAAATTTCTTAGAACTAATAAGTGAGTTCAGCAAGGCCACAGGATGTAAGATCAACATAGAAAAATCAATTATATTTCAGTATAGTAGCAATAAATATACAGACACAAAAATTTAAAAATATAATACCATTTATAATCATTCATAAAATTAAAATACTTAAATATAAATCTAACAAAATATATATAGCACTTGTTTACTGAAAACTACAAAATGCTGATGAAAGAAGTCAAAGATCTAAATAAATGGAGAGACATAAGGGTGTTCATGGATGAGAAGACTCAATGTAGAAAAGATGACAATTCTCCCCCAAAATTATGTATAGGTTTAATGCAAAACCTCAACAAGCTTATTTTAAAATGTATAAGGAAAGGCAGAAAAACTAGAATATACAATTTTGAAAAAAATAAGTGAGAGGAATTAGTCTACCTGATTTCAGGACTTGCTGTATAACTACACTAATCAAGACAATGTGGTATTGACAGAGATATAGACACATGGATTAATGAACAAAACTGAGGACCCAAAACTAGACCCACACAAATATGCCCAACTGATTGTTGACAAAGGGGCAAATAGTGCTGGAACAAGTAAGCATTTATAGACATAATAATAATAATAATAATAATAATAATAATAACAACAACAATGACGACAACAGCAATAATAACAATAACAACAACAACTCAAAATAGATGATGGATTTAAATGTAAAACTAAAAAAACTTTGAGAAAAAAAACACAGGAGAAAATCTTCAGGATCTAGTGCTAGAAAAAAGTCTTAGACTTGACACTAAAAGCATGATTCATAAAAGGAAAAAATGATAAAATGGACTTCATTAAAACAAAAACTCTTGCTCTGCAAAATACCCTGTTAAGAGGATGAAGAGACAAGCTACAAACTAGGAGAAGATATTTGCAAACCACATATTCAGCATCAGACTAGTATCTAGAACATAACAAGAACTCTCAAACTCAATCACAGAAAAACAAACAGAAAATTGCCAAATGACATGAACAGACACTTCATGAAAGAGGATATACAGGTGTCCAATAAGTACATGAAAATATGTTCAATATCACTAGCTATTAGGAAAATGAAAACTAAAACCACAATGAGATACCTATTGGAAAGGTTAAAACAAACAACAAAAAAGCATAGCAATACCACCAAATGCTGGTGAGGATTTAGAAAAACTGAATTATTTATAAGTTGCCAGTGAGGATATAAAATGGTACAGCCACTCTGGAAAGCAGTTTGGCAGTTTCTTAAAAAAGGTAAACATGCAACTACAATGAGTTCTAGCAATTATACTCTTTGGCGTCTTTCCCAAAGAAAGGAAGTTATGTTCACAGAAACATCTGTACATGAATGTTTATAGCAGCTTTATTCATAATGCCAAAAACTGGAATTGACCCAGAAAGTCCTTCAACAGGTGAATGGTTAAGCAAACTGATAGATACATCCATGTGATGGCATACCACTCAGCAACAAAAATAACTAAGTCTTGATACACGCAACAACGTAGGTGAATCTCCAGAGAATTATGCTGAGTGAAAAAAAGCTAATCCCAAAAGTTTACAAACTATATAATTTTATTCAGATAACATTCTTGAAATGACAGAATTATAGAAATCAAGAAGAGATTAGTAGTTGCCAGGAGTTGAGGAGGGGGTTGGGTGGGAGAGAAGTGGGTGTGGCTATAAAAGGGCAACATGAGGGGTCCTTGTAGAGATGGAAATGTTCTCTATCTTGATTGTATTGATGTCAATGCCCTGGTTGTGATAGTGTGCTGTAGTTTTGCAAGATATTACCATTGAGAGAAACAGAGAAAAGGGTACATGGGATTTCTCTGTATTATTTCTTGCAATTGCATATAAACCTATCTAAAAATAAAAAGCTTAATTAAAAAAGAAAAGTTCTTTCTGTGCCTCTGTTTATCCCTTTCTCTTGGGCCCTGCTATAGTAATCCATGCTGAGGTGTTAGTGGGACAGTCAAGGCACTGATATTATCCCTGCCTGCCACTTATATCTCAACAGAGCTTCCTGGAGATCATACGAGGGCAACCTTTTATAGAAGAAACTACCTTGAATTTTAAAAGATACCTTCAGGCTCTGGTCTTAACCTGCTTTGTGACCTTGGACAAATTGCTTAGCCTCTCTGAGATTCCATTTTGTCACCTATAAAAAAATTGAAGATTAAATGAAAATGTGGTAAAACTTGGTAAATTGTAAAGCGATAAACAAAGGGAAGGTCTTCCTTCTCATCCTCCTTTCCTGTCCTTATTACTTCAGTTGAAGGAAGGGACTGTGTCCTAGGCCTTCATGTATCTTCATGACTTAGCCCAAGTCCTTGCCCTAGGAGGTGCTTAGAAAGTGCTTGTCGGTGCTAATAATAGCAGAATGCTTAAAACCAGGGGTTGGCTCTAATGGGAGAGAAGGAAGTTTCAGTCCCCAGAAAGACAGAGGTCTTTGCTCAGTGAAGCTTCAAAGAGCCCTTTGTAGCAGCATCCCATGTAGACAGCTCCCTGGCTTGGGGATAACACCACTCAGAGACATCATGGGATGGAGAGCCAGGGTCCATGGAACAGGCCAGCTACTAGTTTGAGGGACCAGAGGAGACTGCAGAAAAGAAAAGCTTCTTAATCTGACAAGAACTTTCCTCTTCATTATCGCCTTTGCTACTCTACCGCCCTCCTGAGGCAGACAGCAGAGAGTATGCCCAGTCTATATTTGCAAACCCAGGGCTGAGACCTGCCCAAGGCTCACACAGTGAATGGGTCAGTGGCACTGCTGGGCCAGACTCATGCGCTAGACATTTCCATAGCATGGATGGTGTTGAAAAGCTCAGACAAAGAAAATGCAGCTCTTGCCTGCTCCAATCTGGAGCTTCTCTTGAGGGAATTGTGACCAAGCCCCACCATGCATTGCCACACAACTTCCTGTCTGAAGGAGCTACTATCACAGCAGGTCTGGTCTCTGTGGGATGCTGCCCTGGGAGATGAATTTCCTTCCTTCTAGCTCTGAGCTTTCAGTGACCTATTTAGAGAAACCAGTTTGGGTTTGGGTGTCTCCCAGTGCCTCTCACAGATGGCATTCCAGGGCCTCCCCCGGCACCTCTTCCAGTCTCTCCTCAGTGGAGACTGCTGGAGGTGGAATGGGGAGGGTTTTTCTTCTTACCCACCCAAAAGGCCCAGAGTGTCCTTGGAGGCTCACTCAGAGACAGAAGAGAACCAAGTCAGGGCCTCCCTGGAAGGCAGACTGAGAAGGCGATAACAGTTCCCATCCTCTCCACCCAGGGTCTGGATGTTTTCTCCCAAGGATCCCATCTCTGCACAGCTACCACCACCAGGTTTCTCATAAGAATGAAATGTGAGAATGCACATGCTGCTCAGAGGGAGAGTCCTGGAAGCTATTCACTTGGATTAGTTCATCCATTTGTAGGTTGCCAACTTGGAAAGCAGAGAGCAGCTCTGAGGCCAAGAAAGTTTGAATGGGGGAGAGATTGCAGGGGGGACTCTTGAGCAGTCAGCAAGTCAGTCAGCATGTACTTACTGAGTACCTCCTTGTGTCTGGCCCTATTCTGTATCCTAGAACCACTGCTCCTACCCTTGGGTTGCTCCCAGTCTAGCATGAGAGGACAGAGCTCTCAGGAAGACACGAGACAAGAGGTATGAGGATAAGAGCACATGCTCAGGCCAGTCAGTTTTGACTTCCAAGCAACTCATGAGACTTTCAGCAAGTCACCTAACCATGCATTTGTTCATTCATTCATTCACTCACTCATTGACCATTCCTTCACTTAATAAATATGAGGTACTTATTATATGCTGGACACTGGAGATACAGTGGTGAACAGGGCAAGCTTTCTGCCCTTCTGGAGTTTACAGCCTAATGGAAGAGAAAGAGGAAGGGTGGGGGATGGGGGTGAGGTGGCCCTTTAGATAGGGTAGTTAAAAGAGGCCTTCATTACCATGAGGTCTCTCCCTACCACTTAAAGATCCACAGATGTTTTCCAGTTAGTGCTGCCAAACCTAAAATCTGTCTCGAAGAAACTGCCAACATTTTGCAGACATGTAAGACTCAAAAATGGGTCCCTAGCACCTCATAAAAACCTTTTCCCTTCACAGGGCCTCTCACCCATAAAGGAAAGTTTGAAGAGGGAAGAAAGAGGGGAACAAGTTTGCAGCAAGGTTTCTGGAACATCCAGCTGTTCAGTGAGTGTGTCATTCTCTAATCCCTTACTCCCAATAGCTCCATTAAGTTCCTCCCTGTCTTTTAAAGTCACAGTAACTTAAAACCAGTTTGTTCTACTTTCCTTCATTCATGTACTTAAGAAGAATCCACTGAGCAGCCACTAAAAGCTGACATTTTTCTGGGAGCTGGAGATTCAAGGGTGAACTAGATAGCCACTGCCTCTTGGGGAGCTTAGAGTCTAATCAGTTGAAGTGACTAAGATTTAATTAATTTCATGAATAACTAATTAATTATAGTTGTACTAAATGTTTTGCAAGAGACTATAAAAAGGAGTCCTTCAGTCAATGGAAGGGTCGAGGAAGGTTTTTCTGAAGGAGGTGACGTTTAAAGCTGAAACCTGAAGGATGAGCAAGATTTGGCTTGGTGGGGAAGAGGGAGAGGGAGAAGTGCTATCTTACAGAGGACAGGGGAAGTGAAAGCCCAGAGGCCATATGGTATGTTACTTTCAAAGAACAAAAAGCAGGCCAGGGTTTGGGGCTGAGTGAAGTTAAGAGGGGCTCAATGAGTTCTAGGAGATAAACAAGGAGGGACAAGACAGATGGGGCCTCATAGGCCATGAGAAGAATTTGAGGAGTCACTAAAGGGCTTTTGGCAGGAGACAAAATCAGGTTTGCATTGACTTTCGGGGACAGCCAAGAGTGGAAATGGAGAGACAGTTGGAAAGTTGCCAGGTGGGAAATGATGACAGAAGCCTCAATTAATGGGACATGGTGAAGATAGAGAGCAGTGGACAGAGCCCATACACATTTAGGAAGTAGACACAGCAGGACATTGCGGTGGATTGGCGTGGAGCTTCAGGGAAATGAAGATTTGTTCTCATACTCTAGAGTCAGAGGTGAGAACACGTAGGATAAAATATTCAGATCCTAAGCCTTGATAGAGTTCTTAGACATGCCAAAAGTATTCTCTTTAAATGAAATAAAGAATCAAAAAATTGATACATGTAGTGACTTGAATAGATATCAAAGGCATTATACTGAGTGAAAAAAAAAATCTCTAAAATGTACTTACTGAATGAGTCTATGTGTATAACATTCTTGAAGTGACAAAATTATAGAGATGGAGAACAGATTAGTAGTTCACGTGGGATATGGGTGAGGGGTTGGGGTAAGTGGATGTGACTAGTGGTAGCCTGAGGGAGACTTTTGTGGTGATGGAATAGTTATGTATCTTGATTGTGGTGGTAGTTACACATGTGATAAAATGACATAGGACTACATATATACATTGTGCCAGTGTCAGTTAAATAATTTCTATATTGTACTATACTAACGTAAGAGTTAACCAACGGGACAAACTGGATAAGGAATACATAGGAACTCTCTTTATGATACAAATTCTTGTGAACTCATACTTACTTCATTTTTTTTATTTAAAAATAAAAAAAAGACACAAAATATGGTGCCTGGCATGTAGAAAATGTTTGATGAAATGAAGCTATTAAAACCAGATGTCAAAACATGGCAGAGTAAGAGACATCCCCAGATCTCTCCCTGTGAACAACAATAAGCTAAACATCTAAAACTCAACAAACAACACCCAAACTGCACAACAGCACATCTGAGCATGGGATCTGTGTATAAAAGCTACCACAGGTCAGAACCCTGGATGTCAAGCAGTAAACTGGGAGAAAAAAAGATGCTGCTTCTCGCAGCTGTGGAAGCCACCTGTAGGGTGAGGGGGAGGGGAGAAGGTGTGGTGACTTTCCTAAACAGTCATGCCTGGGAGAGCTGTGAGTTGCACGCAGTTCACAGCAGGGCCCAGTCATCAGGGCAGATAGGAGAGAGTGGGAAGGCAGAAAAACAACAGTTGATTTCTACAAGCCACAGCCCCCAACCCTCAAACCAGAGAGCTCCTCCCACCATAAGCTCCAAGACCAAACACCAGGGAGCCCAGGAGAATCTGAACAAACACTACTGAAACTGTTGCTAACACTGATAGGGACTGAAATTAAGGGTAGCAAGTGTGATTAAATATCTATCAGAAAATAAAAAGGAATTATTAAGGCTTTATATAAAGCAGGGATCGAAGAGGCTTAGATGCCACCTATTGGAAACTAAAAGAAAAATGCCTTCATTGCAATCGGCTAAAGAGAGACCTCTACAAAATAAATCTTCTTTCTGGAAAAAAAGCAGAATACATTTTCAATAATGCCCAGACAGAGAAAGTCCATTAAACACCATAAACAACCAAGGTGACAAGGCATCTCAGAAAGAAGGAGAAAAATCTCCAGAAAATAAACTTACGGACATAGAAATATGAGACTTAAGTGACAGAGACTACAGGATGGTTGTTCAGAAAAAACTCAATGAGTTTCAAAATGAGTCATATCAACAATTTTGGGAATTGAAAAAATACCTAGATGAGCAGAGCAAGAAGATTAAAACCCTCAAAAGGAATCAAATAGAACTTTTGGAGATAAAAACACACTGCAAGAGATTAAAAATAAAATAGCAAGCTTGGGAAATAGAGTTGACCAAATGGAGGAAAGGATCAGTGATATCTAAGACAGAAATCTAGAAATAAATAAGAAGGAAGAAGAGAGAAACTGAAGAATGAAAAAATAGTGAGAGAGAAATACAAGAACTAGCTGACCATCAAGAAAGGAAACATAAGAATAATGGGCATTAACAAAGGCAAGGAAAAGGAGCAGGGACTAGAAAGCATTTTCAGACAAATAGTTGATGAGAATTTCCCAAATCTAAGGAATGAGCTGGAACTTGAAATTCAAGAAGTCAACAGAATTCTCAATAACCTCAACCCAAAAACACTTTCACCAAGACACATTGTATTAAAATTATTCAAAATCAATGACAAAGAATTCTCAGGGCAGCCAGGGAGAAGAAAACAGTAACTTATAAAGGAAAACCCGATAGATTATCCTTGGACTTCTTAGTGCAGACCTTACAAGCCAGAAAAGAATGCAATCAAATATTTAAACTATTAAGTGGAAGGAACTATCAGCATAGAATAATGTATCCAGCTAAGCTCTCTTTGAGATATGAAGGAGAAATGAAGACCTTTACAGACATACAGAAACTGAGGGAATTCTCCACTACAAGGCCTGCATTACAGGAAATACTGAAAGGGGTCAGTTCACCTAAAACAAAATGACAAAAAAAAACATAATTAGGAATAAAGTGACCGTCAGGCAAATAGAAGCAGAGCAGTGCAACTGTAACTAAGAACAGGACATTATAAACTTAAATAATAAGAAGAGAATTGCTATAGCAAGATAGTAATGAATGTTCAGCATACATAGGAACAAATTGAGATAACAATGACTGAAAAAGGGAGAATTTCAAAGATCCAAATTCACAAAGAGGAATGGAGATAAGGCATACACAGAAGAAAATGGACAACTGTGTGTATGTATATGTGTGTGTATGTATATATGTGTGCGTATGTGTGTGTGTATATACACACACACATGCATACATACATATATATAACTATCATTTACATATTTGTAATGGTAACCAGGCACCAAATTTTCAGAACTAAAGTAGATAACATAAAATAAGAAGAACCAGAGGGAAAACCCACAAAAGCCAAGCAAAATAAACAAAACAGAAACAAGAACAAGGAAGCAATGGAAACATCGAGCTATCAGAAAGCAAAAGATAAAATGGGTACAAGAAGGCCTCATATTTGAATAATCATCCTAAATATAAATGGATTGACTCAACAATAAAAAGGCACAGAGTTGCACAATGGATCAAAAAACAAAACCCAAACATATGCTGCCTCCAGGAGACATATGTCAGCTCCAAAGACAAATAGAGACTCAAAGTGAAAGGGTAGAAAATGGTATTTCAAGCAAATGGCATTCAGAGAAAAGTGGGAGTAGCAGTACTAATATGAAACAAATTAGATGTCAAACAAAAAAGGTAAAGAAATATATGGAGGGACACTTCATTATGATAAGGGAATTATGCACCAATAAGATATAACACTTATTAATATCTATGCTCGCAATCTGGGAGCCCCGAAATATGTAAAGCAATTACTAACAGAACTAAAGATTGAAACAGACCAAAACACTATCATACTAGGGGAATTAAATACCCTACTGTCAGATATGGACAGATCATCCAAGTAGAAAATCAATAAGAAAATAACATCCTTAAATAACACATTAGACCAACTGGACATAATTGACATTTACAGAGCCTTCCATCCCAAAACAGCTGCTTATACATTCTTCTCTAGTGCATTCACAAGGATCAACCAAATACTGAGACACAGAGATAGCCTCAACAAATATAAGATAGTTGAAATCATACCAACCATATTCTCTGGTCATAATGCTTTGAAAATAGAGATCAACTGCAAAAAGAAATCAGGAAGAACCACAAATACATGGAGATTAAACAACATGTTACTAAAGAATAACTGGGTCAGAAAAGAAATAAAAAGAGAGATCAAGAGATTCATAGAAACGAATGACAATGATAGGACAACATATCAAAATTTAGGACACGGTAAAAATAGTCATAAGAGGAAAGTTCATATCATTATATGCCTATCTACAAAAACAAGGACAAGCTGAAATAAGCAACCTAATACTTCATCTTAAAAAACAAGAAAAGGAAGTCAAATGAAGCTTAAATTAAGGAGAAGAAAAAAAATAATAAAATTAGAACAGAAATAAATAAAATTCAAAACAAAACAAAAAAAAACAATAGAAAAAAGTAAATGTAACAAAGAGCTGATTCTTTGAGAAAGTTAATAAAATTGACAATCCCCTGGCTACACTCACTAAAGAAAAATGAGAAAGGACACAAATAAACTAAATCAGGGCGGAAAGAGGGGAAATTATCACTGACATCACAGAAATACAAAAGATCATACAAGAATACTATGAAACAATATATAACACTAAATTTAATAACCTAGAAGAAATGAACCAGTACTTAGAAAAATATAACCTTCCTAGATTGAATCAAGAACTGGAAAATCTAAATAGATCGAACAATAGCATGGAAATTGAAACAATCATCAAAAACCTACCGAAAAGTAAAATTTCAGGACCAGATGGCTTCACTAGTGAATTTTACCAAATATTCAAAGAAGATGTAATACTTATTCTCCTCAAATTCTTCCAAAAAATCAAAGAGGAGGCAATACTTCCCAACTCATTTTATGAGGCTAATATTACTCTGATACCAAAACCTGCTAAAGATAACACACACGCACACACAAAAAAAAACTGTAGACCAATATCTCTCATGTACACAGATGCAAAAATCCTAAGTAAGATACTAGCGAACCAAAAACCGCAACATATTAAAAAGATTATATGCCAAGATCAAGTGGGCTTCATCCCAGGGGCACAGGGATAGTTCAACACGCGCAAAGCAATTAATGTGATACACCACATAAACAAATTAAAAAATAAGAATTACATGATCATATCAATAGATGCAGAAAAAGTCTTTGACAAGATACGGCATCCATTTATGATCAAAACACTTAACAAAATCAGTATAGAAGGAAAGTATCTTAACATAATAAAGGCCATATATGACAAACCCTCAGCCAACATTATACTTAATGGTGAAAAACTAAAAACCTTCCCTCTAAGATCAGGAACCAGGCAAGGCTGTCCACTATCATCACTGTTATTCAGTATAATATTGGAGGTCCTAGCAAGTGCAATCAGACAAGAGTAAGATATAAAAGGCATTGAAATAGGAAACAAAGAAATAAAAATGTCACTATTTTCGAATGACATGATTCTCTCTTTAGAAAACCCTATAGACTCCACAAGAACACTACTAGAAACAATAAGCAAATACAGTAAAGTCTCTGGATACGAAATGAACATTCAAAAATCCATAACATTTCTATACTCTAATAATGAAATGTCAGAAAAAGAAATGGAAAAAAATAATTCCTTTTGCAATTGCAACAAAAAGAATAAAATACCTAGGAATAAATTGAACATAACATGTGAAGGACCTATATAATGAAAACTACAAGACTCTATTAAAAGAAATTGAAGCAGATACAAAGAAATGGAAAGATATCTTGTGTTCTTAGATTGGAAGAATTAACATAGTTAAAATGACCATATTGCCTAAAGCATTATACAGATTTAATGTAATCCTTATCAAAATCCCATCGGCATTTTTTAAAGAAATAGAACAAAAAAATCATCAGGTTTGTATAGAAGCACAAAAGACTCTGAATTGCCAAAGCCATCTTGAGAAAAAAGATTGAGGCTGGAGGCATCACTCTGCCCAACTTCAAATTATACTACGAAGTGACAGTAATCAAAACAGCATGGTGCTGGCAGCAAAACAGACACACAGACCAGTGGAACAGAATCGAGAGTCCAGAAGTAAACTCATATTTATATGGGCAAACAATTTTCGACAAAAAAAAAGCCAAAAACATACAGTGGAGAAAGGAAAGCCTCTTCAATAAATGGTGCTGGGAAAACTGGAAAGCCACCTGCAAAAGAATGAAACTAGACTGTTTTCGAATATCGCATACCAAAATTAACTCAAAATGAATTATGTACCAGAATAGAAGACCTAAAACAATAAAATGCATAGAAGAAAGCATAGGAACTAAATTCAAGTACCTTGGACTTAAAAAAAGATTTTATGAATTTGGCCTCAAAGGCAAGGGAAGTAAAAGCCAAAATAAATGATTGGGATTACATCATACTAAAAAGCTTCTGCTTAGCTAAAGAAATCATCAACAAGGTAAAGAGACATCCATCTGAATGCGAGAATATATTTGCAGGCAACGTCTCCAATAAGGGCCTAATATCCAAAATATACAAAGAACTCATAGTACTCATTTACAACAACAACAAAAATGATCCAGTCAAAAAATGGGCAGAGGACCTGAACGAACACTTCTCCCTAGATGACATACAAATGGCCAACAAGTATTTAAAAAGATGCTCAACATCACTAGCTATTAGGGAAATGCAAATCAAAACCACATTGAGATATCATCTCACACCTGTTAGAATAGCTGTCATCAACAGGACAAGTAATAACAACTGTTGCTGAGGATTTGGAGAAAAAGGAACACTCATACACTGCTGGTGGGACTGCAAATTGGTATAGCCACTATGGAAAACAGTATGGAGGCCCCTCAAAAAACTAAGAATTGATCTACCCTATGATCCAGCAATCTCTCTACTGGATATTTACCCCAAGGGTTTGAAAACTCATATCCGAAAAGATATTTGCACAGCTATGTTCGTAGCAGCATTATTCATGGTAGCCAGGACATGGAAGCAACCGAAGTGTCCTACGATAAATGATTGACTAAAGAAGCTGTGGTTCATATATGCAATGGAATATTACTCAGCCATAAGAAGAGATGAAATACTGTTGTTTGTGACAACATGGATGGACCTCGAGATAATCATGCTAAGTGAAATAAGCCAGACAGAAAAAGTTGAATATCACATGATATCACTTATATGTGGGATATAAACTTAAAAGCAACAAAAGAACAGGACAAACAGAGACTCATGGACATGGACTATAGACTAGTGGTTATCAGAGGGTATGGGGTGGGGGAGAAGGGAAGAGTTAAAATGTGTGGTGACAGAAAAAAATTGAAATATATATATATGTGTGTGTGTGTGTGTGTGTGTGTGTGTGTGTGTGTGTGTGTGTGTACGCCTTACTTTTAAAGTATACAGCTGAAACTTATTGGATTTAGTTAACCAATGTCACCATAAAAAAGTAAAAAATAAATTTTTTAAGTACAAACTAGCCAAATAAGAAGTTGGGATTATAGTAGGAGTACCCTTAAAGAGCTTTGAAAGACCAGCCTGCATTTCTAAACTTGTTTACATATCATTAACTCTTTAACTGAAGTCTGAGGAGTGAAGGTCAGGGAAGTCTTAACATAGGACGCTCCCTTGGTGGCATGTCAATAGAAATGATTGTGTCGTGCTAGGACCATGTTTCTTCTTTAATAACTCCTGAGCAAAACTCACTTTTTTCTTGTGTGTGGAATTGGCTGAGATTTGCAGGGGACAGACATATATCTTCCTCATCCATTTATTTCCCATCCATTGGTTGTTGCTTGTTGTTTCCTTCTTAGAGTTTCAGTCCTTTGGCAAGACTCCCTGTTACAATCCTAATATTACATAAGTGTAGATTTTAGTAGGGGGAGACTATGACAGCTCTCAGTTGAGCTAAGAAGAAGATAGAAGATAGGGTAAGAATAAGGAAGTCTTCCCTTTGTGGACAACTCATCTTGTGAAGACACATTCTCCACCCTTCTTTTTCATTGCTGAGAACTCAGTTCAGTAGGGCAGAGCAAGCACTCCAATGATGATGATGATATGATGATGATAATGATGACATGAGCTACCACGTTTTAAATACCTACAATGTGCCAGGAACTATGCATATATTTTCTCTACTTTTCACAACAAATCTTACAAAGAAGTTACTATTTTAGCACCTCTTTAAAGATGTGGAAACAGCTTAAGAGAGGTCAAGAAACTTGGTATAGTCTGGCCCCAAAAGACTGCTTTGAAAGAGACTATAATAGGGAGCACCTCATCCAATGTAGGGGTCAAGGAAGGCTTTCCAGTGGAAGAGTTCAAAGGACTCTTCTCTGGATACCCCCTCCATCCTTGGGAGCCAGCCAGAACTTGTTCACCCACAGTTGCTAGGTTCCCATTCCCCTAGTGTCAGGTTGTAAGATGAATATCAGATAAAGAGCCAGGGAATGTTCAGTACCCTAACTGAATCACGTTTACTTTATCAAATTGGGCATCCCTCAACCCTCATCCAGAAATCTAGGTGACCTAAAATCTGAGTGGTATAATTTCAGAGTGCCTACTCCTTCCCTCATTTGCTAAGCCTGAGCTTCCATCCTTCCTTTAACTTAGGCCTCCCTTTTTTCTGTGTGGGGCAGGGACCGACTAGGTCCCGTCAGCTGCCAAAAGGCAACCCTACCTCCAGGAGACACCACATGCAATGGTGTTCTCACAGTAAATTCCAAGTGAATCTCAAGTAAGAAAAAGCTTTTGGTGGATGTGGAGATGAAGAGAGGTGGGCAACTTGGAATAAAGAAAGACCACACTGGGTTGAGGGCAGGGCTAAATGGTGGTGATGGTGTGCTAGTGAAGGTACTAACTTCGTGGATGTCTCAGCTGGGAAAATCAGTGGCTACTTCTGAAAGTAGCCACATAGCTGACTTTAAGTCTTTATGCAAAGAAAAACAATAAATGAAAACTTGGCCACTGAAGAAATGACTGGAAGGAAGAACGCTAAGTTAATAATAGTTGGCTCTGGGTTAGGGGAATATGTATGTGTAAATACACACACACACACACATACACACGTAGGTGATATAGTACATATATAGTACATATGTGCAGTACATGATATTGTAATATAGTACAATAATATGATATGAAGGTAATATAATATGTTATAATATAACATAATCGACAAATAGAGAAGCATTCCCTGCCATCTAGTAGCTGGCCTGGCACTATCAGTTAGGCCTTGGTGTGGCTAGCAGCTGGCCCTTGCCCTCACAGTTGGGCCTTAGTGTTCTTCTGTTGAATGTAAATAATTTCACAAACAGTGACATCAGACAAGGCCACTCTGTGACAGTGATGGACCAAGGCAAAAATAAGACCACTCCTTAAATATGTCTGAACCTGGACAAAATATAAATTGTCCAAACCACAAAAATGACCAAACATCTTCCTCTACTGGCTAATATGAGTAGCTGCTGCTTCTTTACCAGTTATAGCTTTGGCCTTGCTCTAATCTGCCCTCTTTCTAAATAAGATTTATTGCAATACCCAGTCACAGAATCGGCTCTGCTTCCTGACAGCATCCAATCTAGAGCAAACCCTGGCTCCCTTAAACCCTCCCAACATCACAGAACACAAGCCCAAATCCCATAAATACTTTCTACCCTCTTCTTGAGATGGCCAGAGTTCCCTATAGTTTGCATTATTCCTTTCTGCCTGGCTGCTGAGTGTGTGTGTTTGTGATAGAAATATGTAAACAGATATAAGAGTATCTCACACACATATAGTTATTTCCTACATGATTTGATCTTAGTTTTAAACTCTTCACTTAACATTAAAATGGTGCCTTTGTTGGGCCTCTTTAAAACAGCGAAATCTCTTTAAAGGAAAGAGCCATAATTCACAATACATGAAGAGTATAGGCAGTTGAAGTTTAACTTTGCCCTAACTATAAAAAAAGAGTAAGCCATGAAAATTAATCATCTGAATAAAAATGGCTGGAGCCAGACTAAAACTGGTTTAGAAGCAGCATTATTTGCACGCTAATTATGTGCTAATTATTTTACCTTATCTATTTAACAGAGGTTGAGGGAAAGAAACTCTACTTGGTTACATCCTGTTAGGCATTAGTTGAAGTTACTGTTTTACTTGAAAATAACTTATTTTTAAACAGCCTATGAATCAGACTTCTTGCTAAGGGGCCTTCAGCTACTAATTATTCAGAAACAGTGAAACCAATGACCCATCACATACCTTCAGAGTTCTTCAGTTGATTCATGGAGCAAAGGCACAGGAGTCAAAAATGTCATTCAGGCCATTTTGACAGATAAGCAATTTCATAATTCTTCACCACTGGGACAGTTCTGAGCCCTGCCTCTCATTCCTCTCTAATCCAGGTTTTCTCCACCTCACAGTATCGACATTTGGGGCTGGATAATTGTTTGGGGGTGGGGTGAGTCTGAACTGTGCACTAAAGGATGTTTAGCAGGATCCTTGCCCTCTATCCACTGGATGCTAATGGCACATCCCCCTCTTCACACTGCCATGTAACAATTAAAATTGTCTCCAGACTTTAGCAAATGTTCTTGGGGGTGGGGCAAAATCTTCCAGTTGAGAATCACTGTCCTAAACCCACAGTTTTGATAAATGGCCTTCAGTTATAGATTCTTTTGCCTCCCTTCCCCACTCACTTAAAATAGATAGTGGGACATCATCTGCAGTCTTGGTGCTTGGATTATTGCTGCCTCCACACAGGCGAAAGGGCAGCACAAAACCAAGGCGCAGCTGGAAGAATGAGGCTCAGGACAAACTCCCAATCAACCTCATGTATTGGAGGAAGGTTTCCAGGTGTCTGTCATTGGCCCTTTTGAGGAATTTCCAGAGGTGCCCATTGCCCTTTGCCTCCCAGCAGTCTAAGTATTCAGTACTGGGTACCTACTCTGTGTTGGCCTTGAGTTCAAGAGATAACTCAGGCAGACAAGTAACAGACAATCCCAACCAATACAGTTTGACCAGGGATCTGAGAGAGGAAAGCCCAAGGAGACTGTTGGATCCCCAAGAAGGGCACCTGGCCCAGCCTGGGAGTTCAGGAAAGGGATCTTAGAGAACATGACAGTTTAAGCTAAGTTATGAAAAAAAGAATAGGAATTAGCAAGGCAGAGGCTAGGCTGGGTTGAGCTAGGCTAGGCTAAGGCCAGAGAGGAATCTAAAACAGATGGATGGGATAGCATGCCCTGTGTGTAGAGGGTAGTGGTAATCCTAAATTGTTGAGTATTTCCCTTGCATCAGGAGAGGAGACAAAGGGTAAGGACAGAGTGGTTGGCAGGGTCCTGCTCACGAAGGGTCTTATATACCAACCTAATAAGGGCACTGTTTATCCTGAAGAGTTGTGGTTCTTGAAACACCCCAGAAACACATGAGGGACTTGTTAAAATGCAGATTTCCTGCTCCTGTTCCCAAAGATGCTGATTCACCTGGCCTGAACTTGGGGCCCGGGCATCTACATTTTCTTCTTTATACTGTCAATATGATAGATTACATTGATTGATTTTCATATGTAGAATCTGCCTGATATTATATTATTGGATAACTCCACTTGCTGAATTCTATCTGCTAGTATCTTGCTGAGAATTTTTGAGTCTATTTTCATGAGAAATATTGGTCTGTAGTTTGATTAATTGAGTTTTAGACCATCTTTCTCTAGTTTCATTATCAGGCTGATGCTGGCCTCATAAAATGAGTTGAAAAGTGTTCCTTCTTCCTCTATTTTTTGAAAGAAATTATGTAGAACTGGTGTTATTTCTTCTTTAAAAGTTTGGTGAGATTTTCTTTGTAGAATGTTTTAAATTACTAATCCAATTTCTTCAGTAATTATAGAACTATTCAGGTTAAGTAATTCTTCTTTTAGTAGTTTGATTTTCAAGGAATTAGAATGTTTCATCTGAATTGTAAAATTTATGTGTAGAGTTGTTTTAAGTATTCCCTTATTATTCCTTTTACATCTGCAGTGTCTGCATTGACATCTCCTGTTTCATTCCTGATGTTAGCAATTCATGTATTCTCTCTTTCTCTTTCAGTCTTGCTAGAGGTCTGTCATTCTCATTGATTTTTTCAAAGAAACCACTTTTGGTTTCATTGTTTTTTCTACTGTTTTTCTGTTTTCAATTTCATTGATTTTTACTCTTCATTATTTCCATGTTGCTGTTTGCTTTAGATTTATTTTGTTCTTTTTGTAGTTTCTTGAGATGGTAAGTTAGATTATTGATCTGAGACCTTCTTTTCTTATATAAGATTTTTTAAAATTCCTCCACCCCACTTCCACCCTTGACTTATGGATGTTGCCATCTCCCCTTAAGAACTGGATCTCAGAAGGCAGGGTGTCTCCTCCCACATGCTCATTGTGCACACCCGGGGCCTGGCGTACTCAGAGTATAGGCCATGGCTCTACTGGAGCACGAACCCAGGACCTTCTGCGTGTAAAGTAGACGTGCTAACCACTACTCTATGGAATCACCCCCTTATATAAGATTTTAATGCTGTAAGTTTCCCTTTCAACATGGCTTTAGCTGCATCCCACAAATTTTAATGTTGTGACTCCATTTTCATTCAGTTTAAAGTATTTTCTAATTTCCTTTGACCTGTTCTCAATGGCCTATAAATTACTTAGAAATCTGTTGTTTAGTTTCCAGGTATTTAAAGATTTTCCTCTTGTCTTTCTGTTATTGATTTCTAGATTGATTCCATTGTAGTCAGAGAATATACTCTCTAAGATGTCAGTTATTTTAAATTTATTAAGGTTTGTTTGTTACCCAGTATATGGACCATCTTGGTGAATGTTCTATGTATGCTTTAAAAATATGTATTTTTCTGGAGTGTGTGGAGTATCCTAGAATCTAGGACATCTAGAATCTAGTTGGTTAATGATGTTGTTGAGTTTGTCTATATCCTTGCTGATTTTATCTCAAGCATCTACATTTTCAACCAAATTTGGGAAAATGAAGCCCTCATTTGAAACCCACTGCTCTGAGGACTGAGAAAATAATGGTAAAAATCTGATTTAAAGAGCACCAGGAACAAAGGACTCCCTGAACCCAAGTCTCTCTCACAAGGGTGAAGAATGGGAGGGTTTTCACTGATCTAAAGCTCCATGTTCCCTGGGACAAAGCATCTGAGATTCGATACATTTAGCTGATTAAGTCTTTTATACTCATAGAGCAGGATGTTGAGATTGGTTGGTCTGCAAGAGAGTTTTGATTAGGGGAAGGTGGCATGAGTGGGGGAAGAATTATAGTAGAGTTTCTATTATAATTGTTTCTATTACAACTTTTCCCAAGGCCAGGCTCCTTGTAGGAGCCTGGTGTGAAGGCTATCTGAATGCTGCCAGCTCCCCATAGGGCATGTGAGAATGAAATGGAAACCTTGATGTTCCTATACTGGTTTGTCCTAGACCTTTACCCCAAGATGGTCCTGCCCAGCCCAGTGGCCATGCTCATCTGGGCACAGTTCTCCAGGGTACAGTTAGTCTGGAAGATCAAAGCCAAAGGATCAAAGACAGGGCCTTCTTTCCTTTCTTCCCTGGTGCAGCATCAGTAAGGTCCATGATTTCCTCCTAACATGTTCTGTTTGTTTGCTCCAGTCCCAAGAAGCACAAAGCCATTTCTTCTTGTTGGAGCATGGGCCCTACAAGCCCCCACCCCACACTCCCTGCTACAGTTTTCCCTGGGAGCAGCAGAGTGGGGATGATAGTGTGAGGAAATGGAGAAGTTTTCTCCAGATCTCCTCATTCCTCATCTCCCTTCCCTCATCTTAAGATATGGCTGGAGCACATAGGTAAGGGCTCATAAGAGGGCCAAGTATAAGAGGAGAAGGGAAAGACCAGAAGTGAAAGCAGTCAAAGGCAGTGGTTTATAACCAACATGGATTCCAGAATCTTTTGAGAATTTAATAAAATAGTTTTGGACCTACTTCCTAGGAAAATAAAACGTCCTTAGGAGGGACCCACAGTTATACCTTCAGTTTTGGAGTATTTGCAACCCACTGAGGAGCAGTCCATGGGCCCCATTCTAAGAACTTCTGGATTAGAGGAAGTGGCAACTATATGTCCCTATTCCCTCTCAGATGGCAGAAAGCCTCCTTTCTCTCTGATCCCAAAGTTACTCTTCCATTTTTGAGTGGCCAAGATGATTTATTATTGTTATATCCAATGGAAAATGAAAATACACAGAATCTTAAGAGACCTCGAAGAGACAAAATAATCTTGAAAAATAAAAACAAAACTGGAAGACTCACACTTTCTGATTTCAAAACTTATTACAGAAGTTTGGAGAAACATGGGTGAGTGAGAGATGTTCCCCGATCTCTCCCCTTGAAACAACAATAAGCTAAACATCTAAAAGTCAACATAAAACACCCAAACTGCACATCGGCATGTCTGAGCATAAGATCTGTGCATAAGAGCTAACAGAGGTCAGAACCCCAGGTGTCGGACAGTGGACTGGGAGAAACAAAGAAGCTGCCTCTCATAGCTGGAGCTCCCTGTAGGAGGAGGGGGAGGGAAGAAGGTGCAGCAAGTTCCCTAAACAGCCCTGCCTGGGAGAGTCATGAGCTTCATGTGGCCCATGGCATGGCCCAGTGATAAAGGCAGAAAGCAGGGAAGCAGGGGCTGCAGAGAAACAACAGTTGATTTTTACCAGCCATGCCTGCAAAACTGAGGCTGAGCCACAGCCTGCAGCCCCATCACCCTACCCAGAAGGCCCTTCCCCACATATCCTCTGAGACTGAACACCAGGAAGCCCCAAGGGAATCTGGGCAAATGCTACTGAAACTGTCACAAACACTGACAGGTACTGAGAATGAGGATAGCAAGTGTGCTTAAACATCTATAAGCAAAAAAAAAGGCATTATTAAGGCTTTATATAAAGCAGGGATCCAAGAGGCTTAGATGTCACCTTTGGGAAACCAAAAGAAAAGCACCTTCTTTGCAACAGGCTAAAGAGAGACTTCTATATGACAAATCTTTCTGGAAAAAAAAAGCAGAATACACTTCCATTAATGCCCAGAAGGAGAAATAGTCCATTAAACACCATGAACAACCAAAGCGACAAGGCATATCAAAAAGAAAAAGAAAAATCTCCAGAAAATAAGCTTACAGACATAGAATTATGAGACTTAAGTGACAGAGAATTCAGGATGGTACTTCTGAAAAAAACTCAGTGAGTTCCAAAATGAGGCATATCAACAATTTCAGGAATTGAAAAAACAAATAGATGAGCAGAATGAGTTATTTAGAAAGGAGATTGAAACCCTCAAAAAGAACAGAATAGATCTTCTGGAGAAACACACACACACACACACACACACACACACACACACACACACACAGTACAAGAGTTGAAAGATGAAATAGCAAGCCTGGGAAATAGAATTGACCAAATAGAAGAAAGGATCAGTGATAGAAAAGACAGAAATCTAGAAAGAAATCAGAAGGAAGGAACCAAAGAATGAAAAATAATGAAAATAAACTACAAGAACTAGCTGATACCATCAGGACAGGAAAGATAAGAATAATGGGCATTATTAAAGGCAAAGAACTAGAAAGCATTTTCAGACAAATAGTTGACAAGAATTTCCCAAATCTAAGGAATAAGTTGGAGCTTGGAATTCAAGAAGTCAATAGAACACCCAATAACTTCAACCCAAAAAGGCCCTCACCAAGACACATTGTATTGAAATTATCAAAAATCAACAACAAACACAAAATTCTCAGGGCAGCCAGGGAAAAGAAGTTGGTAACTTATAAAGGAAAAACCAATAGATTATCCTCGGACTTCTCAGCACAAACCTTACAAGCCAGAAAGGAGTGGAATCAAATATTCAAATTATTAAGTGAAAGGAACTACCAGCCTAGAATAATGTATCCAACTAAGCTCTCCTTTAGATATGAAGGAGAAATTATAACCTTTCCAGACATACAAAAATTGGAGTTCTCCACTATGAGGCCTACACTACAGGAAATACTGAAAGGGGTCAGCTCACCTAAAACAAAATGACAAAAAAATACATAATTAGGAGTAAGGTGAATAGCAGGCAGATAGAAGCAGAGGAGTACAACTCTTAACTAAGAACAGGGCATTATAAGCTTAAACCATAAGAAGCGATTTGCTATAGCAAGATAGTAATGAACGTTCAGCATACATAGGGACAAATTGAGATAACAATTACTGAAAAGGGGGGATTTAAAGATCCAAATTCACAAAGGGGAATGGAGATAAGACACATGCAGAAGAAATGGTTGAATATATATATATATATATATATATATATATATATGATTTGTTATATATATTTTTTGTTATATATATATATATATATATATATATATTCACTATCCTTTCCATATTTTTAATGGTAACCACACACCAAAGATTCAGAACTGAAGTAGATAACATAAAACAAGAAGAACCAGAGGGAAAACCCACAAAAGCCAACCAAAATAAAGGAAACAGAACCACAAGGACAAGGAAGCAATGGAAACATCGAGCTACCAGAAAGTAAAAGAAAAAATGACTTTAAGAAGACCTCGTATTTCAATAACCACCCTAAGCATAAAAAGACTGAACTCACCAATAAAAAGGCACAGAGTTGCACAATGGATCAAAAAACAAAACTCAACCATATTCTGCCTCCAGGAGACACATCTCAGCTCCAAGGACAAATACAGACTCAAAGTGAAAGGGTGAGATATGATATTTCAAGCAAATGGCATTCAGAGAAAAGCAGGAGTAGGGTACCAGTATTGGATGAAATAGACTTTAAAATAAAATAGATAGAGAAAAAAATAGTGTAGATGATAGAGGCTTTGTTCATCCCTCTGATGACCAAATCAACATTGTGACAGAAACAAGGAGCGGCAGCAAGGAAAATTCATCTGGGATCTAGATGAACAAGCCATACAACTACAGAGAAATCCAAGAAAGCACCCTGCAACAGCAGAAGGTAGGATGGGGCGAGGACACAGGGCTACCCAGTCCCCAGCGGCTGAGTGATATGGAGGCTGCAACAGCGGCAGAACCCTCTTAAAGGGGCTGCCTTCCCAAGCAGATTTTTGTGGTGACAGGCCTGCTAGCTCTGAGCACCAGTGCCTGGCTGAGCGGAGGAGGCTCCAGGAACTTAAAGGGAGACATTGTTGGAGTGAGGGCCGAGGCAAGACTCGTGTGTACAGAAGTGCCAGCAGTATCCATTGTTCCCCGTTGAGTCATCCCCACTCCCAGTTCGCAGACACAGCACCAGCACCGCCATTGCCTTGAAATCATCAGACTGGATAACAGAGGTTGCTCCGCCCAGAGGATTCCCTGAAGCCCCACCTCCCCAACTTGTGCTCCACCCAAGCCACATCCCGGTGTATCCTCAGCATGTCGGGTGCTCTTTGCTGAGACCCACATTGATGGAGGCAGCTGGCCTCAGTTTCTGGTGTGATCTTTTGAGGCAACTATAAGCACAGCACCTGTGGATTGCTTGCTGAATCTTAACAGATGACCCTGAAGGGGCAGAGTCTTGAGCTAAATTTGGCCTGCAGCTGAACCCCTCTCAGGACTGTGCCACTGGGCAGACACCTACTTCAGAAATTCACACTAATAAGACTGGGAGACTTAGGAGCTTTGCTTAGTACATAGAAGCAGACATGAAAGGCAGCCAAAATGGGAACACAAAGAAGCAGAAATCATATGACAAAATAGAGATCCAGATATTATGGAGTCAAGTAATCTAACAGATGCAGAGTTCAAAACACTAGTTATAAAGATGCTCAACGAACTTTTAGGAAGTGTAGAGAACACCAACAAAGAGACAAAAATGAAAATGGAAATTATAAAAGGGAACCGGTCTGAAATGAAGAACAGATTATCTGAGATGAGAAGTATGTTAAATGAAATAAACAAAGTGAATAAAGAAAAGGATCAAATGCCCTATCTAGAGTACAGGAAAGCCAATCAAGACACTCAAATAGAATGGCAAGAAAAAAGAAGCCCAGACTATAAAAATAATTTAAGGAGGATATGGGACACTATTAAGTCTCTAAATAGTTGTCTGATCAGCATACCTGAGGAAAATCAAGATGTTGAACAACTATTGGAAGAAATAATGATGAAAAACTTTCCTAACTTGGTGAAGAAACTGGACATAAAACCCCAGGAAACTCAGAGAATTGTAGAAACCAGGTATCCAAAGAGGCCCACACCAAGACACATCATAATTAAAATGCCAAAGGTTAAATACAAAGAAAGAATATTAAAAGCAGCAAAATAAAAAAAAAAAAAAACAATTACTTATAAGGGAACACCCATAACACTGGCAGCTGATTTCTCAAAAAAACTATGCAAGACAGAAAGGCTTGGCAAAAAATATTTGACAGGATGAAGACCCAGGATCTACAAGCAAGCATACTTTATCCAGCAAAGCTATCACTTAGAGTCAAAGGACAGATAAAGAGCTTCTCAGACAAAAATAAGCTAAAGGAATTTATCACCACAAGGCTAGTATTACAGGACATGTTGGAGGGACTTCTTTAAGAAGCAAAAACATGTATCAAAAACATGAATAAAGAATGGTAATAACTACATTCTTATCAATAAGTACCTCAAATGGAAAAGAATTAAGTGCTCCAATCAAAAGATAGAGTGGCTAAAATGATAAGAAAACAAGACCCCTACATATGAAAAGGAAGGGGATGAAGAGAGATATTGTTTGATGGACCTAGAAAGTACTTAAGTCAGACAGAGAAAGAAACACTATATGATTTCACATATATGCAGAATTTAAGAAAAAACGAGAACAAACTAATTGAAAACAGACTCACAAATATAGTGGTCAATTTGCTGACAGAGGGGAGGGGTGTTTGGGGGGATGGAAGAATGGGGTGAAGGGATAAAGAAGTACAAATTAGTAGCTGATGGATGGTCACGGGGATGGGGAGCACAAAATAGGAAATGCAATTAGCCTTCATACATTGGCTAGGTGGAGGGTCAGGGGAGGGAGAGAGCAATTGAGGGGATTATTTTATGAACTACATAGATTTCTAACCAATGTACTATATACTTGAAACTAATTAATATTTTTAAAAATAAATAAATAAATAAATAAATTTAAAAAGAAAAAAATAAGAATAAATAAAAAAGGTAAAGAAAGATACTGAGGGACATTTCATAATGATAAAGGGAATCATACACCAAGAAGGCATAACACTTATTAATACCTTTGCTCCCAATCAGGGAGCCTCAAAATATGTAAGCAATTACTAACAGAACTAAAGGGGAAAACAGATCAAAACACTATTGTAGTAGTGGACCTAAATACCCCACTGTTGGATATGGACAGGACATCCAAACAGAAAATCAATAAGGAAATAACATTCTTAATTGACACATTAGACCAACTGGACATAATTGACATATACAGAGCTTTCTATCCCAAAATAGGTGCTTATAAATTCTTCTCTAGTGCACATGGAATATTCTCAAGGACTGACCACATACTGGGACACAGAGATAGCCTCAACAAATATAAGAGAGTTGAAATCATACCAACCATATTCTCTGATCATAATGCTTTGAAACTAGAAATCAACTGTAAAAAGAAGCAGAAAGTACCACAAATATATGGCAATTAAACAACATACTACTGAAAAATAACTGGGTCAGAGAAGAAATAAAAGGAAAGATCAAGAGATTTATAGAAATGAATGAAATGACAGGACAACATATCAAAACTTTTGGGACACGGCAAAAGCAGTCATAAGAGGGAAGTTCATATCATTACAGGCCTATCTACAAAAACAAGAACGAGCCCAAATAAACAACCTAATGCGTCATTTAAAAAAAAAATAAATAACGAGAAAAGGAAGAACGAATGAAGCCTAAAGTCAACAGAAGGAAAGAAATAATCAAAATTAGAGCAGAAAGAAATGAAATTGAAAACAAAAAAAATAGAAAAAAAATAAATGTAACATAGAGCTGGTTCTTTGAGAAGGTTAATAAAATTGGCAAACCCCTGGTTAAGGTCACTAAAGTAAAGAGAAAGGATATAAATCAACAAAATCAGGACTAAAAGAGGGGAAATTATGACAGACCCTGCAGAAATACAAAGGATCATACGAAAATACTATGAAAAAGTATATAATACCAAATTTAATATCCTAGAAGAAATGGACCAGTAATTAGAAAAATACAATCTTCTTAGACTGAATCAAGAACTGGAACATCTAAATAAACAGATCAGCAGTATGGAAATTTAAACAATCATCAAAAACCTAGTAAAAATTAAAGTCTAGGACCAGATGTTTTCATCAGTGAATTCTACCAATCATTCAAAAGAAGATTTAATATCTATTCCCACAAACTCTTCCAAAAAATCCAAGAGGAGGCAATACTTCCCAACTCATTTTATGAGGCAAATTTTACCATACCAAAACCTGGTGAAGATCTCTCTCTCTCTCTCTCTCTCTCTCTCTCTCTCTCTCTCTCTCTCTCTCTCTCTCTCTCTCTTTCTCCCTCTCACACACACACACACACACACACACACACACACATACACACACAAAACTACAGACCAAAATCTCTCATGAACACATATGCAAAAATCCTAAATAAGATACTAGCAAACCAAATACAGTAACTCATTAGAAAGATTATACACCACAATCAAGTGGGCTTCATTCCAGAGGCATAGGGATGATTCAACATACGCATATCGATTAATGTGATACACCACATAAACAAACTAAATTGCAGGTAACTTTCCAGTTTTCCCAGCACCATTTATTGAAGAGGCTTTCTTTTCTCCACTGTATGTGTTTGGCTTTTTTGTCAAAAATTATTTGCCCATACAAACATGAGTTTACTTCTTGTCTCTCAATTCTGTTCCACTGGTCTGTGTGTCTGTTTTTCTGCCAATATTATGCTGTTTTGATAACTTTGCTTTGTAGTATAATTTAAAGTTGGGCAGAGTTATGCTTCCAGTCTCGTCCTTTTTTCTCAGGATGGCTTTGGCAATTCACGGTCTTTTGTGCTTCCATACAAATCTGATGAGTTTTTGTTCTGTTTCTTTAAAAAATGCTGACGGGATTTTGATGGGGATTGCCTTAAGTTTGTATAATGCTTTAAGTAATATGGAGTAACCTCCCATTTTGAATGTGCTATCAAGGTTGTTTTCAATACATGGTTCAGCACACATCTTCATCCACACTGCAATGAAATGAAAATTTCCCTTCAGAGCTGTAAGGAATTTAGTTCAATAAATGTTTATTTTGACACTGTGGTCAACACTGGAGTCTGCCCCAAGAACCTAGAGAACCAATGCAAGGCTATATTTGCAAAGCCCCCAGGCCCTACACATGCTTCTGCCACTAACCCAATGTGTGACCTTGGTTTAATCATGCCCCATGCCCCTCCATTCTTTCCGATATGAGAGTGACTATTGTTATCTAAGGGTCTTTCCAACTTGGCTATCTTTTGGTTTATAGAAGCAGAGCCAATGAGGCATATCAACTGAGAAGTGCAGCCAGGAGGCGATTAATGCTAAGACCAGGACTGAAAATCAGTGAGATACTTCCAGAGACCAAGTAAAAAGGGGCAGAAAGCAAGAAGTTGTGGCAGGTTCAGTTTTACGTTTTTACGGGCTGATTTTCATAGAGAAAGAAGTCGATGATTTGGAGGGTATCTATGCTTGCCCTGGATTAAGAAGAAAGCCAAGGGAAATGGAGCTTGTTTTGGTGACTGGTTAGGAACTTTTCTTGAGTTCATAATGGGTAAAATAACCCCAGGGTAGTTGACATCAGAAGTTGTCTGAGTTTAGGAGTGTTGGGAACAGGAAGATTCCTTTGCCGCTGCCTCCATCAAATGAGTCCTTTCTTAGCTTACTATTACAAAACCAAAACCAAACCAAGCAAAAAGCCCACACCCAATCAACCATCTCATGAATCATGTTAACATTAATGGAGTGCGGGGCTTACTCCCAGGCTCTGTGTTGAGAACTTTATTGCCATCCCATTCTCATTTAATCCTCCCAAAAACTCTGATGTAGGAACTATTATTGGGCTTGTCTTGCAGATGATGAAATTGAGGCAACTAGTCTGTGCTCAGCACTATTCCAGAAATTCAGGGGATATCAGAAAGAAGAGGCATGGGATGGGTTATCCCTAAAATCTGGAATGGTTCTGTTAATGAAAATTGTGTGAGTTGTCTAGAATAAAGTCACTGAAAGAATTTGGAAGAGCTAAAGAAGGGTACAGATTGTTTGTTAGTGGTAAGTTTTCATTTTCTAGATTGTGGACAAATTTTCAATTTTTATACTGTCCCAGAACAAAGAGAACCATGACTAGTCTCTTGCAATTTATGTAGGAACTTGAATGTGCCCTTAACAGTTTTATCATGCTTCCTGCAATCACCATCTTCCATTTTGAAAAGCAGAGGGGTGGCATTTGACCTCTTGTCTCCGTGTCACCTCGATACCAGGCTGTGCCTCCAGAATGAAGAAATGGGTACCATCCCTGGGAAAAGAAGATAACATATTTCTAAAACTGGAAGGAAGAAGACAAGTTAGCAGAGCCCAACCTCCCCCATCTCCTGCCCCATCCCTGGCCCCAAGTGAGGTCAAGAGCAGTCCACCCATTCTTCAAACACATTGTGCTCTTTCCATCCCTGTGCCTTTTAACAGGCTGTTCTCAAGGCCTCTCACTCTCTTCCCCTTCTCCACAGACAAATTTCAAATTCAACTAATGCCCAGCTCAAATACTGTCACTGCATCTTGTGAACCCCATTGCCCTTGCACCCTACTCCTCCTCTTCCAGTGGATTGAATTTTTCCCCTTCTCCTGAGCACCACAGAGAGGACTAAGGTACAGCATGGAATGGTCAGTATGTGCACGGTAGACTTCCCAGCTAGGTGCATCTTTTCAACTATATACCCTCCCCAAACACATGCACTCACTCTCTCTCTCTCTCTCACATGCGTGCACGCACGAGCACGCGCACACACACACACACACACACACACACACACACACAGCACATCTGCACACATCTATAGCGGTCAGTAGAGTATTGTGGTTAAGTGGATAAACTCGGGCTAAGTGTGAATCCTAGCTTTGTACTAACTAAATGAATGACTATGGGAAAGTAACTGACTCATTCTGTGACTGAGTCATCTCACCTATGCAGTAGAAACAATCATAGTACTTCTCTCATAGAGTCATTTTAAAGGCTAAATATAAGGATGTATATAAAGTGCACAGCACCATGGCTGGCATATAGCAATTGCTCAGTCAGTGGTATTTAGCATTATTATTACACAGGGTTTGACACATGAAGGATGCCAAATATGTATTTGAGTGAGTATCTGAATGGTTCACACAGTAAAGCTTTAAGAGTTTAAGTTAGGGACAGGTCAGGGACAGCTGGGCTACTCAAGGAAGCTGCTTCCCCTGACCTCAATATTGTCTCTCACTGGACCCTGTTCTTTTCCTTTAGTACACACACCACAATTTGTCATTATACATGTATTAATTTACTTGTTTGATTTCAGTCTTTCCCAATCAATTAAGCTCCATGAGGCCAGGACCCACGTGTGCTTTTACCACCACTGTATCTCCTGTACCTAGAACAGTGCTGGGGAAAGACAAGGTACTCAAGAAATAGTCATTGAATTAATGAATAAATGAAAGAAGAATTCAGGGGAAATGTGGGATTTAGGTGGTCCCAAAGGATGGGTAAGAGTTAAGTAGGCAGGCAATAAGGCTTCCAAATGGAGGAAATCCGGAGAAACCTGAGCACATATGAGGCACTCAGGGGAATACAGCCAGTAGATCCACTGGGCTAGAAGAGCAAGTGACTTTCTGTAGCTCAGTTTGTATAGGGGAGTAGTGAGATTAGAAGATGGGTTGGAGTGAGCAGGGAATTACCTTGAATGCCAGGCTACTTAGGGATTCATTCTGTTAGTTAAGGCTTTGGCCTTTATCAACATGCAAATATTCCCAGGAAAAGTATGTATTATCAGCCAAGTCTGATTGAGTATAAATTAAAGCTCTTTTCTTTAGAGAAAATTTTGCTATGGGGAAATGGCAATACCAGGAAACCACTGGAAAGAGAAAATAGTGCCCTTAGGGACAAGCATATAAAAAGGGAGATAAAAACAAACTTTATCCACCTCCAATGTTACCTTGGCCCAGAACCTGAACCCCAAACTATTTATTGTTTATTTCGTCAAAAAATGACTCTTCTTTATAAAAATGCAGGTGAGAAGCAAGAATGCCTGTGTGATAATGGGAGGCTTTTGCTTACGGATAAAATCTCTTTATTTGTTATAGTTCTGTTCAACTCTTCTGTTTCTTCTTAAGTCAATTTTGGTAATATGTGTGTTTCTGGAAATTTGTCCATTTTACCTAAATTATCTAATTTATTAACATATATTTTCTTGTGTCATTAAAAGTCCTTTGTAAACATCATTTTGATGGCTACATAACATTCTATTGTATGGCTGTCCCATAATTTATTTAATTATTTTCTTAGTGGTTCTCTTCGGGTTATTTGCAGGGCTAAAATGAATGTCTTTGTACAAAAATCTGTCTGTATTTCTATTTCCTTAAGATAAATTCATAGACACAGAATTTTTGGAACACAAGACCTGAACTTGCTTGCAATTCCAGGCTCCTGATGCATCCTGCCAAATTGCCATCCAGAAAAGTCAAACCACTTTGCCCGCCTCATTAGTACATGAAAGCTATCAGCATCGAGCTGATCGAGAAGGGAAGGTTTCAGTGGTGAGACGCCCAGTTGGAAGAATGCATGAAAGGCCAACATGAGAATGAAATGGCAGGCACCAATTTTATTGTGGGGAGCGCAGTTCTATTGTGGGGAGTGTGTTATTGTGCACACTTCTTCTGCTCCCCTTCTTTTGCTCCCCTTCTGCTCTCCAGGGGACCACATGGCTCCATCCATATCCAAGTATAATAATGGCATTCAGCCACATACATGTGATACAATAAGCTGAAGTATGTTTACATATTTTAGGCACAGGCACTCTACTACACTAATGTAACATTCTAAATCCGGGGTCCTATTCCTAGCCATGAGCCTGGATCACAGCCAAACCTGGGACCAGCCAAGGCTGGGACCCAAAAAAGTGCTTTAAAATGTTAGGGATTTGACTTTTAAAACACCTTTGCTGATTTGATAGATAGGAAATGCTATCTTACTTTTAGCTGTCATTTTAAAATTTCAAGTGAGGTCAAAATTTTTTAATATTTCATTACAAATTTGTTTTTCTTCATATGTGATCCATCTGTTCAGTTCTCTGTACATTTGTCATTTGCTCTTTTAGTGTCTTTCCTATTGATTTACATCAGCTCTTTATCAATTGTTTATATTTATTGCAATACTTTTCAGGGCTGTTTTTTGACTTATTTTGTTTATACTGTTTCTTGATGTTCAGAAGGTTAAATTTTTATGTCAGCATACCAGTTAATTTCTTCCTTTGTGACCTCTTCTACCACATGTATATCAAAAAAGCACTTCTTCATCCAGGAATCAGATGGATAATCTCATTTCTCCCTTTTAAAAATTTATCTTTTGTACATGTGGAATTTATTTCAGTGTATGATGTGATCATTTTCCCCAAATCACAAATCATTCTAGCACTGTTTGTTGAATAATCCTTCCCTTTCTCATTGCTCTATGATCTTTCCTTTACCTATTAAATTCATATATTTGTATGTATACATATATACATATACACACATATTGTTTTGTTTTGTTTTTGTTTTCTGGGCTGTCTATTCTGTTCCATTGATCTGTTTCTTCTTTTACCATTATCACACTTTTTTAAACGCTGTGGTTTTATAATATATTTTGATAGCATTACTCCCCTGATTCAAACTTTTCTTAGCTTTTATGTGAATTGACTCTTCCACATAAGTATTACAATTCTTTTTTCAGGAGGACTGGTCTCTTCCCTGAGCCCACCTAAAGTATCCTATTTAGGGGCTGCCTAATTCACTTCCTTGTGTCATTAGACCATATCTTCAGAATGAACAATGCAGAGCTTAGATGAGCCAGGCTCCAACAGTGCCTTTAGCTTACATACCTTCTTTAGCTCTTAGAAGGAGGGAACTAAAGAGAGAGAATATTTTGGTGATACTTCTCTGAAGAGCTGAAATGAAAAGGAATAGTTTACCATGCCAACCACTGTCAAAGTTTATTTTTCCTTCTCTCTAAAGTGGAATTACTCTTTCAAGTGACAAATGTTAGTTTTTATTTAATGTACTTTATTTTTAAAACTTTATTTAATGTACTTTAGTTAACATTATGGAATTACATTTACAAATGCTCTTGAATTTATTTCTGTCTATGGAACATGAACTAGTTACTTAGCCTCTCTGAGCCTCAGTTCCCTCATCTATAAAATGGCAATAAGGACCTCATTATGCAATTTGCCTGGCTCAGAATGTGGTTCAGAGTAGGTAATCAGTAAATAACCTCTGTATCATAACTATGAGAGGTAGTAGAGCATATGGTTTAAGACTACAGGCTCTGAGTTTCAGAATTGGTTGGGAGGATGGGTCAGGAGGTTGTACCAGGAAGAGGTTGCACACCAGATACTTAATCTGCTATCAGCCGGACTGAAGCTTTCCATGAAGCCGAATGAGAGACATGACACAAGAGGTCTCAACGGAAAAAAAACCCTGAAAGCCAGAGCCTCCTGAACAGACTGCAGGGGTGAGATGACTTTAGACACTATCTCCAGATATAAGAAGCATTACTTCCTTCAGAAAGAGGCATAAAATAGACCAGATGTTGTGATTTCCAGGATGTATATGGTTCCCCATCCTTTATAACATGGAATGTTTTTTGCTGTTTGTTCCTGATGTGTCCCCACCAGAGACCAATCCCATCTGAGTTCCTATAAAAGTGAGGTTTTCTTGAGAAAAAAAAATGGTGTAGATTATAGAGGCACTGTTCTTCCCTCTGGCAATCAAATCAAAGTTGGGATGGAAACAAGGAACAGCGGCAAGGAAAAATCGCCTGAGATTTAGATGAACAAGCCATACAACTAGGGAGAAATCCAAAAAAGCACCCTGCAACTACAGAAGGTAGGACTGGGCGAGGAGGCTGGATGCCCGGTCCTGACTGGCTGAGACAGAGGCTGTGGCAGCGGCAGAGGCAGTGGCAGAAGCCTCTTAAAGGGGCTGCATCCATGAGTGGATTTTCATGGTGACAGACCTCTGAGCACCACTGTTGATTCAGCTGTGTGCAGGGGACACCCGGGACTTAGACAGAGACATTGTCAGAGGGCCGAGGCAAGACTTGGTGTACAGAAGTGCCAACGGTATCCATTGTTCCCTGTTGAGCCCTCTTCCCTCCCACTGCGTGGACACAGCACCGCCATAGCCGAGACATCATCAAACTGGATAACAGAGGTCACTCTGCCCAGAGGATTACCTGAAACCCTGTGGCCCCAGCCAAGTCACATCCAGGCATATCCTCCGCGAGTCAGGTGCTTCTTGATGAGAAGTGCCTAGACTCAGTTTCTGGTGTGGTCTTTTGAGGCAACTATAAGCACAGCACCTGTGGATTGCTTGCTGAATCTTAACAGATGACCCTGAAGGGGCAGAGGCTTGGGCTAAATTTGACCTATAGCTGAACCCCTCTCAGGTCTGTACCACTGAACAGACACCTACTTCAGAAATCCACACTAGTAAGACCGGGAGACTTAGGAGCTTTGCCTAGTACACAGAAACAGACACATAAAGGCATTAAAAATGGAACACAAAGAAGCAGAAACCATATGAGAGAACAGAACAGAGATCCAGATATAATGGAGTCAAGTAATCTAACAGAAATAGAGTTCAAAACACTGGTTATAAAGATGCTCAACAAACTTTTGGGAAGTGTAGATATGTTCAGTGAGTACTTCAACAAAGAGATAAAAAAAAAACATAAAAATGGAAATAGAAGTTATAAAAGGGAACCAGTCTGAAATGGAGAACACATTATCTGAGATGAGAAGTATATTAAATGGAATAAACAAAGGAATAAACAAAGTGAATAAAGAAAAAAGATCAAATACTTTATCTATAGGATGAGAAAGTCAATGACAGTCAATCAGAATGACAAAAAAAAAAGATGTCAAGACTATAAAAATAATTTAAGGAGCATATAGGACACTATTAAGTGTCCAAATATCTGTCTGATTGGCATACCTGAAGAAAACCAAGATGTCGAACAGCTATTTGAAGAAATAATGATGGAAAACTTCCCTAACTTGGTAAAGGAAATAGACATAAACCCCCAAGAAGCTCAGAGAATTCCAAAAACCAGGGCTCCAGGGAAGCCCACGCCAAGACACATCATAATTAAAATGCCAAAGTTTAAATGCAAAGAAATACTAAAAGCAGCAAGAGAAAAACAGATAGTTACCTCTAAGGGAACACCCATAAGACTGGTAGCTGATTTCTTGAAAGAAACTATGTAGGACAGAAGGGCTTGGCAAAAAATATTTGACGTGATGAAGACCTAGGAGTTACAACCAAGAATACTTTATCCAGCAAAGCTATCACTTAGAGTCAAAGGACAGAAAAAGTGCTTCTCAGACAAAAATAAGCTGAAAGAATTTATCACCACCAAGCCAGTATTACATGAAATGTTTGAGGGACTTCTTTAAAAAGAAAAAAATGTATCAAACACAGGAATAAAGAAGGGTAACAACTACATTCTTATCAATAAGTACCTCAAATGGAAAAGAATTAAGTGCTCCAACCAAAAGGTAGAATGGATGAATGGATAAGAAAACAAGACCCCTACATATCCTGCCTACAAGTGACTCACTTCAAATTAAAAGACACACACAGACTAAAAGGAAGGTGATGGGAAAAGATACAGCTTTGATGGACCTAGAAGGTATTTAAGTCAGACAGAGAAAGGTCAACATTATATGATTTCACTTATATGCAGAATCTAAGGAATAAAAAGAGCAAAGTAATCAAAAACAGACTCATAAATGCAGTGGACAATTTGGTGATGGACAGAGGGGAGGGTGGTTTAAGGGGCTTGGGGAATGGGGTGAAGGGTTAAAGAAGTACAAATTAGCAGCTGATGAATGGTCACGGGGATAGGGAGCACGGCATAGGGAATGCAGTTAGTGTTAATACGTTAGCTAGGTTGAGGGTCAGGGGAAGAAGGGAGCAATTTTATGAACTGTATAGATGTCTAACCATTGTACTATATACATGAAACTAATTAAATTTTAAAAATAATAAATCACAGAAAAAAACATGAATAAAGAATGGTGTCTACAGCCATGCCACCTTAAACATGCCCAATCTCGTCAGATCTCGGAAGCTAAGCAGGGTCAGGCCTGGTTAGTACTTGGATGGGAGACCATCTAGGAAGACCAGGTGTGTAGTAATAACTGCATTCGTATCAACAAGTACCTCAGATGGAAAGGAGTTAAGTGCTCCAACCAAAAGATAGGGAAGCTGAATGATTAAGAAAACCAAGACCCTTACATGTGCTGCCTACAAGAGACTCACTTCAGGTTAAAAGACACACACAGACTAAAAGGAAGGGGTTGGATAAAGATTTTGCCTTGATGGACTTAGAAGGTACTGCTTAATAAAGTAAGATAGAGAAAGTCAGATACATGTGGAATCTAAAGAACAACAACAACAAAAATGGAAACAAATTCATAGATACAGAGAATATTTTGACAGCTACTAGGTGGGAGGGGAGGGGTTGGGGGGACAGTGAAAAACTGAAAAATGGCAAAGGATTAAGAAGTACAAATGGATAGATACTAAATAGTCATGGCGATATAAAGTGTAGTATAAGGAAATAGTCGATAATGTTGTAAAAAATATGTAAGGAGGAGAGGGGTACCTGATTTAGTGGGGTGACCACTTTATGAGTTATATAGATCTCTAATCACTACACTGTACAACTGAAACTAATATATTATTGTATCCTAACTGTAATTGAAAAAACTTATTAAATTGTACAATGTAAATATGAGCAACTAATTGTATATTATACTTCAATAAAGCTAGGGATAAAAAAAGAAAAAGAAAAAGAAAAAGAAAGAATTCCCTAGTTTTGTAAAACAAAACCTGTGTCTGTGTTTCATATGTCTTTAAGAACATAAACCAAACTGCTAATGTGTGAGCCCGATTTAAAGTCTGCTTGGGGAGCTGGGAGAGGGAAATGAATTTCATTTTTTACGTTATACATGTACGTATTAAGTTTCTTATAGTAAACATGTTTTACCGTTCTACATTTTTTCATAAGAGAAATAATAAATCATTTTCCCCCTGAGGCTAAAAGGACATGGGCTCATTGTAGAAAATGTGGAAAAGTACAAAAAAGAAACTAACAATCATAACAGTTAACATTTTAGTGTGTTTTCTTTCAGGTTATCTTCTATGCATTTTTTACATAGTTGAGTTCATACTGTATATAGTTTTGTATCCCATTTTGTTCTCTTAAGATTAAAGCATAAGTATTTTCCCATGTCATGATAATATTTGGATAGCTGTATCATACACCATTTTATGGTTTCGTCACAATTCAAGTCATTTAATTAGCTATTTCTTAAAGTTGAACATTCAGGTTCTTTCCAGTTTTTCCATATTTAAAACGATTCTCTGATGAGCATCTCAGTAATGAAATCTTCACATTTCTAAGTGTTTTCTTGGAATGGATTACTAGAAGTGGAATTACTGGACCAAAGAGTAAACTTGTAGAAGTGGGATTATGGATAGAAAATATTTTTTATGGATAATAAAAGGTTACACCAATTTTTATTCCCCTCAACGGTGTGAAAAGAGTCTGATCGATCTCTTGCCAGTGTTGCATAGCATCCTTTTTATTTTTCTTCTATCTTTCCTATAAGAAAATGGTTGGTGACAGTGATATCTCCATTTTTCATTGCTAGCGAGACTGAACGTTTGTCATATACTAATTTATTCCCCAGTGGTATCCCTTCTTCTATGAACTACTTATTTCTATTTTTGTCCATTTGACTAAAGTCTTTCAGATTTTCTTATCAATTAAAATGAGCTGTTAAAAGATTTCAACCCTTCGTTTGTCATATTGGTTGCAAATGAAAATATTTTTTACAAGTTTGTTGGTTTGTAAAAATGTCTTGGCCATACGGTTTTTTAAAAAAATAATTAGATTCTAAGTACAGCCGAGTTTGAGCCTTGAGTAAATTAGAGAAGTTTGACAAAAGATCTGAAAGGCCCATTTCAGCTAATCTTAAATTTAGATCATAGGCCGATTTAAAGATCGTTCAGCTCACATGCACTTTTAAATGGCTCAAAATGAGGTGGGGCGCCAGGGATGGAAGCAGTTTATGCCAGAAATTTTTAGAATTCTGAGGTAAGGAGCCAATTCTCTCAAGTCTCCTGCGTGTTTGAGAAGCAGAGTAAATTACAAGCAAGCGAACAGAATCCCTGATGGAAAAGTACAGCTCTGGGCTGCAGATGTGGGCATGGCCTGGTTTTAATTATTCCCCCCTCCTTGCCCGCCATTCTTTCTTCCACTCCCCTCCCCCGCCACAATAAAGAGAGTAGCCAGATTAAGACTCTAAAGGATGTAGACTGTCCTTCCTCCTTAAGGCCTGCTCCTGTACAGACGGTTAGCACATCAAAGGCCGGATGAAATAAATACCTAGGAAAGGAACGAACCATACCTAAATTCTTCCAAGTCCCTCCCCACCCCGCCTTCGTCTGGGCTTCAGCACAGGGTTACTGAGGCTGCCAAAGGTAGCTCGACAGACTTCAAATACAAGAATGCTGCCAAACAAAGAAACTTTGCTCATTATTCTGAGCGAAAAAAAAAAAAGCGCAACAGAAAGTTACTTGCTGATGCGCTGAGACTGAACAAATCAATGATTGCAAAAGGGTTTAGTTTTCTGAGAAAGAACCCAGAGTAAATCAGGCAATCTCATCCGTTTCCCTAGATAGTGGGGGAGCTGTCAGACAGGGGCCTGTGCACTGACTTTAGCCATCTCGGGGGTGTCTGCCCCACTGCATCTGGGGGGAGTATTGGAGAACGGTCGTCAGGAGAGTGAATGGGGGTTTCTAAAGTGCAAATAGGTAGGCTGGGCCTCAAAGGTAGGAAAAGGAGCTCGAGGAGTGAGTTTTCTGTCTCCTAACAAAGCCTCATGGTCCCAGGATATGGCCGGGTAAAGATGAGACTTCGGATTGGGAGCGAGGGAGAAGCCTGAAACAAGAAAAATGGAGTCGGTGTTCGGCGCTCATCAGGTGGCGGACGGGGCCTCAGACTGATCCCAGCAGACCAAGGCTCTCCGAGGGAGTGTGTGCGCGAGGAGCAAGCAGGGTGCGGGGAGCTGCGCCCTGCGTCGCTGTTAAGCCCGAAGAGGGAATGAGTATTGCATCAGGAAGGGTCTGGGGCCTCGCAGGTGGAACTGAGGTGTGGGCCAGGCTCTCTCTGCAGCTGGGGAGGACGGATAGGGTTGGGAGAAGGAAGCCACCATCCACATGAAAGTGGAGGGAGGGGGAGGCCGAGCTGGGCGGGGTCGAACTCAGCAGGGCCGCGCTCTTCCGCTGGCTTGGGAGAGGCAGGGCTGTGAGGCTCCTCCTATTTCGGGCCCGCCTTCACCCCGCCCAGCCCCGCCTCCTCCCCTACTAGTATTTGCCCATCGAGCCCTGCGCGCCACTAGATCGCAGAGAGGGAGGAGAAAACTGATTTCCGGAGCCTTCCCTCATCCCTGTCCAACCTTTGCTCCTCTCATCATGGCTGCCGAAGATGTGGTGGCGACGGGCGCCGACCCGAGCGAGCTGGAGGGCGGGCTGCTGAACGAGATTTTCACGTCGCCGCTCAACCTGCTGCTGCTCGGCCTCTGCATCTTCCTGCTCTACAAGATTGTGCGTGGGGACCAGCCGGCGGCCAGCAGCGACAGCGACGAAGACGAGCCGCCCCCGCTGCCCCGCCTTAAGCGGCGCGACTTCACCCCCGCCGAGCTGCGGCGCTTCGACGGCGTCCAGGATCCGCGCATACTCATGGCCATCAACGGCAAGGTGTTTGACGTGACAAAAGGCCGCAAGTTCTACGGGCCCGGTACGGCTGCAGGCCCCAGGGGCGCAGAGACAAAAGAAGGGGCCCCGGCACGGGGCTGGAAAGGGAGGGGCGAGGGGGGAGCGGGGTGTCCCCCGGGGGAGGAATGGCGATGAGCCAGTGAGGGCGGCTGGGCGGAAAGCCAGGCAGTGGGGGCAGGGCGGCTCCCCTGGCGGCCGAGGGGCAAGGGGGCCCTCCAGAAGAGTGCGGGCCAGTGGGGGACGCAGATTCCCAACCTCGCACTTATAGCACCGGGATGGGAGGGTGCAGAGGCTAATGCACTTAAGCCAAGGATGGGTGGGTGAGATCTCAAGGCTGGAAAGAGTGTAGGGGGCACAGCAGAACACAGTGTTAAAGGAGTTTCAAAGGTATCGGATTTGGGGATTCCTGGAAATAGGGGGTGGTGTCAGGCTGGAGAAGGGAAATGTGGGTGTCTTGAGGAAGGCATGGGGGGAGAGCAGGAGGAGGGAGGTCAGGTCCAGCCTTGGAGAGGACACGAAGGTGGATGACTCCAGGAGTAGCCATGGTGGAATGTGACAGTGGGAGAAGAAAAGGGAGATGGGATTAGCAGCAGGTAGAAACATCATGTGGGGGTGAGTGATGTGAATGTGCGCTCCGTGTGCTTAGTCAGTGTATGTGGCTTGTCGGGCGGGTGTGTGCGCGCGCACGCATTGCTTGGAATGTGGTATATGTCAGGTATGTGTCTGGCATGTGTTTGGTATGTGCGCACACGGTGTGTGGCAGACGGGGAAAAGCTGAAAGGTGAACAAGGAGGTTCCATGGGGGGAAGGGAGATTCGAGGGAGGAATAAAGGCTATATGTGGCGGACAATGGGAATGTAGCAATAAGAGAAGGTAATACAGTATTTTAGTCTATATCCGGAGAGAAAACTAGAAGCCCCCCAAAAAATTTAAATGGAGGGAGCAGTGGGAGGATCCTGAGAAACAAAGGCTGCTGGGTGTGGGGATTCAGGAAAAACCAACCAGAAGGGAAATGAGGGGTGGATGGATGGACGACTGCTGAGCTGTTGGAGGGGGCAGGCTGGAAGGGGCCTTAGAGATGAGGCTTTTCAAGCCTCATTGGATCAGAATCACCTGATGCGCATGAGGAAAAATACAGATTCCGGCCTAATCACCGTGACAACGGAAGAATCTATGGGGGAGATCTTCAGGAATCTGCATTTTAACATGCTTCCCCAGGCCAATGCAACCAAGTTTACAAAGTCCTGCTATATAGAATATTTGCAGAGGAGGGAGAGATTTTTGCTCCTCCAATATGGAGTCCTCTAAAATCAGGTAGTGTGTGTCCACACTGATGGCTCTCCCCTACTGCTCTGGAGAGAGAAGAATATGGAAAGCAGAGATCTGGCCACCCCCACTCCTGCTTTATTTTACTGTCTCAGTCCAACTAGTCAAAATCAGATGTGTTAAAATTCTTAAGGAACTCTCCCACTTAGCAGTTTTTTTCTTGTGGACCATTTAGAAGACCTACTTTCGGCAGACATGTAACTGTCAAAATAATTTGAAAACCACACCTATATTTGTCACTTATAGCACACCTAGTGGCATTATTAATAAATATAATCATGTAAATATCTGTTATTACTGAGCTACACCATAAAGTTGTCAAAACACTTTGACATCATCGTATGATTGTAGTTTTCAAAGTCTGGGAGGAATATAGGCCTGTGCACAGAGCACAAAACTAGGAGTCAGGCAAGGCAACCTGTGTGACAGTGCAAAGCATTTTTCTCTCTCTAAAATGATAAAGATGGCCCACTGTGAGATCTCTAATTCTCTACCCTGCACTATCCCGTGAGCCCATGAATATTTGGCATGACATGGAAAGGATACTACATGTTACAAAGGATTCCTAAGAATTATTCATATAAAACTGGAAGAAACAAGACAAACAAAAACTCATAGACATGAACAATAGTGTATTGGTTACCAGAGAAAGAGAGGTAGGGGTGGGGAGTAGGTAGAAAAGGGTAAAAGGGGTCAAATATATGGTGACAGAAGGGGACTTGACTTTAGGTGGTAAACATAACGCAATATACAGATGATGTCCTATAGAATTGTACACTTGAAACCTATATAATTTTATTAGCCAATGTCACCCCAATAAATTTAATTTAAAAAAAATGGTTCATGCACATATGTAAAAACTTGCTTTTTTTGCGTAATAATCTATCTGGATATCCTTTGTTACTATAAATAAATAAAACAAGTAATCCTTAAGTTAAAAACAAACAAGAATTATTCATTTGATCGCCTATTCTACCTATGCTTGGCACTTTTGTAGGTGCTGGGACTATGGCAGTGAACAATAACAAAACAAACATCTCTGCTCATGGAGCTTACATTCTAGTAAATATTCATTTTCTCCAAAGTCTTTTAAAGCTCCCCTTAGGCTGTTTAAGTATTTTGTAACCATAATTTTTGAAACGGTGAAGTCCAAGCCAATACAATTGGGTCCATTTTCAGGCACTAGATGCTACCACTTCCATTAGAGATGTACATTTGTGAAAACTATGTGACGTTTTCTTTTTTTTTTTACCTTCTCTAGTGGAAATAGTAGCATGTAATAATGATTAACAATAATCATTTTTCTTTGGAATTTATTTGCATTTAAAAGATTATAAATTTCATCTAATTTATAAAAAAATCCTGGTGGATTGAGGTTGAAGGTGACGAGGCCATATTTAAACTTGACCTATTCTTGTACTCTGGCATAATGGTTACCTACAAACTTTTTAATGTCAGGGTTGCTACTCAGTCAACCTTTGGAAAAACACGGTTAAAGTACACTGGATTATTTTCATTTATTTGTGCAATATTTAAATAAGTTTAAACATCTAAGTACCTACAGAATGATTCACTGCTCTCAGACAAAAGTTCAATGTAATATATAATAGCATTCTAATGTTTTATATAATTATATTGGAGTATTGATTCAGACTTTATTTTCCATGAAAGTTTTAGGATTTTCAGTCTTCTTTGTCTTCAAGCCCACTAAAAAGTGACAGAGCTAATCTCTACTCTTTATTGACAGTGAAGATTATGTAACATGGATAGATTTCTGAACCACTGATAACTCTTAGAAAATGATTTCTCCTGCAGATGCCACATGTTACTGTTTAATACAATCATAACCAAAGATATCTATGAAATACTTTCAACTCATTAAAACACATCAGAATACACTGGAAATGTTCTCATTTACTAAAATCTTAGTGTTTATTATCTTAAGAAACCATAACTTTCACTGGTGTAGCCCAGGTGCCCAGAAGAGCCAGGCTTTGGGTTCAGTGTCCTAAAGCTGAATTCTGAGACGTGGACTCATTTTTTCTTGCATCGGGTCCCTACCACCACCACCTCCTCTCACAAGAGATAATCATTTATGGCCTTTTAATTAGCCATTTGAAAATCATTGGAAATAGATGATAATGCATAACAATTTGATTTAGTTTTTTTAAAACTTCAGTAACAATAGGTCGAGTATCCACTACATAATGATTAGAGTATCAACATCACTTATGGTTTCCAAATGGAATTGGGTATCCTAAAACTGCTTTCTGTGTTGATGGGTAAGGAAGCCATTTTCTGTGAATGAACTACAGCAAACTTGACAGTCTGATAAAGAATTGGTCTTTGGTTTTGTTTTGTTTTTAAAGAGGGACCGTATGGGGTCTTTGCCGGAAGAGATGCATCCAGGGGCCTCGCCACATTTTGCCTGGATAAGGAAGCTCTGAAGGATGAGTACGATGACCTTTCTGACCTCACTCCTGCCCAGCAGGAGACCCTGAGTGACTGGGACTCTCAGTTCACTTGTAAGCTGTTTTTTTTTTTAATTTCTGCCTGGATCAAATTTCGACCAGCAGTGGGATTCATCGCAGTCCAATAGTTATTACTAAACAGCCTGAAGCTTCGGAGCACTTTGATAGGCTCCTGAATCTTGGACAGATCAAGTTCGGGGCTTGAAGTAATTGCAGCAGTGCTGAGTCACTTACTATGACTGCATAGCAATTTTAGCTTGTTCTCTATGAAAACTAGGGTTTGAAAGGTTTGCATAGATTCCACACTAGGATTAGATGCTTGGTATGGGGGGAAAGGAGAGCAGCCATCTTGGCTACAGAAAGGGGTTTTCATAAGCCCTCACTTGTAGAACTTGGTGTTTAAAAGCATCCCACATTTCTGTTGAAGAATGGGAAACTTGTATTCTACCAGACAGTTTCTCTCTGAATCTAATTGAGCCTAACTAAAGGACTCATCTACGAACGAATGATGCTGATAATCTGCCCAGCAACAATGGTGTCTGCATTTTTTTAAAGAAAAAGAAAAAAGGAGACACTTGTTTCCTGGCTTCTGCTATGGGCTGAGGTCTTTTCGGGGGGGGTGGGGAGTAAGGATGAAGTTCAAATTTTGAGCACTGGGGAATTGGCTTTTGTCAAACCCAAGTGTTTAATTATCCCTTTAGCAACATTTCATTGCTAAGAATTTGAATAATAATCTACTTTGAACAGTAAAGACCATGATGATTTATTTAAAGATTTTTCACTTACAATGTAGTTTTCTATTTGCTGTTCCCTGTAATCAGTTAAATATTACTGGCTCTTTTGGCTAAATCCGACCAATTTTTTTGAAACTAATGCTGACTTCAGAGAGAGAGTTCTGGGTTAATAATTAGGCAGATATGGCTCTACCTTTAGAATTTGGAGCCCAAGCAGACTAAATATAACATTCAAGTCTAGATGGAAGTCTTTTTACTTGGAAAACATAATTCAGCTTTCTAATGTAGTCCCTCATTTTTTACATCCTCAAGATGCCTTTGTAACAATAGATTCTTCTAAATGAAACCAATTAATTGTAATTTATAACTTAAAAAGCTCTATTTGTTAGGGTTTGCCTTCATGGGTAGAGTAAAAGGTGCAGGTCCCACCCCACCCAAAAATAAAACAAACAAACAAAACTAAAAGCTAACCCCAAATCCTGTTGTGAAACTTCAGTTACACTCTAGGCTGGTTTGGATTTCCCTTAAGGCAGGTTTCTCAGGCACCACTGAGCTTTTATTTGTCTTGCAGAAGTCCTCAGCACCCTAGGGACCTTTATGTGTTCAGATAGGGAAGTTCCAATTGTTCCTAGCTATTATTTCACAAGAGCAGCTCTGATTACCTGGTTAGACAGGTTGGGTACTCTTAATTCCTACCCATACTCAGAGGAGGCCAGGTCCCCTTGCCCTCTGACATTGAGATGATTAACCCTGCATTAGCTTGGCCACAGTGATACAGCTGTTGTGATGGTGGTTTGCTGACTCTATCCTTTCCCAAGTCTTGCATTCTGGTTCATCCTCTTAAATCTGTCTTCTCCAACATCTTCAGCATTCTCCTGCCTCCTTTACTACGTCTTTAACTATGTATGGCTTTTTCCTTATGTCGGAGAAAAATTTCATTTCTTGCTATCCTCTCCAACCACTAGACTATGATCATTTCTTCCCTTGCACTATCAGCCACCTGATAAGTGGTTGTTTCTGACCACTGTTTCATCTCTCTGTACCTTCTTATTCTGTGGTTCCTATTCCCACAATTTGAACTTTCTCAAAGGATTGATTCCAAGGACCTGCTTCTTGCCAATACTAACTTCACTTCTCCAGTCCTTGTAGTAAATCTTCTGTCGTGGTCCCCTCTTGAGGCTCCCTCTCCAGAGTTCCCATTTCAGTCCATGGAATCTCCAGTTTTCACTTCATTAACTCATGTTTCCAATGCTCCTTTAAATTATCTCATGTTCTTCCCTTTCTACTCTCACAGACACCCGCCTATCCCTGGCTCTTGTTCCTTCAAATGGTGGTCTGCCCACTGGCCTCCTGGTCACCCTGTTCCTGTTCTCTCCTTATTGTAATCTGCCCTCAACACCACAGTGATGCTATTGTTGCCAAAGCACTATTTCATCATGTCATTCTTTTGTCATAAACCTTAAATGCCCTTTGCCATCTATAGGATAAGTACAAACTCCTCAGACTGGCTTTCCACATCCCTGATATTTCTCCACACTGCTTAGCCAACCTTCCTCTTAACTCTCTTCCTGCCAATTTGGTCTCTTTATTGTTCCCCATATATCATCAGTCTCACCTGCATGCTTTTGTATAGGGTGTTTTCATTTTCTGGAAATCCCTCCCTCCCCAAATCCTTATGCATATTTTCCAAAGCATATCCTTCCCTGAAGTATTCTGCAGCCCTTCTTAGCTCATGAGCCCTTGCTCTTCTAAACACTTTTTACATGCGAACACAACTCATTGCACACTCTGTCAGGCATCACTACCTGTTTTACGTTTGTTTTCTAAACAAAACCCTTAAGCCCAGATTGTGTAGACTGTAGGCCTCTAATAAATAACATGAAATGTGGTAGTGATTGCCTATAAACCATGAGAGTGACCATTTGTGTTTTCTTCTCTACCTCCAGTCAAGTATCATCATGTGGGCAAACTGCTGAAGGAGGGAGAGGAGCCCACCTTGTACTCAGATGAGGAAGAACCAAAAGATGAGAATGCTCGGAAAAATGATTAAAGCATTCAGTGGAAGCATATCTATTTTTGTATTTTGCAGATTCATTTGTAACATTCCAGTCTGTCTTTAAAATGTGGTAATTTCAATATTTAGAAAAGTTTTGAACTTGCTGTAAATTTTTAAATTAACATCACTAGTGATACTGATAAAATTAATTTCTGTCTTAGAATGCATGATATATGTTTGTGTGTCACCAATCCAGAAAGTGAACTGCAGTGCTGTAATACAAATGTTAGTACTGTTTTCCTTCTATCGTTAATACAGGCTGAATTTAAATTTGTTTTTCCTGAGACAGGTAAGACTTTGGTATTTCCTCCAAACAGGTAAACATGTAAAATGTGCAAAGTCCTTCAAACACCAAGAACAAAGAATCAACTTTTAGTCATGATGTTCTTGAAAGACAGTAAATCTCTTATTTCTGAATTGACTTAGCTGCATGATTTCTGTTTTATCTACCTCTAAAGCAAATCTGCAGTTACCCAAAGGCTTTAGTATTGATTAAAGAGAGCTGTCCAGTAACAAAATGAAATCTCAAAGCTGGGCTGAGCTGGAAGAAATGCATTAGGTGTTTCTAGATGGCATCATTGTTGTCCTTCAGATATTCAGACACCTCAAGAGTAATCTACAGTGAAAAATTAAAACAATATAAACCTTCAAAAGAAAGCTTTGGGGAAAATCAGGCAGCTTGCCTAAAAACCTAAATACATGAAGATTGTAAGACTATTTTCCCAATCCCCATGTTCACAGTGGGGCAATGGTTATTTTACATGATTTAACATGAAGGGTGTGTAGAACAGGTGTTTGCTCTCTTAAGAGCCTTCACACATACCCCTGAAGAATGAGGAAACAGTAGACATCACTAGCCAAGTGGTTTTTGAAGTATATTCATAAGGTAACAGTTACTCTTCTGTTATCACAAAACTATAGCCACTCGAGTAGTAATTGTCTAGGTCTTTGATATTGGTCTATTGGTTAAAAATAAACTTAGCTTAAGTAGACTGTACGATTGTATGACTTTGTAAAAGTATTATCTGAATAACTAGTGAGGTTTCAAACTTGTGATTGTAGTTAAATAGTATTTTCATTGTATTTTCTTGTGAACTGTGTCTAATGGTTTTACCTCAAATCAGAAAACAAAATGAAGTGCTTTGGTCAGTTAATAAAATGGTTTTACCCAGTATAGTGTGGTGGGTTGTCTTATTCTTTTAAAACCTTAATCTAAAGAACCAGATTCAATGACTTGACTTTATCAAACACTGAGTTTCACTTTTGAGTGATTTATTTTTGTATTCCAAAACAAACAAGGGGCAAAACTTCATAGAGGCCTCACACCACAAACCAAATACCAGCCTATCATGCTAAGAAAATGTGAATTGAATTAATTTTTTGTGACATGTCAAATTCTGCCTCTTTATATCAGAACTTTCTAAACTCAAAATCAGACTTCTGCCTTTGAGGTCTATACACAGCAAGGATATTAAAGGGTAATTTTACAGAAGTCTTTGTTAAGTGCCAAGGCAAACGGTTTTTGTTGTTGTTTTTAATGTATCTGATTAGGAAAGTGTTCAAGAATCCTTAGAGCAGCAAAGTTAATTCACTTCATGTCAAGAGGAGGATATCAAATTTGCATATAGCCAGCTATATGAACATGGATAACACTGAATGTCATTCTGCCCTTTTAATGGCAGTTTTCTTACAAGATGTACTCCCTGAACCAAAGAAGAGCAGCTTTGCATATATATTGTTATTAAACCATATTGCCTGGTTTTGTTGGTTTTAAATGTGCCCTTTTCCCCAACTAGGTTTCATTCAATATTCAAGTTGCCTGTTTTGTGCCAAGAAGCCTGTTATGTCTGCTTGTGAAGATTAGGCTACTCCTTTTACAAAGTTAAACAGGTTTGTCTGATGCCAAGAGGAAAAAGTCCAGAGCCTGGTTAAGCTTCAAACCCAAATAGCCTGATTTCCCTCTATTCAGAACTAAATCAACACTGTTGATTATATGTAAAAGGATATTACTATAAGGCAGGACTTTGACCTAAAAACTTAAGTCCAGCTCACATATTTGTAAACCATTTTATGTAAAAGGTGCCATTCAAGATGTGGAAGGGGTTGTTCCAACTACCATGGGCCAGTGGGTGAGGTGTCAGGTGAACAAGTTTGTTCCTGATCTGCTTTCTTTCATCCAAGCCCTTTGGAGACACTATTTTCAGTACTAGCATTTCTGGGTCCTAAGCAGCATTTAAGTGTTTTCAGTATCTCTCCAAATCTGTGGCTTCTCTACATGTCACATACACCTTACCTCAGAGGGTCAAACCTATGCAAATCTTGAGATCCAGAAAAAGCATCCATATAGCCCTTGCTGTTTCAGAAAGAACTCTAAACCCAACAAGGACCTTTTCAGCTCTCAAGTGCCCAGACTGGAATCTAAGGTACAGTCTGCCTTTGTTACATAAATAATAGAGGCAGTACATTTCTTGTGAAAATACAGTTAACTCATGAATGGTCAAAGACTGATTACTGAAGCCCCTAACTTCTCTGACTAGACTCCCCATTCCACACACACTTGTTTTGGGACACTGTATAACTTTAACACTTCCACCAAGGGCTGAAGAGAAGAGATGAGATTCCCTGGTATTTATTGGCTAGCTACCTTTACATAGCACTGATAAAATCTTGGCCTAAAAGAGGAGAGTCCTAAGTCCCAATATCACAATTTCAATTTATCCGAAATGAAAACAAAAATTGGTTTCATGATTTCTGACAGTCCATTTCCATAAACTAGCATCATAAAGGGAAAAGTTGCATAACCAAGGCTCTATTCACTATGATAACTTTATTTTTAATCTATCTGAAAATTAAATATGTATTATTTCTCTAGCACAAATGAGAAAAAGAATCAGCAATATTAGTGCAAGGTAGCGTACTACAGGTAGAAACTTCCCCCACCCCTTGCCATTGTGGAATCGTCAGCATTTAAGCTAGCGTTTTAAAACAGTCTTGCCACAAGTAAAAATACATTTATTTGGTTCTTATTTTCAAAATGACCAGTTTACATGGCTTTCTACCTGAGAAATTCAAACAAATTGAATAAAAGTATGTTGACAAATTTTCAGCTTTTTAAAACACAATCAGAAGCACATACAAGGAAAAAGATGAAAACAGCTATTTAAAAAGACAAAGTTTAAAGTTCAGGCCCTTAGATAATAGGACATAGAAGAAAGATGAGAAAATAGTTTTGCCCCACTTAAATAACAGCAAAACAGAATAACAATGTTAATTAATAGGAAGTGATGACAATATTTTCAGTTCTATTTTATTCCTTATTAAGCATTCAGTTGAACAGTACAGGATAAATTATTTGTTTTCTCCTTTAAGTCCTACACACAAAAAAAGGTTTACTCAAATCTAGAATGTGTTACCACAAGACATAAAAATCCATGGTTGTATAGAAAGTAAACATAAAACCAGTATTTTTACTTTCTTCTAGGTTGGCATTCTTCTACAATGGTATTTAGTTAGCAAACAACAAAAAGAAAAAATATATATAGATAGCTGTGACTTAGCACCAGTTTTATTACACACACACACAAAAAAAGCACATGCTGTTTTCGGCAATTCATTTTTTATGTCTGGTTACTGAGCAGCAAATTGTTTCCATGCCTAAAATCTCCACAAAGAAAAATTATCAAATGACAGAAAAAAAATGAGATTTTTTTTTCAAAACAAGCATAGCTGCTTTCCATTACAAACCTATAACATTCTTTATTTGAATGGCATGAAATATGAAAAAATAAGGAGGCAGGGTCTCGCTGGAGGAGAATAATACCTAGTTGCCGAAAGTTGTCTGATGAATATGAACTGTTAGTTGTTTAAAAGGCCTCTCTGGACAACAGTACTTTGAACATTAATAATAATTGCTGGTCCTAGAGGAAAAAAGGCACTCACCCCATGAGCGATTTTTCAGATTTGACAAGACAAACCTAGTTTTGATGACAGAGTCACTGGCTTGAAAGTGGAACTGAAGACAAGAGAGCCAATAAATCATCTGTTGGTTATTATGTTAACAATAATAAACATATTCTACTGTTACATTCATTTCTCAACTTTTGCATGTACTAGCATACTTCCATTAAGTGTAATTAGAAGAGATCAATGAAACAATGTGTAGCTCTCACTTTAGATAGATTTTATAGTCCCTTCAGATATCAGGTTGCTCGAGAGGCTGGTTATAAGCACACATTGTGCCTTGTCATTCTGGACGACTACACTGAATGGCAATCCTACCTTGGCTCTACCAGCTGGTACTTTTCTATCAAGTTAGGACTCTATTGGAAATGAATCATGCCATATGAAAATGTTGTCTTCCACTACTCGTGTGGATTAAAGTCACCTTTTCCTGCTGCAGGTAGTCTAATCTCATTGATGTCTTCAATTGCCAAGTTAGGTATAGCTTTCTTGGGGAAAGAAAGGTCATCTATTGCCCCTGAGGCCCTAAATCCAATATAAGGCAGAATGAATCGGCCAAGCTTTCAATGGAAGATGCATTGCATTAAGATGTAAGTCATTACAAATCTATAAAATATCTCAATTTAAAAACATATTCAAGAAGTCCAAAACCAGTAGGTAAAAAGATAAATTGCTTTTGTCAAGAGTTTACAAATCCTGCATACATACAACTTTCCCTAGCTAGAAAACTATGAGTGTTGCCCTTGATTCTTCCTAACTCCATAGCATTATTGAGGATTGAGGAGGCACTTGTTACTGTTTAATAAAAGTCAGTTTGGGAATATTTAGTGTCTTTTCAAAACCTGATGTCACCAAACCCTGAGTGAAAGGATTACATAACCTGAATGGAATACTATCATGTTCTCTCTTCCCAAGTGCCATTATTGGTAGCCCACGTTCTTTCAAGATTTCTTTTTGCAGATCCCACTGGTTGTATCACTTCAATCCTGTTGCTTTTCTAGGCTGGAATGACATGGGATTCTTCAAAAATAACTCTGCTAATGGTCCACTGTCCATATAAGTCTCAAAGGACAATCTGAGCCCCTTTTAGATTCTTCTTTCAAGACTGTTTCTAAAAGGACAACTCTTTGAGTACTATGAACACATAAATAAGATTAATTTCCTTCTGATGGGTGCTCATGAAACCCTCAAATGTGATGAAGAAGTCTATTATATATTCTAGCTGTTGTCTCTCTTCTTTTAGCTATAGTTATTTCTAGATGAAAGTCAGGAAAGTTTGTTGTACATGCTGCTCTGACCAAATTAAAGAACATGTAAAAAGATCCTTATTCATTAACTGTTGTCTTCTTTGAAGATAAATGATACTAAATGATGAACCAAAGAGAGCTATCTCAACACCTGTCGAAGTTAATTTGCTCCTTTGCTGGCTCCAAATTAAAGTTGCAGTTGAACTGTAGAAACATCTGTTCTTAGATCAGGAAGTTTTACAAGCACATTGTTTTACCAAGCTTTAGAAACTGGATCTTTTGTATTTCCAAAACTTGCCAACACACCTGCAGTTATTTTGACTTACGCTTTATACTTTGGCAAGAGAAGCAAAGTTTTTCATTTGACCTTGCTCAAGCTTTTAAATATTGCTCTCTTGCTTGTCACTACATAACTCTATTTGGTTTTAAATGTTCTTGTAAATTGTTCATTGTGAATAAGGATGTTCCTGATCTAAGAAATCTTCAAAACATTTGAAAATATAAAGAACTAGTATAGCTGTTTCTTAAATAGCTTCTATAGTTAATGTGCCCTTGACTATTACGTCTGATATAATAATCTGAAGTCAACATGAAATCTGTAGAATTTTCATGTCTTTTAAATCTTCTTGCATCCTGGTTATATTCTGACTTCCACAGACTCTCTCTTCTTTGGGGAAAATACCCCAAATAGAAAGCATTAGTACATTTTGATGATGTTATTGGCACACGAGAGGGCCTATAGTCCACTTTCTGGTCAAATATATTATCATTAAACCTTCTCCTCTTTCTTGTGATGTGGTCTAAGAGGTCACTGCAACTGGATTTGTGGTAGTAGCCTTCATCGAAGTATTTGGAGGCTAGTATTTTCCTCTTTTTGTTGTCACTCTTGTTTCTCATGGAAGTGTTTTCACCCTCAAGCCCTGAACATCTCAGTTCATATCTGGACCTCTTACTTGGTTTCCTAAGCTGGTATTTAGAGTATTTCTTCTCCCCATCATGTTTCCACTTTGAATACATGGTCTGCTGACTTGATGTAACTTCTTGATTGCAAGTGATAATTTCATCAGCATCAAGAGATCCTTTTTCTGGAGAGCGATCATATGTGGCCACAGATTTCTGTTCCTCCTCCTGGTTTACACTAAGGGTTTCACTGAAGCATTCAGAATCACTACTAATTTCCTCTAGGAAATCTGTCAACGCCAAATCTAAATCAGCTCTCTTATTGGGTGAGGAAACTTGACTTTGACCTGTACACGTGGAATTGTTGACCTGGTAAGCATGGGTCTTTCCCAACAGATAGCTCTTTCCATCAGTTGCGGTCAGCTGATCACCAGCTTCACTGGCTGTGTCCTTGCAATGATTTTTAAACTTCTTAGTACATTCTTTGGTATAATCCACTTTTCCTCTCTTTTGTGGTTCATGTGCAGGACGCTGAGTATAAATCTTTGTTCCATACTCATCTTCTTGAGCCTGTTCTCTCCTTTCTAGGTTTTGCATTTGGTTCAACCTGGTTGAGGGATGCTTATGCTTTCTCAAATGGATTTGAAATCCATTTCCCCTGGCATAGACAGACTTCTGCCACTGACATGTGCTTGTTGTGTGACTTGGTTCTAAGCAGACAGAGGTATAGTTTGGAATCTGATAATAATAGTTTAATAGATAATCAATAAATTCATCTGTTTCATAGATCTTCTGTTTCCTGCCACAGTCTCTCTCAGATAATCTGGAAGAATTGGATTTATTATAAGTGAGGTGATCTTCTTTCTCAAGAAATTGACCTTGAATTAATGTAATTTGCAAGGAATCCTTGTCAGACAGAAAACTGTGATTGTATCCACCAGTTAATAATTTTTCATTTATCTCATTTCTAGCTGAATATCTTTTTTGTTTTTTCTGATGGTAGTAAGAAGAGTTGCCTAAGTGAGCCCTAGTTCTTTTCTTCATTTCTTGTTTTCGTTTATTGTCTGAATTGACAACCTGATATTTTGGTATTTCCTCCTGATTTTGAAGATACTGGGTATTTAATTCTTCTTTCTGTAGAATTTCCAATGTTTTCCCCAGACCACGATTAGCTTCAGGGCCTGCAACAGCTACTTCCTGTAGGTCAAACTGCATGGATTCCTTCAAAGAAAAGGGTTAAAAATCTCACATGAAAAACTAAACAGATTAAAAATTCCAAAGAAAATTGGGATTTCTGACATTGTTGTGAAGAGGTTTCTAATAAAGCCTAGGATAGATCCAAATAAGGAACAATATTGCACTGAGAACACAAAAGGCATAAAATTAAATGCCTCAGTCTAATATGAGTTTTTATTAGGTCTGTGCCCATCCTTATGTTAGAAGGCACCACAGTTTACATACCTTTAAAGCATATAACCCTTTTTTTCATTTGTTCAAACTGGGGATATGAAAAGGAATAAAAAATGCTCTATAAGCCCTCCCAGAAAAATCCTAGAATAAGAAAAGACTGGTAGATGAAATGTGTGTCTACAAAGGAATCACCTGGCTTAAAAGATAACCTGTATTTCTGTTTTTCATTCCAGCTTCTTCCTATGGATTTCAGGTAATGATGTCTCTGCCCGCCCTCAGTCAGAAGCAACACAGCAAGTAGAAAATGTAGTCATGACAACTGTTTTATCTGTGGTGCAATCTGCTCTGCACAACCACAGGGCAGGTGAAAGGTGCTACCCACGGTCCCACCTTGCTAGGAGAGTTTATATCGTATTCCCACTGACACCTGGCACAAATCAGGGTATATAGTGCTTACCCACTTCCTGCGATTAAAATGTGGGGACTGTACAATCAGCATAAGGTATCAATGGGGCCAAGAATTAGGTATCACACACATTTAAAAAGATAAATTCTTTAAAAGGAGTCACATTTGGTGGTCTTTACGGTAAACTAAAAATAGATCCAGCTAGTCTTATCATTAAATGGATTTGTAATATTTTTCTGATCCTGATTTCACTGTGTTCGTTTATCCATACTAATTAGAAAAAGACTGAGACTACAAATATTAAATTTACAAATATTAAATTACAAATATTACAAATATTAAATTAAATCAACTCTATCTAACACTAATGTCGTTTATTCTTTGTACAATATTAAAAAACTCTAAATATGGATTTTTAAATGAGTAGTTCAGGATCCTTTCTGGCCTTTATTCTGGGACATCTGCTGAGTCTGGTTAACTTGAGGAGGTCAGTAAGTGGGGGAAAAAAAACAACCTTCCAAAATTGGAACTTTCCAAACAAGACAATTGCTCTACAATGTGAGAAATTCTTTAGCAAATACTTTAAGACTAGACTAACAGGAGCTTGCTACACAAAGTTTTCTGTTCAAGGCTCTCCCTTCTCATTCAAACCTGTTGCAGATAAATGGACAAGTAAAGTTAATGGAAGACAACAAAACTAACACCCATGTCATCCATTCCTTTCCCCTGGCATTTTCTGTGACATCCATTAGGAACTTAGAAAAGAAGATACACTAGTTACACTGCCCCAGTAAAACTGTCCTGAAGTTTAGCAACACAAACAGCAAGGGAGAGACACAACTCCTTGAGAGAATTTGGGTACCCCTTTTGTGAACCCACAACTGGGGTTATTAGAGATTGGTCTATTGAAAATAAACCCTAATGAATGCAATGTGTCTTCTATGGAGTCATTTTTAAATACTGACTATTAAATTTGGAGGGTTGTGTCTCAGAAAGGTCAGTACCTACCAAAACTGAAGAAGGAACAAATGGGAAAGAGCCTTACTGCAATTTTCCTGAGGAGCGCCCGTAGCAACCGAAAGGCCTCCTCCTCCCTCTGAGCCAGCAGGAACTTTCTTTCCTCCAACTCCTCCGAAGAGTCAGGCTCTTGAGGTGCCTCAGCTTTGGCTCTGTCCCGTTTCCTTTGCCGGTGTCTGTCCCTTTCCTTCAGTGCTCTCCTTCTGACCCTGGCCTTCTTCCTCTTTTCCTGGGCTTTCCTCTCCTTTCTTTTTCTGGACAATGATTAAAGGTCAACCTTTCAGAAGGTATTTATTAGGTATTTTCTCTCCTCCCCACTCCTTCCCCACTGCCCGGGGTGGGGTGGGGATGACATGGACAAACAACAGATCTTTTAGGTTTCCAGGAATCTCTCACTGCCAACCCCAAAACCTGACAGAGACCCTGAGGATAAGACACTGTGAGGCACCCATCAAAGGCGAAAGACTCATAACTGAGTTTGTCAGAAGCATGCACAGGACAGCTTATACAGAGAGTATAAGAAAAGGACTACAGAATTCAAAGGAGAGGACTCTAGCTGCCACTTTCTCAAACCATAAGCAAGGATTACTGGGCCAGCTTTTACAGTGATGATTTCATTTTTCTTGAGATCAAAATGTTCCATGAGCTGATTTCACATAGGCAAATAAAGGTAAGTCAAGGCACTCAAGTGTGGGAACTGGTCCTTGGTACATATTAACACAATATACACTATCATAAAAACATACTAGCTTAGAAGAATATTTTTTTTTATTGCTTCTTTCTGAAAATTTAAACTTTGGTTAGGCCCTTATGGAAACATGTGGAAGGGGAAAAAGGGATAATTACCTGAGTGAGGGCACAGCCAAAAGCTGGAGGATTATCTAAACTGCATGTTCAGTCTAGAAATTTGGGGGCGGGGACAGTTATATTGACTGGGCTCAACTTCTGGCCAAGTTTCACAGACATGACCTCGAGAAACTCCTATCACCTTCCTGGTCCAAAAAGTACGAAGCACACAGGAGCATACTCTTTATCTCCTTTTCAAATGGCTATAATTTACATGAAAGACTGGAAGAATAAACATGCAAGGGGAGGGGCCAGGAAGTAAAACTGGCTTTTAGAGCCCTGTAGTTCTGACCCATTTGTGCCTTCTTGAAAAACCTTTGACAATCCAATAGCCCTTTCCAGTCTCAAGCTTCTAAATTGGTAAACAATGATAAGCTTAAAGGAATAAACATGGACACTCCTTAAATTCACAAAAATAACTTGGGCCAATGAGAAAAATAGTCCCAACAAATCTATGCCTTCGTGCCTATAGGTTAGTCTAAATATTGACCATTCTATGGAAGAAAACCTTTCCTAGACCTAAAAAATAATTTTTTTATATATTAGATTGGCAGGCTAGGTAAAATTTGGTAAGTTTTAGGTAAATTGGTAAAAAAAAAATTAATTTGGTAGGCTAGAATTTTCACTATAAAAATTCCTGGTCCTTTTTAAAAAATTTCTTCTCAGACAGCCTAATCTAGCTAGTCCCATTATTTTTCATTACTTGTTCTCCCTGACACATTCTCTGAAAGTCTCTTGTGTTCAATTGTTTTGTCATTTTGGTTTTGTAACAGCACAGTTGAAAGGCTGCAGGTTTCTATGGAGTTCTCCAATCTGAACCAATCCATGCCCCGCTTCCCACCTCAATGTTATCTCTCAAGTCTAGCCATTCACCCAAAAGGGTAAATCCATAAATCAAAAGTAAAACACCTCTTCATTAAAGTTGAATCTTTACCTTTCAGCCTCTTCTTCTTCTCTCTTCTTTTCCTTTTTCCTTTCTTCTTCTAGCTCTTGTAATTTTAGTCTTTCTTGATTTCTTCTCCTTATAGCTCCTTCACTGAAGTGTTTGGTTGTATCAAACATAACCTGTCCCCAAACAATTCAAAGTTTCATTAGAAAAGTTTGCCAGCTGGCTGGGCATGTTCCAGCCCAGGGAGATAAAATTAATATGAACATGGAAATTCGAAATCAAATGAATTAAAAATGTTCTCTCTGCATCCCCGTACCCATACTGTCCCACTGCTTCTTAATAACCTTCCAAACAGTTCTGTGAGCTTGAAGATTTTCTTTGGCAGAACCTTAAGGAGCTCACTTTACAGTCATAAGTGACATCACAATGCCATAATAGGCATAGGCTCTTATGGGAAGCTTATACAAGCTAGGAAGCAGTATATGGGTGGTTATTACAATATTTGTTATATCTTTTGTCTGACTCAATAGCTCATAATTTTTTTTTAAAATATGTACATTTTAATATAAGTAGCTTCACACCTAATACACATACTTGTACACAGGAAGCTACTTAGGGTGAAACTCCAAATTTATGCTAAAGACTGATTTAGAGAAAAAGGAGGACTTAGCAGTATCTTTTCTTCTGCTGGATTAAGACTTCAAGAGGAGATGACTAAGCATTCAGACATCAATGAAGTGACATGACTGGAGAGACAGGCCGATTTTGAAAGGAAAGAATCCAAGTTTGTTGCGATTATAGTTTAGCGATTTAACTGATAGACATCCTGAAAATATAAATTGTGATACCAATAATAAAGAGGCAGTAAACTGTTCTACTTAAGATTTCAAACTGCATGTATTCCTCTCTCTCAGCAACTTGTCAGGTAGAATAAGCACATGAGATACTTCCGTAAGGGCCATGAAATATCCTTTAACACCCTCAAGTTGGGGCAGAGCCCCAGATCATAACAACCATCGCTTTAAAACTGCAACTGGCAGAATGCCTGATATCAGAAGAATGTTCAATTCAGGATTATTTTTCTTCTTAAACGTCAATTTACTAATGACAATGCAAATCTTCACATTAGTTGTTGATCAGAGCCTAGTGAGGTCTATGGAAATTTATTCTAGATGCTTCCTTCTAGGTTTTACTTAGGACCACCCAAACAGTGGGAAATAAAAGAAACTCTGGCTACTTCTTACCTTAATGTTACATGCCAGAGCTTTCCCATCATCACCTTTAAGCATCAGCTTCATCCCTCGAAGTGACTCCATGGCTTTTATGAAATCAGTTGACTCCTGGTACTGTACAAAGGCCTCGAACGTCTGCAAGCCAAAGCTAAAACCCCCAAAGCTCCCACCAGTCATCGCCTCTCTGTAGGGGTCAAGCATAGGGATATCCACATTCTTGATCTTCCCAAAACTTTCGAATACCACCCGAAGGATCTCTTCACATGGCTTCTCCCCGCTGGAACCTTTAGGTGCAAACCACTTGCAGGGCAAGCCTTCAAAATATATAGAGTCCAGGTTCTTATCATGGTCGTGCTCATCAGCCCCATCACTAAATGGGGCCTCTTGCTCCTTGGGGAAGTGCTCCCACTCTCCCTGAGCATCTGTAGCCACTACTTTTAAGTCTGTTTTCAAACCATTTAGCTTGATGATCTTCCCATGTAATTTTGCCTTCAGGATCTGAATCAAATTCCGCGTTTCAGCCTCCCCTTCAAATCGAATGAAGTCCTTTGTACTCTTGGAGAGGCGAACTGTGGTGAACTGATCAGGACAAATCAGGCTTTTCAGCTGATCAAGAACTTCCCAGTTCGAAAAAGGCCTCAAAGGTTCTATACTCTCTGGGAGCAATACACTGATCATCAATTTTGCTATGGGCTTGAGGTAAAGATGCTGAGCTGCACAGAGCTCTGTTGCCTCAGAGTTATCATATACCACTGTGACCGTCATCGTATCCTCAGGAAACCTTGGAGGACAAAAGGGAACATTTTCATACAAAAAGAGCAAAACACAGATTTGGATTTTGAAGATGCTAGCATTTGCTGGACTTCGATCAAATTGAGAGGGGGAAATATACTTTAGATAGAATTAAGACAATAGCTTACATTTGTTTAATGTGTTTTATTTTATTTTTTAATTTAAATTATTGGTGTGGCATTGGTTAATAAAATCAAATAAGTTTCAAGTGTACAATTCAACAATATGTCATATGTATATTGCATTGTGTGTTCACAACCCAAGGTTAGATTTCCTTCCATTACCAAATATTTTCAAGGATAATTTCTATAGTTTGTTAAAGAGTTTTCAAAAGGTTTCAAAGTTTCCATACACTGTGTCTGTTTCCTTAACAGTGAAATAGAAATAATAGAATTTCAGGGAAGATGAAATGAGCAGGCACATGTGAAATCTTTAGAATAGCACATGGCACATAGTAATTTCTCGATAAACATAAGCTATAACTATTATTTATGCTACTTTATCTCATTTGAGTCATGTAGCAATTCCTGATGGTGAAATTCAGATGGATTTAGAGAAATTAAACAAGTTGCCCATACACTAAGACTCCAAAATTCCAAATCTCCAGTCTATTGTATAATTAATCTCAAAAGTCGAGTCCCATAAAAACCTGCTGAGGTGGCACAGAAGCAAGGCAAGGGTAAAATACATGTAGTGCATTTGTGGACATACGCCCAACTGATAGTTGTAACCCATGTATCCAATTTAGCATCCTTTGTTCAGGTTGGTTTCTAAGTCTGACATGGACATATGTACTTTTATTCTTCCAGTTTATTAACTAAATTGAACTCTAAGTTCAACTGAAAAGCAGACCATCTCTTCTAAAAGGGGCGAAATGAATTTGTCCTCTACTTTGGGACTAGAAAAACCCCAAAACATGAGTGTTTGCTGGCATTTCATTTTAATAAATTCTTTTAAGCTGTCCCACAAATACTAGAAATTAAGGATTTCTGCTCCTACTTGCTGACTTAAAGTAGAACTTCCCAATAAGAGTTTTTTTTTTTTTCCTAAAAGTGAATATGTTGAGAATCTACATGACCTGGGATTCTCATTAATGTCAACATCGAGGAGATTTAGACTCAAAAATATATAGTCAGATGATGGAAATGCTAACATAAAATTTACTACTAAATCTTGGTAAACTTTATAGGTACATATTTTTTTAATAACTGTCCCTGAAGGACAATCTAAGTCAACCCCCTTTAGGAGATAAAGTTTATATAAACTGTTTTTTTTTAAAAGCCACCAAAAGCAGTATCTAAGATATTAGATTCTATAAATCTTTATGACAGCAATAATGAACTGAGACAATATGAGCATAAACATGTTCTCTTTTTCCAAAAATGTTATCTAAATAGCAAAGTGGAGAAAAAAATCCATTAAGTTTGCTCCAATTTGCAACATAAGCAAGAGTCAACACTAAGTTCCTTTAGGAGAAAACTTAATTTGAAATTCAATTAAGATATATCAAACTCCAAAATTTATCTCTAATCAATAGGTATTTATTTATACAACCCACTTTAAAGTAACATTTTTAAAAAAATATTCTAGAAAAGGAACACACGAAATACTTAATCACTTTTAATTAATCAGGTTTGTCATATTCTCCATTATTCCAGTGATACTGCCTTTGTTTTAAACATTTTAGAATGCTTCTTTGGATTGATTTCAAAGTTTGCATTACATTCTTTTAAATAGCCTTGATGGAGGTCAATTTCAAAATTCTTTTATCATGGATTTGATATTTAGAAGTCATTAAAAATTATCTAGAATCAAGACTGTTGGATAAAATTTGTGACTACAAAGAACAAATTTCTTAATTGTCTCATACGGAGCTTCCAAGGAAGGCTCTAATTAATTTTCTTCAATTAGTGGGCACATTGTCAGAATGGGTACAGGGCTTTGAAAGATGGCAACTTGAAAGACAACAGTTATTTCAATGTTGTGGTATAACAGTTGTTAAAATGATCCTGATTTTTCTACCCCTCCCTGTATCTACAGCCTTTGTAATGTGACTTTGAGCTATTATTATCAAGAGATAGAGTCTATTTTTTCCCAGCCCTTTAATGTGAGCTGGTTGGTTGGGTTTTTGTTTTGTTTTGGCCAATAGAATGTGACAGAAGTGACCACATGCCAGATCTAAGCCTAGGTGTCAAATGGATCCTTACTCTCCTGGAATCCTGCCATGCCATGAGGACAAACCTGAGCTAGGCTGTTGGAAGGTGAGAGGCCACATGAAGAAGAGCCCACTTGTGACAGATGGCCCTCCTAGACCAGCCAATCCCCAGCCAACCCACAACCTCACCACTGACACATGAGGAAGCCCAGCCAAGATAAGCTGGAGCCCTTACAGATCAGCAGGACAGTCCTGTAAACTTACAGATTTATGAAAACTAATAAATGGTTGTTGCTTAAATCACTAACTGATGATACAAACTTTTAAATTTTAATTGGTTTCAAATATAGAATTCCACTTGATAGTTTTCACACAAATAAATAAAAATTATAAAAAGTCATTCCTGGGGGAGTTTGGGGAAGAAAGAAAAAATAGGCACCTTCATATCTTACTAGAAGTAATATAAATTAGTTGCATCTTTTTCTAGAATACTTTAGCAAAACAAAGCAAGAATCATAAAAATTCTTATTCACTTTGACCCTGTAACCTGTTCTAGAAACTTATCTTAGAAAAATAATTTAAAATAAGAAAAAAACATGTTCAAAGCTGCTTACTGCAGTGTCATTTTAGATACATTTTTGTCAAAAGTATACGTAGGAATAAAGTTCATAAATTGAGTTATAATTTATTTGCAAAGTGGTTTTTGCTGACTTAATCAATACAACAGCAATTCCCTCCTCCAATCAGAGATAACCCTTCTATCTTCCATCACTATAAATGCCAATAAGCATCTGAACCCATAACCAAAGTTTGTATGAGTAATGATTGAAGCCTGGGAGATTAGATCAGGACTTTAAGTAATGAAGGAGCAGTTTTAGTTGGCCAATTCAATAGCAGCTACATCATGGGCTGCAGAAGCTATTTTTAAAAACTGCTTTACTGAAACATAATTGGTATATAATAAACTACATATTTCATAGCATAATAAGGTGCACATGTATCAAGTGTTCATTTTGATGAATTCTGACATACTTATACATACCTATGAAACTATCACCACAGTCAAGATAGTGAAAATGCCCCCCACCATCCCAAAAAGTTTTCCTTGTGCCCCTTGGTAATCCTTCCCTTGCCCTCAACAACCACTAATCTGACTGCACAATGCTTAAGTCATAGCTAATTTATCTTATAGTAAAAACAAAACAGACAGATGTTTTGGGAAAATATTCAGTTACGTCCAATACTCTTCTTTAACAGGTGCTTTTCTAAATCAGGATACTTTCTCCTCTCTGAGCTTCAATGTGCCAATCCTTGAATCTAGTTAAAGCTGCATAAGGCCCTACTTTGTTCTTGAGAATAGGTCTAAAATGATTTGAGCACCTCTCCTCATACAATCTGTTTTTAAACTCATTTAAACACATTTTAATAATCTAATTTAAATTAAAGACTTAAATGTAAGACCCAAAACCATAAAACTTCTAGAAGAAAACATAGGCAGGCAGTGAACTCTCTGATATTACTACTAGTAATTTCTTTTTTTTTTCCCTCCTTAATCCTGCCCCTGCCACTTCCACCCCTGACCTACAGATGTTACCATCTCCCCTTAAGGACTGAATCTCTGAAGGCGGGGCATCTCTTCCCACACGCTCGTGCTCAGTGTGCACCTGGGGCCTGGCGGGGCCTGGCGGGGCCTGGCGCACCCAGGGCATGAACCCAAGACCTTCTATGTGTAAAGCAGACTTGCTAACCACTACAATATGGAGCCACCCACTACTAGTAATTTCTTTTTGAATATATCTTCTCGGGCAAGGGAAAGAAAAGAAAAAAATAAACAAATGGGACTACATCACAGCAAAGGAAACCATCAACAAAACCAAAAGACGACTTAATGGGAGAAAATACTCGCTTATAATACATCTGATAAGGAGTTAAATTAGGTATATTTTTAAATAATCTATTTTAAATTAGATATATTTGTAAGTAATCCATTTTAAATTATATATATTTTAGTGGATATAGTTATGCATTTTATGCACTTTATATATATTAATTAAAATGTTATCTAGCAAAACAGGTAGAATCACTGAGGTCAAGTTATTAGTCTACGACTTAAAATTGATTCTTTAGTACAACCTAATTTGCCCTCTCAATTACCTTTTAATATGTCTGTGCTTCGGTTGATGGCAATGGTAGAATTCATTAAGAATTTTCCCATCATTTTCACCAATCATTGTCATATGCATAGAGTACCTTATTGTTGTCAACAAAGGTTTAAAAGCCTAGTATAAACCAAGCCCTGATGGCAAGGAATGCCATAGTTATGACATCCCTAAATTATCTAAAAGTTAAATTTTAGTAAAGTTTTTAACTATTCCTATGTTCTTTTATGTTCCACTATGACCTTGCCAATCTCCCCTACCATGTACACACATCTTTCTTCTCACCTGATTAAAAACAACACTATTGAAATCATTTATTCTTTAATACCTTTGTAGAGGCAGATGAGAGCTCGTCTAACCTTAAAAAAATTGTAGTTATTCAATAATGTTTACAGTGTTCATTCCAGCAGTATCACGTGTATATAGCTTTACCAAAGCATTTCACTCAGCATCCTCCTTGTGCCAGAACATTTCCAGCAGATTCAGAGAATACGGCTGCTTTCCCTAGTGATGTGTCTGCCTCATCTTCCTTGCCTTTATACCTAGTAGCAAAGCTGAATGAATAGCAGTAGAATAAGAGAAGGGAGAAAAGGAAACATCTTGAGATATTCTCACAAGCCTAAAATGGTTGTTTTAACCTACAGTGAAAATTCAATACATTCTGTAGGGTCTTCATCCAAACTTATTTCAATACCTTCTTTCACTTCAGAAGATACTAGAGAGATTCCTGCTATCTCTGTTTTTTTAGATCAGAAATGTACTTTAAAACTTTAAAAGCATTTGACTTGTTAGCAAGGTATCCATCATTCATTCTCTCTCACTTTTTCTCACTCTCATAACTATTTGCTATCAGAGTGCTAGCAAGGACATTTGAATGAGGCACTTTTTTAAAAATGGTGAACAAAATTGGAACACCTGCACAGCTCAAAATCATCTTTCCAAGTAGTTCTTTGCTGCCTTTCTTTTTTTCTCCAGGCTTTTGAACGTAAAGTTAGTAATTTTAGAAGCATTTAATATATAAAATTATATCAACATATTTATAGTCAGAGGGGCAGCCAAAATGTATTTGAATCAAATCAGCCTAGCCAATTGCCAATTTCCTGGCTAGTACAGAATCCCAGTAATTCTTGACCAAATAGAAGTATTCCCCAGCTCTTCATTCAAGAGACTGTAGATGAACATTCATGTGTTTTGGCACACCATTAACCTGAGCAACGATTTTAAAACTGTGGTTGATCATATGCTCTGATCTTTAAAAAAAAAGATTTTAAATCACATCGTTAAAATGAGCGGCCCTCAGTGTTTCAATAATAGGAATATAGCCAACACAGGACCCACCAAATGACTAAATTCCCAAATTAAGACAGTCATTTAGGGGTTATTGGGGCACTAAAGGCTTTGAGGACAGAAAAGAAGGGACTTTTGGGGATCTACAGTCATTCAGCCATGATAAATTTGTGACCAGGAAATATGAGTGTCCTACTGAGAGAGAATCTCTTCTACCACTGCTAAACGTAAACCTGCTCTAAGGTAGAGTTTAGTATGGGAAATTTTGATCCTGAAATGAAGACAGCCAGATTCATGTTAATTCATCTCTTTGGGCAACTTAATTTCCTGTTTTCACATCTTTATTTTTTAAAAAAATCATACTAATGTTTCCTTTATGTGATAAAGGAAAGTGTTTCTAAGGCTAATTAAAAATAAAAATAAAAAATAAATCAACCTAAAGAAAGGTATGTGGTAGGCCTTTTTATGCAAGTGCATTTACCTAACTCTGTCAGTGAGTATGAGAGTCATTCCATGATGGCAAGGGAGAGGGCAATTTTTAAAAAATACGCATAGGTCAGTCGCAGACCTGTCTGACCAGCTTTTGGTCCTTTGCCCCTTCTTTAGCAGCAAGAACATTTTTGTTATAGAACACATCTCTCTAGATACTTCCAACCAGGAATACTGCCTTATACTTTGGATTAATTCACTGTAATTCTACTAAAGTAGACTCATTGCTTTCTCTTCTTCACATTAAAAAAAAGCTATCTGATGTAAAGGAATGTGGCTGAGTATCTTACAGACTTTTGCCTCACTCACTGAACAGAGTATTATTTGTGGGAAATAAAGTTGCCAATGTTTTACTGCTCTATTTTATCTTTACAATCTGAAAATTACCAACAAATTTCCTGCCCATGAGTCGCCACCTACAGGGCAAAAGCAACCTTTACATGGGACTGTGTTTGGCACTATTCAGCAGTTTCTGAGAGTAGCAGTATTTCCCAACAGTTTTAAAATCCCAAGGTACACTTATTTGAAGACAAGTCCTGCAGAATGGGCTATTACTCAATACCTTATGGTGAATAGGTGTTCAAAGGAGGAAAGACTGGATAAGCCACAACTCATGTGAATTCTTCACAGTAGACCACTGTGTCGTGGCATCCTGACCAGGAAACACTGCCAGAAAGAAAGAGGTATAGAGTCAAAAGTGGATGAAATGGTTAAAAAAACTGTATATTTACAGTTTTCTGCATAAACAGCATGTGAGATTTACAGTTGTAGTTATAGACCATCACGATCTGGTTTTTGCACCTGTTTAATAACAATTTCAGATATTGATATAGTCAATGCATTTCTCATTTTTCATGCCTATAACAAACTAGAAATCCTATATATAGAGAAAAATTCTATGGAAACTCTATAGAGTTACTACATATTTGGATATTCTCCCTTCATGGGGATTTGCATTTCCATTTTTTTTAAAGAGTACTACCCTTTCCAAAAGAGTATCACTACTACTCCATACCACTAGTATGAGAAAGGGCACCCCTACGAAAATTTTTGTCCAAACCTTTTTAAAAATGATTTCTTCAAAATATATTATCACATCAAAGGGTAGGAATAAGTTCATATGGCTCATTAAATATTGTCAAATTGTCCTCCTGAGTATTAAGTCAACTTATCATGCCATTACAGTATTAACATGCCTGATTTCTGTGGAGCTCTGCTTACGTTAGATCATTATCATTTTTATTTCTACTCCCTTTACTAGTGTATAATGGCAACTTAAAGTTATTTTAATTTGCATGTAATTTTTATGTAGGTTAAAGTTCCAGCCAACCTTTACACTGATGTTCAACTGCCAATCAATGTGTCCAATCAGCATGTTTCATTCGTATCTCAACCTATTAAGTGCAACAGAACTCTTGGGAGTCACTAGTGATTCCCATCTCCCTAACAGAGTCACTCTCCACCCAGGTGCTTGAGCTCAAAGCCAGGAGTTATTCTTCCCTTCCCCTCAGATTCTATCCTTCAGCAAGTCATTTTGACTCTACCTTTACCACACATTCCAAATCCATCTCCTTCTTCACTGCTACTCCCCAGGTCTAAGCTACCATCATCTCTAACCTGGATTACTGCAACAGCCACTCAACTAGTCTTTCTTATTCTATCCTTGTCCCCATAGAATCTACACTACACAATAGTCAAAATGCTTTTTAAAAAGCCTTAAGTCAGATTGTCACTCTTTTGTTCAAAGCCCTCTGGTGGCTTCCTGCCATGCTTTGAACAAAATTCAAACTGCTTATCCCCAAAATATAGCCCTTACCCATCTCTTTCAACTCATTTTGTACATTTGTCCCCTACTGCCCTTGTTCTCTCCATCACAATCACATTGGCTTTTTATTGCTCCTTAAATGCATTGAGTTCACTCCTCAGAGCCTTTAGCACTTGTGGTTCCCTCCAGCTGAAGCGCTCTCTTCCCCAAGATTTTCTCATGGCTGGCTCCTTCTAATTTTTCATGTGGCTCAGAAAAGTCTTCCCTGAGCACTAAACAGCACTGCTCCCAACTCTGACTTGTTGTCAGCATATTGACTCATTTTCACAGTAACACTAACATGATCAAATTATGACATGTATTTGTTAATGTGTTTTTTTTTTATCTGCACCACCTTCACCCTCTAGTCTGCAAGTTGCATGAGGGCAAGGACTGCAGGTGTCTGGTTCACCATTTTATTTTCAGAGCCCAGAAGGGTGCCTGGCACATAGCAGGGACTTGATAATGCTAAATCTTATCTAAACCAGAGAATTTGCTTATCAAATATATTTAAAAGATGTTGCTTCCATAGTGAAAATACTAATAATAGCACCTAAAGATGAGTCATGAAATGTTAGTGCAGACTTGCTTATTCTTTCAGGCTCCTAGAGCTATCAACATTAATCAGTTAACTTGGAGATCAATCAAATATACTTACCAAGCATCTATTTGGTGTAAGACACTTTGGAGCATACAATGATGAGTCACTCTCAAAGAACTGAGTCTAGAAAGAGAAATAAATTTATCTGAACCCTTTTCACCATTTTGACCCACATACTATACACAGCAGGTTTTTAGCAGAAAGAAAACCTGGGTCCAAGGGAAGGATAAAGGAGATCAGCAAGGCCTGCCAGAGTGTCTCTGTGGAGCCCTAGCACAGTGGGCTTCGAAATCCCAGCCCAGCGGAAAGGTATCACCTACGGATAATGCTCAGGCCCTGGCCACCAGCCCTTCCCCAATGATGTCTACTGCATCCCTGTGTGTTAAGATTATTCACATTTGACTGAGTTGATTCTACTGCATATCTAACAATTCTCTAATTACACAGTAAGACAAGGAGATAATCCTAAATTAGAATCTTTCTGAGTGGGGGCTTGTTTCCTTAGAGTAGGGCTGGGGCCTACAAGGTCAGGTAGGTTCCAGGACTTGGGGGGTGGGGTGGGCATGGAGCACTCAGACCTCAGCAAAAGGGGTGAGCACTACAAAGCTCTGCCTCCCATAGGTAAAATACAGAACAGGACTTCTGGCAGTTCAAGAGAAGCTGGATATCCTGATTTTTTTTTTTTTGGTTCTTTCAGTTTTTCAATGTCAACCACTAATTCAATGGCTTTTTTTTATTGTTTATCGGGGTGACATTGGTTAATATAATTATATAATTTTCAGGTGTACATTATAATTTGATGTCTTTATAGTATATTGTGTGTTTACCACCCAAAGTCCATTTTCCTTCAGCTATCATATATATATATATATATATATTCGACCCCCTTTACCCATCTACCTCCTCCCTCCTCCCTCACCCCTTACCCTCTGGTAACCACTAGTCTATATAGTCTATGTCCATGAGTCTCTGTTTGTTTGTCCTGTTTATTTGTTGCTTTTAGGTTTATATCCCACATATAAGTGATATCATGTGTTTTCAACTTTTTCTGTCTAGCTTATTTAGCTAAGCATGATTATCTCGAGGTCCATCCATGTTGTTGTAAATAGCAGTATTTCATCTCTTCTTATGGCTGAATAATATTCCATTGTATATATGTACCACTGCTTCTTTAGCCAATCATCTATCGTAAGACACTTCAGTTGCTTCCATGTCCTGGCCACTGTGAGTACTGCTGCTATGAACATCAGTGTCAAATATCTTTTCGGATTCAATGGCTTTTTAAAATATTGTGCAGGCTGAAGCACACCTATCTAAGGCTAAACTTGACCCAGGGCCCCTCCCCTAGCTTGCTCCTTCTGCACACTGAACCCAAGAATCTGTTTGGTTGCATGTACCTGGTGCTCCCCTAGGGTTCAGGAAATTCAAACACAAGAGTTAAATATGCTGACACCTGGGCAAGATTCTCAAGAAAGAATGAAACAGAGCAAGGCTCAGGGACCCAGGTAGGGCACACCAAGTCATTGGTCCTGGTCTTGCCATGTTCTTTCTTGCCCAAAAATTCTCAACATCTCCCTGTTTCTTATAGCATCAAATCACAAGTTCTTTTCAAGGCTCTCCAAAACATGACATTACCCCACTTCACCAGCTTTATATTTCGTCATGATCCTATGTCTATCCAATCTAGCTGGGCCAGTCTTCCTTGAGTTCCTTCAAACATGTTGATCCCCTCTGCCAAATTTCCTCTCCCTACATTAAGTTCCACCCACCCTTCAAAGCCTTGCTCACATCCCACATCTTTTATGAAATCCTCTCTGTGACAGTAAATAGTAAAATGCTTTTGAACTCAAGAGCTGGTGTCAAACAGACCTGGGTTCAAATCCCACCTCTGCCGCTGACCAGCTCAGTGATTCATCTAATCTCTTTGAGCTTAAAAAGATGTTAAGAAGGCCTATCTTACAGAGTTTTTGAAGGATTAAGGGAAATGCTACAAGTAAAATATTTAACCCCCAATAAGTACTCAATTAATGTGAGTTCATGTTATTACTATGGCTGACCTTCCTCTATTCCTGTAAGTGGGCCAGGCCTTACACTGTCTCTTCTGAGTAAAGGACCACTGGAATCCATGCAGTCCACCTTTGCTCAGACTTGGCCCTAGGCATTAGTCTACATCAGCCCCCAGCTTGGCTTTAAAGCTTCTTATAGTTCCAAGAGTATGTTGGATATAACTTAGTATTCATATAGACCTAGTGGACCCTAAATCAGAAAGTTGCACATGTATCACCACCCTGGCTCTGAAACAACTCAGCAAAAGTCCCTCTCCCTAGCAAAGGCAGGAATGCATGCTGGGAAGATAAACATGTAGCCAGTCTCCATGGCAGAGAGCTGCTTTAACATTGGAAGGAAATCAATCTCTATCTCTTTCTTTCTCTTTCTCTCTTTCTCTCTTTCTCTCTCTCTCTCTCCCCCCAGACACACACAAATACACAAACACTCACACACATACACACGCCACCACCACCACCACTGCCATCATCATTACCTCCACATTCCCAAACCTCTGTGCCTCACCTTTCCTTCTGATGCTGGGGATGGCACATGAAGCCAGTCAAAAGCCACCTTCTTCACATGTGTATGATAGGGAACCCAAACAAATGGGCCACGCTGCAGGTGTGATCTTTGACTGGGACTACATGGAAAGTGTATGACCCACCACAGGAGCTAAGATGGCCTCTGCTGGCCTTGTTCCTCCACAATGTTACTCCACCTCAGGTAAGCCCCACCCATCCTCTGATATGCTTAGCTGAGATCCCCCAGACACCAGAGCCAGCAGGCCTATTTCCCTTATAACTTTTATCTGTGCTTAACAAGAGTTAGAGTGAAAATACCTTCATGCAAGTTACTCCATGCTTCAAGTTACTCCATGCTTTAAGTGACTCTCTCCCAAATAACAAGCAAATAAAAAACAGGGCACAGAAAAAAAAAATTACTGGAGTACCACATTCTTTAAAAAGCAAACAAAAAAAAAGAAAAAAATAGAACTTGAGAGGTCCCAACTATAGTGGTTTTCTCAGCATGGAGACTGAACCCTACCAATTATGCTGCACAAGTTTACGCTCTTTCAACAACATGAAGTTCCAAAGTTCGATTAGAGGCAGGCAAGAAAACAGTACAAAAACGGACCTGATATTTAAGACCTCATTCTCAATATAGAAAAGACAGAGAAAAAAGGCCCAAAGAGTAACCAGTCCTCATACTGGAACCCTGTTTTCCAATACAAGTCACTCCTCCGAGTTAGCGGCATTGCAAAGTTCACCGGTACAGGTTGGCTTTAAATAAAATCATAAAAAGCAGACCAGATGCAAAGAAGACACGGGCCCCAAGGACTGAGATTCCACGATTCCCCCACGTTCAAGGATGGCAGTTTCTCCTACAGCGTGGGCCTCTCTAACTTGCTTCTTCTCCTCGGCCCACTTCCCCCCAAACCAATTCAGGAACCCATACCCCGTGCCTTGTGGGAGAGCCCTGCTCTCCCAGTCAGATTGGAAACTGTCTTATAGCACCCGCACCAGAAATCTCAAGTCAAGATTCTTGACACGTCCCTGAAGCTAAGGACCCGGTCATCAGAGGGGCGGGGCGGAGGACCCTGCTAATGATTAACTGGATGAGCGCTGCCGGAGCAAGGTGGGGAGCTGGGGGAGTCGAGCGCCTTGGTCCCTGGCGTGTGGATGAAACAAGAGTGCACCTTCAGTTCCCCCTAGCATGATGCCAGTCAGCGTACCCCAGGGGAATGATGCCCCGAGTGACCTCGGCAGGAGCAGCGGCTGGAGCGCCCCCTAGTGCGGCGCCAGGGCCAGAGGAGGTAAAATGAGAGGACAAGGGGAAGCGTCTGGGCGATCTGTGGAAAATCTGACTCTGCAGGGGTAGGCGGGGCGACCAGGGTCTCCCGCTCATCCCCTCCCCAATCCCCACCGAGGGTCCAGGGTGGCCCTGTCTACGAGGCCCCACAGCTCCCGTAGGCCAGGGCAGCTGGCCGGCCGAGCTGCAGCGGGACGTGGCCTCCTTCTCTGCCAGCAGAGCTAGAGGCATTTACCGGGAACCTCAGGAGCCGCTGCGTCTCCGCTCGGATCTCCGCTGAGGTAGCGGGTCTGCCGCCGCCGCGCCGCCTCCGCCTCTTTCCAGCCGTCGCAATCGCACGCGCAACTCTCCCGGTTGCTCCCTGCGACTGTCTGGCGAGGCCAGCTGTTGAAAGGTTCGCGTCTCGAGTGCACGGGGCACACGAGCGTCCCCGTCGTATCCAAGTCAGCGACGCAAAGGTGCGCGCAGTGCCAAAGCCTCGTGCGCCCGTAGCCGTTGCTGCTTCCCAGGTCCCGGCTGCAGGGTCGCGCGTCTGCTCCGCTAGGTGGGCTCTTGCCCAGCCAATCGCCTCCCCTCGTGGGCTCCGCCCCACCGTGCATCCCTCAACTTGCCTGCTGGACCAATGGCAACAAAGGACTAGTCCCGCCCCTTCTATTCTCCCGGGGCCAATCGCTTTCTACCTGGGAGCTGTTCAAGTAGCCCCGCCCCTCTCGTGCGGCAAAGCCGGAGCCAAAGAATCCCACTGCTCAATCGCTCCTGGCGATGGCTAGGCTTTAACTGGATTACCCCATCCCCAACCCCGACACGAAGTTACAATGACTTAGAAGCTACAATTTACCTGGTCTGCCGATCCCCATGAGACCTATTTCCGTTGAGCAAAACAAGTATAAGTAAGCTAACGAAGAGGTTCTGCTGTCCACCCTGAGGCAGGACTGCTGAGAAATATATACTGTTTGGCCAGAATTTACACATCGCAGGTCCAGAAAATCCTCAAAGGTCATCCACTGACTCTATCCCCGTACTGGTTTTGGGGGGCGGGGTGTAGGGATGGGTGTATGTGCGCGCGTGCGTGTGCCCGTGTCCCATGTACAGGGTCCCTGCCCTCTAAGCTGGACAACTTCAGTGACTCACAGGCTCTTTGGACCCACAGCTTGGTTCTCTGCCTCATAATTTGAGGTTGAGTGAAACCGGACCCCTGGTAATTTCTGCCCCCTCGAGGCCAAGCAAAGCCAGCTTTGCTCCTCTTCCCATGGTGGTCCAACAATTTGAAGATAAATCTTCTGGTCCCATGGTTCCAAAGACCTGGGTTCAGGATTCTTCTTTGAGTTTATGACAATTCCTTTATATCTTTTGACAACCATATACATATTAGATTTACTGTCAACTCACCTCTTGGCTATTGCTCACTGCTGCTGCTATCACAAGCCTGTTTTCTATTTGATTAGTGGTACATCATTGGGTTTTGTTGGGGGGGGGTTGCTAATTTCACTCTCTTCTGTCAGGGTGCTAGCTTCTATCTCCTAGCACTTTTTTGCCTGCTCATTCTGTCCTAAATCGCTCTATCTCTGCTTGTTACCACTGCCTTGCTCAGGTCCTCATTCTTTTTGCACAACTGCCAAAGGGTCTCCTAACCAGAGGGCTTGCCTCCAAGTTTGCACTGTCCTGGCTGGCTTTCCAACACTTCTCTCCTCACCCATTTTATACCAGAAGCCAGAGTTGACTCTAAAACACAATTATGACCATGTTACCACACTCTGACTTAAAAGCTTACCCCAACTTCAAACCCTTTTCTACTCCCTTTCTGCACCCCCTCCACTTAGCTTTCAGAATAAGATCCCAAACCCACAGCATGGCATATAAAACCCTTGGTGATCTGGCCTTACCTGCCCAGCCTCATTTGTAGCTGTTGCACCTCCAACACAGAGCACTCTATACATCAGGTCAATTGAACTTCCTGTTGTTTCTCAAATGAGCCATGGTCTCCAGCACTTCTAAGCCCTTGATAGAAATTCTGGAATAACCTGTTCCCTGCCCTCCTAAGTCCTGACCTACAGCACACTGATGTAACATCTACTATATGTGAAATTCTGGGGGTATAAAAATGTGATTTCAAAATTTTGATTTAATCCTTCCATCAGGTGCTTCTGAGTACAGTGTAATGATTCTGCTTCCATTCACACTGCCACATAGACATCAGGTAGCCAATTGGAATGATTGGTTTGATCAGATTCATCCAAATAACTGAAGAATTTGGGGAAACTAACAGGAATTTTCTTCCTTGCTGAGTGAAGGGAAACAGAGTTTGTTACCCCAAGATATGCCTTTTCTTTAGATATCGATTGCTTTAAGCTGGTTACTTTTAAGAGACAAAAGACTCAAGAAGAGCCTTTTACCTCCCCCTTACCTGTCTGAAGGAATCCAGATAGAAAAATCTGCTTATAGGAATGGAGTTATCACCTTAGCATGATATAAACTAAGTGTAGCAGACAGAGAGGAACCTAGCAAACTTTGTTTGCAGACTCTCCCCTGTGTCTCATTGTTTCTAGAGGGCCTGGCAAGAATGGCAAGAATGTTTACCAAATGTTTGCTCTTTCTCATTCACCTATGAATTGCCCACTTTCCCTTTGAAGTCCCAGACCCCTGCCTCCCTCTCCTTAGTCCAGACTGGTATATCAGCTTCAGCTGCCCAATTTGTTCTGAGATCCCATATTCTTAGGGAACCCATATATGTACATACATAATAAATTTGATTATTCTTTTTTGTTTATCTGTCACATGTTAATTTGATTATTAGACCAACCAAACGAACTTAGAAAAGTAGAAGGAAACTTATTTTTCCTCCCCCGCCTGAGCATCATTAAATGATATTCAAACACATTCCATTAAGTTTGGTAATTGGAATGACTACTTTGAATGCCAGAGGTTATGGCCCTTTTCCTTTATGTTTAGTTTAACTTACAAAAATCCAACTTGTCAAAGTGCTCTGTATGTGTGTGAGTATGTGCTTATTGTGTGTGTGTGTGTGTGTGTGTGTGTGTGTGCTGGGTTCTTTTTCCTTTTTATTTTTCTTTTTAAGGTTAGGACAAATCAAACCAACACATTGTACACCTCAAATTTACACAATGTTATTTGTTAATTATATTCCAATGAAAAATATATAAGCAATAAGATCAGGATAACAATTTGTACCATACCTTAGGCATTAAAGTTTTTGAATCTAGAGAGAGAACACACGAACAGAACTGTATGTTGTAAAAATGAATCAATTGGAATCGCACAATAACAGAACTTCAGTGTTAGAAGGGATTTTAAAGTTAATTTAATCAAAACCCACCCTAGATGCTTATAACTACTGCATAGGCAGTTTTTCAGGTTCTATACAAAGTTCTTAGCTCCCTGGCCTCTGAAAGGAGACTTTGTTCTTCCTGTTAAGATACATAGCTCTACACGACTAAGTGATTTGAGGGGTACCAAGAATGAATCTTTGTCCATTTTTTTTTCCTATAGAATTAAACGTGTCTTCAGGACCTCTTCTTTCAAAATGAAAATTCCAAAAACATAGGGAGCAAACCCTTTGACATCTTTCTTAGCAATATTTTTTTTTGCTATGTCTCCTTGGGCAAGGGAAACAAAAGAAAAAATAAATGGGACTACATCAAACTAAAAAGTTTTTGCACAATGAAGAAAATCATCAACAAAATGAAAAGACAATCTACTAAATGGGAGGAGATATTCACCAGTGATACATCTGATAATGGATTAATATCCAAACTATATAAGGAATTCATACAACTTAACACCCCCCAAAAAAAACCTACAAACAATCCAATTAAAAAATGGGCAGAGAATCTAAAGAGACATTTCTCCAAAGAGGGCATGCAGATGGCCAGTAGACATATGAAAAGATACTCAACATCACTAATCATCAGGAAAATGCAAATTCAAACCACAATGAGATATTACCTCACACCTGTCAAAATGGCTGTCATCAATAAATCGACAAACAAGTGTTGGTGAGGATGTGGAGAAAAGGAACCCCTCATGCACTGTTGGTGGGATTGTAAATTGGTGCAGCAACTATAGACAACAGTATGGAGGTTCCTCAAAAAACTAAAGAGAACTGCCGTATTACCCAGCAATTCACTTGTAGGTATTTATCCAAAGACATCCAAAACACTAATTAAAAAAGATATACGTAGCCATATGTTCATTGCAGCATTATTTACAATAGCCAAGGTATAAAAGTGACATAAGCATCTGTCGATAGACAAATGGATAAAAAAGAGCTGGTACATATGCACAATGGAATATTAAACAGCCATAAAAAATAAAATCTTGCCATTTGTGACAACATGAATAAACCTAAAGGCTATTATGCCTAATGAAATCAGTCAGACAGCGAAAGACAATTACCATATAATTTCACTTACATGTGAGATCTAAAAAATAAATAAATAAATGAGCAACCAAAACAGAAATAAACTCATAGATACAGAGAATAAATTAATAGTTGCCAGATGGGAGGGGGGCTGGGGGATGAGTGAAAAGGGCTAAAAATGGTCAAGGGGGTGTAAAGTATAGCATAGGGAATACAGTCAATAATATTATAATAACTATGTACAGTGCTAGAAGGGGACTAGACTTATCTTGGTGATCACTTTGTGAGTTATATAGATGTCTAATCACTATACTGTACACTTGAAGCTAATAAAATATTGTACGCAAACTATAATTGAAAAAATTTAAAATATTATTAAATAACATTACTTTTCAATTACAGTTGACATACAATATTATATTAGTTTCAGGTGTATAACATAGTGATTAAACATCCATATAACTCACTAAGCGATCACCCCAATAAATCTAGTACCCCTCTGATACCATAGTCATTACAATATTATTGACTATATTCCTTATTCTGTACTTTCTATCTCCATGACTATTTTGTAACTATCAATTTGTACTTCTTATTCCCTTTCCCCTTTTTCACTGACCCCCGCAATACCCCTCCCATCTGGCAACCCTCAAAATGTTCTTTGTATCTATGAGTTTGTTCCATTTTTTGTTGTTGTTGTTAATTTTGTTCTTTACATTCCACATGTACATGAAATCATATGGCATTTGTCTTTATCTGATTTACTTCACTCGGCATAATACTCTCTAGGTCCATCATGAATTATTTTTTTCCATCCCTTTACTTTTACTCTGTATGTGTCTTTTAATCTGAATCGAGTCTCTTATAGGCAGCATATGTAGGGGTCTTGCTTTCTTATTCACTCAGCCACCCTATCTTTTTGATTGGAGCATTTAATTATTTTTCATTTGAACCACTTGTTGATAGATATGTCATTATTGCCATTCTTTATTCACATTTTTGATATGTATTTTTTTTCTTCTTCTTTAAGAAGTCCCTCCAACATTTCCTATAATACTGGCTTGGTGGTGATGAACTCCTTTAGCTTTTTCTGGGAAGTTCTTTATCTGTCCTTCGATTCTAAATGATAGCTTTGCTGGGTGGAATAATCTTGGTTATAGTTCCTTGCTTTTCATCACCTTGACTATTTCGTGTCAAGCCCTTCTGGCTTGCAATGTTTCTGTTGAGAAATCAGTTGACAGTCTTATGGAGCTCCCTTATAGGTAACTAATTGATTTTCTCTTGCTGCTTTTAAAATTCTCTTTGTCTTAAATTTTTGGCACATGATGGTGTGTCTTGGTGTGAGCCTTTTTGGGTTCATCTTGTTTGGGACTCTCTGAACTTCCAGGATTGTATGTCTATTTCCTTCACCAGGTTAGGGAAGTTTTCTGTCATTATTTCTTCAAATAGGTTTTCAATTTCTGCTCTGTCTCTTCTCCTTCTGGTATCCTGGTGATCCAAATATTGTTAAGCTTGATGCTGTCCCAGAGGCTCCTTAATATATCTTCATTCATTTTGGGGGGGATTCTTTTTTCTTGTTGCTATTATGATTGAGTGTCCTTGGCTACCCCATCCTCTATGTCACTGATTCAATCCTCCATTTCACCCACTCTGTTGATTCCCTCTAATGTACTCTTCATCTCAGATATTGTATTCTTCATTTCTGACTGGCTCCCTTTTATATTTTTCATCTCCATTTTTATGTTTTCTGTCTCTTTGTAAAAGTCTTCACTGAGTTCTACTCTTCCCCTAAGTTCATTGAGCATCCTTGCAGTGTTTTGAACTCTGAATCTGATAGATTGCTTGTCTCCATTTTGTTTAGTTCTTTTTCTGGAGCTTTGTTTTTTTCTTGCACATGGGATATGCTTCTTTGTTTCCCCATTTTGTCTGCCTCCCTGTGTCTGTTTCTATATATTAAGTATGGCTCCTAAGTCTCCTGGTTTTAGTAGAGTGAACTTACATAGTAAGTGTCCTGTGGGTCCCAGTGGCACAGTCTTCCCTGGTCACCTGAGTGAGGTACTCAAGGTGTGTCCCTTGTGTGGGTTGTGTGTGCCCTCCTGTTGCAACTGAGCCTTGGTTGTTGTTTGCATGTCAAGAAGAGGGATTGACTCTCAGGCTGATTGGTTGTGAGGATTGACCAATGAGGAGCTAATCCTACACAGCAGGATTGATTCACTTTGGCAGGACTCTGATGCCTTCCCACTCTATCCTTTGGATGTGTCCTCCTCAGATGCAGCCCTGAGTGGTGCTCTGGCTCCAGTCAAAGCTGGCTGCTGGGTGTGCTGGACCAAGGGCCTCCTGGGATGATTCCAGCTACAGGCCAAGTCTGGCCACAGCCTGCGCACTTTCTGGGGCCACCTGGTAAGAGTCACCAAACAATCCACATATTGCTGCCACCTGTGCTGGGGTTATAGGCTCCTTGAGAAACCAAGCCAGGGAACAACACCGGCTGCCGCGAATGCCAGGCTTGGGGCTGCTGAGCACGCCAAGGCCAGACTCTGCTTCTTTGGGTTTTGTGAGCCTTTGAAAGATTTTAGGAAAATCTGTAGCAAGAGCCAAGATAGGACATTTGTATGGAATAAACCACTGGAGGCAGCTTTGTGGGCCCACCACATGGAAAAAGCAGAGTCTCGAAGAATCACCTGGGTGGAGCTACCATGTTATCCAGGTTGATGGTGACCTTCAGCAAGTAAGGCCAGCCATGGGCCTTTAGGAGGAACAGTCTTCAACTTGCCACAGCCCTCCATCTCACTCAGCCACAAATCTACTGGTTTTCACAGCCAGAGACTATGTGAACTTCTCTTCCTAGCACTGGAACCCTGGACTGGGAAGCCCAGTGTGCAGCCAGGACCCCTTGCTCCTTGTGTGGGGGAGGGAGCTCTGTAGCCAAGATAGCCCTCCCGATTCTTCATTGATTCTTGATCACCTCACGCAGTTGTTTTAGGACTGGGCCATTTTGTGTCTCCAACACTCCTTCCAGTTTGATGTGACCTCTTTTGTTTGTCCCTAGTTGTAGGGCTTCTGTTCAGCCAGCCCTCAGACAACTCCCAGTGATGGTTGCTCGGTAGTTTCATTATAATCTTGGCATGGTTGCAAGCGGAGGTGTGCACAGCCTCCACCTTCTACGCCATCTTGACTAGTCCTCTCAGAATTAACTTTTAAAAAAATGCAAATCCCACTGGGAAGAGCCACATGCTAACATTTACTAGCTATTAACATTTGGATAAGGAAAACAGTATAGATATTTTTTTTAATTTAAGGTACTTGTATTAAATTGCAGTTTTTAAAGTGTTTTTTTCACTTATTTAGTCATTTTCGATCCTCATAGTAACCTGAGTATATATCTTGATTTCCATTTTCCAGGGGAGGAAGCTAAGACTCATTGAGGTTAAATCATTCCTCAGGGTATTCGAATTCCAGTTCTGTCATTAACCTTGGGCAAGTGACAATGACACTGTAAGCCTCAGTTTCCCCATCAATAAAATCAAATCAGATGCTTCCCAAGATTCCTTTCAGCTCTGTCTATAATCCCTCTACTCTTTCTGACTGAGATCAGGGCACTGGGGGCTAGGGCATTTTCATGGTAGTTGGAAATAATTTGGGCACTAAGGTACTTTTTGGAAAGGACAAGCTCTGGTGGAAAGCCCAAGGAGACAACATGAGAGCAGTGAATATTACAAAGAAGAAAATCTAAGAAAGGAAAGACAAGAAGCCCTGAACTCCAAACTTACCAATTCCCTAGGTCTATAATATAACCACTTCAATTCAAATTTTGAACTAAAAATTCCAATTCACTTTCTTTAATGATTAAAGAATCTTTTATGTAAACCTTAATTAAAGTCTGCTTGGCAAAGTATTTTATCATATTCAGACAATAATTACCACAATTAATTACATAAGGAAATTTGTTGCACATCCCCACTTATTCCATATAACAAAAGGGAAGATAAGAAATTGCATCCTGAGGAAGTCATTTGGAGGGAAAAATCAACAGGCAAATGGATATATTCTAATACTTTATGCAAATCCAGTGGTGACACACTCCCTGCTCCAACTCCTTCATTTGCTGGAGGAGCACTGAGAGGCAACTAACTTAATGACTCAATACTTTCTTAATTTTACTAAGCAAATACAAGTTTTATGCCTAATGTAAAAGGAATTTAAGATGCCAAGTGAAAAGTGGTGATCTTTAAACTGGTTGCCAAGAACCTGAAAGCTAATTCCTAAGAATATAAGCCTATCTAATAGTCTGTTTTTTTGGAGTGATTAAAAACATGTTTAATTGCAGTAGAATCATTTTGGCTTACAGACATCCAATCATTTTTTCAGTAAATGGCTCTAAAGTCAGAATAAATAACACAATCTACTTAACTGAGTTATTATAAGGGTTAATTAATTGATTTTAAAGGGTTTCAGAAGTTTTATAAAATAGTGGCCTGGCAATCAGGAAACAACCTATGTTTAGCTTAGGCTCTATCTTCAGAAACTATGTGGCTTATAGTGATTTATTTTACTTCTCAGGGGCTCAGTTTCTCCATCTATAACATTAAAGGGAATTGGGCTAGAGAATCTCTATTCTTTGCAACTAACATTCTAATACTCTACTCACCATTATTATATCCTTTTTTAGTAATTTCAAACAGCAACAATTTACTTTTGACTTTCCTAAAATTGGATTCCTAGAAAATTTTCCAAAATGTTCTGCTGTTTTCCAGACAGTCACTTAAGCATACTGACCCCAACAAAACTATCTAAATATTAATATGTAAAATATAATATACATATAGAAAGAAGGAAAAAATAGAATCTAGATTTTCACAGCCAAGAACAAGTAAATGGAAGCCATTTCTTAGTAATTTCAGACCCATACTTTTCTCTTCCCATTTTTTCCATGCTTTTCTTTTCCAAGGATTTTATCATTCTGCCTCCTCTCTAAAATTAATCTGGGGCTATTTCTAAAAAGGGTTAAGACGAGATGCTTTAAAAGAAAAATGACATTATATGGAGAGAAAGAAAAGTGGAATACAAAATTGTATGTACAATATAATCTCAACTGGGCTAGAAAATAGTGCATATAACTAAAGATTAGATTGCCTACCAAAAGGTTAACAGGCTGTTCTTTTGTTCTTTAGCTGCAGGATTGAGGGTTAGATTTTCTCCTGCACTCTAGCTTTTTTATTTACATTTTATTTACATGTTTTTATTTACATAGTACATTTTTATTTACAATACATGAGTATGTATTGTGTTTATAATATGAATATATATGTGTGTGTGTGTGTGTGTGTGTGTGTGTGTGTGTGTGTGTATATATATATATCTTTATCAAAAGGAACAGGAGTGACTTGTTTTTACAGACAGCATAGAGTAGTGGTTCAAATAGTAGAATCAGAATACCTGAGTTTGACTCAAGGAGGACTTACCAAGTGTGAACTTAGCCAAGTTACTTAACCCCTCTGAGACTTAGTTTCCCATATATAAGATAGCCATAATACTAATAAAGGACCTACCTCATAGAGTCATTTTCAAGATTAAATGAACTACTCCATTTAAGTACTTAGAACATTTTAAGCACTCAATATTAGCCACTATTGAAAATGTTAAACATTTATTGTAAATATAATATATGCACGTTATTAAAAAAACAGTACAGAGGAGTTTAAAATAAAAAGTAAAATGAAGAAGTGACTAGTTTTTCCCCTCTTTAACCCCAGCCTTATTCCTAGAATTAACCACTATTCACAGCTTCTTATGATTCCTTCCAGAAATGTAAAGGCAAATGCAAACATGTATCTTTTAAACATACACAATGCACCCACACAGAATAATAATATACATATACCTTTTCACCTTGTTTTTTCACTTAATCCTCTTGAAGATCTTTCCCTAGCAAAACATCCAGATTTACTCATTTTTTTATTGTGGTAAAAAACACAGAACATAAAATTTATCATTTTAGCCATTTTTAAGTGTACAGTTCAAAAGTGCTAAATATATTCACATTGTTGTGAAATAGATCTCCAGAACTTTTTTGTCTGGCAAATCTGAAACTCCATAGTTTCCCTTTAATAACTTCCTTTTTTCCTCCACCCCCAACCTCTGGTGCCATCATTCTGCTTTCTGTCTATGAATTTAACTAATTTAGATGTCTCATATGTAAATGGAATCATACAGTATTTATCTTTTCGATTGGTTTATTTCACCTAGCATAATATCCTCACGTTTCATCCACATTGTAGTATGTGACAGAATTTCCTTCTTTTTTAAGTCTATATAATATTTCATCATATTTGTTTATCCATTTTTGATCCATTATCACATTTTATTTATCCACTCATCCATTGGTGGACATTTAGGTTGCTTCCATTTCCCAGCTATTGTGAATACTGCTGCTGTGAACATGGGTGTACACATTTCTTTGAGAGCCTTCTTTCAGTTCTTTTGGATATAGGCCCAGAAGTGGTATTGCTAGATCATATAGTAGCTCTACCTTTAATTTTTTAAAGAAGCTGCTATACTATTTTCCACAGCGGCTACACGATTTTACTTTTTCACGAACAGTGTACAAGTGTTCCAATTTCTCCACATCCTGGCCAACACTTGTTTGTTGTTTTATAGTTGCCATCCTAATGGGTGCGAGTGATTTACTCCTCATTTTTAGCAGCTACGCAGGGTTTCATAGTATGGAAAAAAACCTATCAATGGAAATTTTGTTGGAGTTTGATCTTCAGGTATTTCAAATAATGCTATAATGAACATTCATGTATAAATATATGTATGTAAATGTTGGGTACTTTTTAGTAGAAAGATTGCCAAGAAAAGGAGTATATGCATTTTTGGTAACTTGTTATAAAATAATTTCATGCTTACAAAAAAGTTATAAGAACATTCATGTTTCTTTCACCCAGTAAACCCAAATGTAATTTGATCGATCATTTTCTTTCAATATATATTCCTTTTTCCTGAACTATTTGGAAGTAAATTTATATTTATCTATTTGTTTATTTATTTATCTATTTATTTATTTTATGGTGACATAGGTTAATGAAATCCAATAAGTTTCACCTGTAGTAAAGCATACACACACACACACACACACACACATACACACACACACACACACACACACACACAGTGTGTGTTCACCTCCCATGGTTAGATTTCTTTCTTTCACCACATATTTGATACCCCTTACCCCATCTACCTCCGCCCTCCCCCTGACCCCTCCCCACTCCCCTCTGGTAACTACCAGTCTATTGTCCACTCAATGAGTCTCAGTTTGTTTGTCCTGTTCATTTGTTGCTTTTAGGTTTATATCCCACATATAAGTGATATCATGTGATTTTCAACTTTTTCTGTCTGGCTTATTTCGCTTAGCATGATTTTCTCAAGGTCCATCCATGTCACAAATCACAGTATTTCATCTCTTCTTATGGCTGAGTAAGATTCCATTATATATATGTACCACTCCTTCTTTAGCCAATCATCTATCGTAGGACACTTCGGTTGCTTCCATGTCCTGGCCACCAATGACTAATGCTGTGATTAACATCGGTGTGCAAATATCTTTTTGGATATGGGTTTTCAAGCCTTTGGGGCAAATGCCCAGAAGAGGGATTGCTGGATCATGTGGTAGATCAATTCTAAGTTTTTTGAAGAACCTCCATACTGTTTTCCATAGTGGTTTTACCAATTTGCAGATCCACCAACAGTGCATGAGGGCTCCTTTTTCTTCACATCCTATCCAGCATTTGTTATTAATTGTCCTGTTGATTATGGCCATTTTAACAAGTGTGAGGTGGTATCTCACTGTGGTTTTGATTTGCATTTCCCTAATAGCTAGCGATGCTGAGCATCTTTTCATACATTTGTAGGCCATTTGTATGTCCTCTAGGGAGAAGTGTCTGTTCAGGTCCTCTGCCCATTTGCTGATTGGATCATTTGTTTTTTTGTTGTTATTGAGTCATAAGAGTTCTTTGTATATTTTGGATATTGGCTCCTTATCAGAGGCATTGCTTGCAAATATATTTTCACATTCACATGGTTATCTCTAACTTATTGACAATTTCTTTTGCTGAGCAGAAGCTTTTTAGTTTGATATAGTCCCATTCATTTATTTTAGCTTTTACTTCCCTTGCCTTTGAGATCAAATTCATAAAATCCTCTTTAAGTCCAAAGTCCTTGACTTTAGTTCCTATGTATTCTTCTATGCATTTTATTATTTCAGGTCATATATTCAGGTCCTTAATCCTTTTTGAGTTAATTTTGGTGTGTAATGATAGACAACAGTCTAGTTTCATTCTTTTTCAGATGGCTTTCCAGTTTTTCCAGCACCATTTATTAAAGACGCTTCCCTTTCTCCACTGTATGACTTTGGCTTTTTTGTTGAAAATTTGTTTTCTAGTATAATTTGAAGTCAGGCAGAGTGATGCGTCCAGCCTCGTTCTTTTTTCTCAGGATGGCTTTGGCAATTTGGGGTCTTTTGTGCTTCCATACAAATCTGATGATTTTTTTGTTCTATTTCTTTCAAAAATGTCGATAAGATTGCATTAAATCTGTATAATGTTTTAGGTAATATGGTCATTTTAACTATGTTGATTCTTCCAATCCAAGAACATGGAATATCTTTCTATTTCTTTGTATCTTCTTCGATTTCTTTTAACAGCATCTTATACTTTTATTATATAGGTCCTTCACGTATTTTGTTAGAATTATTCCTAGGTATTTTATTCTTTCTATTGCAATTGCAAAAGGAATTATTTTTTCTATTTCTTTTTCTGACACTTTGTTGTTAGAGTATAGGAAAGCTATGAATTTTTGAACATAGATTTTGTATCCAGAGACTTTACTGTATTCGCTTATTGTTTCTAGTAGTGTTCTTGTGGAGTCTTTAGGGTTTTCTATATAGAGAATCATGTCATCCACAAATAGTGACAGACTGACTTCTTCATTTCCCATTTGGATGCCTTTTATGTATTTCTCTTGCCTGATTGCACTCACTAGGACCTTCAATGTTATAATGAATAACAATGGCTATAGTGGACAGCCTTGTCTTGTTCGTGATCTTAAAGGAAAGATTTTTAATTTTTCATCATTAAGTATAATGGTGACTGAGGGTTTATCTTAGATGACCTTTATTACATTAAGATACTTTCTTTCTATACTGATTTTGTTAAGTGTTTTGATCATGAAAGGATGCTGTATCTTGCCGAAGGCTTTTTCTCCATCTATTGATATGATCATATGATTCTTATTTTTTTAAATTTGTTTATGTGCTGTGTCACATTAACTGACTTGCATATGTTGAACCATCCTTGTGCCCCTGAAATGAAGCCCACTTGATCGTGGTGTATAATCTTTTTAATATGTTGCAGTATTCAGTTCACTAGTATCTTATTTACAATTTTCGTATCTGTATTCATGAGAGATATTGGTCTGTAGTTTTCTTTTTTTGTGTTATCTTTATTAGGTTTTGGTATCAGAGCAATACTGGTCTCATAAAATGAGTTGGGAAGTATTGCTTCCTCTTCGATAATTTGGAAGAGTTTGAGGAGAATAGGTATTAAATCTTCCTTGAATGTTAGGTAGAATTCACTGGTGAAGCCATCTGGTCCTGGACTTTTACTTTTTGGTAGGTTTTTTATGATTGTTTCAATTTCCATACTGCTGATCAGTCTATTTAGATGTTCCAGTTCTTCTTGATTCACTCTGGGAAGGTCATATATTTCTAAGAACTTGTCCATTTCTTCTAGGTTATTAAATTTGGTGTTATACACATTTTGATAATATTCTTGTATGATTCTTTGTATTTCTGCAGTGTCTGTCATCATTTCCCCTATTTTGGTCCTGATTTTGTTTATCTGTGTCCTTTCTGTTTTTTCTTTAGTGAGTCTTGCCAGGGGTTCTTCAATTTTATTAACCTTCTCAGAGAACCAGCTATTTGTTGCATATATTTTTTCTATTTGTTCTTTTGTTTTCTATTTCATTTATTTCTGTTCTAATTTTGATGATTTCTTTCCTTCTGCTGACTTTAGGCTTCATTTGTTCTTCCTTTTCTAGTTTTTTAAGATGAA